>CM068375.1:104623320-105823320 GCA_034769895.1 Magicicada septendecula
TTCCCTACGCACACGCATAGCCCCAGGCCGCCAGACAATAGCACAACGAAAATACTTTCAGTATCGCTAACTTCTTAAAGCTTTAAGCAGTGAGGGAAAGCTTTTCCATCACGGTCGATGACCCCTCCTCTCTCTCTCTCTCTCTCTCTCTCTCTCTCTCTCTCTCTCTCTCTCTCTCTCTCTCTCACTCGTTGTTATATATTTGACAAATATTAACTGTGTGTGTGTGTGTGTGTGTGTGTGTGTGTTGTTGTCACTGAGTATCGAGCTACTTACATGTGTGTCCACTCTCTCTCTCTCTCTCTCTCTCTCTCTCTCTCTTCTCTCTCTCTCTCTCTCTCTCTCTCTCTCTCTCTCTCTCTCTCTCTCTCTCTCTCTCTCTGTCTCTCTGAGTCCCATTGTACAGGTTTAATGTAATTGTATGTATATCGTTACAAATGACAAGTAGAAATCCAATCCTTGATATGTATATATCACTGAATAATAATAATATAATCGTTCTAGTGTTAACGTTTGCTGCAACAGTTCCTCCATAGGTAACGCAGTTTACAAAATAATTACACATAGGTTCAGAGGTGTATAGTGAAATAAATTAAAATTTTACACGCATGTCGTTACAGATGAAAAATAGAAATTAATTTCTTCACCTGCGAAGTTCACAGGTTATATATATATAGTGCAAGCGTCGATGTGTGTGCAACTGTAATAAAAAAGCTGTTATGCGCATGCGCAAATAATTCAAATGCACATACGTAGATGACTGAAAAAGAGATGATTTACATAATAAATGTACGCTTACTTAGACCAATAGATTCTGCGTCGTGCCTTTAGGGTTATCAAATTTCCAAAATCTTTCAACTGGTTGACCATTAGCTAAAAACATAGTGGAAAACTATAACTAACTGAAATACAGACGAGATGTCTAATGTTTCGTCCGCAATCAAAGAAACTGTGCAGTTTTTTTTTTTTTTTTTTTTTTTTTTTTTTTATTTCTTCTATTATGTTTCTTGACATACAAATGATACTAACCGAATGAAATATTTACAGACGGACAATGGGAATGCATGCAATGACTAATGTATGAAAATACTTTCAGTATCGCAAATTTCTGAAAGCATTCCACTGTGTGTATGATTTTGTAAAATGTCTATATATACAAATAATATTATGAAATTACACTATTCCCACGAACGGAATTCATAATGTTTGTCGATTCGATTGTTTTCCTAATTTTGGCTAATGTACGAAAATACTTTCAGTATCGCTAACTTCTGAAAGTTTTCACTGCGGACAATGACTCTTGGGTACATGACTTACATCGACTTTCAAAACGATCACGCTAAGCTACCCCTACCCTACCGTTGTAAGATACAACAATATATATACGTGAAGAATGCAATTAGCCTTCATACCTCATTGTGAAATCGATAATTGCGTACATCAACATTTAAGAGGTGAGTAAAAAGATTTGAATACGTTAATAAGCGAACATTGTTATTGAAATTACAGCACTTCTAATCAACATAGTTGTTGGAAATATTTAAACGTAAAATTATTCACATTAAAACATTATCAAGTGCATTATTTATTGAATTTAATACATGGCTTGTTCAAATAAGTAAAAACATCGCTAAGTGTGTGCGTGTGTGTATGTTTGTACGGATTTATTCTCAGTTGTATGTGGCGGTACAGTTATTCTTACACAATTAGATCTCGGTAGCTCACATACACAATCATGTTCACTCAAATAATTGATCTGTTGTGTTTGATATTTCTTTGTATTCATACACAGTCTTTTTATATTCAATCTATTATTATTATCTGAAACAGAAACAGAACGTTATATAGATTCGAGTTGTAAGTAAGACGCTGTTGTGAAGTTCACCGGTTATATATATATATATATATAGTGCGAGCGTCGATGTGTGTGCAACTGTACTAAAAAAGCAGTTATGTGCATGCGCAAATAATTCAAATGCACATACGTAGATGACTGAAAAAGAGATGATTTTCATAATAAATGTACGCTTAGACCAATAGATTCCTCGTCGTGCCTTCAGGGTTATCAAATTTCCAAAAACTTTCAACTGGTTGACTATTAGCTAAACATAGTGGAAAACTATAACTAACTGAAATACAGACGGGAATGTCTGATGTTTCGCCCGCAATCAAAGAAACATACTGTGCAGTTTTTATTTCTTAAAGTGAACATAATTTTATTGTATGTACAGATTTTATTTAAACGGAAAATTATTCACATTAAAACATTATCAAGTGCATTATTTATTGAATTGAATACATGACTTGTTCAAATAAGTAAAAACATCGCTAAGTGTGTGCGTGTGTGTATGTTTGTACGGATTTATTCTCAGTTGTATGTGACGGTACAGTTATTCTTACACAATTAGATTTGAAAGCCTTATGTATATATAGCACATAATATATATAGTACTGAAGCAGGTACTGTTATTATAGGAACAAGAAGATGAATACTTCTCAGAACATTGAACTTAAATGGTTAACTGTAGACAAACATACTGCCAGTAAACGAGAGGGACACGAGCAGAAGGTTAACAACAAGAACATTGAATTTAAATGGTTAACTGTACCCAAACAGGCTGCCAGTACACATGAGCAGAAGACTAACTGCAAAAATTTCAAGAAATTCCGTAAAGTATGTCTTTTCTCTTATTTGTCAATCGTAAGCAATTATATAGTATTTTAAATTAATAAAACAGTAATATTTATATCATTAATACTGATTGTATGTTTTATTTAATGCTTTGTCTTAGGTTTTACTATTGAAAATAATTTTAATGTATGTGCAGATTTTATTTAAACGTAAAATTGTTCACATTAAAACATTAACAATTGCATTTAATACAGGACTTGTTCAAATAAGTAGAAACATCATTGTGTGTGTGTGTGTGTGTGTGTGTACGGATTTATTCTCAGTTGTATGGAGCGGTACAGTTATTTTTAAACAATTAGAGCGCGGTACAAATTGGTTGAAATGACAAACACGTTGAAAGCCTTTTGTATATATATATATATATATATATATATATATATATATATATAGCACATAATGTATATGACTACTTTTACAACTGCTATGCAGAGAGAAACTTTATTAATTCAGACACATGTTTCGTCCACCCACAACAGATTTTCTCAACGAATATATATGTTTCCTTTAATTGAAACAATTACAACAAAATGTTTACTAGTGTAAGAAATTTAATTATTGTTTGTAGCTGTTGAAACACAAACAACTTTTGTTGTTGTTGACGTGATTTTCTTCACCAAAAGTATGACTTTGTACTGTTTTGAGCTCTGGTAAATTTATCTTTAGGAGGACGTTGTTCTCTGGTAATGTTTCTGATCAAAGCAACTGTTATCTGTAGAAAAGAAGGAAAAAAAGGTTATCCTCCAAGACAGATTAGTTAAAATTACGCGTATTAAATAGATAAACCATACCTAAAATGCGTAAACAATTTTTACAAACATCACATGCAGTCGACCCCATCACAACGCTATTAATGATTACAGCGTTACATTTTACTAACAAAGACGCGTCTATTCATACTAAATGTGTGTGTGTGTGTGTGTGTGTGTGAGAGAGAGAGAGTTGATCCAGGTCTCATTCTTGTTATAGTCTTAAAAACAAAAAGGTTGTCGAACCAACATCATTTTTATTTGAAAATAGTTTCATTGTAAATATCACTTATTATTATTATTGCTACTACAATTTATATGTCGATAAATAGATACTGTACGTACATAAAATGTAAGCCATCAATTATTAAAATAATACTTTATGAAAAACTAAGGTAAACTCTAATATGCATGATTATTCCTGTTTCATATATTAAAATTTAACTTTTGTATAAACATTATTCGTAATGACCGAGGCGTGGCCTTTATTGTGTGAAGATATTTGGGTAGAGCAAACACGTTTACGCAATATCAAGTGGTCAGAATTGATGGTGAATAAAAAAATATCCCATCGTGGTCTTAACAAATGTAGACACAAAATATGGGAACTTCGTGCTCGCTAAAGTGTTTGTACGTGTGTGTGTGTGTGTGTGTGAGTGAGAGAGAGAGAGAGAGAGAGACCGCAATGTGTTTGTACGTGTGTGATAAAACACTGAGAATGTCTTTGTTTCAGACAAGTATGTCTCCCGTTGACTGTTTTGAAAGTTACGCCTCAGATTGGTTAGAAAGGCGAGCGACTGAGGTGGTACGCAACAGGGAGCTATTACAACAACATCGCACCGATTGCCAGTCTCATACTGAAACAGAAATTAAGAAAAATAAAGACTTAGCAAATATTTACACGAGGTTTATTAACGATCATGCTGGGGGGGTTAATTATGGTAGATTTATAGAGGATTGGGTGGATGAATATTATGTGCCATTGTTTGATAATATGTAATATTTTTTTTTATTTGTAAATATACATTTCATATATTCTGTATTTTTGTTTTAAATATTTTTTATTTTGAAACATTTGAACCCTTTGAAGTTCACATAATTACTGTCAGCGCTGCTAATGATTGACATGTGTCAAATTAGAAAGTAGGACGCACCGATTTAGACGATGTACACACGGTTAATGACCCCTTCATTGATGTACAAACAATTTACATAGCACACACACACACAGACAAACAATAGGCTAACATTTATTGTTAAGCCGTTAACGTATGGATTTGTCATCTGTAACAGCACACGCACAGGTAATTACATTATAAAGTAGGAATTTCTTCCGACGTCTGCGAGCGAGAGAGAGAGAGAGCGAGAGATGTTGTACAACAGATTTTTGAGGAGTCATCTGTAACAGCACACACACACACACACACACACAGGTAATTACATTATAAACTAGGAATTTCTTCCGACGTCTGCGAGCGAGAGAGAGATGATATATCACTGTAAAACCGATGACAGAGAGTGCTAGCACATATGTTGTGTATATTAATTTCTAAATCGTGGTCAATGACTGTCATGTGTCAAAATTAGAAGTAGAACGCAACGAGGTAGGCGATAAATATATTTCCTGGTGATTACATTTTAGTATCGCTAATTACAATAATCCATAAGTAGCACGACTTACTGACGCTTATGTAAAACCGCGGACATAAAGAGAGAGAGAGAGAGAGGGAGGGAGAGAGATAGTTATTTATATTCAAAGAGAGAATTGACCCATCACCCGCCCCTGATATACAAATCAGCTTCATTAAAAATAAAAAATAAAGCATGCATGACAAACATACTCTCTCGAGTCTCAGATTCTGGCGGACAAATATCCATTTTCACTTGATAGATAGGTGTACTATTTATACATATTTTGTAAATACTAGTTTAAATATATATATTTTTTCATATTTGTAACATTATAATTGTGTAACACTTTACCGCACATCAGAAGAACGAGATTGGTGTAGAGAGAGAGAGGGAGGGAGAGAGATAGTTATTTACATTCAAAGAGAGAATTGACCCACCACCCACCCCTGATATGCAAATCAGCTTCATTAAAAATAAAAAATAAAGCATGCACGACAAACATACTCTCTCGAGTCTCAGATTCTGGCGAATGCTTTGCTCATATAGTTTGAATTTCCCACCACAGAAAAATGTTGGCAGATCTGTTCTATACACTATAATACAAGATTGGTCACCCTGATCATATATTTTAATATACAATATAACACACACATATAAAGTTTGAACCCATGCATAGGTTGGTAAACCTGATCATATAGATTTAATATACATTATAACACGTAACAAATTTTAACTCATACAAAGGTTGGTAACTCTGATCATATATTATTAGTATACATTATAACGCATCAAGTTAAACCCCCACCCACCGCTCACCGCCCCCCACCCACCAAGTTTGAACCTATACATAGGTTGGTAAACCTATGCAAATCAATTTAATTAAAAAATAATACCAAATTAAAAAAAAATTTATTCACGGAAATTCGCGGATGCTGTGGTCCATTTGGGATGCTGCGGGTCCAGCTGATAGAAAGTGAAAGTGATCTAGGCTCGCGAAAGGCGGCATATATTCGCGGATATGCAAATCAATTTAATTAAAAAAATAAAAATATCAAATTAAAACAAATAAAAAAATTTATTCGCGGAAATTCGCGGATGCTGTGGTCCGTTTGGGATGCTGCGGGTCCAGCTGATAGAAAGTGAAAGTGATCTAGGCTCGCGAAAGGCGGCATATATTTGAACTTGGCGCGCGAAAGGCGGCATGGGGTGGTGGTGGGGGAATAACGGTACTTTGGTCAGAACTGTCATTTTCCCTCTACTCACTAGTTTGGGGAATTCCTAATATCCAGTTTCTCTACCCAAGATCCTCTTTCAGTAACTTGCGTCTAACGCCACTATTTGTCCCTTTTGTTGACGGCATAATTCTGGAATCTGTACAGTTCTACTCTCTATACACAACTACCTATTAAGTTTAGCCGTATCTATTTTCCTGTATTTTGTGATGTGTATCTGAACCTTATTATTGCCTACCATATTATGCCCATGAGGGATGGACATAGTTCAGAAAACTATGAGGGACATACTCATGATTCACGTCTGCTTTCCTCATAAACAAATTCTTGCACATACTGCAATGAAGTAACATGTATTACTACTATTCATGTTAAAACAGTTAGTCGATGCAGTAAAAACATTAAATACGTATACTATTACGAAAAATATATCTTAATATTGTATACTGAGCCGCAGTTGTAAGTTTAAAAGATAATCTGTCTTTTTAAATAATTTATCTTCTATAGACCTTACATTTTTAAGGAATTATAATTTTAAAAAAATGTTATTGTTCATATCCAAATTTTGGAGGAGCGTGAGCAATGAAACAATCATTTTAATAGAAATAGGTAATCGTTACATCTGGTGAAAACGTTCAAATATTGGTGAGTAAATTTACACCAGATGGAAAATGAACAGACTACATTAAATATCCAGAGTTCCCATGAGAAACCGTTTTAACGTGAATAGTAGTAATACATGTTACTTCATTGTAGTATGTGCAAGAATTTGTTTATGAGGAAAGCAGACGTGAATCTTCAAGCACAGCAGACTCCTGTTTGCATAAGGAACGGACATTCGCTGAGGTTTACGTGAAAAGTTTGTGTTCTACTCGTACGTAACATCGCTAACACACACACACACACACACACACACACACACACACACACACACACACACACACACACACACAACTGACTGTGTTTAAACCGGTGTACGATGTAATTTAACCATCACAAAGACGAGAGCGAGAGACCAAGAGGAGGGAATACGTTATGTGCTGCTAGCATTAAGTATTCCAACTGACTGCACCCCAAGCTTACCTCCACTCTGTTCTCCTGACATAGTTTACACTGACTACGTAAATGAAATTCCGCTCAAAGAGTACGCACTTTTTTGCCTTTTGTGTACATTACCTGCCTGTAGTATACAAGTGAATAATATTTTAAACTCTTTAATTGAAGCATTTGTCACTACTCTTAAGATTTCATCTATTGAAGATAATAAACGTACAGTAACCATAGACATGATAATAACTCACGTTACATAGCAATGATTCTAATTATGGTTCTTCACGAATTTCGTTTAGGCCTACACAAGCTATAGTGAATATGCTTGTATCCTGGCGGTAGTGATTCCTAAAAGTCTTGGTTTTTACCTTACTATCCATTACTAAAGGAAATTATGTTGCATTGCATTGCATTGTTGATGCGGGGTGTCTTTGCACCCGTGGCTTGTTTGCAGCATCTGGAGCGTGTTCAGTGGCTGTCAGAAGTGAACATAGTGCTGGTACAATTAAACGGGTAACCTAATACTGGAAAGGGAAACCGCCAACCAGTTAACTGTGAAGGCGGGGGAGTATAAATTTTATTTTGAGTTTTTCACTGCCGCTGGTACCGATTCGAGCAACAGATGTTGGCCGTCTCAAGTCCAGTCAGTAGACGCCCTGAGGACGTCGGGCGCTCCCCGCGAGGCGGAGAGCCTCCGTGCCAACGATCGATGACATCGACAAGCAGCCGACTCAACGTGCTAGGAGGTGGTCAGGAAGGAGAGAAGGACAGTGTAATTGGAAAACTCTGGTCTGGGACTGATGATTACATTTTTATTTTTATTAAAAAAGATGACGTTATGGGAAGGTGGAGGTCGAGGCTTTAGCAAACAGAGTTAGAGCCAGGGACCGGACAAAGGCAGTCAAGGTAGGAACACGGAGACCCCTTCGAATCACGTCGTTCCTTACAAACCAAGGGGACCCCGTCAAGGGTCGGAGGGTTCGGGACTGGAAAGCTTCCAGCCTACACCTGTTGGTGGTGGATAAAAGAGATAAAAGAGACCTGAGAAAAAGCAGATAGATGGCAAACTTCGTGCGCATGGCCAGGCGGCTGCGACACGAGAGGAAAGGAGATAATTTGGCTCGGACGCCGCGATCCTTGGCAAGGGTTTCCGTCACGTGGTCGTTGAAGCAAAGGCGACGATCTAGCCGAACGCCTAAATACTTCACCGATTCTTTGTAGGCGATGGTCCTCACTTCCAGGGAGAGGGGCTGGCATCGGGAGATGGACTTACAAGTGAAGCAGATCACCTCGGATTTCTCCGTGTTGATCGTCACCCGCTATTTCCGTAGCCAGTCCGGCAGCTGGTTCAACTGACGCTGCAGCTTTGTACTCGCAAATCGCGGGGACAGGGAGCTGCGGTGATACAATAGCGTCGTCAGCGACCAAAGACAACGTGACTCCGGGCAATACAGGCAGGTCGTTCGAGTACACAAGGTACAGAAAGGGGCCGAGGACAGATCCCTGTGATACGCCAGCGGCGACGGGACGAACTGTAGAACAGGACCCTTCGACGCTCACCCTGAAGGTTCGGTCGCTGAGATACGACCGGAGGAAAAACACTATGGACGATGGTATTGGGGAATTGGGAAGTTTCAAAAGAAGACCTTCGAGCCAGACTTTATCGAAGGCCTTGCTCATGTCCAACAGTACGGCGGCCGTAGCCGCTCGCCTGTTGGTGGCGTCTGACAAGTGCGTAACAACGCGGACCAATTGAAGCGTGGTCGAGTGCGCTCTGCGAAACCCGAACTGTTCGCTGCGGATGAAACCATCTAGCAGCGGCGAGATGCGAGCCAGCAGGAGACGCTCGAACACCTTCGAAATGACTGGCAAGAGAGAGATTGGGCGATAGCTTTCAGGAAGCATTCGCGGCTTCCGAGGCTTCGGAATCATTACGATGTTGGTTGTTTTCCACAGGCGGGGAAAGTACTGTAGCCGGAGACAGGAGTTAAACAGCTCAAGAACGAAGTCAACGCCTGAGGGCGGTAGATTTTGTAGAGCAGCGGCCCCGATCCGGTCAGGACCGGGGGCGCGTCGGCGATTTAGTCGGCAGATAGATGAAACTAGTTCATCCCTGTCGAACGGGAGGGCTAGGACATCGGAAGGGCGAGAAAAATAGGAATAGGAAGTCCCGGAATTCTGCCGAGTGGGCAGGGTCCGAGATGCCTTGGTGAACAGTAAATTGCACCTCCATGCAGTCGGCGATTACCTCAGCCTTGCCTTCTGACAAAGTACAACCCCATTCGGAGTTTCAAGCGGGTTGCGAGTTCTTTTCTCGTGGGTGAGTCTACTCGCAGCTCTCCAGACGTAGGCGTGGTCAACTTCAAGAGACTCAAGATATGAGTCCCATCGATCAGAGTTTACGTCCCGCAGTAGCTGCTGAACGTAAAGAGACTGGGCCTGAAAGCGCCTTTTGACGCCAGGGTCACGGGTTCTTTGCTATCTGCGGCGGAGCTTGCGCCGTAGCCATATGGCGTGGAGAGCTTCCGGAGGTAGGGCCGAGCGTGGATGGTTCACCTCGAGAGCATAGGTGTGTCGATCCATGACACCTTGGACCAACTCCTGAAGATGAGTGGCTCGGAGATCCAAATCGTCACAAGTGACGATCGGGTCCGCGGGGAGCGATGGGAGAGAGCACCACTTGACTCTCCTAAACTGAGCGGGAGGTCGGGGTGAGGCCGACATCTCTCGGGCAGTTATAAAAAGGGGATTGTCATCGGATGAGAGATCCGACAATGACGAGACCTGGATGTGATGGGTCACGTTCTTGGCAATGACAATGTCAAGGACGTCCGGTCGATGACCGGAAAAGGGGAAGTGAGTAGGGTCTCCTGGGCCGATGACTTGAAGTACTGGGTCGTCGGAGACCAACCGATACAGAGATTTTCCGTAGGCGTTGGCTACTCTGCTTTTCCAAGAGGGGTGCTTGGCATTTAAGTCGCCGGCTACAATGGTTGGTAGGGGATGATCGAGGAGAGCGTCCCACTCCTCGGGCGGTGGAGGTATCCGCAGGCCGGGCCGGAGATACGCCGCAACAACGCGCAACTCCGATCCGCCCGCGTCTATCGCCACCGCACAACCTTCAACAAGAGATGTATCTAACGGGTATAGTGGCATGTGGGATATCCGCCTGTGGACTAAGACGGCTGTCCCTCCCGAGGGGCGACAGCCAGGCCGCTGGGGACGATCCTGGCGCAAACAGATGTAAGGTGACAGGTTGAAAGTATGGTAGCGACCCAGATGAGTCTCGAAAAGGAGGACGACATAAGCGTCGTATTCCGTTACGAAAGTCATCAGTTCAGATCGTCGAGGGACTACCCCATGGGGATTCCACGCAACGATCCTAAGACTCCTAGCCATTCAAAGGAAGAAGAGAATAGAGGGTAGACAAGGATTGAAACACCAGGGCGAGAACCGTGATTGTATCTGGAGCAGACCTGATGTTGTTTACCAAAGTTTCAGCCCAGGCAGTCAGGGGGTCTACCGGGGCCCAGGAAAATTCCCGAGATTCCGGAAGACGGACATGGCTGGGCTCGGCCGGTGTCGTAGATGGCGCAGGGCTCGGGGA
This sequence comes from Magicicada septendecula, assembly GCA_034769895.1. Taxonomy (NCBI): domain Eukaryota; kingdom Metazoa; phylum Arthropoda; class Insecta; order Hemiptera; family Cicadidae; genus Magicicada; species Magicicada septendecula. The sequence continues at coordinate 104,634,280 of CM068375.1, forward strand.
CGGACGTGAGGTCTGCTAAGGTTGGAGCTTAGGTTGATATCTGGGGGCAGGCGGGGCCCGCTGAGGCTTTACAGGCAAGGCCTGTGGAACTTGTCGCTGACGGTGACGAGTGCGCTTTGCATTGGAGCTCCGAGGAGCGGAAGGCGGGACAGATGTAGCGGCCACAGCCGCGTGTGAAGGACCGGGCGCTCCAGCAGGCGCCGGGACAGAGGTTACTGCAGGCGGCGCCGAAACGACGACTGCAGGCGGTACTGGGTGTCCTGGGAGCAGCCGGAACTGCTGCCGGGGTCTGAGATGATGCTCCGGAGAGAGGGGGAAGGCCTCTCTGCGGTTAGGGAGGGGACCTGCAACACGGCCTGCCTGCGCGCCAGGGCGAGCAGGAGTCCGCTGCAGCTTCATGGCCGATATAAAGTCTTTACAACCTCTATAACTAGCCGGATGGTCCCCGCCGCAGTTGCAGCAAATGGCGGTGAACCCCGCCTTGGGCTTATCACACCCACGATGAGGCTCGGTACATCGCACGCAACGCGGACGGTGGTTGCAGAACAAGCTAGAGTGGCCAAACTTCTGGCAGTTAAAACACCGAGGGGCCTGGCCGCGGGTCGAAGGTACGGACTTGCACCCTAAGGTGCAGGAAGTTCTGGAGGCCATAGAACTCCTCGAATTGGCCTACTTTGAGTAATTTCACCATGAAACTATTTACGGGACGGCGATCTTCCCCCTTGCCAACATGCAGTACACTTACCGCCGTCGGCGAATAGCCTAGAGCGACAAGCTCCTGCCTGATGGTTTCGCGAGCGGTCCAGGAAGGAAGTCCGGAGATATCAATTTTAATTTCGCGCTCAGAAGGAAGCGCGAAAATATGAAAGGAAATCTTCCTGTCGGTAAGAAACTGTTGTACCGATCGGAAGTCCGGGACGGTAGTGGCCGCAATTCTAAGCGAGGCGCCTTGGCACCTGGCCTCGAGTTTGGCCGAAGAAAGCAGGTTTTGCAGGGAACGAAGACTTTCCCTATAGTTGCGATTGTCGGGAGTGACATTCGGAGGAATTTTCGGAGTAGACACACTTTTCAAGGTAGACTGAGTCGGAAGGTTGTCGCTGTTACTATGACTGAGTACCCGATGTGTTGGAGAGGTCGGTGGCGGGCTGGCAGCTAATTTTCGCTTGCGTTTGGCAGCTTGCCCCCCACAAGCGAAAATTCACCTTCTCCAATCCCCAACTACACATCGACGCACAATCACTTTCACTGTCAACTTCCCTTTCACAAGGAGGTAGGGGGGTAAATTGAGGACCGGTACCGCAGGTTTCCATTAAGGTTACCAGCGGTGCCGTCAAAGGAACGGCCTTTGCGTTCGACGCCATCTCGGGTGACCGAAATGAACGTCGAAGACGCAAATAGGTCTAGGAAAGACTGACTTTCACCAGCACTGAATCACTACAATGACAGACAAAGAACACGAACACCAAACGCGCACTGCCACGAATCACAAAAACACTCGCGCACGGCACTATACACTTATGAAACTGTAGCACAGTGTTGATGATGATGTGGTGAAGGAAACAGGTTCATGAATATACAAATAACTGTTAAATTCACAATAGCAAATGCCAAACAGAGTAACACAGCCTACCCGGGCAACAGCTCAAGGTAGACTGGAAATTATGTATTGCATTGCATTATGGATGCGGGGTGTCTTTAAACCCGTGGCTTATTTGCAGCATCTGGAGTGTGTCCAATGGCTGCCAGAAGTGAACATAGTGCTGGTACATTTCGACTGGTAACCTAAAACTGGAAAGGGAAACCGCCAACCAGTTAACTGTGAAGGCGGGGGAGTATAACTTTATTTTTATTTGTGCACTGCCGCTGGTACCGATTCGAGCAACAGATGTTGCCCGTTTCAAGTCCAGTCAGCAGACGCCCTGAGGGCGTCGGTCGTTCCCCGCGAGGCGGAGAGCCTCCGTGCCAATGATTGACGACAGCGACAAGTAGCCGACTCAGCGTGCTAGGAGGTGGTCAGGAAGGAGAGAAGGGCAGTTTAAGTGAAAAACTCTGGTCAAGGACTGACGATTACATATTTTTAGTTTAATTTAAAGAGAATGGCGTTATGGCGGGTCATCAAGAAGCGCCCGAGGGCGCTTGACCCGAATGGGCGGTGGTGGTTCTGATGCACTGATGGTTCGTAGGTATGGGAAGGTGGAGGTCGAGGCTTTAGCAAAGAGACTTAGAGCCAGCGACCGGACAAAGGCAGTCAAGGTAGGAACACGGAGACCCCTTCGAATCACGTCGTTCCTTGGAAATTATGTAAGTATTTTATGTTATCTTATAATTTGTGACGGCACCGAGGCAAACATCCGCTCTCGGTACCAGCCGAGACGTGACACTGACGAGCTTACAGTGAGCCAATCAGGGATCAGAACTCTCACAGGCTCATGGCAACCTGTCAGGGCATAAAAAGAGCACCGCTAGAATTTTTGCGGCGACTTGCACGTATGCACGTAATTTTACGTCCGAGCTGCAAGGACCCAGGCAAACCCCTCATAACCAGCCTTGACAAGTACCGACCACGTCCAGGTGATTCTTGGAAACGGTCTCGGCAATTACTGTACTAGAACGACCTAGTACGAGCATGCCGTTGTAGCGGCCACTAAATAAAATAAATATTCCGTCTGGACACGATCACTAGGCAGGAGCTCCTTCCGGAAGCTCAGAACTAGGAAACCATTGGGACATCTCACGACGCGCATCCCAACAGCTCTGGCAACATTTTTTGGGCTCACTCCATCGCCACTCCATCGGACGCCGCGGAGCCAGTCGGACGGAACAGGAAGAAGAGAAGAATGAATTTTTTCGGTTTTTTGCTCTGCGAAGAACCAGCGATAGATATAGACTGGGACGGCAGCCGGCAGCGGGCTCTACATACCGATGGAGGACTGCAGTACGCCATGAACAGCGGGCGCAGCCGCCCGAACATCACAACGCGGCTCGGGTGGAACATACAGCGCAGTTAGCGGCCTCGCCACACGGCCCTTCTAAGGGTCACCAAAAAAAAACGATGAGGTGTACGATTGGCGCCATTTGTCCCGTGACAAATTATGAATTCTTATTTTATTTTTCTTATTTTCTGTCATAAACTCGGCAATCCACAGTTGGGTGGCATGGAATTTTAAATCTTGCTATCTTCTTATAAACATATAGTGGTTTGGAAAACACTAAGGGTTAGAAAACACAAAGTACTATTTATTGACTACTGTGAATTCAGCAGTCATTATAATAACTATGCTGAAGTGGAAAGGGACGGCTAGAAAAGGAAGAAAGGATGAAAAGGAAGCTAGAAAAGGAACAACAACAACAACAACAACAACAACAACAACAACAACAACAACAACAACAAAGGCAACAATAATAGCGATGTTATTATTGTTGATACGACAGTTCCCTTGGCTTGACTTTCATTCGTCATGTTGTGCTGTAGGTTTGACTCAAAGTCGAATCACTCCAACGTCACCTGGAGCAACGTTTATTGTTGGGGCAACGCGATGGCGTGCATGAATTGTGCGGGCCTTAGTAAGTAACAACGCGACATCTGTGCGTGAAAAGAGAAAACAACACCGTTTCCCACCTTGTGGTTCGGTGTCTGTTTGGTGGTATTACGGGTTGAGACGTACAGTGGCTACAGGGCGCAACAGTCCAGCAGAAGGCTAATGCTTGAGAGAAAGTGATGATGATTATTATTAACAGTAATACACTAGAACATCAGTAATTCGGATCAATTGGGACCGGAGCCGATCCGGGATAATATAAATCCGGGTTAACCGGGGAATGTTGAAAACATCAATAAAAGAAAACATAGTCACAGTAATTTCCTTTATATTGAACAAAACACGTTTCACGCGTAACAAACACAATGTACAGTAAAGTATATTGCTCACGATCACGCATACTTTTCAGCACGAGAAGCTTGGCCGGTGTTGTCTCTGCCTACTGCTCAAAATAGACCATCAGTTCATCTAACCGGAACATTCCTTCTGCAAGACTCATAACTGCTAGTTGTTCATCGTTATCCACGTCTTTCTCCTCACTATCTTGAGTTTCTTTAGAAGAACACGATGCAACGATTTCCTTGACAGTAATTGTGCCGTAACCTCCGGCGTTGGCTGCTTCCAACCAACTTTCAATGTCATTGACATCAACATACTAGCAACTGTCAACATTCTGAAACATATCCAAAAATTCTTGAATCTGGACTTTATTGGAGTCTTTTTCTTCGACATTTTTTCTCCCACTGCATTCAATCTTGTTCTCTGACAAGTCACACACACTAGGCCATAACTTCTTACATGATTTTATCAGGGTGCTTCTAGCCACTTTTTTCCAAGATTCGGCAACCATGTAGGCCTAAATAACAGTCTTAGCATTGAATGAGTTGAGAATCTTCACCACACCATATTGTCCTTTAAATTCTATCAGTTGGCATAACATTATATTAATTCCTATATCGGTCCAGGTTATCAGGAGATCCGAGTTAAAGGGGATCAACTTAACAAGGTTCTACTGTATGTATGTGTAGTGTACATATTCTTCTTGCAAGCTGAAACTAGCGAGCGGTGAGTAGCCACTTTAAAGTCAGCAAGTCGTTCTGTTGATTCTTTTTCTTACTATGTCTTGTAATTTTCTGAACCCAATTCTGCAACTAATAGTCCAAAACCTTCATTTTTTGCTTTATCCTTCATCGTTTAACATGTTAACCTTCATTTCTGCCGTTTCCCTTCCCCAGTAATGTCACAGTTATATATTTATGCATTGTGTTTAACTAAATGCACCAATATTTCTTCTAATGATGATATCTTCGGATAATATCAACAGATTCTTTACAACCCAAAATGTTTTCCCCAAAACATAAAAAGGTCTTTACTGTCCTATTAAATAGGTAATCAGTAGTCATCCAACCTTCATTAAATCCGTTGCATTCTTCTCAAGCACCATCCTCAAAGCCATTTTTCACGTATTTAGCTGAGTATACATAATGTCCACACAATATTGACTAATATTGTGTCACTAATTAACAGAAAATAGTGTGAGTCACATTAGGAAAAAAGGAAACTTTTTCCTATGAACTGATGAGTCTTAATTTTTGCTTTTCAGTTCTAACTCGGTTGGCCTATAGCACAGAGTTTCTTTACTTCATGGAAAAGAAGTAAGACCCATACACGTTACTACCCATCCGTAGTATCAAGTCAGTATCAACAATTAACCCTCTATACAATGAACTACAGAAAACGCTCCACTTCCTAATTTCAAGGCTACTTGTTTAAAACAGCGGGTATACTATAATATCGGGATTTACCGTCTCGATTGACAACTATAATCGTTATGGCGTAAAAACGTTTGCTTTCAACATTGTAAAAGCAGTAATTTTATAAGAGATCACGAAAATCTACCAATCAAAAGTTAAACAATCTGTAGAAGCCAATTTGTTAAAACGTAAAATTGATAAAGAGCAAAAGTATTAATGTGTATTTTCTTTATTTACTCTTAAAGCCAACGCGTACATAAATATGCATTCTTCCTACACGTAGCATGGCTGTCAGGAAAGAAGAGTTGAAAACAATTAATTAAAAATTACTGTATGTTAGGCATATCTTGTAGTTTTGCATAATACAGATGAATAATGTATAGATTATGAGCGACTGGAAAATTTTATTTAGATTATGTAGTTTAAAGTTTAAATTAAATACGACGTTAAAAAGACGTAAAAATTCAATTTTTTTCTTACAGAGTTTGATGGTCGGAATTTTCCTGACCAGGAAAACAAAGCTTATTTCTAGTCACTCGAGAAACGCAGTGGTCTGTTATAGAGGAAATATAAGAATTAAATGAGCTAGCAAACTCTGTATAAAAGACACAGAAAACAGAAAGAAATATTACGATTTACTATGAGGACTCCATTCGAGATTTGAGTACGTTCAGTCATCATTCAATAATAAGGAGTGAAATGTATTGGAAACTCTTTACAAAAAAAAACAATCTGACAACAAATACTAACTGATACCACTGAGACGAAAGTGTCTACTGTTGAAAGTTCTGTAAATTACAGAAACTGAAGTGTCGCTACACAAAGATGAGATCTCTACGATCCTACGTATTCTCGGTCCTCTTCTACGGTGTAGAATCTTGGACTTTGACTGAAGCCACAACTAAAAAATTGGAATCTTTCGAAAATGTGGGTTTACCGTAGAATACTGAGTATTTCATGGACAACACACATATTTTCTCTCCAACAACAGTTACGCTAATAATATAATTTTCTATGGTCGATATGTAGATGACACATTTTAAATCTTTAATGGCACTTTACGCCAAATAAATAGTCTAAAAAACACCATGAATAACATAAACTGTAATATCCAATTTACTCTGGAGACCGAAACCGATAATAGGCAAAATTTTTTAGATTTAACCGTCATTAGACACATAGATAATCTGAAATTTAAAATATATAGAAAACCGACCACTACCGATGTAACCATACACGCCGACTCGCATCATCCCTTTTCACAAAAAATAGCAGGGTACAATAGCTTCATACACAGATTATTAACGATACCCCTTGACATTGAAGATTTCAACGATGAGCTCAATACAATAAAACATGTAGCAGTAGCCAATGGTTACAACAGTTCAATGATTGATAACATCCTCAGAAAGCACAAATATAAAAAGTCCAAACCTGAACCAGCTAAAAATTCTAAGACCACATTAATTTCAACTACTTACACCAATATAATGCCCAGAATTTTAACATCCACATTAAATAAAATCAGTATTTCAAAACTAATAATAGTCTATGGAAATTAGTTCCCCCAATTATTCAAACCCACTTGGAGATAAAAACAGGCATATATAAACTAATATGTAACGACTGTGATAGTTTCTATATTGGCCAGACAGGGAGACCTTTCGTCAAAAGATTTCAAGAACACACACCACGCAAAAATTTAAATAACATATATTAACTTGAAAACATTAAGTCAAACTACGCACGCCATTTGATTTCAAACAACCATACTTGCACGGAATTTAGGTCTAATCTTATACCTTTACGTTACTGTAACAAGGGTCGCTACATGGACGCATTGGAGGAGTTTGAAATATACAAAAACCAGCACGAACAACCATGATGGCATACTGAATGATAAATTGAATTTTAAATCCAACCCACTGTACGACACCGCGTTGCATTTGCTTGAGATAAACAACCTGGCAATAACTCGAAGTCCAAGAATTCAGTATCAGACCGAACGTTACACGGTGCGCACCGAGTCGGACACGTGTGTTTAAATAATGTGCTTTTATGAATTTTAATATTTGACGATCTCTTCCCGAGTGATACGTCTGATGATGGGACATAGTTCCCGAAAAGCGTAACAACAAAAACAACGCAACGAAGTCACAGGACGGATTTGAAATAAGGTAATTTACATTCTGTATAGTTATTAGGAGCTTATTCTCTACAAAATACTTTCTAACTAGGAGAAGTTAAAAAAAAACTAGTCGTCTCAACAGTTCATAACAAATATAGAACTCTAAATACTGAAGAAAACTAATACTGTCTTCAGTCTTGAGAAAGCCTCCTCAAAACAAACACTTAGCCACAAGGACTATGACAAATAAGTAAATTGTCTTAGAGGTAAGGAAAGCTTCTGTAAAATTATTAGTAAGGAGTTCACTGTTTTGTATAGATGTGAGAACCACACTCGAAAATCAGGAGAAGGTGCGTCTCGAAGCTACAGGAATGTGGATTTAGCGAAAATTGGTAAGAAGTATTTAGGCTCAGAGCAAAAAGGTTTAGATGTTTTAAATAAGTGACAGTGAAAAGAGGGTTACTACAAGAAATAGAATGTAGGAAGAACAATGGCTTTATTACGTGCATTCTGGAAGGCAAGAAAGAAAGAGGAAGGAAGGCATAGATAAAAGTTTAGAAAATATGACGTAATAAGACTTTCCTCTAAAACGGAAGAACAGATGCTGACATCGGGAAGCGAGGGGTACAGCAATACAAATTGAACTTCTTGGATCAACAGCTAACGTTTTCCTCTGCTGAGCTAGAGAGTGTGGGATCTCGAATCAAGAGAGTTTGGAAACCATATAAAGAAACCACTGGAAACCATATACTACTGTCCAATGCGTAGCTACTCGTTAAAGTGCTCCCCGAAACAAAATACAAAGAATGATGTGGAGTTACTAAAAGTAAAACGTAGGATTATCGTCAGTTCCCCGTATAAGGCCGTTTGTTTTTAATAAGGCCATTAAAGTTTTGTTGAAGCTTAGTTCCTTATGTATGTAGTACTGTATTTACTAACTAGACATGTAAACGGAAATAAGTACTACGATTTACTGTAGGCACTTTATTCGAGATGTGTTGAGCCACCATTCGATAGTAAGACGTGAAACATATCAGACACACTTTGAAGAGAACCATCTGAAGGCAAATATTACAGGCTTTAGATAGGGGTTTTCATGGCTGTAGTCTAACCGTGGCTTGGGTTTCCTTTTCCGGATGTTAGACCATGGCCTGTTATCTGTTCCAGTCCCGTATCTAATGTCTAGAAATCAAGAGTAAACCAAGTTTAGAGACCTTTTTTTTCGAGTGTTTCCTATTGTTATGGAAAAAATTAGAAAGCAGAAAGTAGGGTTAGCAGGTGCAGAAATGTGAAAAGGAGTACAATATACTTAAATACTTATTAAATTGGGGAAATTTTGGGATAACCTGAGAAAGGAGATATTAATGTAGACTGGGGACTAGAAGTTGAAAATTCAAAATAGGGACTTCGAATTCTAAATGTTTACTTTTCGATCTCGTATGCTAACTAGTAATATTCATACTTTATTCTTGCATATTGCATGCGTATAAAACAAAATTAAAATATTGGAAGAATCTGTAAATATAATAATTTAAAAAAAAAATACAAATATGTTGGAGAAGAAGAAGAAGAAGAAGAAGAAGAAGAAGATAGTAACTATAACTTTAGAAGAACTAACAAACATTTTATACTAGAAACATCTTAGTAACTCAGTTTTGCATATAGTCTGTACTAAATGGAAAATGTTTCTACCAAACAAAACACTACGTGACGTTTCATTTAAAAGTTAAAAAAGTGTTTTGACGTGTGTTAAGCACAAGCCGAGACGAGTATACAGACGAGAGACACTACGTACTTTGTGAGTAGAGTGTCATTAACGTGGTCAGTAGGGGGAAAATAAGGGTTCTAACCAACAAAGGATGCCGCCTTTCCCACGGTCCAAGATTTTTTCCCACGCTCTCCCCACCACCGCTGGACCTGCAGCATCCGCGAATTTCCACCAATAAAATTTCATGCCACCTTTTGCGCGCCAAGTTGAAAGAGATGCCGCCGTTCCCACGGTCCAAGATCTTTTCCCACGCTCTCCCCACCACCGCTGGACCTGCAGCATCCGCGAATTTCCGCGAATAAAATTTTTTATTTGATTTTTTTATTTTTTAATTAAATTGATTTGCATATCAAGGGTGGGTGGGAGGTGGGGTGGGTTCAATGGACCACCCGCATCCGCGAATATAATTTTTTATTTTTTTAATAAAGCTGATTTGGATATCAGAGGTGAGTGGTGGGTGGGAGGTTCCGACTTGATGCATTATAGTTTTATATTAAAATATATGACCGCGAATAAAATTTTTTATTTTTTAATAAAGCTGATTTGCATATCAGGGGTGGGTGGTGGGTATATATATAAAACTCTCTCTCTCTCTCTCTACACCAATCTCGTTCTTCCAATGTGCGTAAAGTGTTACGCAATTATAATGTTACAAATATTAAAAAATATATATATTTAAACTAGTATTTACAAAATATGTATACAGACGATTGTAATTTTAAAAATTCATTTTTGTATTAAATATATATATCGTAAACAATGAAATAATAATATTTCGTCATTGTAAGATTTTAATAAAACAATTATCAGTTTAAATAATAATTTTCATGATTGTAAGATACAACCTACAAATTATTAAAATGTCTCTCTCACACACATTTCTGATTACTATACAAATAATTGCATGCATATTCGGAGGTTTATAACGAAATAAATTAAAATAAACCATAATTTGTTTTAAATAATTAAATACAGGGTTTTGATACGAGTACGTTGACCGCATTGATCGGTTCATCGAAACAAGTCTATGCACACACAACGATACTGAATTAGATATAGTTATTCGATAACTTAAACCAGAGGTCATTAACCTTGTGTACGACGTCCTACTTTCTAATTGACACCTGTCAGTCATTAGCAGCGTTGACAGTAATTAGGATTAATTATGGATTATAAACTATTTACTCTAAAAACGGACAACTCTACTTTCTAATTTGACACCTGTCAAGCATTAACACCGCTGACAGTAATTACTCTAAAAACGGACATGCAAGCTTTCTCCCACTACCAGTGTACAATATATATACGCACAGAAAATTAGCGAAAATTTCTCATTTTGACTGCTTGTGTATGTGCTGATACATCGTGAAATCTATCTCTGCATCTTTTTTAATAGTTGAAAGACTGTTTGTGCGCATTCAGTATACGCAACTTTCATCATTAAGGGTGTGTAGACAACACACAAACTAGTTTTTGGTAAGTGTACAGATTTTATTTAATTTTAATGTATGTGCAGATTTTATTTAAACGTAAAAATTATTTGCATTAAAACATTATCAAGTGCATTATTTATTGAATTTAATACATGTGTGTGTACGCGTGTGTGTATGATCAAATTACAATTTCTGAAAATATATTCTTACCGTATTTTTATAGTGGCAATTTCTCATTGATCACCGACGTGTGCTGATACATCGTTAAATCTCTGCATCTTTTTTAATAGTTGAAAGACTGTTTGTACGCCTTCCGTGTAGACAACGCACATACTAGTTTTGGTAAGTTGTACAGATTTTATTTAATTTTAATTTTAATGTATGTGCAGATTTTTATTTAAACGTAAAAATTATTTGCATTATCAAGCGTGTTATTGAATTTAATACATGTGTGTGTGTATGATCAAATTATTATGTCTGTTACAAATTTTCTGAAAAATTGCTTTAAACAAATGTTTTTAATGTAACAAATTTAGAAAGTAGGTCACAGCGTATGATGACATTTATATCTCTCTCTAATTCTGTTGTGGACATACATAGCTGTAAGCAGTGACTATCTCCTTATGAATGCGGAATGTAGACTTTCCTAAAATTATTTGCATTAAAACATTATCAAACGCATTATTATTTATTGAATTTAATACATGTGTGTGTGTGTGTGTGTGTGTACGTGTGTGTATGATCAAATTACAATTTCTGAAAATATATTCTTACCGTATTTTTATAGTGGCAATTTCTCATTGATCACCAACGTGTGCTGATACATCGTGAAATCTCTGCATCTTTTTTAATAGTTGAAAGACTGTTTGTACGCCTTCAGTGTAGACAACGCACATACTAGTTTTGGTAAGTTGTACAGATTTTATTTAATTTTAATTTTAATGTATGTGCAGATTTTTATTTAAACGTAAAAATTATTTGCATTATCAAGCGTGTTATTGAATTTAATACATGTGTGTGTGTATGATCAAATTATTATGTCTGTTACAAATTTTCTGAAAAATTGCTTTAAACAAACGTTTTTAATGTAAAAAATTTAGAAAGTAGGTCACAGCGTATGATGACATTTATATCTCTCTCTAATTCTGTTGTGGACATACATAGCTGTAAGCAGTGACTATCTCCTTATGAATGCAGAATGTAGACTTTCCTAAAATTATTTGCATTAAAACATTATCAAACGCATTATTATTTATTGAATTTAATACATGTGTGTGTGCGCGCGCGCGTATATGTATGATCAAATTATTATGGAGTGGGTTATACAAATAATAATAAAGTGTGTGTAATATATATATATATACATTTATTAAAATACATACACACAGCTCCAAGATTATATTAAACAGTTTTACAATTAAAAATACATACACAGCTCCAAGATTATATTGTTACAAGTATGAAAATATATCTAAACTAATATTTACAATTTAAAAAAAAAAAAAACATACACAGTTCCAAGATTATATTGTTACAAGTATTAAAATATATCTAAACTAGTTTTACAATTAAAAATACATACACACACATAGCTCCAATATTATAATGTTACAAATATGATGAAAATATATATATATATATATATATTTAAAACTAGTATTTACAAAATATGTATAAAATAAGACTTAAACACGTCTATGTACTGTGTTGGACAATGGCGTATATTCTACAAGCGAATCATGTAGTATCATACAGTAGGCGGTCGTCTGTGTAGGAAAATTCGTTGACGATTCAAATTCTAAACGTACATCAACTGCTGAAGACTTAAGTGCTTCGTCTTGTCTGCTACAATCGAAAACAAACAGCGGGGCTTTTGATTTGAATAATTCCGGTGTCAGTACTGGGCTGCCGTCTAAACGGTGGTAATACGAACTTTGAAAACTGGCGTACACATTGTACAATAATGCAAAACGGTCTTTCCCAATATCCAAGTTTAAATTATCGTAAGGATAATACTTGTCGTTTAGAAACAGTCTCGCATTGATCACGTTACAGTGATCGAATTCATCAGCGTGTGCTGTCAGTACATTTTTTCTTGGTGTCTGAAACTCTAACACAACAAAGCGTGGTTTTTCTAGCTGACTCGAGGTCTTGACAATCCAATTCTGCCTTTTAGTCTGTGGTAAGGCAGGATAATCGTGCAACTCCCAGGTCCTAAAAGGCATAGTTATCGGGTGGTCTTTCTCTATGAGTCGTAACAGTGGTAATCTGTACGCATTAGCTACATGTACATAAGGCATTTTCCAGTAAACTTTATCTAGTTCAAGAACACAATTAGCAGTCGTTTGTCCGCTTACTAAAACTATAGCATTTATGTCGGTAGAAGCACGTAGGAGTATAAGTTCTTGTTTCACGTTCAGCACGATGCGTGTATAGTCTTCTGCGAATCCCATTAGCATTTTCAGTGGTATACAAAAATTGAATTCGCCGTCATCATTCACTTTTAATATGTTCGTGGTCGGTGCCACCCAACCTGCGTTTTCCATTGCGTTACGTGTGTTGTTGTTGAGTGATAGAAAAGTTTTAATAGTTGACGTAACACCGACGTTTCTGGTATGGTCCACTACCACTCCGGCCAACTCGTAACGAATCTCTTCAAAGAGAAATGCTATAGCATTGTTCACCAGTTCCACATTCAGTGCAGTATCTGCAGCCGCACTAGGGTTTTTAACCAACTTGCCTTCGATGTAGAGGAAACTTTCTGACGGCAGTGTAAAGACGTCCTGTTGTTGTATTGGCACACGTATTTCATCATTGTTTCCATATCTTGTTGTTGCGTACGGTGCGTGTGAGTGAAATGAAAAGTGTGTGATACTGTCTTCAAAGAACGGTTGCTGCTCCACTGATAATATTCCACTCGCCATGTTACTTGTTTACAACAACAAAACCCAGTGAAATCAGGAAACGACGGTTAACTGATGTTAATCGTTTCAGTTTCGAACGAGTACTGATGCGTTTCCTAACTGATCTTTCTTCTTCTTCTTTTTTTTATTACTGACGACTGTGGTAGCAGCGGTGGCGAAGAAACAAAGTACAAGCCCATGTCTATAGTCGTTTTAGATGTAAACGCACAGTGATGACTTCTCCGCGAAAATCTATTACGTCACCGTCCTGATCGTGTAAAGATAATGTTATGTTGTCCAAACGACTCACATTCACAGGTAGGTATATGACGTTTGTAGGCGATTCAATTATTTTGAATCCTGGTTCGACTGACGGATAGAACGAGTGCAGTGTGTGCTCGGTTTTACCGTTCTTGTATGATCCTTGCGCTATATTACACCTTATCAGTATACTGTTCACTTTTATAATGTTAACTGTGGCGTCAGACGTGTGAGTTTTATTCGCTTCAAGCAGACGCTTTTCCTTGAAACCCAACATATCACCGATACCGTACACTGTTTGTTGAAAGTCAATATCCAGTGCACAAGTCAGTTCACATTTCAGTGTATTGTTGTTAGGACGTAGACTAATCTTTGAGTCTCCTAACTGCTTTTTGAGGAAGGCTTCTATGTCACCGATTTCATAAGCACCTGTAGGTAAAGTTATCAAGTCCCACGTTGTTCCGTCTCGTAGTACTGGAAACACGTTGTTTTTTCCTTCAATCACGTTCTGTATACTGTTGTATGTAGTAAAGTCCAATAGACCTACATACCATTCGCCGTTTGTTAGTTCGAGAGGCGGGAAAAAGTCACATACAAGAGCAGCAGCATTCGTACCTGTTAAGGTGACCGACAGCGAAGACATCTTGTCGCTTACTGATCACTCACGCGTTAAGAAGTCCAAACATAAATGCCCGCAGATGACTGTGTGTGGTGGCTGTTCACGTTCGTAATTGTAGTAAATGTCAGTGTCGGTTCCAAAATACTGTGTCAGCTCAAGAGGTGGCTGCATATTACCATACGCATCATAGTAGTAAACTTGTTTGTTTCGCTTCTTGTAGCAAACCCAGTGCGTACCAGGTCCTTCTGCACTGTCTAGATTAACAACTGCACTCTCATTCTTCCATGGTCGTGTGTGTGGTAAAGTGTTACGCATAAAAACTCCTCTGAAATAAGGTATTTTCAAAAGTTTTGCGTACACATACAAATCACTGTCAGACAATGCACGCACTGGTATGCAAATTAGTTTTTTTATCTGTAAGGACGTAGGTATAGACCTGACGCTATTTTTTTATTGTTACGTTTATGTCTTGGGACTGTTTTGCGTTTGCAGGTCGTTTTGCGTTTGCGTTTGTTCACGGATTGACGTTTAATTCCTGAACCCTTCTTCTTCTTGTTTTTTCTGCAACCACTACGCGAGCTCCCTCCACCCACTGCCGATTTCGCCTTCATCGCTGCCGCTACGGCCGCCGCGTACGCTCTTTCGCTAATGCCTGAATTCAAAGCTTTCACTCGATCCCACGCCTTGCCGGCTAGCACACGATCCGCTACGCGTCTTCGTTCGTTGTCCTTGTACTTAGCGTAAGCGATATCGTGTTCGCGACAGGCTTCGTCCAACTCGTTGATTCCTCGATCGCCACGTGCCAATCTCTCTTTGAGTTTTGTTCCAGGTCCACAGAATCGGTGGCCCGGTAGGTGTAATTCTACTGGTAATGCGTCCACCGCTCGATTAATCAAAGTAGGTACTGACGAAACGATAGCGGGCACAGTGTTTTTAAGTATTTTTCCAATTACACCACGCCCCATTCTTTTCTTACGAAGTACGTGCATTCTTGTAAACAGATCTCCAATCCTTGATTTCCGTTTCCGTATCGAGAACGTCTATTAAACGCCCCACCTCTTCAATATATTCAGACAGGACTGAACGCTGTGTCGTGCTGTCTTGATATTTATAGACAAACTTTATTAGATTGATTATATGAGCGTGAAATACCTGAGTGACCTTGTACAATTCGGTCTTTATATGTAATTTTAATTCGTGCATTTGTCGTACAGTGACTGCGTCTTTGTCATTGACACCGTTCGCTATATTCGTAATTTTTCTTCCGGCAGCGTAGAAAGTATCGTTTTGCAAACTGATTGTGTGTGCATGTAAAAATTCCAAATTCACTGCGTCTTTGAAGTCAACAGGCGCTTGCACACGTGTTAGTCGACAGTCATTAACGATTACGTTACCTGCACGATCTTTTTTCAAACTCTTCTCGTCTACGTATCGTTTTGTGGCTGCATCTCTTGATTTAAGCGGATCGTTTAGCCTTATTATTCGATGATCTTTTGCGTCTACGGTAGCGTTGTCGTTCTTGTACTGTAAGCATGTGTCCTTTACGTACTGTAAAGAAACAACATCGTGCAACTCTTCAGGATCACCCAAGTTGCATATCTTTTTGTTTTTCACATCAAAGTGACCGTCGTTAGTCACTCCTAAACCGATATCCTCACGCAGACTTCGATGAGTTTCTTTTCGCACTCTTACAGCGCTGTCGTGTCTACCGAACTTGTCTACACTCATATTTACGAAGAAGAACTGATGGTTATAGAACGGTGCGTCTGCTTTTATATGATAATGCCGGTTTCACGTAATTCTTCCAATATCGAAACGATTTCATTCCTATGACCAGTATGGCCGCTATTTTGAGACGCCATTAACAGTCTCAATCTATTAACCAACTCGTTAGGATCATTCCAATGCACGTAATCGATTGCAGTGTTCGGTTTCATCTCCATATAGCCACTCCCTGTACGTTTTCGTGCAAACAATTTAGATATTACTAGTCGGTACTTGACGCCACTGTTACTGTTTATTCGCGTATTGTGTTTATATTTTTGTTTGTGTCCGTTGGTTGCTAGTCGTATGGACTTATATTTCCTCATATCATCCTTATTGTATTTTTTCGGTAGTTTCATAAACAAAAGTTCATACAGACCAGGTGTACCCTCGTAAATTTTTCCTTTGACATGAAAGTTGTCGTTATCATCGATTTTTACATTTTAATCACCTATCATAAATTTACCACCTTCGTATCGAACACCATACATGCGATCTATAATCCGTTTACAGTCCGCCGATTCACACAAACGCATTTATTTGTTTGCTAATGAATCCTCGCTGAAATGTGAAGCGTTAGGGTTCCAGGCGTCCTCTTCACTGAAATGAGAAGCGTTATGACTTTGCATACCACTTTCGTTTTCTGTTATTACGTGTTGTGTAGGCTCTTCTTGTTTTATCTGCTGCTTCTCCTCCTCCTCCTCCTCCTCCATCATGTCACCACTTAACTTTCGTGAAATAGCTTCTAACGGTTCCAGAATCGGTCTGTAATTTTTTCTAAACGTCTCGTCACTTTCTCTGATACCGTGTTGTAATGCATGATATTTTTTCCTTATGTTGTCGCTTATCGTGTCTATATCATACGCGAGTCGTTCCTCCTTATTCATTGCCATCGTGTGTTAGCAAGAGGACTGATTACATTACTACAGTGCAACCACTTTTATACTTCGTCGGAAACAATTATGAATCGATCAAAGCCGATTCTATATCTACCTTCATTTATTGGTGAGTCTTTGTCTATGACTAGAAATCCATAACGATCCTTCCACGCTTCCATGCAGACGTCTTTGAAAGCATCATATTTCATATCTATGTTAACGTGATCATTGTATGCACGTCGTAAATTTAGATCGTCTTGTTTGAACAATATCAACAAGTTAGCGTTGTCACGTACCAATTGTTTCGGTATCTGGCTATATGTCTGGCATAGATAGAATGTGTCCACACCGCTATGTCTCCCCATAACAAAATACTTTCGAATATTGTTTTGTCTTTCACACGATACGTCATCGAATACGATAACAGAGTCGAGACCAGTGATTTCACTCGGTAGCGGGACTTCTTCGTTCTCACTGTATGCATGATAACCTAAACCTTCATCAGCGAGTGATTTCATCACTGTTTCTAGCATTCTGTATTTTGGTTGAAATAATGATTTTGAAAACACGTATACGTTGCGGAAACGTAGTCCGTTGGTATCAAACAGTAGGTTGAATAGCACATTTGATTTCCCACAGGAACTTGGGCCTGTAACGATACAGCGAATACTGTTCGGTAATAGCGGGCCATGTTTACGCTTAGCACTGCCTTCGTCACCAGCCAAAAAGTCCATATCCTTTATTGGTAATTTGTTTGCTTGCTGTACAATCTTCATCTTTGTGAATACCGAAAGCATACTGTTTTCAGCACGTGCTGTCACCTTTTTTATATTAGATCTTTCTTATGTATCCATGCATCGTGTTTACCATCGAAACCAAGCCAACGAACACGCACTCTGTCACCTTTGCGTTGTAACACCTTTTCCACTAGGTATACGTCGCCGACTTTGGACTTACTAATCTCGTGCTCGTAAAAACCACCTTTCAACACTTTGTTTAGATGATCTTTTAGCAGATAAGTGACGGGGATAGTAGTGGATTGTACTTTATCCACAGTGAATATTTCGTTAGTCCAATTTGGCGTATAACCTTTGGCGAACATCATTTTGTGCTTACTTATACGAACACGGTCACCGACTTTAAATTTGGGTGGTTTCGTTGGACTGATTTTAGGCGCTGTGTTCTTCCTTATTCGTTCCAACACTATATGTTCGTTGGCGTCATTCACTTCACTCGGTTTCATACCAATGGTTCTGTGTGTTGTATTGTTGTACGATTTCAGTAATGTAGGTAGTAGATCCAACCAGCGGTAGTGTCCTTGTTCGCTGAAAGCTCGATACATGTGTGTCTTCAGTGTGCGATTAAAACGTTCCACTATGGAAGCTTTTTTCTCACTGTAGGTTGAGTAATGTTTCACATTATACTTTTTTAGCAACGCTTGTACTGTGCTGTTGTAATACTCCTTCCCGTTGTCCGTCTGTAAATATTTCATTCGATTAGCAGTTAGTATAGGCTCTAGTGCGTGCTTTACTTCTTTTCCTGTCTTTGTTTTCAATGGTACAGCGTACGCGTACTTGCTAAACGCATTGATCACTGTCATCATGTACTTGTACCCTTTGTTCACTCGAGCGTATGGTATCATCTCCACAAGATCTGCCTGGTACAAGTCGTGTAGACCCTTCAATTCAACCGCGCGCCTAACGAAATTCCTTCTCGCTGCTCTGTGTAGCTCTAGAGCTATAGTCTTGCGTGCGTTGTTCATGGTTTAAGATACACTAATATAATACCAGCGTTAAAAATACTATATATATCTATAACAGTTTCTTTGTTTTTCAGTATTCACTCTCTCGTCTGAATATCATGTCCGACCTTCAACAGAATCCAGAACAACAACAACAACATCAGCAGGAACAGGGACATCCTCAACAAGGTAAAAATTTTTTTAAATACCAATTGTCTCTCTCTCTCTATAATTATGCAACAAACCAAATTTGTTTGATATGAATTAACTCTGTCTAACCTGTACAAGATAGTCTCTTGACGTTGTTTAGAAATTGATATGGCGGAGAAAATTTTTTATGTTCTGACATAGGTTTGTCACCTTCTCCCCAATGTATTGTCTCTTGACATCGTTTAGAAATTGACATGACGGAGAAAATTTTTCATGTTCCACCATAGGTATGTCACCTTCTCTCCAATGAACTAATTCAATTCCGCAACAAAAGCATTTAACTCTATCGTCTATGAATGACATACTATGTCCACAAACATCATAATTTAGCGGATAGTAGTAAAACCCAGCAAACGCTAACTCGTCGGGGCTGACAAACGTCACTTCCCAATACTTGAACGATTTTCTTCTTTCACTTTCAACGCTAAAGTCAGGAGTAGCTGCCATCTTCACAGTTTGCAATAAACTAACGTATTACTAACGTGTACTATCTATTTATTTACCACAAACATGAATGTGTGTATGTGTGTTATTCATAATTCCTATTAGCTAATACATGTGTTTCTATTGTTTCAGTTATGACACGATTTTATATTGTGCGAAACACTAGTATTAGAGGATGCCTCACAACTTTTAATTACCTGCCTGTGTACACGGACACAGAAGAAGAAGATCAAGATATATTACCGATAATGACTGAGGTGCGACCTTTATTGCGCAAGGATATTCTGGCAGAACAAGCACGTTTACGCAGTATCAAATGGCATATTGCGTGCAGGATACGTTTCACTAAAACTGCGTTAGATGGTGACAGCGGCGAAGAAAAAGAGGTAACCAAAGACGCCGTCTTCCACGGACGTTGTCGTACGTTGCTCACGGACGACAACGACGAGTTGAACTGTCTACTCGATGAATCCTACGATAAAATCATGAATAGCATATCCAATTTTACCCGTGACGGGAGCGGATGGTCGGTGGATGCTGTACTGAAGCTGGAACTAGTTGTTGGACGGTACCGACCTCTAGCAGCGTCCTCCTACCTTCCAACCCCGCGAAAACTTGCAGTCACCAGGGCAGTAGTCAACATCAAGAACTCCCAAGATGAAATGTGTTTTCTATGGTCTGTTCTAGCTCACATACACCCTCAACAAAAGCATAAAGAATTTGTTTCAAACTACATCTTAATCAAAAACACAATAAATATGTCCGGTATCGAGTACCCTGTTTCTATAAACTCACTTTCTAAATTTGAAACACAGAATCCCAACATTTCTATAAACGTTTTCGGCTATGATATAGAAGACAATATCAGAAACGAATCAAAAAATGAAGTTTATCCGTTAAGAATTACCCCCAATAAGGACAGATTACATCATGTTAATCTTTTACTTCTGTCCGATCCAAATAGCCGAAAACACTACTGTCTTATCAGTAGCATTAATAGATTGTTACCATCCCTTACAAAATGTAGCAATAAATCATTTTACTGCGACTACTGCCTGCATCGTTTCACCACAGAACATGGTCTGTCCGATCATCTCCCCTACTGCACACCTTACGGCGAGCAGAAAACCAAAATGCCCACAGAGGAGGAGAAGTTTATGTCATTTAAAAATTACGCGCACTGTCTTAAAGTACCCTTTACCGTCTACGCCGACTTCGAGTCCCTCATCACTCCGCTTCAATCGTGTTCACCTGGTAACAACGTCCCGACGACAGTGCACGAGTTAGGTGAATTCTACTCAGTTGATAGCAACGGTGCCCGTCAGAAAATAACTTCTCCTCCTGTATCGTCCACATCATACGAAGCGATGCATATTCCGTCAGGTTTCTCCTATGCTATCGTCGATCATACACACAGACTCTGGAGAGAGGCTAAAGTTTATCGAGGTGAAAACGTCGTAGACACTTTCTTCTCGTGGTTGATGAAAGACGCCGAGGATATGATGAAGGTAGTACGACATAACGTACAAATAATTATGTCCGATGATGACAATGTTGCATTCACTAACGCCACCGTTTGTCATTTGTGTGAGCGCCCTTTGACAGACGATGACAAGGTACGCAATCATTGTCATCTTACGGGGAAATTCTTGGGAGCAGCCCACAATAGCTGTAACCTAAGCTACAAGATGCCTCGTCATATCCCCGTCTTCTTTCACAACCTTCGTGGCTACGACTGTCACCATTTAATGCAGGGTTTAGGAAAATATAAGGACCAACACGTATCCTGCATTGCAACATTCAGTGAGCGTTACGTGTCGTTCTCCCTGGGTCCCTTGCGTTTCGTAGACTCCTTTCAATTTCTTAATCGCTCTCTGGACACACTCGTTACCAATCTGTCCACGTCCGGGAGCCAATTTCCTTTGCTCAGAGAGGAAATGCTTAGACGGGGTTTCGATGAACAGACCAATCTGCTCGTACGCAAGGGGGTATACCCTTACGAGTATGTTGACAGCATTGATCGGTTCAACGAAACAAGTCTACCCGCTCGTGAACACTTTGATAACCGGTTGTTGGAATCGACTATTTCGAACGCAGATTACGAGCACGCACAAAACGTGTGGAGTGCATTCAATCTGCGTACGTTTGGAGATTACCACGATTTGTATTTGTTGACAGACGTAATGCTGCTGGCCGATGTCTTTGAAAGTTTCCGAGACATGGCCTTACGCGATTACTGTTTGGACCCGTGTCATTTTTACTCGCTTCCCGGACTCGCTTGGAACGCGATGCTAAAAATGACAGGGGTCAAATTAGAGCTGTTAACAGAGATAAATCTGCATCTGTTCCTTGAGTCTGGGGTCCGCGGAGGCTGCGCGATGATATCCAACCGTCACGCAGTCGCTAACAATCCTTTGATTCCAGATCAGTACGATGTATCGAAACCGACCTCCTTCATTCTGTATACAGACTGTAATAATTTATACGGTGCAGCCATGTCGCAACCACTCCCTTACGCAGACTTCCGATGGCTCGATCGTAACGAAATCGAGTCCTTGGACGTACGTAATGTGAGTGATGATTCCGACATCGGGTACATCCTCGAAATCGACCTACACTATCCTGATACCTTACACGACCTGCATTCCGACTACCCGCTTGCACCTGTGCGCCAGCGCGTAACACCCGATATCCTTTCTCCCTTTTCCAAACGTTTACACGAGAGTATATACAGGTCATCGTATAACGAATCAGGGTCATCCGTAGAGAAGTTGTTAACAACTTTGGAGGACAAACAAAATTACGTTCTCCATTATCGAAATTTGAAATTGTATTTAAGTCTTGGCTTAGAGCTGAAAGCGACTCATAGGTTGTTGTGTTTTAAGCAAAGCGCTTGGTTGAAACCGTTTATCGATTTCAACACCCGCAAGAGGCAAGCAGCCGTCAACAGTTTTGAAAAAGACCTTTTCAAACTGATGAACAACGCCGTATACGGTAAGTCGCTGGAGAACGTACGGAAACATATAGACTTTGAACTAGTCTCGAATGAACGACGGCTTCAAAAACTAGTTTCCACACCTAGGCTAAAACGTATGATTCGTTATACGAACGATCTGGTGGGGCTCTCACTCCGTAAAAAATCCCTTGTTCTTTCCCGTCCCGTGTATGTCGGCTTCACGGTGCTTGACGTTAGCAAAACGATAATGTACGACTTTCATTATCGTTATGCTGTCGCCAAGTACGGCCGCAACGTTAAATTGTTAATGACAGATACAGACAGTCTGATGTATAGCATTCAAACATCAGACTTGTATGCAGACATGAAGAAGGACCTACACGTTTTTGACACATCGGATTACCCTACGTCTCATCCTTGTTATAGCCTTAAGAACAAAAAGGTTGTCGGACTGTTCAAGGATGAAACGTGTGGTCGTCCTATTAGAGAATTCGTGGGTCTCCGAGCGAAATGTTATTCGTTCCTTGTGGCCCACGAAGATCCTACCAAAGAGTGTCAAAAACGTGTATGTAAAGGTGTGCCTCGAGTTGCGATTAAGAGGAGTCTGCGACACGATATGTATCGCAAGTGTCTCACTGATCATTGTCAGTTTTCTACCAGTGCGCTTTGTTTACGTAGCGTTCATCATACGCTGTACACGATGCGTGTAAATAAGCAAGCGTTGTCAGTAGGGTAAGAATGAGACTTCTAACGCGGAAGTGACGTCACAGCCCCCCTTTTGGCGCGAAATTCAAAAATCCATGTGGTGGGGGTAGACTTCCGGCGCAGCGTGTCGTCATGTGCAGAGGTTATGATGGACCGGGGGGGTAGTGGTGTGTCCCACGTGACCTCGATGGGCGTACCGAAGTTGTCGGCCATGTTGTCGGCGTTCGGCCATGTTGTCGTCGTCGTCCATTTTGCGTGGTTCCGTGTGCGTTGATTGGCGGAGGCGTGGCCGCCGTTCGTCGACAAAATGGACGACGACCCCACCACGACGGGCGAGGATCAAGCCAGGCCGCCGCCCAGCGACGATGACGACGTCAACGACGACGGCGAAGGGCGAACGGCGAACATAGCCACGCCTGGTGGCCATGTTGGGAAAGCTGTGATGTTGTCGGATTGTGCGTGTGTGCTGGTTAAGGTTGGGCCACGTTGCCGGATCGTGGTGTGTTATAGTGTATGGTTTGGGTATATGTTTTGTTTTTCCGGAAGGGCGGCCATGTTGGAAAAGCGTCGACGTTGTCAACTTGTGCCGGCCACGGCTCGTGCATGTGTTATAGTGTACGGGTTTTGTATATGTTTACACTGCCACCGTCGACGTTGTCAACTTGTGCCGGCCACGGCTCGGTGTTATAGTGTACAGGTTTTGTATATGTTTACACTGCCACCATTGTTGCCAACTCATGAAATATATATTTATGCATAAATAATTATTACTCGTGCATGTGTTATAGTGTACAGGTTTTGTATATGTTTACACTGCCACCATTGTTGCCAACTCATGAAATATATATTTATGCATAAATAATTATTACTATAGTAATCTATATTGCACGAACGTAAAAAAAATGAGTAGTGTTGTGTACATGTAAGAAAATACACATGATATGCATTGCATAATTGAATGTCTAGTTGTAATGAATTGGCTTCGGCTATCTGAGCATAATATGTACACATGCTGGTGATGATGTAATCAATCCATCTGTGTGCCCATCTGTTACCAAAGCGTGTGGACGAAAGCTTTATTAGTCGTACATAATTTGAAGAACGCGAGTCGTTGGTGATGTAATATTATTAATTGGGCTCCAGCTGTCTGTGCGCGCTTGTGTGTGCGTACATCCATTTGTTTAATAACAGAACCCTAGCCGTTGACTAACTAATGAATAATAATTGGCTTCGCCTATCTGAGCATATGTACACATGCTGGTGATGATGTAATTGTCTAGCCATCTATTACCAAAGCGTGAGAGCTGAGGCTTTAATAGCCGTACATAATTTGAAGAACACAAGTCGTTGGTGATGTAATATTTTAATTGGGCTCCAGCTGTCTGCGCATTTGTTAATGTGTGTGTGTGTGTGTGTGTGAACGAAGTGATGACCGTAAATAAATTATTGTGTGAAACAGAAAGCCAAGCCAAGCTAAGTGATTGTCCTTGACGGCACGTGTAGTAGCTCTAGGTTTTTTTTGTCATCGAAACAGAAAAGCCAAGCTAAATGGTTGTCCTTGACTGCACGTGTAGCAGCTCTGGTTGATACCAGCTGCTTTCGCGTTCATCCTTGAGATAGCGTATATATACGCTGTACGAATTGCTCACATCATCACATTGTTCAACGAGACTAGAACTCGTACAGTGTGAGTTTTTCATTTTTAAATAAGTTTTCATTTTTTTAATAATTTTTTTAATTTTCGTTCGTCAAGATTCACATTCAGTCGTACAGAGTGAGTTTCATTTTTTTTAAAAATAATTTTCATTTTTTAAATAATTTTTTTAATTTTCGTTCGACGAGATTCACATTCAGTAACTCAACTAGAACTCGTACAAGGTAAGTTTCATTTTTAAATAATTTTTTAATTTCTAAAATATAATATAATCAAGCAATTCTCAACTAGAGCTCGTACAAGGTAAGTTTTATTTTAAAATAATTTTTGTAATTTCTAATCAAGCAATTATTGTTTAATAATATTGATTTTTTAAATTAGTTATATGTAATAACACATGAATGCACATTGCGCAACATTTCTTTTAGCTTGTATATTGAGTGATGATTAGTGTTAATATTTCAAGGATTTGTGAAATAAATATAGAATAAAAATGTTAAAGCAATATTATTTAATTAAAATACAAGTAATCAAAATATATTACAATTTAAAATAAATATTATGTAACAGTAAACAGTGGTGACAAGTACAAAATACATAATATGTAAACATATACAATATGACATTTGTGTACAATATTCATCTAAATAAAGTAATTACAAATTAAAATATGATGACGTACACAGTAATGACAAAAATTAATATGTAAACATGTGTGACAATTGTGTATGAATTACAAATAAGTAAAACTAATAAATACATTTATATTATGTGTAAGCAAATTAGATTTTAATTTATAAATTCATTACGCATAATAATTTATTATTTGTAATTGTTTTAATAATTGTTTTGAATTACATTAAAATAAATAAGTTTAAGCACATTATATTTACTATTTGTGTACGTGTGCAATGACAATTTTCAACAAATATATTTGTTAATTTTGAAGATGTCTATCCAGGCTTACTCTAAAATGTACACCATGTAAGCCTTGTTTTATTATCTAGATATACAGTAAATACATTGATAATTAAATATAATTAAATGAAATGAAATATATGTGTAAGCACAATATATTATAAATTAAAATACAACTAAGTACATGTTAATATATAATTGTACGTGCAGCTAATGACAATTATGTGTATTTACAATGAAAATTATACATGGTAAGTGAGTATGTCCATTCGGTCTTACTGTACAATTTCTACTATGTACGCTCTATCCTTTTCTCCACGAAAAATTAGATGCAGCGAACACGGTACTAAATCTTTTAATTCATCATCTTCGAAAACGCTCGCGTATCTTTTAGGTAGATATACGCGATATTTTAGTTTAGGGTCTTTATAATCTTGAAGAGTGACGAGTACGGCTTTCCCGTACTTCGCGTCTAAATTCTGCATTTCTTCTATCGGATATTTTACACCGATTATTAATTCTTTTATTTTTTTATATTCAATTGCGCTAATAGTTGCAAATTTTTCAGTGAATGATGCCATTTTAAAATAAAGAATTTTATATTTGTCTCGCGCGTCTCTCAAGGACTGAACGAATAACGCTCGCGCACAGCGGAATAAATAGGGAGGTAGTTGTGGAGGTGGAACCAGAGAGGGGGAACTACATAACGTACAGTAAGCGTTTATTTTTAACCGTGTGAACAGGATACGACTTGTCTTCTCACGACTCGATGGGTAGGCGGGGAAGAGGAGACGAGTCGGTTATTTTTTTTTATGAATAGACAGAATGATGTAATTAACAGCACTCATGCGTGTTAGAACATGTTGCTGAAGCTAAATTTCTTATCGTACAGTAAGCGTTTATTTTTATCCGTGTGAACAGGATACGACTTGACTTCTCACGACTCGATGGGTAGGCGGGGAAGAGGAGACGACTCGGTTATTTTTTTTATGAATAGACAGAATGATTTAATTAACAGCACTCATGCGTGTTAGAACATGTCGGTGAATCTAATTTTTTTTATATGACTATACAGAGTGATGTAATCGTCAGAAAGGTTAATTTGTTTTACGTAAGCGCTAAACAATAATGTTTTCAATTAGTAATTTATTAGAAACATATTGATTACTCTAAAATCTGATACAACCCACTCGCGTAAAGCGTGTACTCTAGTATTTGTACATATTTCTGGAAGTAAGTGGTGCACGAGACAGACTGTTCCATGTATTGATTGTAATTGATCGAGTTTAGGACAACCGAAATCTTCTAAATTTATAATATTAAAATGTACGATACGCTTCTGTAGAAATTTTTTTTTTTTGCAATCCTTTTACGAACACAAATTTAAAAGGAAATGTATATTTTTCTAATATCGGCACAAGATGTTCATACGATGTGTCCCCGTCCGTCCACGCTAGTCCATGATAATGCTCTGTTAACCATCTGTTTGTCCTCGCATGTTTGTGATTCGAAACAATCATGTTTGCTGGAGGTGAAAATATCCAATGTCTGCTGGCAAATGCAGTGACATCCATAATGGATAGTTCCTTAACGAGTTCGTTTCCATCGTTGTCGATGAAACAGTGAAAGTCAAGGATGACTGCTAGATTATCCTCGCACATCCTTTTTTCGTTATAAATAATGTGTTTGGTGTTACTAAGAACGCTGCAGATCCGTCCGTCTTACGGAACAGACACGTTGTATGTTGTGAAACGCTCGTACAGAATTTTTTCGGAACGTTTATTTTGTACCTTATATTTTCGTCACGGATCAGTGCAACAAATTTACAGGTCAAAATGTTGTATACAAAAATGTCTATAGGGTATAGTATTGTGTGCTTTAATTCACTACAGCGTATGTACTGGTACGGAGATAACAGCTCCATGCGTCCGTCTTCAACGCGTGCTGTTCAAACACTGAGGTATGCGATATTAGTGGACTTGGATTAAACACTTTTGCCACGGCAGCATATATTTTCAAACCTTGTGTTCACTAATCGATTAAATTAAGGCGTGAAAATGAACTAGAAATACGCTCTCATGTAAGCGGTGCATGTGGTTCTACATAAAGGACAAGTATGTAGGGTTATGGCTCAATTCACACATGTGATAAAATGTCGACAGGGAATAAGTACAACTTCCACGTTTTGTGCGTAACAGACTTTGCACATTGTATCACGATTAGAGCTTCCTTCTATGTTTTTTATATTCTCCTTGATAGTGTCGACGCGTTGTTCGTTCTCTGCTGTCGCTATTGCTGTTGGTGCTTGCGCTTCGGTAACGATACCCAGTGCCTTGATGATAAAATTTTTATCTTTCATTAACATTACGTAAGAGCACGCAGGGAAATGACGTGCGTGTTCCATCCAAGCATATTCTCCACGTTCCCATTTGTTTAATCCGCCTCCACAGCAAAAACAAATCACTCTATCGTTGCATCCAGTGTAAAAGAAACCCGCTTCTGATAATTCTTTAGGTGTTATCGTTAACGATACAGGCCATTCTTTAAAACTCTTTAAACGATTTTCCAAGCTTCTGTAACGCGGGTACGGAGATGTGATTTTTTGAATTAAGATGACTTGCACTTCTTTATCGTCTGGTGATAAGGACTTGATTGTTGTTGCTGTCGCTTCACCGCATTGTTTGAAATAGCGGTCGTTCTTGGGTTTGGTATCATCATCATCGAAATCGTGTGAAAGCATCTTGTGCGTCCTCTCGCGAGTCGTGTTGATGAAACACTGAGCAAAAAAAAATAGGAAGAAGAGGATAATCGTTTCCCCCTCCACAAAATAAAATACATGAAAAATGATTACATTTTTTTAATAAAAAATTACATACATGTAAGTCATACATTACATTCTATTTACAGCAAATACATAAAAATTGATTACATTTTTTTTAAAAATAAAAATCGCATACATGTAACACATACATTACATTCTAAAAAGCAACATTATATTTGCAGCAAAAAAAAAACAATAATTTATAGTAAATGTTTAATTATGTCTGCGCACTGTGTTGGATAACGGAGTGTACACGTTGAGCGAATCATGCAGTATCAAGCAGTAGGCCGCGGTCTGAGCGGGGAAATTGCTCGATGACTCGAATTCCAATCTGACGTCGACTGGTGAAGACTTGAGCGACTCATCCTGTCTGCTACAATCGAAGACGAATAACGGTGCTTTTGCTATGAACTCAGTAGGCGTTAGAAGTACGTTGGGTTGACTTCTGTGGTAGTATGACTTTTGAAATCGTGTATACATGTCGTACAGCAATGCATAACGTCCGTTATCGATATCCAGGTTCAGGTTATCGTACGGGTAGTATTTGTCGTTCAGAAAGAGTCTCACATTTGTCACATTGCAGTGATCGAATTCGCCGGCATGTTTTTTCAGATTATTCTTTCTGCTGGTCTGGAAGGTGAGTATCACGTACCGCGGTTTCTCCAGTTGTGTAGTTGTTTTCACTGTCCAAGTCTGTCTGTCAGTCGTTGGTAAAACCGGGTACTCGTGCAGTTCCCAACTACGAAACGGTAAGAATAGTGGTAGGTCTTTGCGTATGATATCCAATAATCGTATCCGTACTTCATTGTTCACGTACACGAACGGAATCATCCAAGAGATTTTTGTTAGTTCTATATCAGCGTTAGCGGGCGCATCCGTAGACGAGAACAGAGCGTTAACGTCAGTGGAAGTGCGTAATAGTATCAGTTCTTGTTTCATGTTTAAAATAACATGTGTGAAATCTTCAGCAAATCCCATCAGCATCCTCAACGGTATGCAAAAGTTGAATTCATTATTTTTACCAGATGGTGTTAGCTCGTCAGCTGTAGGAGCAACCCAACCGGCATTTTGCATCGAAACAATGTCCTGCTTGCTGGCAGATAGTATGGTTTTAATAGTGGATGTGATGCCAACACTCTTGGTACGATCTACTTCCACGCCGGCCAATTCGTAACGGATTTCTTCGAAGAGAAACGCAATCGCATTGTTTATCATTTTCACGTTCACATTACCAGTGGCAGTGGTTTTTTTGCTCAACTTGCCTTCAACGTACAGGAAACTTTCCATCGGTAAAGTGAAGACTTCCTGTTGCAGGATAGGTATGCGTATCTCATCATTATTTCTATATCGTGACGCCGACGCGTACGGTGCATGAGGATGATATTCATAATGTGTGATGTTGTCTTCAAAGAACGGTCGACGTTCAACCGATAAGACTATAACGCTGTCCGTCATGTTACTTGTTTCTCTTGAGTTTGAATCCTAGTGAAATCAGGTAGCGTCGGTTAGTTGCTGTTAATCGTGTCAACGACGAACGTCTACTGATACCTTTTCCAAAAGTGTTGTCCTCTTTTATCTTGCAGTGCAAGCCGTCGCTACCTCCGCTCTTCATCATCATGGAGGTTTCGGTGAAATAAATTCCCATGATTACTACACACGTTTCAAATGTATACGTGCGGTGATGACTTCCCCTTGAAAATTCACAATATCACCGTCCTGATCGTGTACGGACACTGTAACGTTACGCAAGTGTAGTACGTTAAGCGGAAAATAAATGACGTTTCTAGGCGTTTCGACTATCTTGAATCCTGGCTCAACTGTTGGATAGAACGAGTGCAATATATGCTCGTTTCGACCCGCCTTGTATGAACCTTGAACAGCGTTACACCTTATCTCCAAAACGTTCACTTTGTTAATGTTTACAGGCGCATCCGACGTGTGTAATATATACGCTTCTAACTTGCGGCTCTTGGAAAAACCCAACATGGTACCGATCGTGTGTTCCGTACATCCGAAATCGATATCGTATGAACAATAAATTTCACATTTCAATGTGTTGTTGTTGGGTCGTAGAGAAAATTTCGGGTCTGCTAGTTCTTTTTTCAGGTATGTTTCAATATCACTGATTTCATACACACCGGTCGGTATATTGACAAGCTCTAACGTTTTACGTGCTCCCTTTAGTACAGGAAAGACATTGTTTTTTCCACTCTCCACGTTCGGTATAGAGTTCTACGTGGTAAAGTCCAGCAGTCCTGCGTACCATTCACCGTCCGTCAATTCAAGCGGTGGAAAAAAGTCACAAACCAGTGCGCTCGGATCCGTTCCTGTGACGGTGACCGTAAGCGAAGACATCTTGTAGTTTACTGATCGTTCGATGTCAAAAACTCTAAACATAAATGTCCGCAGATGACTGTATCCGACGGTTGTTTTCGCATGTAATTGTAATGAACGTCGGTCACGTTCGATCCAAAGTACCGCATTAGCTCGACAGGTGGACGTAGATTGCCGAATCCATCAAAGTACCAGACTCTGTCGCCTCGCTTCTTGTAGCATACCCAGTGCGTGCCCGGTCCGCTAGCATCGTCCAGATTCACGATCGCACTTTCGTTCACCCACGGTGATGTACTAGGAAGTGCGTCGCGCATGTACACACCTCTGAAATAGGGTATACGCAATCGTTTCGTGTACTCATAAAGATCATGATCGGACAATGGACGCACGGGTATTTTGATTAGTTTTTTCGGTACGGTCGAAGATAGAGTCCTGAAGCCTTTTTACCACCACTCCTTCTTCGTCGTTTTCCTGTCCCTGTTGTTGTCGTCCTCCTCCTCTTCCTGATTATCGTGCGTCGAACCGGCTTGCGTCGTCTGGTGCGACGTCGACGTTTACGCACACCACCACCACCACTACAGCATAGCCCGCTGCCTAACGCAGATTTCGCCTTCATTGCTGCTGCTACGGCTGCTGCGTACGCTCTTTCACTGATGCCTGAATTCAAAGCTTTAACTCGTTCCCACGCTTTACCGGCTAGCACACGATCCGCTATACCTCGTCGTTCGTTGTCCTTGTACTTGCTGTAAGCGATATCGTGTTCGCGACAGGCTTCGTCCAACTCGTTGATTCCTCGATCACCACGACTCAATCTCTCCTCTAGTTTCGTTCCTGGTCCGCAGAACCTGTAGCCAGGCAGATGTAGTTCTACCGGTAATACGTCCACCGCTCGATTGATCAGTGTAGGTACTGACTTCGCGACGAATGGTACCGCGCTTTTAACTATTTTTCCGATAAGACCACGCCCCCCTTTTTTTTTATCAACACGGCTACGTAGTTCATACATGACTACTGTTTCGTTTGCTCTCGATAAAGAGATCTCCAATCTTGCTCGTTGTTGGATTTGTCCAGATCACTAATCAACACGCTCGTCTCCGTCTTGTTCATAAGTAGTAAGTCTGCCTCTTCGGCACCAAGTGAAGTACGCGCTGCGCGTGTATGCAATTTATAGATATACGATACCACTTTCTCCCAACGATGTTGGAACACTTTTGCGAGTTTGTACGTTTCGCTCTTCGCGTACCGCTTCACGTCCTCCAATTGACGCGCGTTCACTGCATCTGTGGCCCGTGCGCCACCATCGCCAACGTTTAGAATGGTTTTTCCTTGCGCGTTGAAATAAGCATCGTTTACCGCGGTGATTGTGTGTCGGTTCAAAAATTCCAAATTCACTGCGTCCTTGTTCTTCATGGGTGGAGCTAACTGTGTTATCCGCACATTGCCGACCATTAGGTTAGAGTTCGTATCCTTCGGTATGATTTTCGAGTCCACGTATATTTTGGTCGCGGCGTCTCTCGCACGAATCGGTTCCCTCAGAGACTGTATGCGATGGTCTCGTGCGTCGACGACAGCCCCGTTCTTCTTGTTCGGTACCAATTGTGTGAAACGTAAGCACGAGTAGTCTACGTACTGCTTGTTGACAGCGTCCGCGAGATCGACAGGAGCGCCGACGTTGACGAGCTTACGACCTTTCGCATCTATTCCTTGCGCCGCCGTCGACGAATCGCCAGCTAACAGACAATTGTCACGCACAAAGCGCAGTGAAACGGCATCGCTATCATCGCGCGGTTCGCCCAAATTATGTATTTTTTTCCCGCTACATCAAAGTGTCCGTCCTCGGTCATTGTGATACCAATATCCTCTCGCAGACTGCGTCGCGTCTCTCTTCGCTCTCTGACAGCGCTCTGGTGTCTGCCAAACTTGTCGACACTCATCTCGTGAATGATGCGCCTCGTTCGTTGTGCACGACATTTATACGTATTCACGTAATAAATCGATTAGTTTTGATACGATCGTACTGTCTATGCATTTTATTCCGACAACGGATAGTGCGTCGTTATGTTTTCCTTTTACAATCGTATCTAGAAATTCATCGTACACGTATACGTGTGTGTCTTTGAAGAAATAAATTTTTCCGTCGATATATCGGAACGCACTATCAACGGCTTCTGGTAAGCCGACAAAACGATCTTTAACATAACCATGTTTCTTGATCGTGAACGTGCACTCGTCTATCTCACTGTAATACATATCGTTGTACAACAGAAGAGTTCGACCCGTGTACGTGTGTATTGCAGCGTTTATTTTCGTCATCGTGCGAACACCGAGCGTTGTGATTGAACGCGGATACCCGTTCACCGGCTGCAGACTGTGTATATCAAACATGTATACATAGTTGTCTATGAAAAGCACCACTTCTTCGGTCCGCGGTCTCTGGTACATCGCCGAAACGTTGGTGAACGTCGGCGGTAAGAAAGTCAACCAATCCGTCAACAGAAGCGGACTCTCGCCCGTTCGCTTCGACTCGATATCCAATGTCCACAAAAAGTTATCGTGCACGATATACAGATGTCTGTTGATTATTAAAAATTGGTTAACGTTCTTTAGTCGACATAAATCCGTTGTCGTCCGCACGGTCTCGTTCGTTGTCGGTGTCGTCGTCGTCGTTGACGTCGTCGTCGACGTTGACGTTATCGTCGTCGTCGTAGCGGGCGGCGGCGGCGGCTTCCCGTACAAGCGTTGAATGCCTCTTATATCGTCGTCTCTCAGGTCGAACGGTCCGTCCGAGCGTGGTACGTAGAACGGGTACATGATCGAATCCCTCTCGAGGGAATGTGACAGTCCTAACGCGTGTCCGATTTCGTGCGTTAGCACCTGAAGAAAACTGGTCTGATCGTCCGGTATTTCGGTTGCGTTTGTATAATTCCACGACTCGTAGTAGTCCATATGTATTTCAGTAGTGTTATACGGTAAATCGGGCGGGTAGTAAGCGTGAGCGAGTATACCTCCTCGTCCGTCCAAATCGTACCCGCAGATCGTGCACCTGGAAGTCAGACACCTGTGTTTAAAATATTTCATAGCGATAACCATGTCTGCGTTTATGTCGTTGGGTCGATATTCGAATTCCAGATTCGAATGTTTCTGCCACACAGCGAACGCTTGTCGCGACGCTTCTATAGCGCTGACGCTACCGTGAAAGAATCGCCACGACAGACGTTTCTTGGCCCACGGCGTTCGTAAGTTGTACGACACGAAATCTTCGTTACCACATCTCCGCGCACGCATCAGATTCATCGTTTCATTGTTCAATTCTCCATTTACGGTTAAATTGTAATTCACTTGAAACGTGCGAAGGTAGGCGTCCATATCGATGGTAGTGTTGTCCGTGAGTCGTAAACTATCGTCGGGCACGTATCCGTATCGCACCAAATAATCTATAGCGAAATCTACATCGTTAGCGTTAACGGACGATGCGACGACGACAGCACTTGTGCACGCAATAATAAACAGTAGCACGATATCCATGTTGTCACAACCAATCGTGGAATGTCCCCCGGTGCGTGTACGACAGTATTATTTATACTTTATCGGCTTTCAGAATCGAATAGGGAGCACATGGCATTAACGAGTCCTTTAAGATCGATTCCATGCTGCTGCTGCTAATGTCAGATGATATATACCGCTCTTGTTATACGATTATGTCTGCTTCACGTAGTTCTTCCACTATGGAGACGATTTCGTTCGTGTGCCCACTGTTTCCAACACGTTGTGATGCCATTAACAGTCGCAATCTGTCCACCAGTTCGTTCGGATCGTCCCAGTGCACGTAATCGATTTTGTCTTTTTTCTCGTTAGCGTCATATACGATGTATCAATATTATTATGCCCCTGTCCTGTACGTTTCGATGGAAACAGTTGCGATATTATTCGTTTATACTTTACACCTCTGTTCGCGTTCACCTGTGCGTTCGCTAAGTAATACTGCTTATGCGCGTTGGTGTTACGCAGTATATCTTTGTACGTTTTCAGATCTGATTCCTTGTAAATATTTTCATTAGGATGCTTCATGAATACAAGTTCGTAGAGTCCTGGTGTACCTTTGTATCGTTTACCGTTGATAAGAATCGTATCGTCCTTATCGATTTCGAACTGTGAATCACCAATCATCCATTTTCCGTTTTCATGTCTTACACCGTACGTATAGTCCATCAGACGATCGCGTTCGGACGAAACGATCATACGCATGTACTTGTTCGCTAACGATTCACTGTCGTATTTGTCCTGAAAATATCTACGCGCTTCACGTCTTCCTTCCGGTGTGTCTAACATTTTTTCAATGTTTTGACTAGGATCGTCCTCATCGTCATCACCTGATGTTTCGGCTATCACGGGTGTTTTCAGGAAAGACGGTTTCGTTCGGGAACGAAGTGGTGTTCCTACATCGCTCTTACTAATTGCATCTAATGGATCCTCTTCTTCTTCTTCCTCTTCTTCTTGTTTCATTTTTTTCACTCTTATCGGCTTTTCATTTGTTGTTTTACGTTTTTTTTCAAGCAATGCTTGTGAAATATTTTGTAACGGTTCCAGAATCAGTTTGTAACTTTTGGATAACGTTGCTTCTTCTTCACGAATACCATGTTTTAACGCACGGTATTTCTTCCGTATGTCATCACTGATCGTGTCGATATCACGTGCTAATCGTTTTTTCTTGTCATCCATCTCGACAAACGGTAGTACGACAACTAAAGTCGTTGACAGTAGGACACGTGTATTTAGCTAAACTTTTGACAATTTTTTTTGTTTAATCGTTAGGTGCGACTACTATGAAACGATCGAAACCGACTCTGTACCTACCGGTGTCGATAGAAGAATCCTTGTCCACAACGAGAAAGCCATAACGATCTTTCCACGCTTCAGCGCACATGTTCTTAAACGTGTCATATTTCATGTCCGTGTTGACATGATCGTTATACACATGCTTCAAGTTGCGATCGTCCTGTTTGAACAATACTATTAGATTGGCATTATCACGAACCAACTGTTTTGGCACTTGACTGTACGTCTGACAAAGGTAAAACGCGTCCACACCGCTGTGACGTCCCATAGAGAAATACTTGCGTATATTGTGTTGTCTTTCACAAGACACATCATCGAACA
Source organism: Magicicada septendecula (assembly GCA_034769895.1). Classification (NCBI taxonomy): domain Eukaryota; kingdom Metazoa; phylum Arthropoda; class Insecta; order Hemiptera; family Cicadidae; genus Magicicada; species Magicicada septendecula. Next base: position 104,670,267 of record CM068375.1, read on the forward strand.
CCATAATAGAATCAGGATCGACCTCGTCGGGAGGCGGTACCTCTTCGTTATCGTTGTAGGCGTGATAACCCATTCCTTCGTTGGAAAGTTGTGTCATCAAGGTCTCCAGCATCTGATATTTGGGTTGAAATAGTGATTTAGAAAACACGTATAAGTTCGCGAATCTTAATCCGTTTACATCGAACAACAGGTTGAACATGACGTTTGTCTTCCCGCACGCAGAAGGTCCGCAGATGATCGAACGAACGGTATCGGGCAGAAGACGTCCGTGTTTACGTTTTTTTCTGCCACAACCACCCCCACCACCATCGCCGCACAATTTCGAATAGTCCACGTCCTTTATTTTTAATCTGTGCGCTTGTTGCAATATTTTCATGTTGACGTTCCGTGCACAGTCTATTTAATAGTCGCACTATATTGCAGCAGTCGGTAGATATGTAACTGCATACACAAGTGTCCGGACCCGTTTCACAGTTCGGATCCGACCAAACACATTCTTTGTAGTGATCGAATCCGGTACCACTTGGTACTATTTCGTTAAGACGGAATCTCTTCACACGATTGATAACCCGTTGCCAGTACTCGTGCACTGTCAAGATCCTACGCATGCGTTCAACGTCGTTTGCAGTCGTGTTCACGATGTACTCATCGTAACCAGGATGTGACACAATGTCTTTTACACTGTACACAGCGTGCATGTTGTCATCATAACGTATCGATGCATACTGGTTCTATTTCCATGAGTCGAATAGTTGTTATAGCAAGTTCTTCTTGTGTATCCACGAATCGTGTTTACCATCGAATCCTAATCATCTGACTTTTACACGATCGCCTTTACGTTGTACAATCTTTTCTACCAAGTACACGTCACCAACGTTCGATTTACTGATTTCATGTTCATAAAAACCACCTTTCAACACTTCTCCTGTATGATCCTTTAGCGAATAGGTAATGGGTACGCTGCCGGTACGCACCGAATGAACGAGAAATATCTCGTTTGTCCAATTTGGTGTGTATCCTTTGGCGAATGTCATTTTGTGTTTGCTTATACGCACACGATCGCCTACTTTGAATTTCGGTCGTTTATAAACGATGCTCCTCGCTGTGTTCACACGAATCCTTTGTAGCACTGTACGTTCGTTGGATTCTTTCACCTGACACGGTTTCATTCCAATCGTTCTGTGCACGCTGTTGTTGTACGTGTTGACTAGTTCCGGCAACATATCCAACCAACGATAATGACCTTGTTCACTGAACGCGCGATACATGTGCGTTTTCAACGTACGGTTAAAACGTTCCACAATGGAGGCCTTTTTTTCACTATACGTGGAATAGAGTGTGATACCGTATCTGCTCAGCAATTTTTGTACGCTACTGTTATAGTACTCTTTCCCGTTGTCTGTCTGCAGATATTTCATTTTATTAGCACGAAGAATCGGTTCCAGAGCTCGTGCGACCTCTACGCCCGTTTTTGTTTTCAACGGAACAGCGTACGCGTACTTGCTAAACGCGTTAATGATTGTCATAAGGTACTTGAATCCCTTGTTCACCTTCGCGTGCGGTATCATCTCTACCAGGTCCGCTTGGTACAAGTCGTGAAGTCCCTTTAACTCCACCGCACGTCTCGGAAAATTCCTTCTTACCGGTCTGTGCAACTCCTTCGCGATAGTCTTGCGGACGCTCTGCTGTATGTTCTTCACCTGTCGTTTCATTCTCATATCGTACGAACCGTGATTCACAATACGTCGGAACGTGGTAAAGCGTTAACTCAGTGCTGAATGTAACTCTCCTCGGTACCGTTCTGGTACGTCTGCTTTCCATCGCGTGACTGTAGTAAGATTTCCACTCCACGTCCAGTTATATCATCTCGACCGAACGGAAAAACAACGCGTTCTTCTTGTGATTGCGTAAGTACGTTAAAACATGCGCTAAACTGATTTTCATACGTCCATTACGCACGAGACTCATACCGATGTAATATCTCATGAGCGTGTGTTGTTTCATGTCCAACGCTCTTACGGTCTTGACGGAATTCATGTCTTTGAACATGACGCTGCGTATAACGTTGGCACGATACTCGTGCATTTCCGCGACTATGACGTTATCGTTTACGGGTAGATGCTCGCACATGTGTTTAGCTTTGAGTTCTATGATCGGACGATGACTTCTCGACTCCATATGCAGGTGTATAAGATACGAGTTCAACAACCAAAACTCGTCTGCCATAGCACCTGTACATCGTTGCCACTGTTCGTATAAACGTCGATCTTTCACTGTGTACCCTTTTTCATGTGAATACTGCAGACCGAAGTATTCACAATACTTGCGGAGTGTAGGCAATGATTCCTTCAGAAAGGCTACTGAAAACAATCCCTGCGCCTTGTTGTTCACCAATGTGAACTGTTTCCCTCTCGCAAGTGTCGGTAACGAAGATGGCGGGCAGCGCACGTCAAAACTTACGTTGTAGCTAGGATCCACTGCGCACTTTGGTGCTATCATAATCGCGCTTCTGTATATTTCAATCGCTGTACGTATCGGAATAGTGCGCTCTGTAATGACAATGCAACACAAAGCGTGTGGGATTGAACTTCCGTAGGCGAGCATGTCTGTGTACACAGTCGCATAGTTCATTTGTCCGTGTGAATCATGTAAGCCGTGAACACGTTGAACGGCATGATACAGTTCAGGAATCGGTCGGAAACGTGAAATAAAATTCCACGCGTGACGTACTGTACACTTGAACATATTCTTTTCATAAACCACGAGTTCAATCGGTACATTGTTTCGATCACACTCTTCGATAAAATGAAGCCATCGTGATTTGTTGTGTATACGATCAGAGATTATCATCAACAGCACGATCGGCGGGAGATAACCGCTACGTTTCTTTATGTGACGCCAACAACGTCCGTGATATTTGTCAACACCAAACTTATAACGTGTACAGTAGTTACCACAAAACCGTTTTTTCTTCACAAAATACATAGAACACAAGTTGGAACGTATCGTGCTTCGTAACGGTTTTGTTAGTGTGAAATGTTTCCCATCATCGTATCGATAAACATCCATTGTGTCATCGATCTGCGATGCAAGTGATACAGCTTCGAAATTGTCATGATATTTAGTAGGTATAATTTTTATGAAATCTTTTGTTTTATTTTTTTATCATTGGCGCCATCAGTCAGACATTGAATTGTGTACACACATTTAGTAGTAGTAATATATATAGTACTATTAGTACTAGTATAGTACTAACACAGAGTACTACTAGTACTACCCAAACGGGTATGTTTGTACATGAGTTTATGTTGGCTCTGAAAAGAGCCGTTTTTGCGTGCGTCGACTTCTACAAGTGTTCACGAACGAAACTACATGTAGGCATTGACGCCTTATGGACTTGGACAGGATCATCACCCGCCATCCAATCCATAATTCGTATTTTACAATTGCAGCATCTTACAACATCATCATCGCCTTCATAAATAAACCCGGCTTTGGCTAGGTCAAAAAATCTCACGTTCGTATTCGGAAATTTACGCACGTAAAATTTAATGTTACCTCGACGATGGATGTTATAAAAGCTTTTTAATCGGCTTGCAAAAGAATATGTGTGCACGTCCATATCTGAAGCAAGAATGTTGGTTTGTTGCGCTGCATTTCACTTCCTCAGTGGTAGCTGCGCGCGCAATCGTAGTGGGGATTGCTGTCGTCAATTGGTCGGTATGAAATAAAGCACAGTAGTGGGAACAAATAGCTGCGCACGCACTCATCATAGATAGTATAAGTGGAGCGGTGATCGCTGCCTGCGTTCACCTTCGAGTCTCGTGCAGGCTAACTTTCACGCACTGCTTATAAAATGTTACTTATTTTCTAACTTTGTATCAGTATTCTAATGTTCTTCAAGTGAGCAAGTAATTGATTTTGCTTTTATCGTTATTCTAACAATGCAGACGTTTTCTGTTGATCGTAAACATTCGTTGCGTGGCTCGTTGGTGTCGTACGTTTACACACCTCTTGTAGAGGAAGAAGAAGAATGTGTCAACGATGTCATTACCTTTTTCGATGAAATTCACGATATGTTACGTACGGACATTCTAAACGAACTGACACGTTTGCTTACTATAAAGTGGCATATAGCGCTAAAAGCGAGATTTGTCAAGTACATTGTAAATGCCGACACGAACGAGGACGAAGAAGTGACGAGTGAAGGCTATTTTCATGGACGATGTCATACGACATTGATCGCTGATCAGAACGTATTGCCTGAACGTTTAGAAGCTTCGTACGAAAAAATCATCGAATCGATTTATAAATTCACTCGTGAGGGTAGCGGTTGGGCGTTGGATCATATAATCTCGTTAGAACTCGTTCTCTCACGATACCAACCGCTGGCCGCCTCCAGTTTCATCCGTACACCTCCTGAATTGTCTTGTACTAAATCCATCATCAATGTAAACAATACAGGCGATCAAATGTGTTTTATATGGTCAGTGTTGGCCGCACTGTTTCCACAACACAGAGACAGCGAGCGTGTATCCAAACACAAATCACATATTCACAGTATCACCACTTCTGGTATAACTTATCCCACCCGCCTATGCGATATTGTGAAGTTCGAACGAGACAATTCTGACATTTCTATAAATGTTTTTGGTTACGAAGAAAATGAAATTTACCCGCTAAGAATAACTCCTTTCAGTGACAGACAACACCATTTTAATCTATTACTTCTCACCACCACTGACCGAAAACATTACTGTTTAATAAAAAATATTAGCCGCTTACTATCTTCACTAACCAAACACAACGGACGTTCTTTCTATTGCAACTACTGTCTGCATAGATTCTGTGAAGAACGACTCCTTAGTGAACATGTCCCTCGTTGTTCACCGTATGGTGAACAAAGAATTCGTTTACCAACGAAAGAGAAGGAGAAGGTTATGTACTTCAAAAATTACACGTACTGTCATAAAGTCCCTTTCGCTATATATGCAGACTTTGAATCGTTCATTGTACCTTGCCATCGTTGCGATGCTCCTCCACACACATCGTCCACCACAACAGAGTCGTTACATCTTCCTTCAGGTTTTTCCTACCTCATAGTCGACCACGAGGGTAACATTTTCAAACCACAGGTCGCTTATCGCGGTGTGAACGTGATAGAAACCTTTTTAGATAGACTAATCGATGAAGAGCATGAACTGTACAGGATCATGCGTACCAATATCCCTATGACTATGAGTGATCGTGACGTATTATCTTTCACGAATGCTGTCGTATGCCATCTCTGCGAAAAACCGCTGACTGATGACGACAAGGTGCGCAACCATTGTCATCTGACTGGACGATACCTTGGCGCAGCTCACAACGTATGTAACCTCAACTCCAAGTCCGCCCAACATATTCCTGTCTTTTTCCATAACTTACGAGGTTACGACGCACATCACTTGATACAAGGGTTGGGTAAATACAATGATGAAACTCTCACTTGTATCGCTACCACTAGTGAACGCTTCGTATCAGTCACGTTGGGTGCCCTACGTTTCGTAGACACGTTACAATTTTTGAACACGTCCTTGGATACACTTGTTGGAAACTTGCGCGCGAGCGGTGCGGATTTCGCTTTAACAAAGCAATGTTTCGAAGAACACTTCGAGCTACTCTTACGTAAGGGGGTGTACCCTTACGATTACATGACAGGTAGCGAGAAGTTCGACGAAACATGTCTGCCCGCACGCGAACACTTTTTCAATAGGCTGAGTGAATCACCCGTGTTGGACGAAGATTACGCACATGCACAGAATGTGTGGCAGACTTTCGGAATCCGCACGCTGGGTGATTATCACGATCTTTATCTTAAAACAGATGTACTGCTGCTGGCTGACGTCTTCGAGGCGTTTCGTGAGATGGCCATACGGTACTACCAGATTGATCCGGCTCATCTTTACTCGCTTCCCGGCGTTGCTTGGCACGCGATGTTAAAGATGACCGGTGTGCGACTGGAACTGTTGACGGATATAGATCAGCATCTTTTTATTGAATCAGCCGTTCGCGGTGGTGTTAGCATGGTACCCAACCGCTATGCCAAGGCCAACAACCCGCTAATCGCTGATCAGTATGATGCTTCAAAGCCGACCTCTTTCATATTGTACACCGACTGCAACAACCTTTACGGTGCAGCCATGTCACAGCCACTCCCTTACGGTGACTTTAGATGGCTCGATCGTAACGAGATCGACTCACTGGACGTACGTACTATGAGTGATGACAGTGACATGGGCTACATACTTGAGGTCGACCTACACTATCCATCCGAACTTCATGATCTTCACTCAGATTATCCACTAGCACCTGTGCGTTCCTGCGTCAATCCTGACATACTTTCACCGTACTCTCGACGACTTCACACACGACTACACTATACAAAAGGGTATAACGGATCAGAAACGCCCTCATCGTCCGTCCCCAAGTTGCTAACGACTTTGGACGATAAGCAAAAATACGTTCTTCATTTTCGAAATATAAAGTTGTATCTGAACCTTGGTCTAAAATTGAAAGCGATCCATAGCGTGTTGAGTTTTAAACAGAAAGCGTGGATGAAACCGTTTATCGATTTCAACACACAAAAGAGAGCAGCAGCCACCAACAGTTTTGAAAAAGATTTTTTCAAACTGATGGTCAACGCTGTCTATGGTAAATCGCTGGAGAACGTAAGGAAACGAATAGACTTCCAACTAGTCTCTACCAAAGGGCGGCTGCAGAAACTTGTTTCCAATCCACGACTAACGCGTATGATCCGCTACACCGACGACTTGGTCGGATTGGCTTTACGAAACAGAACTATATACCTTTCCCGTCCAGTGTATGTTGGTTTCACAGTACTTGATGTCAGTAAATTGATAATGTACGATTTTCATTATCGGTACGCTGTCAGCAAGTACGGACAACGATTAACATTATTAATGACCGATACCGACAGTTTACTTTACAGCATACAGACTGACGATGTGTACTTGGATATGAAAGAGGATCTCCACCTTTTCGACACGTCGGACTATCCCTCAGATCATCCTTGTCATTGCGACGACAACAAAAAAGTCGTGGGGAAGTTCAAGGATGAAACTAATGGGAAACCCATCAGGGAATTCGTCGGACTCAGAGCTAAATGTTACTCGCTCCTGTTGTCCGACTGTACCGACAAAAAGGTGGCGAAAGGTGTTCCAAGAACGGCAATAAAAAAAAAGGTTACGTCATCAGTTATACAGCGAGTGTCTTTTCGATAGTCGTACAGTTTTCACCTCTGCCGAGTGTATACGAAGCGATCGTCATAAGCTGTACACGCAACGTGTAACAAAACTTTCCCTGTCTCCTTATGACGATAAGAGGTACGTACTGGACGATGGTGTAACTACACTCGCGTACGGACACTACAGAGTGTGTAAACGTGCGTTAACCAATGACGATACCAGTCCTAACATGAAGAGACTAAGATACACAGAGCAGTAACTCATGGTAATAATAAACTTGTATTGCAAATATAAAATTTATTTATTTACTTTCATTTAATTTTCAATTGGTAGGAGAGGTGAGGTAGACGATTAGACATTAATGGTTAATATTTATAACAGGATGTAATCGACTCCCACTGAGACCTTCCCACACTATGCACATGTGCAGTTAATTTTATTCGCTGACTAGCCATATGTTATCGGAGCGTGTGAACTTTGTGATGGCGAGGGGCTTTGTTACGTACAGGATGCAAGCCGCGCGTGTGTGTGTGTGTGTGTGTGTGTGTGTGGGTGGTGAACACTTTGAGGGTAAGGGGACTTTGTCTATAGCAGACTCCTACCAAGCATATACGTATATATAAGCATTTCGTCATAATAAGTATTATCACATTCATTATAATTTTTCAATTTGCATGTAAGTACTTACTATATTTTTACGTTAATATTTGACATTACACACACACACACACACACACACACACACACACACACACACACACACACACACATTATTATGTTAGCAAATTACTATACAACATTTTTCTTGTTACGTTTTACAGAATGAGTGGAAGCGATAATAGATTTTATAAAAGAGTCTGTGAGGAGCAGCGACGAGTTCGAAGGTAAATTACAACATTTTTTTTATTTAACGAGTACAAACAGAATACAACATTCGACTGACTTACTGTTTATTTTTTATAGTTCCCAAAGGTTACGTCTGGCCTTATTGGGACCTTCATCAGTATCACAACAAAACTCGAGTCGGTAAGACCATTTTTATTAACAATCACTTGTACTATTGCGTTTACGTTCGGTATTCAAATGTATTTTTTTTTTCAGTGATGCTACCGGTTCAGCTGCTGCTACTGCTGTTGTTGCTGCTGCTGCTGCTGCTGCATCTCAGGAAGCCGGCACGAGTCAGTACGTTTTTTTTTCATTAACGTTCACTTGTACTATTGCGTTTACATCTGGTATTAAAAGTGTACTTTTTTTCAGCAATGATGAGATGATGGTTTATGATGACGATGATAGTGACAGTGATACGTTACTGCTTGACGAAAGAACTAATAATGATGATGATGAAAATAATGTTGATGAGCATCAACAACAACAACAATTACCTACCATCACATTTAATATGTAAGTCTTCTTCTTATGTCTACATACTTTCATGTTTTTTTTTACATGATTTTTATATTTTTTCTTTTCACCAGTGATATTCGTCCACAAGCACGACAAATAACGATCACACCGCCACAATCACCACCACCACAATCGCCATCACCACCGCCACAACCACAGGAACAGCCGCAACCACGTCCGCAATGGATAAGTACAGCACGACAACCAGAATCGCAATCCCCACAGCCTCAACAGCAGCCACAACCTCAGCAGCCTCAGCAGCCTCAGCAGCCTCAACCACAACCTCAGCAACAGCATATGCGGCACGATCCACGATTACAGTCCCCTCCAGAAGACGCGCCATGCGTGTTTTATGATATCGACACGGTGGAACCAAGGATGCATAGCGAAGTCGCCACGATGAGACTACTTCTCAGAAGTAGATTTCCAACGTGGCGATGGAGCCGTGGAGATCTCTGCCCCATTCAGGGTATGTTAGGGCACACATCTTGTTGTGTGTGCCAAGAAAATTATACTGAGGGGCAGAGACTCCTCGGCTTAATGTGTGGGCACACATACCACTATCTGTGCATCATCAACTGGTTTCAAACCGTGGCACTGGAGGGGTCGCCGCCAGGATGTCCGCAATGTCGGGTGTATGCATTCAGCAGGCCAATACACCCATTTTATGCACGCATGCATTTTTGAGGTATGTAACAGTACACATTATTCTAATCCATCCTACGCCTATCAATTATACATCACTAATATTGTTTTTGTTTCTGTTACAGATGGTCGTGCACATTAAATATGAACAACATGATGTTTTTTTTCATATAATGTTTTATTTTCTGTATATTGTATCCGTATTTTTTTTTTTTACTATTGTAATATACAAAGTGATGTTTTTTTGATATAATGTTTTATTTTTTGTATATATATTATAACCGTTTTTTTGTCTGTACATATATTGTATATAAAATGTAATATAAACTGAACTTTTTATTTATTTTTTCATTAAATTATATTATTTATATGTCTATTTATAATGTTTTTTTTCTGTATATATATATTGTATTTGTAATTTTTTTTCGGTATATATATTGTATATAAATATGTAAATTTTTTGAATTTGCTTAGTTATTTCTTTTCTTTTCAACTATCCTTTTTCCTTCTATCATGCATGTTTTATAAGTGAAGTGTCAATCAAAACAATTACACCACAATAGCCAGTCAACAAGAGTTTCACATCGATGCTGTGCACATTTTTTGTATTTTTACAATATATACTTACCACAAAAGCACACATTCAAATTTACAGTTCATGAGTTGGCAACAATGGTGGCAGTGTAAACATATACAAAACCTGTACACTATAACACCGAGCCGTGGCCGGCACAAGTTGACAACGTCGACGGTGGCAGTGTAAACATATACAAAACCCGTACACTATAACACATGCACGAGCCGTGGCCGGCACAAGTTGACAACGTCGACGCTTTTCCAACATGGCCGCCCTTCCGGAAAAACAAAACATATACCCAAACCATACACTATAACACACCACGATCCGGCAACGTGGCCCAACCTTAACCAGCACACACGCACAATCCGACAACATCACAGCTTTCCCAACATGGCCACCAGGCGTGGCTATGTTCGCCGTTCGCCCTTCGCCGTCGTCGTTGACGTCGTCATCGTCGCTGGGCGGCGGCCTGGCTTGATCCTCGCCCGTCGTGGTGGGGTCGTCGTCCATTTTGTCGACGAACGGCGGCCACGCCTCCGCCAATCAACGCACACGGAACCACGCAAAATGGACGACGACGACAACATGGCCGAACGCCGACAACATGGCCGACAACTTCGGTACGCCCATCGAGGTCACGTGGGACACACCACTACCCCCCCGGTCCATCATAACCTCTGCACATGACGACACGCTGCGCCGGAAGTCTACCCCCACCACATGGATTTTTGAATTTCGCGCCAAAAGGGGGGGCTGTGACGTCACTTCCGCGTTAGAACTCTCATTCTTACCCTACTGTTGTCACCGTATGATGATAAGCGCTATATATTAGACAATGGTCATGATACGCTTGCATACGGTCATTATCGAATACGACAACGCATCAACATGGAGAACGACACCTCCCCACCTACTAAAAAAATTCGTCTCCATGTATAGTAACCCCCTCAACACTTGTTTCTTTCGTCAGTTGACGTCTCTCGGTGCTTCAGTCCAGACGTCTGTAAACGTAAGTTCACATATTAATATCTCAACGATATTTGTATGTTTAAACATAATATATATATATAGAGTTTGTAATGTGTGTGGTTTCTTTGTCTTACAGTATTATGGATAACACTGCAGTTATAATCGACTTCCAGTGCTTTTTCGACGACAACGGAAAATATATTGTGAAGGAACTGTCAATCATGGACGTTCTGAGATTTGCTGGTAGACATTGGATTTTGACTCCGCCTGCTACATCCGTTACGAATCCAAAATACGTTAGGACAAACCACTGGTTAACGTCAAATTATCATAGACTTAGATGAAGCGAAGGAGAGACACCATACGACAATCTTGTTTCATTGTTAACATCACATACACGTATATATAAATATGTGTTTGTGAAGGGTTTTGAGAAAAAACGTTTTTTGCAATCAAAGATAATACACAATAGTATCATCAATCTCGATGACTTTGGTTATCCTAAAAACATACTGTATATATTTCATGGAACAGAATGTCTTAGACATTTCAATTCTTCTGACCGTTGTGCCAACTATAAGGTGCATGCTATTCGGGAATGGATGATTCATGATTTTTGCTTTAAACAAACATTTTTAATGTAACAAATTTAGAAAGTAGGTCACCGCGAATGATGACATTTATATCTCTCTCTCATTCTGTTGTGGACATGTACATACATGCATAGCTGTAAGCAGTGACTATTTTCTTATGAAAATGGACTTTCCTAATGACATTGTTATATTTTTGGTGTCTCTAATTTCGTCTGTGGGACATGTTCATACATGCAAATGAAAGTGGGACACCGACGTTACCACCACCACTATCACATTGTACTGTCCTTTTGTGTCGAATATTCTGTCATTGTTTGGTTCTCTCTCGCTTGATACAGACGTGTTCACTAGTGTCTTCTAATAATGTCGTTTCTTGTAAAGTTTAATGCTGTAAGTGCTATCGAGTACAAACGATGTTCAGAATTGACAGTGAATAAAAAATATCCCATCATGGTCTTAACAAATGTGGACACAAAATATGGGAACTCTGTGCTTGCTATGTTGGAGGATGGCGACCGCCAGTATCGTGTCTATCTTCCCAAGAGGTATGCAGGTGTCTTCACGAATGAGGAGCTCAGACATATCAAACCTAAAGAACTACATTTAGTGTATCGAGGGACGAGAAATCAAACAACACAAGTAGAGATCGAGTCCTAACGTCGTAAGTAGCAATCGTGTTAACAAACAATTTATTGATGTGTGTGTGTGCGTGTGTGTGTGTGTGTGTGTGTGTGTGTGTGTGTGTGTGTGTGTGTGTAGTTTCAACTCTCTGTACTTAACACTTTAATAATTGAATTTGTATGTACATGATAAATGTATCATTGATTCTACAAGTTTCGTTGAATAATAGTTGGTTCGATTAGAAATTATTTGAAAGTACATTACCTTTATGCGATAAATGTATCATTGATTCTAAGCAGTATTTACAAATTTCCAGTGAATAATATTTGGTTTGGTTTGATTAGAAATTATTTGAAAGTACATTAACTTATGAAAAATGACATATACTTGAAAAAGTTTACTTACTTAACGCATTTGATTCTTTCCACTAACTGTACGTGTGCATGTGATAATTGAATATTATCGTATCAGTGATTCTAATATCGACTGTATTGTTATGTTACAGATAAACTTCCTTGTGAACTGTATCTACAGCCGTGAAATTATTATTTAAAAATCTTACAATGTCAAAAATTATTATTAATATTGTATTTATTTTATATAACAATGTTTGTTTGTGATATATGTATATATTTAATCAATGTAAAATGTATTTTTGAATAATTGTATTATAACGGTTTTAAACTATATTTTAAGTTTGTGTACAGTGCTGTAAATATATATTTAATCATTTAAAACAATATTATTATTAATATTTTATATATATAACAATGTTTGTTTGTGATATATATATATTTAATCAATGTAAAATGTATTTTTGAATAATTGTATTATAGCGGTTTGTAAACTATATTTTAAGTTTGTGTACAGTGTTGTAAATATATATTTAATTATTTAAAACAAATTATGGTTTATTTTAATTTATTTCGTTATAAACCTCCGAATATGCATGCAATTATTTGTATAGTAATCAGAAATGTGTGTGAGAGAGACATTTTAATAATTTGCAGGTTGTATCTTACAATCACGAAAATTATTATTTAAACTGATAATTGTTTTATTAAAATCTTACAATGACGAAATATTATTATTTCATTGTTTACGATATATATATTTAATTAATGCAAAAATGAATTTCTAAAATTACAATGGTCTGTAAACCATATTTAAATTTGTGTGTGTGTGTGTGTGCGTGCATAGTTAATCTTTCTATCAACCATATTTAAGTTCGTGTACACATACAAATCGCTTTGAATAAGGGAATTCTTGTCAACGTTTGCAGCGAGAGAGAGAGACATACACAATGTGTGTATGTGTACACAAAACTTTTGAAAATACCTTATTTCAAGGAGATTTTTTTATGCGTAACACTTTACCACACACACAGACTTGGCAGTATATTAATTTCTAAATCGTGGTCAATGACTGTCATGTGTCAAAAAAAAATTATAAGTAGGACGCAACGAGGTAGGTGATAAATATATATTTCCTGGTGATTACATTTTAGTATCGCTACTTACAATAATCCATAAGTAGCACGACGCTTATGTAAAACTGATGACATAAAGAGAGAGTTTATATCGTGATCGACAACTGTGTCTAGAGACAAAGAGAGAGGAGGGGAGAGAGAGTTGATATCGAAGTCGTCAACAATTTACTATAATATAGTTTGAATTTCCCACCGAAGAAAAATGTTGGCAGATCTGTTCTATACACACAATAATGCAGGATTGGTAACCCTGATCATATATTTTAATATACACTATAATACACACACACATATCAAGTTTGAACCCATACATAGGTTGGTAAACCTGATCATATAGATTTAATATACAATATAACACACAACAAATTTGAACTCATGCAAGGTTGGTAACCCTGATCATATATTTAATATATACACTATAATGCATCAAGTCGGAACCTCCCACCCACCACTCACCTCTGATATCCAAATCAGCTTTATTAAAAAAATAAAAAATTATATTCGCGGATGCGGGTGGTCCATTGAACCCCACCCCACCTCCCACCCACCCTTGATATGCAAATCAATTTAATTAAAAAATAAAAAAATCAAATAAAAAATTTTATTCGCGGAAATTCGCGGATGCTGCAGGTCCAGCGGTGGTGGGGAGAGCGTGGGAAAAGATCTTGGACCGTGGGAACGGCGGCATCTCTTTGAACTTGGCGCGCAAAAGGTGGCATGAAATTTTATTGGTGAAAATTCGCGGATGCTGCAGGTCCAGCGGTGGTGGGGAGAGCGTGGGAAAAAATCTTAGACCGTGGGAAAGGCGGCATCCTTTGTTGGTTAGAACCCTTATTTTCCCCCTACTTGTGGTCAATCTCAATTATAAAATCAGTACGGACTGAAGTTGCCTGCAGTGTACTACTGCATTCAGATAAAGCGAGTCGGAATATTTAAGAACAAAATTAAAGCACTCTTGGTAAAACAGACCTCTCTCTTCCCCCTTTCTCTTTGTCTCTGTCGTTCTTCATCTCTGATACTGTAGTTTGCAAATTACGTTGTACAGTGGATTCAATATAACAGGCAGTTTGTTTATGAATGTGTATGCGACGTGCGCGCGTATGTGTGTGAACTATGTTATACTACGAAACGCTTCTTGTAAGCGGAATGTAAATTTTCTATGCAAACAGCGACGGGGGGGGGGGGGGGTTATGTTCAAGCAGAATTTCTGAAGTTGCACTCGCCTGCCTGACGAGCATGCCTCAGCGTATTATTTACATATTCCTCAGCCTTCTGGTACGCTTAATTGTTATAATAGTTACTGAATACAGTAAATAGGTTAGCCGTTCTCACTATTACGAAATGTATTTATTTTGAATTACAGATTCTGTCTTTATAAATAATTGTCTCCTGCGGACCTTATGAATTTTGTAGCAAAATGAAATTTTTTGTACATGGACAGCAATAAAAATGAATTTGTGTCCTGTCTTGTCTGTTTTAACATCTATTCGGTGTGTTATGCTTTTAAAATAGGAAAATTAAATACAAGTCGAAGAGACAAAGCACCTGAAAAGACTATCTGGAGTTACACATGTATGGTACAATTTTGAAATTGGGAGATATGTGTAACAGTCATAATTCCTGCCATAGGCATAATACTAAACACAACAACCAAAGTGGTGGAAACATTTAAAATAAAGCAACTCACTTAGAAATTACAGAATCAGTAACCTTGGACAACTGTCACATAGTTCGCAAAATATATTAGAAGAGGTTCTCTGGTAAACTTGGCATCCCAATAACCCGTTAATAATTTTCTTTTTTACGAGGGAGACTGTGGAAAACTAACGTTTGCCGCGAGAAAGTCCGCAGTCCTAAGGCGTATGGGACTCACACCCACCATAACCACAAACCCTTTTGTCCACGGTATGGTTCCATTTCGACACTCAGCTTTCCCAATACTTCAAGGTGGTGCTATTTGTTCTTCGACCTGCGGACGTTCTTCTGTTTTAAACATTCAGCGGGCCTACCTTCTGCGTTAGGCCTGCCTGTTTTCTGTTATTCTGTCAGCGGTCCTAGCAAGATCATTTTCTGCTTCCTTGTTTTACCTTAGTACCTTCTCTATGTAGGCTGCGACCTGATCCCAGTGGTGTTTGCTCTGCAGCATTAGTAAGATGAAATTTTCGGGCGAGATCTGTCCCACTACATTTGCCAGGGTCTGTCTCTCCTCTTTCCATTTATCACAGGTGAAAAACGTGTGGTGCACATCGTCTAGTTCCTGTTTGCAGAAAATACAGCCTGGTTTGTTTAGTTTCACCGTCCTGTATGAGTAAATCCGGAACAGGCCGTACTAGTTAGAGATTGCGTTATGAAATAATTTAATCTCTCCATATTTGCGATCAGTCCACTCAGCTAACTGCTATGAGCCTACTGGTCCATCTTTTCTTCGTGTCACTGGTCTATCTTTCCTGCCACTGAGCCATAGTATGGGCCCTGGCTTCCCTGTGAGCTTGTACTTTACCTACTTTCGCCTTCCCCTTGTAAACCTTTTTCCGCTTCTACGCCAGCAGATCGATTGCCTGCAGACCGAAACTGTGCGGTAGGAGCAAGTCACTCTGAGTGCGCCAATTTGCTGCACTGCTAACATGCGTCGTCTGGACTTCTGGAGTTTGAGTGGATCAGCCTAGATTTCCGCACCATAAGGTAGTATTGAGTGCGTAACTGACATCAGTAGTCGTCGCTTGGAAGGTTTCATCCCGCTGGTGTTAACCTTTATTATACTCAGCACCGAGGTCACAGTTGCAGCCTTATCAGCCGCCCGTTTTATTTGTGCCCAAAACGTATCCAGCAGTATCCCCAGATACTTAATCGCCAATTTTGTCTGCACAGTTTCTTCCCCGTCCTGCATTGGCAAGATGATGGGCAGATGCCTCTTTGTAATTAGCACAATCTCTGCTTTGTCAGCTGACAGTTTTAAGCCGTAATCTATCATCCAGGAACTGACTCGACGCATAACTTGCCTTAATCTCATCTGAGCCAGCTTTACATCTTGTGCTACAATAACCGCTGCAATATCATCAGCGTACCCTACTAAGAATGCATTTTCAGGCATGCCTATCCAAAGAATGCCATCGTATGAAACATTCCACAGGTCTGGCCCAAGAATTGATTACTGAGCTGCCTCTGCTTTGACCTCTTTAATCCGATATCCTGCTGCAGAGTCCATTACAATCTGCAAAAGACGAGAGGTTTTTATCAATTTTTTACCACCTTCTTGGCAATGTCCAACATGAATAAAGGCCTGTAGGATCTTGAGGATTGGCATCTCCTTTGTCTTTCCTGATAACGACCAACCTTGCCTTTTTCCAACGTGATCAGAAAACTCCTGCTCTGACACAAATGTTAAACATGTGCAGCAATAGTTGCGGGTGAGTCCGCAGTACAGCCTTCAGCACCTCTGCTGGTATGCCGTCGCGCTCGAAAGCCTTCTTCTTTTGTAGCGAGTCCACTGCTAGTATCAATTCGCTGAATCGGGACCTCTGTAGGCTCTTTCGTTCCGTTCTCTGTTTTCCTTACATGGTGAGTTGGGAAAAAGAGGGTCTATAATGTTTAACATTGTCTCCGCATTTTGTGGCCCTTTTGACGCAAAAGCTCCGAGCTTTTAGGTTACAATTTTATATCCTAGTCCGTAGCGATCCTTGTTTTGCGCAGTTCTTTTTTTCTATCTAATGCTCTGCTGTTCTGAGGATAATTATTATAGAAAGAGTATGATAAATAGTTTAAAAAATTAGTGCGTGTAGCTACAGGCGAGTAACACGCTCAAGCCTGTTGAAAGTGAACATCTGGCTTGACTGAGATGTTAAGAGTGTTTACAGTGTGAGTTGTATGTATATGTTTGAGCGCTGGCACAGACCTGCATTATACTACGATAGGAAACATTTCTTTGTGTACGTATTAATTTTTGGTTTGTCTTAGTAAATCAGGTAATAACATGATTAATGAAAATAAATAAATATGTTTTTTTACCTGTTACAAAAGACAACCACAATTCTAAAAACGCTATTAGAATAAGTGCATTTAAACGCATATGGTAATGCAAAATTATTGCAGAAAAATTTAATAATAAAAACGTTATGCAAATTTAAGTTAATTACTATCTCAATTAACAAGTAATTAATAATTGTGTTATATGTAAATGACGAGTGAAAAATTTCAAAAACAACGCAATGACTCGCCTAAAAATAATGTTTACTGTTATTGCGAAAACTGACAAAAAAGGTGATCAGTTATGGACGAGAGATAGACGCTAAGAACTTTATGACGGGGACACTGCCAGTTTGATCAGCGACAGCGACATATAAATCATCACCACCACCGTCATCTTCAACACACCACGATTGCTGGAGGAGCGTAGGACTACCATCAACATCAGGCTATAGAACAGAGGAATCATCGTCATCATACTCGCCGTCATCATCATCGTCATAGTCAACATTCAAGAGACGATCGCGCGCGCGCGGAATAACAGCTTCGCAACGGTAACTCACCCAATACGCAGGTGACAAATGAACAATTATATTTTTGTTAAACAAAGAAAAGACTCATAAATAACACTAATATGAGCCAACAAAGTAAAACAATTACGTAAATGTAAATAGTGTAAATAATCAGAGTAGAATACGTAAAATTGTAAGTTGGTGTTGAAAATAATTTTATTCTGTTTAATTTAAAAATGGATGTATCGTTATAATAATTATTCTTAAAGTAAATAATATTTTATTAAAATATTAATAGTCAACATTCAATTTTGATTTGATAAATTGTATATTATTTTTGTAGATGAATTTAAAGCAATTTAAAAGAATTTTATAATTTGTTTATTATATATGTTTAAATAATTTATGTTATGACTATATGTTATTAATTTGTTTCGAATGTCAAAGATATGTTATATTTTCAGTGTGTAACCTTATAAAAAAAATATTACGAATGTTTAGTTGTCAATTTGTAATAATCAATTAATTTTCTTTCAATATTTAATAAACCGTTGACTGATTCTTTTCGCATGTTTTAATTAATTATTTCATGTCATCAACGTTTCACTCCTCCATTTAAAAATAAGTTTATTGTGCAACAACACGTACTTAACGCAACGAACACACAAAAATCCTACGACCTAGCCGGTGGTTAACACTATACAGTTGCGTTGGGTATATAGACAGAAGTGTATTCATTTTATAATACTTGTAATGTTGCAATATATATAAGGCTACAGAGCATAAAGGAAGCTAACAAAATTCGGATGGATGAAATTTTTGAAGGCATTCAAACGGTAGGAGTGAATGACTGGAGGCAGAATAGAATAATTCTGTAACAGAAGGCAAAGTTTACAGAGGCCAGTAGCGTTGGAGTAAAAAGAAGGAGAAGGAACGTCTTCTTTTCAAGAGGAACAAACGTACAAGAAGCGTCTCCTGAATTTCCCAAACAAAAATATCTCTATTAATTACGGAATAGCAGTCAAGAGGAATCACGGAGGATTTAACTTTTATACCTGGTTAATTGCTCGTAATTGTTTTAGCAAATTCGATGTTCCTGCCAAAATATATTCCGTCTCTAGACGAAGCTGATATATTTCTGAAAGTAATTTTCACACGGTAGAACCAAGACCAAATTTACAGGTAACGTGTGGTCACCATGATTTGTGGAACATTCTCGAAGTCTACGTCCAACTAACAATGTCTACCTGGATGATAAAATGCTAATGTTTCACTTGCATCTTTTTTCCTCTAGCATTTTCTCAAACTTTTATATATTTTAAACATTAGGTCTTTCCGGTAACTAAAAACCTTCTGAAACGTACTTCCAAATTGGAAAAAAATAAATGAATAAAAAGAATAAACACTCCGTGGAATAGAACATTGTCTACGAATTTGTAAATTTTGTTCAAAATAAACATGTTAACAAATGAAACGTTTTACAATTTTGAAATATCTGAACTAATTTCGTAGATTTTAACTCATATAAAAACTGAATATGAGTTTTTACAGAATATATATACACAACACATTTTACACACAACTAACCTTTTGTAACTAACGTAATTATTAACATATTTTTTGCAACTAAAAGAAAAAAACTCTGACTTACCGCAGTTTTATAAAATTAAATAACTCTTAAAAAAGTTCTGCAAATAAAATGGAAAAAGAAAACATAATTTCAACACCTCACGTGAAGTAGATGTGTGAAGAAGTAGTCTACTATTTATCTGATAACGTAATGTCTAATAACCGAGAATGATGCCCACTTTGCAGGAAACTGAATTTATGTAATTGTATTATGGAATCTGCTCCATTCTGCCTTCTCACTCTCTCTCTCTCGCTCGCGCGCGCGCGCGCGCGCACACACACACACACACACACACACACACAGAGGAAACGTATTCATTTATAAATGAATGCAAATGTTAAATAGAAAATTTATAAATACAAAATGTTACAAGTTTCTTAAAACTCACACTAAAATTTTTCATTTACACAACAAAGATTTTATTTAGGTACTATTTGTTCATTCTTTTATTTATTGTTGTCTGATGCAGACGTTGTTTAGATTAGAGCTATTACATATATGGTTATTGTAAAAACTGTTTCCGTGATGATGAACTATGTAACTTGACAATCAGCGTATTTTGTTATTCCCCTACGAACATTAATGCTTTTTTCACGACTTGTCTACTTAAAGAAAAGCCTACCAGTAGTCCGTGTTATAGGATGAAGAACTTGAAAAATGGTGTCCTCAGTAGGTTCCATCCTAACAGTACTTTCTCCAGCGTTAAGCATTAATGTCTAATTTGTTGCATGAAAATTTTAAGCGAGCGTGCGTGTCGATTTGACGTTGCACCGCTTCGCCTTCAACATGAAGAGGTACCCTCAGATTAGTATGATTATGTTTTGTCGTGTATCTCGGCCATAACTACGCTACATATTGCTCATTTACATCTGTATTAAACGTTATGATATCTACTAGTCAGTCACACTGGTTATATTGTGTTTGTAAATTTAATTAAGAATCTAGGTATGTACACCTGCCAACATGTCCCGATGTGGCACGCTTACCATCTAATATCTGCGCGTCCAGTGTGATGGATGACGCCTGTTCGCTGTCCTGCTACCACTACGTTTGATGTTGTGTTAATATATTTACAGAGTACCTGTAATTATTTCTGGCAGGTGTCTGCACGTTTGACGGATTGGGCTACGTCATTGATATGCCCTTCTGACGTTTCCATTTTGGAACAGATTCGAACTCAATGTACGCCACTGTTCATCACTATAAATATGTTTATTTGTTTATACAGGTAATGACTTTTGTGTGTAAATACCCTGTCCAGCTCAAAATTGCTATACATGCTGTTACGAGGATCGCATAGACAGTTATACTAGGACAGGATAGTAAATTACTAAACAACAGAGAAATTGACGGTTACAATTTTTGTTAACACTTCTGCAGACAACTATTTGACTCGTAGTAACACAGATATCCTACACAGATTAAGCTTGTCTATACGATCTGACTTGGTAAACAACAAAATACCTTATCAATACCAGAGCCGGCAGGTGTTATAGTTGCAGCGTTGCACAACCATCAATATAGAATATCTAAACTGCAAAACAATATACAAAAATATTAAGCAGTTAAAAAGATCATTAATTTCAACGGAAACCGTCTTAGTTTCTATGCGGGAAAGTTCACGTACAACCTAAGTGTGGCGCGCAGACTGGTGGTTGGAGGCCGATCGCAGTAAATGGCAGAGGTTACTACACAAACGTGTGGGAGAACATGCGCTACTCTTCATAGTTCCCCAGTGCTCCAGTAGTAGCGTTGTAGCGCATCCTTACTTGTGTCATGAAATCAGCTACAGCCTTCTTAATTTGTAAGCTGTGTCCGGTTTACTGTTTACATAAGCTAATGGTAAACGTTACCCGTTGTCTGAGGTTATAAATAGAAATAATTGTATGTAACTGTGACTGTGATAGTAAACTATCAATGGACTGTGTGTTAAGCATTATTTGTTTCTTTGTTTAGTGCTGCTGCGTGCTTTTGTGTATGTCCTTTTTGGAGTTAGTGATTCTCTGTGCTTTCAAACCATTTGTAGTTTGTAGACAGCACTGTTTAACTTTCACCTTTTGTTGCATAGTTAGTATTTGGTTACTACAAATTGAGTTAGTGATGGTTTTAGCAACCATTCGTGAGTATGTGGGACCATGGAATTTAGAGTAAGTTTAGAGTCTTTATTGAAATTAACTGGTAGTAGTACGCAGGGTATATGGCTCGGGCGCCGATTTGAGGAGGGCTCCTAATTGGATGTATTTTAAGTCTAATCCCCGTCCCAGGTTTAATTTACAGCATTGGTTCTTTGTCGCCCTCTGTCTTACCCACGTGTCTCTCCTATACTTCTTTCCTCTTCTCTCGTTGCAATGTTGCCATTAGTACCAAATATGAAGTATAAATTTTAAAGAGTTTTAAGTTTTATTGATGTTCTACATGCTGTGCTGCACATTTCTGTATAAATTACATGTCTGTAACACAATTACCTTCTTCATATAAAATATTTTATAAGTTTTTATTCACTTGTGTAAGTTAGAGTAGCGTTTCAATCAACCAGTGACTGGTGCCCTAATATAAGGTATATGGAATGGTTAATTTTTACCACGTTTTATTAACAATTGATTTTTCATCTATTTAATTAAGTAATGCCGTCAGTGTGTGTATTAAAATTTTCGGTCTGTGAGGAAGTTTTGTATTTCTTGAGATACATAGCAAGAATATAGTATAAGCAAGAATGTTGTAGTAAATAGTCTAAAGTTATTTTTAATGCAAGTTCTAATATCCTAATTAAAGTGGTTTGGGCTGTATATAAAATTATTTGTGATGTTTATTCCTGTCGCTTCTGGGGACAAGCCAGCCACTGGCGCTAAGCTTTGTCGCTTTTTCAATTAATAATTTAAAAAATACTTTTATACAAATTTCATATTAAGTATTAAACAGACAACTGTAGCGTACAAAATATGTGTGGGAGTACTTATGAATATAGTCGATAGGAACAGCCGTTCTATTTAAGACAAACACGCACGTTTTTAGAAAGTTAAACATATTATTGTGTAGTCACACACACAGCTAATGAAGGTTGTGGGGGAAGAAACCACAAACCCTGTAAGACCCACCCTTACCGCCAGTAAAGTGTTAGAAACAGTTATTCTTGGATGTTGTTTTTGCCATTCTATTCCAAAGACAGTTAGCAGCGATCTGTTCTTACGTTTATAGGTTTGCATTTTGTTAATTTATTAGTGTGTGAATTTTTGCGTCAATTTTTCTACAGTGAAGTGTAATATGTGTGTATGGTGCGTTAATTAGTTTATAAGCCGCATAGTTTATAATTTCAGCAATGGAATCGAGTGTAAAAAAAAGGAGACAGGGAGAGAGGGTTAGGAGAAGAGATAAAAGACAATTTTAAATGTGCTATTTAAAACTATTGAAGAGAAACATCTCGCCATATGTGCTGCAGTGAAAAAAGTTAGTGTGGTGTGTGGAATGGACGAAAAACCATTTTTAACATTAAAAAAGATTTAGCTCGGAGTCATCAAAAACAAGAAAATTAAGTAAACCTTACGCCAGTGCAAGAAAATTTAAGTATAATGAATCTGTTTTGAGACAAAAATTTCATCAGTTTTACAGAGATAATTTACTTCTAACTCTGAATGCTATAGTTAAAATTATAAATGGCGAATAAAATTTGCCACAAATTTCAAGGAGCACGTCACATAGACTACTTCATGAAATATGCTTTGTGTATGAAACCAGAGGTAATAACAGTGTGTTGTTTGAACGAGATGGCATCATCAGATGGAGACATGACTACTTACGAACAGTAAGAAACGCCCGAAAAGAAGGAAAGAAAATAATCTATAATGATGGATCGTGGATAAATGTTGATCAAACCACTAAGAATATTGGAAGGACAAAAATATAAAGGGTGTTCGCCAACCCTGCATGGAAGGACTAACGACAGGGGTGAAAGCTCCGGTTTCCCGTGGACCCCGATTTACATTTGTTCGTGCAGGTAGCGAAGATGGCTTCATCAACAGCGCTGAACTAACTTTCCTTTGTAAGAAAAACACTACAAATGAACGTGAAGAAATGGATGGTTAAACCTATGAGAAGTCGCTTATGGAACAACTACTTCCAAACTGTCCACGAAACTCAGTTGTTGTACTGGACAATGCAAAATACCATTCAAGATATTTAGAACCTACAACATCTTGGAGGAAAGGCAACATCAAGAATTGGATGAACTTACAAACATGTCTTGTGACTAGGATTGCCTAAAAAGACAAATGCTGCATCTGGTTCAAGAACGTAGGCCAAAATATCAAAAGTACATAACAGATGAGAAGGCAAAAGACGTCGATATTGAGACTCTGAAGCTTCCACCATACTACTGCGAGTTGAACGCAGCAGAAATGGTGTGGTCTCAAGTTGAACACTATGTAAAGACACACAACACAACTTTCAAAAGAGACGACGTAAAAAGATCTGAACGATACAAAAAAGTTAGCCTCCAAAATTGGAGTAACTATAAAACACGTCAAGAAAGTAGAAGATAATATGTGGAAAGTTGATTATCTGCACGATGACGTTGAACCCTTATCATTCGACTCACATCATCATCTTCATCTTCCGAATCTCCGTCATCTCAAGTTTTAGAAACATCAGCAGTGGCCAGAGCATCAACATCAGGGATGCAGAAATTCATGGAAGGCGTGAAGCCTCTGGACTCCACTGACAGTGAATAATGTAAGTTGAAATAGAAAAACTTTTTTCGTATGTTGTATTCAGGCCTATATGCAAATAAATCGAGTATAACAAAATATAATATAACGTAATTATAATATAATATTGTAATTAATATAATATGATATAACTAATATAATATAATTAATTAATTTTTGCCTTGGATTTAGAACTTGGTTAATGGGATTGTGATTTCAAAAAGTAGTAAAGTCGGTCGTTGAAGAGTCATTCATTCTCTGGTTTGATGTTCTGTTTTGACCACAAATCAGTTTCTGATTATTTTAATTCCTGTATTGGCATTAATTTCATTTAAACAGCATATTTATAAAACCACTACTCATTGTGGTAATTTACTAACCCTCTTAGGTTCCCCACCGCATTACTCCACTAGTGACCAGACGGTAATTATTAGAATTCCTTTCTTACACAATAATTTAGACCAGACCAGTGAGTATGATGCCTAGCTACTAAACTATAAGGGTTGTTTTCACCGAGTCAAATCAAGGCACCTTCCACTTCCCTGGTCGCCAAGCCTGTAAAAATGAGTATTTAAGATAAAATCCGGTGGGCGGTTTAAGCGTAGTGCGAGTCTCACTACTTTCTTCTAGTGACTCACATAAGGTAGTCTACCCTGCCTACCTCCTAAACTACTTTGTATTATATACTGTATTTAATAGGGTCTAGTATTGTAGTACGTATGTATACGTTGGGATAGTGTGTGTAGCAGAGCTTTCAATTTGGTTTTAAATCGTGTTGTCTAACATTACTTTTAAATTTCA
Source organism: Magicicada septendecula (assembly GCA_034769895.1). NCBI lineage: Eukaryota > Metazoa > Arthropoda > Insecta > Hemiptera > Cicadidae > Magicicada > Magicicada septendecula. The sequence goes on from CM068375.1 coordinate 104,695,421, forward strand.
TATTTCACATTACAGTATATTACTGTAGTATTATATACATAAGCACGCACATACATACGCGCGCGCGCGCGTGTGTAACTTTTGATGTCATGTATTTTAATTTGTTTAAAGAATATAACTTTTTGGAGGTTTACAATTCAGGATTATATATTACATAGTATAACATAATTTTATTATATGCCCGATATTTTATATTGTTTGCTTACACCGCTTATTCATTAAATAATATAATAACACCTCCCGTTATAAGTAAAGCTCTTTTTCATGATTAATTTCATGTTATTTTCATATAAAGAACTGAGTGATACTACCTCAGGGTATTGTTGACACATGAGTATTTACACCATAAATAAAACACTAATAATTTGTAGTCCTTCACTGAAAAAGGTTTACTCCCTGTAGCAGTAAATCGACGTCTTAGGCTAATCGGGTGACGTGTACTTCAAACGCCTTCAATGTGTGGAATACACTATCGCCACACACGAGGTCTGACAACAGTGTGGCCCATTTAACCAATGCTGTAAATTAAATGTGGGACGGCCATTAGTTAAATAAGTTGATAAGAATAGTTGGTGGGAGGGGCGCTACGATCAGTCGTTGCCCCAGGTAAAATATAACCTAGTTTTGTTCCTGATTGTAATTAGGCTTATTGTTAGTGCTTATCGTGGGGCGGAGGCGTGGACGGATGCATGCCACACGTGCCTGATCAATATTATATTTCTTTGTCGTGTTCAATCAGTTGTGTTGTTTATGTCTCATTTCATTTGTTAGTTGATTAAGCTAATCTAGTTTAGACTTTCTGTGCTAGTGTTCAGTTTTAGTTTCTGTATGCTAAAGAAAGTTTCATGATTAATGTTGCAAACAAAATTTCACGAAATTGGCAAAGATCAATAATTAATAAAACATTAATATTATTATTGGATAATACAATTATAATAAACATATATTAGAATATTTAGGTGTAGAGCAGTTGTTAATCATTTAGGCCTATTAGTCACTTTGTTCAGAGCATTACACTGTGGTCGCGGCCGTACGTATAAATATATATATTATATAAATATAATATATATATTATACGGGCAACATTGCAATCACACGCTGCGGATCGTACCCATCTCAAAAACAAATAGCTCCCTTACGAAAACACTGTACACAAAGTTGAAGGTCACTGCAACACTGTAAGATAGACCAGTGAAGACACAGCAGCAGCGAAGTCATCCTTCCATCCTCCTTGCATCCCTCTAATAAGTGCTGCATAACTTTTGCAAAACGTTTAAGTGATTGTGGAACACATGCTTGGTAGAAACGGTAAGTATAATGTCACTACTATACGATGACTGCTCGCTCTTATAGTCTAAACTTAATCTTATAAAACTTGTTTCCCTGCCTGCCTGTGTCAGGCAGGATTTAAGTCGGGCATTGTACGTATCGTAAATTATTGGTTCTGGAAATGATATATAATTAAGAAGCAGGGGAAGATATTGAAATTAATATTGTCCAAACAGTCGTTAAGATAGCCAAAGCGTAGCAAAGTGTATTACAATAAACCGTTAAAAATAGTTTTGACCATCATTTTATTCCTCAGCAGATCCCAATATCGGCAGATGAATTCTGTTTGGAAAAAACCCTCTTTTAACAGGCGAGGAAGCTGGACTTCGATATGCAGTTCTTTGTAGATATTTATAACGACGATTTTCAGTAACTGTTGAAATAACAGATGGAGAACTTATATACTGATTGCAGAAAAAATACAAAAAATGTCAATGAATACTCTTATGAAGAAGAGAGGACAGAAGACTTTAAAGAGGCGACTATATCCAAAATTTTCAATGCTTCTGATATCATTCGAAACTGTCGTAATTTTAGTAATACCAGAGATTCCGAATCTTTGGGTTAGTTTATAACAAATTTATATATCATTACTTTTTTTTAATATGCAAAGCAATCTGAAACCACAACTTTCAAAAAGTGCAGAAAGTGTAGACTAATAGTTGAGTTATTTTAAGTACAATTTAGTAGACGTAGTTTAACTTCCGATCTGTAACGATTACAGAAGATTCAGTAAAAGAAAAATCTAAAATACATGTGGTTTTATTAGAGGTTGTATGATTTGAATTTTTAGTTTGTAAAAGTTTACTTTCTATCTGTGCTTTACGTCAGTGAGCTTACGTTGTACTCAATCATTACATTTTCTTTATGAATATATTTATATTTATTTGTTTTTATATTTATCATTTACTTATGAAGTTAGAGGAGAAGTCGACAAACTTAATACAATGAATGAGGCGAAGAAAAACGGACAGTTAAAGCGCACGTCTCTCCGTCAAAACAAACCAACTTTGCTCCTTTCTATCATTTCTTTATACTTTTATAAGCGGTAACGCTTTTAAATTTTTCCTATAGAATTATTCTCAAGGCATTAAATTTTATGGCAAAAACGATAATGGAATGTACTTTATGTCTTAAACAGTACCCATTAAATTTAAATTTTCAATTTTGTTCACAAAGTGAAAATTTTAAGCTTAGAAAGTTACTCAAAACCTTTTAAGCTTTTGGGAAGAAATAGTAATGAACGTCTTGTATTTTATTTTATTAGGTAGGTTAGGTTAAGTATATATATATATATATATATATATATATATATATATATATATTCTAACAGAATGAAAGCAGTTAATTTGAAATGTATACATTTACCCAAAAACTTAGAACATCCTGAAGCTTTCCCTGTTTGTGAAAAGTAACTGATAGTTACCGCCTAAGTGACACCGATTCTAAATTAAGGTTCCACTTATGTTCCTCAAAAGACTGTCGTTTTTAGGCTTTTAAGCTACTTAATAATGTAACCGTTTTTACTATATAAGATTAGCAAGTATATTTTATAATTACATTTTTATATTTCAAAACAACGCAGCAAATATTTTTTACTTGATCAGTTTCCGTTTGGAGAATATTTACGTAAACTTACTTCTAATCTTTCATAGATTTAATGATCAATAGCCCGGTTTTTGTGTTTCATGCAGTTTGTTTAATTTTGTTAAATTCTTACGTTTTCCGTATTCTCAGTTGCCAATAATCTTTCCGTTACTGCAGAACTAACATACAGAGATGCTTTCTCATTGGTTAGACTGAGAGGACATAGTGGTAGAAACATTAATATGGTGTTAATAAAATTAAACTCGTGTAGAACAGTGCTGTTAATACTTCTATAGTATTTGAGAAAAAGACATTTAATGTACTAACTGCCCATAACTTAATGTTGTGCCTTATCACCAACACACTTGCATCATGCGCGTTCTACTTTACTAGAGGCACTAATGGAACTTTCTGCAATATTCGTAGGTAAATTATGTCTCCCTAACACACACACACACATTATATGTCGGTGTGTACTGTGTTTTTGTATATTTTCGTTGAGACGGAAACGGAGAAGGGAAAGAATGAGAGACTGACAGTAAGATAGAGGGAAGAGTTTAACAATCTTATTATTTCTAATACACTGACTTCCAATAAATTTCAACAACCTTTAAAATTACTAAAACTACAAAAACGTAATTCAAACACTGTAAAAAAAAATATGACACATTCGAAATGTTAATTAAATTCGTTTTTTTGTAACTAAGTACGAGAAAGAATATTAAAAGAGGAAACCTGAGTTGAGATTAGCGAAGTTTTGTTCAACAAGGAAGAAACGACAGTACTTTGTGTAACCTAACTTAGCCTAATGTCTTTTGTTTTAATTAAGAAAAATATCGTATTTCTTTGGTCGGAATTTAAAGTTATCCGTTTTTGTAATTAGCGACGCTCGACTACCTGTGTATTTGTACGAATTCAATATAAAAATATTTGTAATATTTTGCATGGCGTAACTGCTCGAGTACAATTACTATCCGATGTGAGTGCCAATAAAAGGTGCACTTGGGAAGCGGAGTATTCTTTTATTCACGGATGCCTTTTGATCGTTGTAGATTATGAAGATAAATTACAATTGACAGAGTGTAGTCTCTAAAATGTATGTAGCCAATACAATCGAACCCAAGCGTAGAGTTAGCACGTATATACTTAAAGCATCTTCATACTTACTAATATCTTCGTTGCCAAGATTCAATTCTTGTATATCTTCTGCCTTTATCGCATACCCTGTTCTATAATTATAGTCGTCAATTTCCTGTGCTTTATGTTTAATTTAATGGCCTGTGCTTATTAATTTATGTTAATTATTGTATTCATTTACTACTTTTAAATAAATTATCGGATTAAAATACATTGACGTTAAAAAGTTTTTGGATAAATTAAAACACAGCGTGTGAGAATTACAGTGTTTGTCGGTTAATAGAAAAGAAACGCCATTCTCTAGCAAGTATCGGTTACAGTTTCAAAGCTTTCAAACGTCACAAAGAGCAGAAACGGTAAAACAATAACGTTTAGCGACCTAACTTTTGTTTATTTTAGTACCGTTTAATTAAAGAGCTCGGTGTCTTACTGACGGTTTGTTGGCTTTGAATTTTTAAACATTTTACTTTGGTCGTTTTTACAATGTGTTCGTGAAACTAAAGTATTTATGTCTATCCAAAAACCAGTGCATGCGCGTGGGTGTTCACGTGAGTTATATCGCGGCGACATAGAAACAAAAAAAATCCAACATGTTGTTTAAAATCTATCGCGATGATTCATCAAATAATAATGTTCGGTGCTCGAAATCACTTCGTAAATCAAAGTAACGTTTTGTTTGCTTAAATCTCCTGTAATTTATTTGTAGTCAGAAAACGATTCACGTTTTCAGCAACCGCAATGTTGCTTTGATTTATAAAGCTTTAGTGATAGATTCAGAAAGATTTTCCACGGCATGTTTGTGTCCACCAATGCCTACTTTTATACAACGAAATAAAAATGCGACAGATTAATCCACGGATTATAACTGAATGTTTGAGGAATCTGTGACAAGTCTTATGAACTGTCTATGTGACTAGCTGTGTGACAGCCTACAGTAATAGACAATAGACAGCACCAATAGACTATCATCGGTCAGTTGTTTTACCACTATATAGATGTGCACTGTGAAACTAAGTGCAAAGTGAGAGTAAGTGTTTGTACTGTGACTTAGTAAACTGAATGGTAAATCACTGTCACTGTTACAGTGAATAATGCATAATCCACTATTTCAATTGCTCGTGAGTATTATCGAATTAAGTGGGAATTGTATAACGTATGGATCTCTGTGGCTGGTGTTGAATTGAGTTTTCATTTGACTCAAAAAAAGTTGTTCGCGTAGGTGCACCAGCCAATTGAAGTATTGAATAGTGAAATACAAAAACTAATATTATTTATTCGATCTTTCATACATGCGCAAAGTATCACACTAACACGATAACAGACACAAACATATCCTGGTTTGAAAATGTTCTCCGACGCCTTTAGACTTCCTAACTTATTAACTAGTCTTCTCTGCTCAGAGATTGCTCTTCCTCTTAGGCCTCTCGCATTCACGTCCTCTCTAATATTGTCTTTTTACATTCTTTCCCGTCCAACTGCGTCCAACGCTCAATAATCTCTATCAGTTGTAGTTTCCCTGAGTCTATGATGTATATAATTGAACTAATTCGCGTTGTGTTTTGCCATCAGACATACTGAACACATAGCAGTGTTGCACATATGACTCTACTGCGTCTATTCTCTTATTTGGTCCGCGTAATAAACAACTACAATCTTTATTAATGTATCATAAATCCTCATCCTTATTATTTGTTATATTTTTATTACGTTATATCCGATTCAGTCTATATATCAGTCCTTCCCCAACTCATTCTGTGTCTAATATGCTTTATCTTTATCATCTTCATTGGTAGTCCCATAGAGATAATTATGCTCTTACAGACACAGATACCTATACGTTTTCTGTTCTTGAACTCCACACTTTATGAACTACACAACTTATTCAAATACTAGATAGGAGTAATTTAATAAACACTTGAAATATACAAGTTTTGCAATTCTTATTGGCTATTATTATTTAGCTCTTACTTATTCATTACACATTTTAGCTACTACGCAATTCTCTGTACAAAGTCTTGTAGTAAAATTTTTTAAGACAAAACGTATTTGTTATTTAAAACAATTTTTAATTATTACAACTAATGAACACAATTAATACAATTGAAATATGTTAAAAAGATTTCCTTTGTAACAACCTTTAAATAATAAACGTATTCTTGAAAACTATAAGCTTAAGTGTGTACACTACAGTTATTAGACTCTGAACGTTGCTGACCACGAGCAAACCCGCATACATCCTTAATCTATCTGCTACCTGTCAACCACGTGTAAATACAACACATTACAACGCTACGGAAACACCACACCGCGCGCTTGGGCATAAATACTTCCTCGTTGATAGCTTAGAACAAATCACTCCAAAATGACAACCCTTCCCTTTCCTTTCAGTAGCGCCTGCACATCATACAAGTTTGGCGTGCTCAATAGCCTCATCCTTAGAGACTTTTTTTTAATGCTCATAAAAATGTTTTCTTACTTTTATTTATTTACAATATTTTTATTATACATTTATAAACTTTTACTTCTACCCTACACTTACGTACCTTCATCCTCCTCTGGCTAGTGAAATATAAGCAAACAAAATAAGCAAAAATTAAAAAAAAATTCTTGCAACATTTTTCTTCTTTGGATGTAATGTATTTATCACAGATTGGAAATCATTGTAGTAATTCAGCAATTTGTATTTTAGTTGCAATAATTCTAAACAATTGACTGGAAATATTTATCTAAATTAATCTCTCGATCTGCTGCTTTAAACCAAAAGAGCTATCGTCTTTCCATACTTATTTTGTTTTTTAACTGTAATTCCATGAGTAATCATCAAAAGGGTGTCTATTAATTTTTAAATCTATACTATTACGTGTGAATAAGTCTCTTTTGCACTGAAAACTTGCCTGGAAGTGTTCACTTATAATGTAATACGCAATATATTATAGAATGAGTATAGCGTGTGTCAGTTTTAACTCGACCGTTTGACACCCAGCGATCTATCTGTCACTACTTAGGGTACATCTCACGATACCATTTCAATACTTCAATCGACTTTCGTAAACCTTAGCACGCGTTTTGCAATTAAATTTTGTTGTCCCTCAGAGCCCTATTGTTTTTTACTGTAGTTCCCCTCAAAAATAGGACAGCGGGGGCAAAATTAGGGGGGCAAAAGTTTCAGAAAATTTAAAATAATTTGTAGGGTATGGTAAGAGAATTTTAACAGAAACCAGAATATAATTGTTATTTTTTTAAACACCGTGGCAAAAATGGAATCTTAACTGATAACAATTTTACAAATGCATGCCGAATATGAAATTGAACACAGTCGTAACTAAAATTTGAATATAGTAGGCGTAGGGTACTTATTTTTGAAAATTTCAAAATGTTAGAACTCCAGGGCGCAAACAAGTGTAAAAATTTTCAAAACATTCTAAAAGTCTATGCCGTGTATTGTACTAACGGGAATTTTATTTCAACACTAAACTTAATGATTACACTGAAAATTTTGTAACTTTAGTGATAATGCGGGTAAAAAATTAAACCCAATCTTTCAAACAAATTGCAAACGTTATGTGAGAAATCAAATTACGAGTAACTTTATTCAAAACACGAACTTGCTGCCTTTAACAATTTGGTAAAATTTCTGTTTTCCTTGCAAAGTTTGAACTGTCTTCAAAACGTTTGTAAGGTATGTTTGTAAGTTACGTATATTCACATATACTGTTACGACGGTCTAACTGATCGTCGTATGGTACTGTGGAAAACAAAATACAAGACACCAATGAAGTCACTAATAACCAGCTTTAATTATCACAATTAACAGTTTGTAATCAACAAGTTATTCAATAAGGTTATACTCGTACAATAAATCAAGTTAATCTGTCCACACAAGTAATAATGTCAACTATAAAGAATTCCGCACTATAAACACTTTTCACTAACACACCACTTGAGACGCACCGTGTAGATCGCCCGACAATAACTCGAATCTCACTTGAATAAATCGCCACTTAAACTGAACTGACCGTAGCTAGATGCTTATATTCATACACCGCTGAGATTCCAGAATAATCTGTCACTTTTTCGATGGCGTATTAAACAGGCGCTCTCCAGTCCACTAAAAACAGTCTCACTGTCTGGACTTGAACACAGTGCCCGTCCGTTGCGGTCTTGAATAGCCTCGCACTAAGAAAATACTGTGATCGGAGGTTTTCATAACTTTGATTTTATTTTTACTTTTAAGGTACAGGATGGAAATAACAGGAAGAGATACGCCCGGAAAACAAAAATCACGTATAATAGATTTAACGATTTTGATGGGTACAGTCGAGTAGTCTAAAGAATCCCGACAGAGAGTGTCGGGGGTGTAGTATTTGACTTAATAATGGTAATTTGACTTGATAATGTAACGCAGTATAATAGCTTACTTTAGTAAGGTGATGTTACTGCTTTGAGTCTACGTTGGGGCGGCATAGCCACAGTCAGTATTCACCCAACGCAACTTATCACCCGGTGGGTGACCAATAGTGGGGCCGATCCGTCCTGTCGTGCCTGTGTAGCTGTTGTTTAATGATATTCAGTAAATATCAACAACGTAACTACACTGATGCGGGATGAAAAATGTATTACGACTGATAATCGATGCTTTTTGGTCAGTGTTAATGGTCTTTAATGAGGGAGCTCTAATACATTGCATCAATGTCGTCGCCCTTTCTTTTAAGAGTGTAGAAATCCAACTTCCAAGTCGCCAAGTCAGTAGAGGAAGTCGGAAATTTGTTTGAACTTATCATTGCGTGTGTAGTACGTAATTTGATTCGTTTGCACGTATTCCGTTTTATCGCGGACTGAACAGTTTGGAGCAGACATATGAATCATCGTTGGTACTGCGTTAATGTTTATGTTCGTAAGCGAGTTGTGCTGTGTCATTACGCATCCATAGGCTGTTGAACACTACAGAGGTTTCACTAGGATTAAACAAAGAAATCATGATAGTTTTAATTGCCAACACAGCTTCCATGGGAGAAGGCGTTTTACAGCGTTGATTGAGAGCTCTAAGAGATGAAAGCATAGATTATGTAGATTGACACGTAATCCTGGTGCTCCATAATAATCTTATAGACAAAGATACCAATGTGTGTGGAAGAGGCATTGGTGCATCTCATCTCTATTTGGTTCAGCATGGAAGTAGGATATACAATAAAGCCGTTCTCAGAAATCAGCAAACGGAAATAAAGACAAATTGTAAGTCCTATTAAACCATTTGTTTTTCAGATAAACTCGGCCTGTTAGGAAAAAATGAAGAAGTACAAGGAGGTGAGATACGGTGTGCAAAGGTAAAGAAAACTATTACTGATAAGTACCTAGAGAGTTCTATAACACCTGACTGCAAGTGTACAGTAGACATAAATAGTGGGATAACACAAGCCAAGAAATCACTTTCTATGAAGAGAAGTTTCTTGATGTCTAGAAGTCTTTTTATAGAAACGAGAAACTAATTTATACGAAATTTCAAATAAAACTTTTGGATTTATAGCTAAAACTGGTCTTTCAGAAAAAGCAGATTTCTTGAAATATAAAAACAACTTGTGACTTTCGAGATATGTTGAAAAAGTGATGAAAGATGGATGTTTGAAAAATTGAATAAAGACATTCTGATAAAAATGTGCTAAAAGGAAACGCCGTTGAAAGTAATTGTGGAAAATAGAAGTGAAAATGGTTGGTCATTTTCTTATTTCTGTCTAGTTCACTACGTTCTTGAGAAAATGATAGAGGGATGTATTATTAGGGAAATGATATAATATACTCACGAGAGGAGAGGATATTAGGGGGAGGGAGTACAAGGATATACTCACGAGATAAAGGAAGGAAGACTACATAAAGGAAGAAAGAGGTGTGTATGTAATGAAATGGAATGGAGAAGCTGGAATGAAAGTTCCTGTGCAGGCCTACCAACTGTAGGTTGAAGAGGAAAAATTTCACTACAATATATATTTTTTTTAATCTTTTAAATCTTCTTTTCAAACTGCAAGATTATATATTTTGGCCTACTTGACATATACGACATTGCCTGTCCCAAATGTTCCTCTCACCAACACTTTTATAATATCATAGTTATTATAGTAGCTACTATAACTAATTAAGTGTCTCAGCGATGAAGTTTCCTTCCGATTATGGAATTAGAATCTTAATTTCTCATTACCTCCTTAATATTTTATTTTTGTCATTTTCTTTACAAAATCCTCCGAATTTCTTTCCAGCACTGTGGCTCGACGACAGTGTGTATCCGTTCAGCGTTTTCCTCCTAATATCTATCAATTGTATACCTATGAAGTGTTCCATTTAAAAATATATCACAATGTTTTTAATTCGGTTTTGAGTACAATGTTTCTTAAGATTACTAACCTCATCTATTTTTTTTGTTTTTAATAAAAATACCTTTAAGTGCTGAGGCGGTCGAACTCAAAACCGTAAAGAGCCGCTCAATTCTGTCAGTTAAACCAGCACAGAAAAGAATGTCTTTGTAGGACTTGAAATGTGAAAGTTGGGGATAGTGTACGCTATTATAACTCTTAATACAGGAGAACAATGTGCCAATTTTTACAACGTTCCTTCTATCTGGCTTTTAAATCCACAGGATTATTTGTGAGTATATTTGTCTTGCAACTGAAATCGTTCTTAACAAATGTTCGTTTCTGTTGTCAGTATGTGTCTCCACAGTGTATAATTATATTTGGTTGGAATACGACAAGTAATTTAAATTATGCGTTCCATAGGGGCCAATAACGCTGATATACTCCGTATAAATTGCGCCTACATACATACGGATATGCAATCCCTTTATCACACACATAGGAGAGTAAATTGCCAACGTCATTACGTGAATACCAAAATAACCTATGTGTTCCATAATGGAATCTGTACAACGTCCTTTCATTATCAGCTTTTCATGAAATGTATCCCTTGGACGCACCTTGCTGTTACTGTAGTTAGTCTGAAGGCAATTTTTACTGTAAAATTTAACTTCATAACTGTTACTTTGTGTAGTTGTATAATTGATTTATGGACGCATTGTTAAAAGAACTTGTAACCAAAAATTTTTTAAATACGTTTTTAAATTATTACTTTGTAATTTTTTAAACATTTTGATATACAACATTTGTTTATTTATTTGCTACGTATTGTTACGACATCACAGAACAATCTACGTGTTTGTCGAATGTGCCAGAAGAATCTCGATGTAACGCGTGTGGCGTACGTGCTTGTCGAAGCATTTTCGAGAGGTTTCTCGAAGGCGGCAGCCGCGCGGACTGTGTCAAGGCCGCAGTTAATTACGTAGTTCAGACGAGCGCTAAGACGCAATTAGGAACATTCTGGTCTGTGAACGCAGTTATAAATACATGGCAGCAGCGGCCTTAAGTTTCAGTATAGCTGCGATATATTGACAGCACGGTTCGAGAGCTATTGTCGGGCGAAATTCCTGTGCGCGTTCAAGTGGTCATTAGTTAAGTGTTGTGTTTTATAATCGGACGGTAATCGTAATACAATTGTGTTTAATTTTAGTGGACATTTATTGCGTGTGAACAATTTTTATTTGATTTGTTGTAGAGACTGTGTTGTTAATTACGAACTGTTTAACTGTAAAAATTAAAGGTGACTTAATTGGTGTATTGTATGTACTTTTGTTTCCACTGTACCTACGACGATCGAGTAGACCGTCGTAACAGTATGTCCATTAAATGTACGGATCTACAAGTAAGTATACCCATACATTTAATTACTGTACATATTTTTCTCAGGTCACAACAGTTTATAAAATATCAAAGGTCTTTCATTTCAGGAGAAAAGAAATGTAAAGTTTAACTAAAGCATGCTGTTAACTAAAACATCCGAACCAGTAGAGGATATTAACGCTTATAAAATTTAGACTTACCGAAAATTGCTAAGGCGGTCGAACTCAAAATAATAGAGTTGCTCAATTCTGTCAGTTGAACCAGCACACCAAAGAATGTCTTGCAGGACTTAAGATGTGAAAGTTGGGAATAGTGTACGCTATTATAACTTTTAATACAGGAGTACTATACCACGCAAAAGCTTTGAAGAACGTATTAGGTGAGGCTAAATCAAACTGTTATCAAGCTCTCTCATCGGTCGACAAGACACGCATAAAGGAAGCTAACACGGGAGTGGAAGAAGGCAAAGCAGGCTCAAATTTGTAAACTTTAAACGATTAGCTTTAATGATTTGCATTTGCTGTAGTCTGAGTCCATCTTTATTTACTAAGACCCTCCCCGTTTTTAAAGTTGATAAACTGATTGACTGTGTACTTATCACAAAACCAAACAGTACTAAAAAAAGAAAAAAAATTAATTAATTTTAAGTACACGCTGAAACGTGCTAACAATAAACTGTTATATAAAGATTAAAATCATAAAATGCAGTTTATTATAACCTGATAATCAACAAAATTCGTAGATAGAAAGAAGTCGTTTCCTTTAGAGGTTATCATTTTTTGCGAGTTTTTTTTTCATTGAGAAATTAATTTACACTTACTAATTTAGTAGTACTAGTATTCCGTGATGTTTGAGACTACTCTAAAGACGAGCCCCGTGCTGTTCTGGTGAAAAGCCCGTCAGTGGACAATGTCTACTTGCATTACGGAAGCCAGGGGAGGCCAGAAAGAGGACGAGGCAGAGAAAGAGAAAGAGAGAGAGAGAGAGAGAGAGAGAGAGAGAGAGAGAGAGAGAGAGAGAGAGAGAGAGAGAGACAGAGAGACAGACAGACAGACAGACAGACAGATAGACAGACAGACAGACAGATAGATGGACGGACAAACAAACAGATAGACAGAGAGAATTGTGTGATTATGACATGTATGTTATGCGACATTATGCTAACATAGAGAAATCCAAAGCGCCAAGGAATAGAGTAGGCCTACATTGTAGTGGAATTGGCGTAGATGGTTAGGTTGTAACCATCGTGACGTTTAGGTGTAGGGACGCTATAGTGTTTGTGATGTCTGAAACCTTGCTGTAATGGTAGTTAAGGAGAATCATACGAGGCTAAATAAAACAAAATATAGGCCTACTCTTTCATTTCTTTTCCGATAGTGTCAAAGCATAATGTTGTCGAATAAAACCAATAAAAATATCAACTTTATGGTATCCAATGGCAACTGGATACTGGATACTGCTGGTAACCAATTACGTTTTATTAATCGCTCCAGTTTTTCATCATTTAATTTGTTTTTTACGTTTATAAGTTTATTCAAGGAACCGACGTCATAAACTTGGAGATATTGTATAAATAAATCTGTCTCTTCAGTCCAGTGTTCAGTGGACTGTAGCCTATATCTGATAAAATCAGTGAACAGTTTGTGTCACCAGACAAATGATAGCGGCTGTCATATCGGTCCGTTGTTGACTTTAGTCCTCATACTAGATTAAACTGTTCTCACTGTCTACTGTAGTTAATTTACTATAATGGGTTTTTGTTTGTAATAAATAAAGAAAATTAATTGTACTGGATTTTGGGGTAAGTTATTTCATATCATATCGGGATAATTACAGACATAACGTTATTTATTTAAATGACACATTGGAATATTTGATTTATCTTAATAAGCGTATAAAAAGTAATAAATGTACCATATCTTTAATGTGCGACATTGTGAATATACATTCAAAAGGTTACACATTTCTTGCGGAATTGCAACTGCTTAACTGACGTCTCCTCACCAATTTATTATGTGGTAGAGATGCGAGTCATTTTCCTAGAGTCATGATAGTCATTTTTCCTAGGCCGTTGTTGGTTGTAGGTTTATGTCAGTCACGTTACCAAATAGATGAATTCCAGATAAACGTGGTTACGGACGGCACTACACGCGCCAGGTCAGTGCATTCGTCGACTACACCGCCAACTGCAAAGTGGCCTTTTACGTGACGAAGAGGGCCGTATTGCTAACTTTCAAGAGTCGGAAAGAACCGTGAGAGTGTATGCGAATAGGCAGAGCATACTTGCGTCGTCTATGGATATTATGATTTTCGGTGTCCTCCTGGATACCTTGTGTCTTCACCGAGATTGTTGGCAGTACTGATTAGAGCAGCTTTAATCCAAAAATTGAGTACAATGATTGCTGCAGCGTGTCTGCTCTCGGTTGTCTCCCGTTTGGAGACATTTTGCCACTGTGCATAAAAATCAGATGTTTAAATGATAAGATGCGTAAGCTAGCAACCAATGTTTGTCTTTTCGGTTGTGAGACTCGGATGTCGTTCTTTGGATGACACTGTGATACGTCTTGCCCATAATATCTGCACTGAGCCATGTATCCGTAAATTCCTCTCACGGCCAGCAGACACAATATAAGACTAGGTGATTATTGGAAACCACCTCGAAATATACTGCGCTAAACAAATTTAACGTGAACAGCAGACTGTAGGTCTAGTTTCGAAGCAGGGGCTCGCGAATGTAGCTCGGCGTTTGCAATCATTGTAGTTTGTCTCTTCACGGACAAACCGCTCAACTCAGATCATGATTAACTGATTAATTGTGTACTTATCACATAACGAAACAGTATTAAAAAAAGAAAACAATAAATTTTTTTAAGCTCACACAGAAATGTGCTAATAATAAACTGTTATATCAAGATTAAAATCGTAAAAATACAATGCCATTTATTATAACCGGATAATCAGCAAATATCATAGATAGAAAGAAGTCGTCTCGTTTAGAGGTTTTCATTTTTTACGAGCTTTTTCTGTTCTTTGAGAAAATAATTTATACTTACTTTTTAGCTTCACATCCACTTTTTACTTATCTTTACTGCTTGCTGTACTTTTCATTTTAGTCACTAGCCTCTCTTCTCTTCTCACATTTCGCACATATTCCTCTCCATTCCAAATATTCTCTATCATTAGTGAACCTCCTGTGGGTTGTATACAATACGCATTTCTTGTCACCTTTCTTTATGCATCTCTACTACATGTGCTTCCTGATGTTAATGTGGTCACATGCTTGTTGACCGCATAATTACTTAAAGTATCTGAAGTCCGTATTTTGGACACGATCGTCTCTTACACGACCTTTGACATACCAAAGAACCTTGATTTCTTGTATTTCTAGTAGGATATTTCCTTGAGTAACACCGGTTTCCAATCCAAACCATCAATGTAGTTTTATTAATAGTAAGTAGCTGAAGAGTTGACAATGTCCCTAGATGCTGTGGTCCAATCGAAACAGCGTGAATGAAAGAAATTGTTAAAAGCTAAGAAAGAAAAATATAGAAAAATGTTACGTTAGGGCGTTGGGTCGTAAATCTAAACCCTAACATAATATAATATCATTAATATGTTATGTAAACTCTATAATGTATAACACAATAAATTCCTGTTATACAAGTGCGTCTTAAAACGATACTTATAAACTTTTAACACGTACGTCTAGTATATTCTCAGAATATACTAGCCGTACTAGAATCAAATGAAACCAGTATTCAATGTACCCTAGATTTAAAAACAAAATGACGAGGGCTATAGATATATGCCATGTTATACATAAGAAGCAACGACATCCATGAGGCGGAGAAATGAGACAGAAGTCAAGCGTTTTCTTCAAAATCACGAAATCAGGTCACACGACCACATCAATATTTAAACCAACTAACTTTATGTAACAATTCAAATTATTCAAATTTGAACTACACCATATAGCTAATTACGTCAGAATGTCTAATACGGTGAATCCGATAATTCATTGCCTAATTCCATTTATTTGAAAGTATTGATAAGACTCAAAATGAAAATGATCTACATTTATTCTTTTCTTAAGAAGTCAACTCAGGTGATATCGCTGCTTTGACGTACTGCTGCTGTCACAGTCGAGTCCACCAAGACTAACTACAATCTCATCAGCATTATCTTCTACTATACCACCAGCCTCCCGGTTGTCAACCTCTGTTTTTCTTTATGGGATTACAGAACAACACCTATGTGTTTAATTTTTATTTCACACCGTTCAGTTTTAGAATTTTGTTTAATTTTGCAAGTCTTCAATTTTTTGAAGTAGTGTTACAACTACCTATTCATTTACAAGGACCAATATGTTTTAAAATGGATTTAAATCCAGGTGGTATGAAGTAAACGTAATAACAATTATCTAAATAAATTTTGTCAGTAAAATATTTTTTTTTAATTTGACTTTATATAATTTTATTATTACGTACCGTTCTAGTCTTAAAATATCACTCCCAGAAAGGAGAATTTTTCTGAACTAGCTACTCAAACATTTGTTATTCTAGCTGGGCAGAAATAACCAATCTTTCTGCAATTGTATTATGAATCGTTATCAAACACAGTAAAGAGTTTTGGCTTATGTTTCGTATTCATTTTTCAATGTCCAATTTTCCATATTTTTTTGTTAATTTTATGATGATAATCCCCTGTCAACTGGCATGATTTCTACATAATAATACTTTCGACACACAACCAAAGGCTCCCTAAAAGGATAATGAATTGGCATATAGATGGGCGGAGAAGACGAGGTAGGCCAACAAAACGATGCCAAGGCGACGTGGAAGAAGACCTGACTAGGATGGATGTTGGCTTGTAGAAGATTAAGGCACGTAATCGGACTATCTGGAGGCAGATCATTAGGGAGGCAAAAATGCATCCTGGACTGTAGTGCCGAGTATATACGTAGGTAATACGTTCGGCACAATTCCGTTTTCTCGGTCAGCGTGAATAATTATTGTTAACCATCCGACTGGAAAAATACTGAATAAAAAGTTCTTTGGGAGTGTCGTCACTTCAGTCGTTTTTCTTGACATAATAATAAGATTTATCTACGTAAAGCGAATTTCTCCCGTATTACCTATATTTACTTATGGATGTCTAATATGAATGTTTTTATCAAGTAGGCCTATATAGAAAATTATAAAATACCGTCCTAATACATTTTCTATTTCTCCACTTACAACCGAGTTTCATTTTTCTTGCTTTCTATTTTAAAACACGATTGCTACTGGCACTTTGTGTTAACATGGTGGGAACTCGACCTAGAGAGCAGTCCTAATTACAATGCTGTCAGACGTACCTTTGTCAAATACAGGACTCACACGATTTTGGACTACATATGGTGTGTCAAACCATCCTTCTGAGCTTCTGAGGCTGTTGTAAGTTTCTCTTTTTACTTCCATATTCCTTAAGGAATGGAAGTATGGTGATGGCAAAAAAAATCGTGTTCTAGATTATTGCAGATTCTGATTCTACTACACTCAAAACATGAAAAAAAGTCGTTTTCCGAAAAGTGTCTGTGTGTGTGTCTGTCTGTCTGTGTGTCTATCTGTAGATTTTTTTTCTATGGCAAACGATAACTGCCGCAAATTCAAACAGAATCAAATAATTTTTTGCATGCAGCCCTGATTTTCAGAGTACTCGCGACCTATTGTTTTTGGTGAAGATCGGTTGAGGGAAAGGGGTAGTTTACCGGCAACGGTTTTTTTTTAGCAAGGGTAATTTTGTTTGTTTGGCAAACGATAACAGCCGCAAATTAAAACAGAATCAAATAATGTTTCGCATACAGCCCTGAATTGTAGAGTTCTCAAGATCTGTTGATTTTGGTGAAGATCGGTTAAGGGAAAGGGGTAGTTTACATGTAACGTTTTATGTTTAACAAGGGTATTTCTTATGGCAAACGATAACAGCCGCAAATTCAAACAGAATCAAAAGATTATTTGCATACAGCCCTAAATTGTAGAGTTCTCAAGACCTATTGCTTTTGGTGAAGATCGGTTGAGGGAAAGGGGTAGTTTACCTGCAACGTTTTTTTAACAAGGGTATTTTCTATGGCAAACGATAACAGCCGCAAATTCAAACAGAATCAAATAATGTTGTGCATACAGCCCTGATTTGTAGAGTACTCAAGACCTACTGTTTTTGGTGAAGATCGGTTAAGGGGAAGGGGTAGTTTACCAGCAACGTTTTTTTATCAAGCGTATTTTATATGGCAAACGATAACAGCCGCAAATTCAAACAGAATCAAATAATTTTTTGCATACGTTCCTGAATTGTAGAGGTCTCAATGACTTTCGATTTTGGTGAAGATCGGTTAAGGGGAAGGGGTAGTTTACCTGCAACCTTTTACGTTTTAACAAGAGTAAAGTACTTGAAAATTTATTTAAACTTTTTGAAACAATGGTAATTGTTAAAAATAAAATAATTTTGTTGCCAGGCAATAAAATTATAATTTTTTCATTTTAATGTAATATAATATTTTTCATTTAATACAGCAATAAAAAGGCAGGTAAGACACAGCCTGGCTGTTTGGCTGAAAATGATTTTAAATATAAATCTTAGAATATGGAAGTCATGTATGGTTCTCCATACCGATATTTTACTTCCATATTCCTTAAGGAATGGAAGTATGGTGATGGCAAAAAAAATCGTGTTCGAGATTATTGCAGATTCTGATTCTACTACACTCAAAACATGAAAAAAAGTCGTTTTCCGAAAAGTGTCTGTGTGTGTGTCTGTGTGTCTGTGTGTGTGTCTGTCTGTGTGTCTATAGATTTTTTTTTTATAGCAAACGATAACTGCCGCAAATTCAAACAGAATCAAATAATTTTTTGCATACAGCCCTGATGTGTAGAGGCCTCGTGACCTATTGTTTTTGGTGAAGATCGGTTGAGGGAAAGGGGTAGTTTACCTGCAACGGTTTTTTTTTATCAAGGGAAATTTTTTTTGTTTGGCAAACGATAACAGCCGCAAATTTAAACAGAATCAAATAATGTTTCGCATACAGCCCTGAATTGTAGAGTTCTCAAGATCTATTGTTTTTGGTGAAGATCGATTAAGGGAAAGGGGTAGTTTACCTGTAACGTTTTATGTTTTAACAAGGGTATTTCCTATGGCAAACGATAACAGCCGCAAATTCAAACAGAATCAAAAGATTATTTGCATACAGCCCTAAATTGTAGAGTTCTCAAGACCTGTTGTTTTTGGTGAAGATCGGTTAAGGGAAGGGGTAGTTTACCTACAACGTTTTTTTAACAAGGGTATTGTCTATGGCAAACGATAACAGCCGCAAAGTCAAACAGAATCAAATAATTTTCTGCATACAGCCCTGATTTGTAGAGTACTCAAGACCTGTTGTTTTTGGGGAAGATCGGTTGAGGGGAAGGGGTAGTTTACCTGCAACGTTTTTTATCAAGCGTATTTTCTATGGCAAACGATAACTGCCGCAAATTCAAACAGAATCAAATAATTTTTTGCATACAGCCCTGATGTGTAGAGTTCTCGCGACCTATTGTTTTTGGTAAAGATCGGTTCAGGGGAAGGGGTAGTTTACCAGCAACGGTTTTTTTTATCAAGGGAAATTTTTTTTTTTGGCAAACGATAACAGCCGCAAATTCAAACAGAATCAAATAATGTTTCGCATACAGCCCTGAATTGTAGAGTTCTCAAGACCTATTGTTTTTGGTGAAGATCGGTTAAGCGAAAGGGGTAGTTTACCAACAACGTTTTTTTAACAAGGGTATTTTCTATGGCAAACGATAACAGCCGCAAATTCAAACAGAATCAAATAATTTTCTGCATACAGCCCTGATTTGTAGAGTACTCAAGACCTGTTGTTTTTGGTGAAGATCGGTTGAGGGGAAGGGGTAGTTTACCTGCAACGTTTTTTATCAAGCGTATTTTCTATGGCAAACGATAACTGCCGCAAATTCAAACAGAATCAAATAATGTTTTGCATACGTCAGTGAATTGTAGAGGACTCAAGGCCTTTAGAATTTTGGTGAAGATCAGTTAAGGGGAAGGGTTAGTTTACCTGCAACCTTTTACGTTTTAACAAGAGTAAAGTACTTGAAAATTCATTTAAACTTTTTCAAACAATGGTAATTGTTGAAAATAAAATAATTTTGTTGCCAGGCAATCTGAAAATTTCAGATTTTGTACCATAAAATCTGAAAAGATTATACGATAGTTTATGAAATGGTTAATAATACGTCAGTGGAAGGTGTAATGAGAAATTAGCAGAAATGGAAACCTGGGGAATGTTAACTGTTCTGTAGATACAATTTTGTCAGAATGTTTGGAAATGATCATCAACATTGAAGAAAAAGTAAGCATATTAAGAAACATATGTAAGTACTTATTATAAAAAAATAATGTTTGTTTTTTGATAAAGTCATTTTGATTATAAAATATAAATATTTACAACAAGAAAAGAATTTTCAGTTTTCAAAATTTAAATATATTTTTATAAAACAATGGGTTCTTCATTGAGGTGGGGACCATGTCACTCACTCCATCTCAAGCCTCCTCTCCCATTTTGCAGAAAAAGAGGACCCTGTCAAGGCTGATACTTTGACGACAGTGACAGGGCTTTCCACCAAATTCAGCAGAGTGACAGGTAGGCCCAACTCTGATTGGCTCCTCAGATTTCCCCAGCGTTAGTAGGTTCTATGAAAATATTTTATTTCAAAAATTATTTTAAATATAAATCTTAGATATGTTTTATAAATCTCATGTTTTATGTTTTAACATGGGTAATTTTTTATATGACGAACCATAACTGCCGTAAATTCAAACAGAATCAAATAATTTTTTACATATGTGCCTGAGCTATAGAGAACTCAATGTCTGTTGATTTTGGTGAAGATCGGTTACGGGGAAAGGGCAGTTTACCAGAAACATTTTTTGTTGTAACATGAGTAAAGTACTTAATTTTGATAAAGTATCCTGATAAGATCTTAATAATCCACTGTAGAAACGTAGATGAAATATCTATAAATGAAGAGGCTAGTTGAACGGGCTGGGGGTAATTTTCTATAAATCAAAATTATAGTTGAAGGGGGAGGGGATAATATTTTTTATATGTGTACTACGTTATTGGCAAGAAAGAAGCATTTTTTTGCTAAAATTCCTTCCCTGGCTGTTTGGCTGAAAATGATTTTAAATATAAATCTTAGAATATGGAAGTCATGTATGGTTCTCCATACCGATATTAATATTTTTAACTAAATACAAAGACACTTGGTTGACCAGCAGCCGGTCGTAGTTGATAATATAACACTGTTCCTCCGCTTTATTTTCTATACATCTTGTTACACTCAAATTCACTTCACGTGTTTGGAAATGAATTTTTAGCATGGTGTTGTTTTAGTTGTTATGTGGCATTGTTATGTTAATTTAATAATTTAAAAGTTGTAAATGAAACCACAATTACATACTGTGCACACAACAACACTGTAACCCACTAAACAGCGCAGAAATTATTTGAGTAATGAACTATGAATTCCTTATAATAAACAAATTTTACGGAAATTTAATGCTGATTAACCCTACCTTTTTATTACCGCAGATAATTACCTTAATACACACAATCATAAATTAACTATTATTAATATAAAATATAATAACACTAATAATAATAATAATTATTATTAAACACTATTGTTAATATTATCTAAAGTTTATTATTATTTATTTTGCTACTATAATTTTCAACAGCAAAGTCTCTCGTTGGCGCGCGCTCACACACACACATACACACACGCACGCACACACAATGTTAATCCAATTGCCCTGATGCTGAAGGCTTCAAGCTCTTCTTTCTTTACAAACATTGACGTGTTGATTCCATGTTTTATAGAATATGTTTGTTTCCAGAAATACACGATGAAATTATACAACGTAAGCCATTTGAACTTGAAAAATCTCAACGTTTTATCTTCTGGTCTCTTTTTTCCGCCTATTCAATATACATAGGCGAGAATATTCTCTATATGCTGGCATTATGAGACAGCATTGCGAATAAAAATAGTTAACATGTTTTATAAGTTCCGAGCACTATTGTTTACCCTCACAATTTACAAATAAACCTTTGTCACTTTTGTCAATAATTATTTATTTCTATTCTTTCTTTTCCCATCCTATTTAACAGAATAGAAACTCATGTTTGCAATTGTTAAAATCAGTGATAAATCCGCGTATCCCGACAATCCGTTCAAGGTACACTGAGACAAATGTTTACAATCCAAATTTCCAGAACTTTTGATCACTTCAACTTAACGACACTTCGTCTCTTAAAATTCGATTTCTGTGTCAGCTGATTGGCAATACGTTTCGCGCAGGCGCACAAGGAACCTGAGCGGTTAAACCGTGTGTACAAAGTTATTGCGGTTTGATTATACAGTTTAGGACGCAGGTTTATAATATATTACGAAAACGTTTTAATAAGGTATATCTAAGCTGCTTTAAATATAAACCAAGACGAACAGTTACTATGGAAAATATTGTCGGAGAGAGTGACGTAACAATGAGATCGAGAATTAACGTATCATTGTAACAGATTTACAGTTTGTATTCTGTTGCTACATTAATTTGTGCGTGACCTTACTTATGCCACTATGTTACTATCTCGTGGAACAAAAACTTTTGTATACGTTTAACTATAACAGGAGACACATAAATGTTTTACACTTAAAACTCAAGATTATACTGTTTTGTGTGTGTGTGTGTGTGTGTGAGCGTTTGCGTTGTGTTTAAGCAGTTTTTTTTTTAAGGAAATACGAGGTAATGAAAACACTGATCATAATTTCTTATGTACATGCTAATTATTTTTATCCAGTTACTATAAGAAAACGTTTTCTGAATAAATAAGATTGATGACATGCTTGTTTAAAGTTAATGGGGGGGGGGGGGTTCAAAAGTAAAGAGCTTATATGGATTTAATGTGTAACTAGTTACGTTATAGGGAGACTTGATTTTAAGAGAAATGTCTCATTAAATCTTTGGTTCAGAATATGTTTATACCATGTCATGTGCCTCTTTAACATCTTGGCTCTCATGTCATTGTAATGTCATAGGTTCCGATCCTATAAATATAAATGGTTATTATATTTTATTTTGTACTGATAAATTGCCTGTTGGTGAATAAATGTCGTAGAGTTTAGGTTGTCAAGGTCGATCCTTATTTATTCTGTGCCCCGCTGTAATGCTATAACACAGTACCGCTGTCGGACAGTTGACCTGAGCAAGTAGTCAGATGACATCTCTTCTCCAGCCTCTATACTCCTACTCCCTGCGTGGTGTTGATCCCTTCACAAAGGTCAAGGTTCATTTCTGCCAACAACGTGGGTTGCATCGTGATTGAGTGTAGGCGTCATGCCATACAAAAACTAGACAACTTGAAGGTAGAATAAAAGCAAGCAGCATTTTCATAACCTTCGGCATAAGCCATTAGTATAATGTATTTACTATGTATGAACGTGTTACAGTCTTCATTTTCCCTACATCACTAAATAGTGTTTAGGCCTTTTTGTCTTCACGTTCCGTTTCCACTATCTACCACTAACTGGTATGCAGTATCCCAGACTTATTAAAAATACCTGCATCCGTTATTTATTCTACACAGGACTTTCTGTCTGTCTTCCTTAATTACAAAGGTGACTTTTCCAGTTACATTACATATGGTTCACTGATTTAATTTAGTACTAATTTAGAACTCTTGACTATTTTTTACTTCCATATTCCTTAAGGAATGGAAGTATGGTGATGGCAAAAAAAATCGTGTTCGAGATTATTGCAGATTCTGATTCTACTACACTCAAAACATGAAAAAAAGTCGTTTTCCGAAAAGTGTCTGTGTGTGTGTCTGTCTGTCTGTCTGTCTGTCTGTCTGTCTGTCTGTCTGTGTGTCTGTCTGTCTGTCTGTAGATTTTTTTTCTATGGCAAACGATAACTGCCGCAAATTCAAACAGAATCAAATAATTTTTTGCATACAGCCCGGTTTTGCAGAGTTCTCGCGACCTATTGTTTTTGGTGAAGATCGGTTGAGGGAAAGGGGTAGTTTACCTGCAACGGTTTTTTTTATCAAGGGAAATTTTGTTTGTTTGGCAAACGATAACAGCCGCAAATTCAAACAGAATCAAATAATGTTTCGCATACAGCCCTGAATTGTAGAGTTCTCAAGACCTATTGTTTTTGGTGAAGATCGGTTAAGGGAAAGGGGTAGTTTACCTGTAACGTTTTATGTTTTAACAAGGGTATTTCCTATGGCAAACGATAACAGCCGCAAATTCAAACAGAATCAAAAGATTATTTGCATACAGCCCTAAATTGTAGAGTTCTCAAGACCTGTTGTTTTTGGTGAAGATCGGTTAAGGGAAGGGGTAGTTTACCTACAACGTTTTTTTAACAAGGGTATTGTCTATGGCAAACGATAACAGCCGCAAAGTCAAACAGAATCAAATAATTTTCTGCATACAGCCCTGATTTGTAGAGTACTCAAGACTATTGTTTTTGGTGAAGATCGGTTGAGGGGAAGGGGTAGTTTACCTGCAACGTTTTTATCAAGCGTATTTTCTATGGCAAACGATAACTGCCGCAAATTCAAACAGAATCAAATAATTTTTGCATACAGCCCTGATGTGTAGAGTTCTCGCGACCTATTGTTTTTGGTAAAGATCGGTTGAGGGAAGGGGTAGTTTACCAGCAACGGTTTTTTTTATCAAGGGAAATTTTTTTTTTTTGGCAAACGATAACAGCCGCAAATTCAAACAGAATCAAATAATGTTTCGCATACAGCCCTGAATTGTAGAGTTCTCAAGACCTATTGTTTTTGGTGAAGATCGGTTAAGCGAAAGGGGTAGTTTACCAACAACGTTTTTTTAACAAGGGTATTTTCTATGGCAAACGATAACAGCCGCAAATTCAAACAGAATCAAATAATTTTCTGCATACAGCCCTGATTTGTAGAGTACTCAAGACCTGTTGTTTTTAGTGAAGATCGGTTGAGGGGAAGGGTAGTTTACCTGCAACGTTTTTTATCAAGCGTATTTTCTATGGCAAACGATAACTGCCGCAAATTCAAACAGAATCAAATAATTTTTGCATACGTCAGTGAATTGTAGAGGACTCAAGGCCTTTAGAATTTTGGTGAAGATCAGTTAACCTGCAACCTTTTACGTTTTAACAAGAGTAAAGTACTTGAAAATTCATTTAAACTTTTTCAAACAATGGTAATTGTTGAAAATAAAATAATTTTGTTGCCAGGCAATCTGAAAATTTCAGATTTTGTACCACAAAATCTGAAAAGATTATACGATAGTTTATGAAATGGTTAATAATACGTCAGTGGAAGGTGTAATGAGAAATTAGCAGAAATGGAAACCTGGGGAATGTTAACTGTTCTGTAGATACAATTTTGTCAGAATGTTTGGAAATGATCATCAACATTGAAGAAAAAGTAAGCATATTAAGAAACATATGTAAGTACTTATTATAAAAAAATAATGTTTGTTTTTTGATAAAGTCATTTTGATTATAAAATATAAATATTTACAACAAGAAAAGAATTTTCAGTTTTCAAAATTTAAATATATTTTTATAAAACAATGGGTTCTTCATTGAGGTGGGGACCATGTCACTCACTCCATCTCAAGCCTCCTCTCCCATTTTGCAGAAAAAGAGGACCCTGTCAAGGCTGATACTTTGACGACAGTGACAGGGCTTTCCACCAAATTCAGCAGAGTGACAGGTAGGCCCAACTCTGATTGGCTCCTCAGATTTCCCCAGCGTTAGTAGGTTCTATGAAAATATTTTATTTCAAAAATGATTTTAAATATAAATCTTAGATATGTTTTATAAATCTCATGTTTTATGTTTTAACATGGGTAATTTTTTATATGACGAACCATAACTGCCGTAAATTCAAACAGAATCAAATAATTTTTTACATATGTGCCTGAGCTATAGAGAACTCAATGTCTGTTGATTTTGGTGAAGATCGGTTACGGGGAAAGGGCAGTTTACCTGAAACATTTTTTGTTGTAACATGAGTAAAGTACTTAATTTTGATAAAGTATCCTGATAAGATCTTAATAATCCACTGTAGAAACGTAGATGAAATATCTATAAATGAAGAGGCTAGTTGAACGGGCTGGGGGTAATTTTCTATAAATCAAAATTATAGTTGAAGGGGGAGGGGATAATATTTTTTATATGTGTACTACGTTATTGGCAAGAAAGAAGCATTTTTTTGCTAAAATTCCTTCCCTGGCTGTTTGGCTGAAAATGATTTTAAATATAAATCTTAGAATATGGAAGTCATGTATGGTTCTCCATACCGATATTAATATTTTTAACTAAATACAAAGACACTTGGTTGACCAGCAGCCGGTCGTAGTTGATAATATAACACTGTTCCTCCGCTTTATTTTCTATACATCTTGTTACACTCAAATTCACTTCACGTGTTTGGAAATGAATTTTTAGCATGGTGTTGTTTTAGTTGTTATGTGGCATTGTTATGTTAATTTAATAATTTAAAAGTTGTAAATGAAACCACAATTACATACTATGCACACAACAACACTGTAACCCACTAAACAGCGCAGAAATTATTTGAGTAATGAAGTATGAATTCCTTATAATAAACAAATTTTACGGAAATTTAATGCTGATTAACCCTACCTTTTTATTACCGCAGATAATTACCTTAATACACACAATCATAAATTAACTATTATTAATATAAAATATAATAACACTAATAATAATAATAATTATTATTAAACACTATTGTTAATATTATCTAAAGTTTATTATTATTTATTTTGCTACTATAATTTTCAACAGCAAAGTCTCTCGTTGGCGCGCGCTCACACACACACATACACACACGC
Organism: Magicicada septendecula; assembly: GCA_034769895.1. Classification (NCBI taxonomy): domain Eukaryota; kingdom Metazoa; phylum Arthropoda; class Insecta; order Hemiptera; family Cicadidae; genus Magicicada; species Magicicada septendecula. Next base: position 104,722,146 of record CM068375.1, read on the forward strand.
ACGCACACACAATGTTAATCCAATTGCCCTGATGCTGAAGGCTTCAAGCTCTTCTTTCTTTACAAACATTGACGTGTTGATTCCATGTTTTATAGAATATGTTTGTTTCCAGAAATACACGATGAAATTATACAACGTAAGCCATTTGAACTTGAAAAATCTCAACGTTTTATCTTCTGGTCTCTTTTTTCCGCCTATTCAATATACATAGGCGAGAATATTCTCTATATGCTGGCATTATGAGACAGCATTGCGAATAAAAATAGTTAACATGTTTTATAAGTTCCGAGCACTATTGTTTACCCTCACAATTTACAAATAAACCTTTGTCACTTTTGTCAATAATTATTTATTTCTATTCTTTCTTTTCCCATCCTATTTAACAGAATAGAAACTCATGTTTGCAATTGTTAAAATCAGTGATAAATCCGCGTATCCCGACAATCCGTTCAAGGTACACTGAGACAAATGTTTACAATCCAAATTTCCAGAACTTTTGATCACTTCAACTTAACGACACTTCGTCTCTTAAAATTCGATTTCTGTGTCAGCTGATTGGCAATACGTTTCGCGCAGGCGCACAAGGAACCTGAGCGGTTAAACCGTGTGTACAAAGTTATTGCGGTTTGATTATACAGTTTAGGACGCAGGTTTATAATATATTACGAAAACGTTTTAATAAGGTATATCTAAGCTGCTTTAAATATAAACCAAGACGAACAGTTACTATGGAAAATATTGTCGGAGAGAGTGACGTAACAATGAGATCGAGAATTAACGTATCATTGTAACAGATTTACAGTTTGTATTCTGTTGCTACATTAATTTGTGCGTGACCTTACTTATGCCACTATGTTACTATCTCGTGGAACAAAAACTTTTGTATACGTTTAACTATAACAGGAGACACATAAATGTTTTACACTTAAAACTCAAGATTATACTGTTTTGTGTGTGTGTGTGTGTGTGTGAGCGTTTGCGTTGTGTTTAAGCAGTTTTTTTTTAAGGAAATACGAGGTAATGAAAACACTGATCATAATTTCTTATGTACATGCTAATTATTTTTATCCAGTTACTATAAGAAAACGTTTTCTGAATAAATAAGATTGATGACATGCTTGTTTAAAGTTAATGGGGGGGGGGGGGTTCAAAAGTAAAGAGCTTATATGGATTTAATGTGTAACTAGTTACGTTATAGGGAGACTTGATTTTAAGAGAAATGTCTCTGAAATCTTTGGTTCAGAATATGTTTATACCATGTCATGTGCCTCTTTAACATCTTGGCTCTCATGTCATTGTAATGTCATAGGTTCCGATCCTATAAATATAAATGGTTATTATATTTTATTTTGTACTGATAAATTGCCTGTTGGTGAATAAATGTCGTAGAGTTTAGGTTGTCAAGGTCGATCCTTATTTATTCTGTGCCCCGCTGTAATGCTATAACACAGTACCGCTGTCGGACAGTTGACCTGAGCAAGTAGTCAGATGACATCTCTTCTCCAGCCTCTATACTCCTACTCCCTGCGTGGTGTTGATCCCTTCACAAAGGTCAAGGTTCATTTCTGCCAACAACGTGGGTTGCATCGTGATTGAGTGTAGGCGTCATGCCATACAAAAACTAGACAACTTGAAGGTAGAATAAAAGCAAGCAGCATTTTCATAACCTTCGGCATAAGCCATTAGTATAATGTATTTACTATGTATGAACGTGTTACAGTCTTCATTTTCCCTACATCACTAAATAGTGTTTAGGCCTTTTTGTCTTCACGTTCCGTTTCCACTATCTACCACTAACTGGTATGCAGTATCCCAGACTTATTAAAAATACCTGCATCCGTTATTTATTCTACACAGGACTTTCTGTCTGTCTTCCTTAATTACAAAGGTGACTTTTCCAGTTACATTACATATGGTTCACTGATTTAATTTAGTACTAATTTAGAACTCTTGACTATTTTTTACTTCCATATTCCTTAAGGAATGGAAGTATGGTGATGGCAAAAAAAATCGTGTTCGAGATTATTGCAGATTCTGATTCTACTACACTCAAAACATGAAAAAAAGTCGTTTTCCGAAAAGTGTCTGTGTGTGTGTCTGTCTGTCTGTCTGTCTGTCTGTCTGTCTGTCTGTGTGTCTGTCTGTCTGTCTGTAGATTTTTTTTCTATGGCAAACGATAACTGCCGCAAATTCAAACAGAATCAAATAATTTTTTGCATACAGCTCGGTTTTGCAGAGTTCTCGCGACCTATTGTTTTTGGTGAAGATCGGTTGAGGGAAAGGGGTAGTTTACCTGCAACGGTTTTTTTTATCAAGGGAAATTTTGTTTGTTTGGCAAACGATAACAGCCGCAAATTCAAACAGAATCAAATAATGTTTCGCATACAGCCCTGAATTGTAGAGTTCTCAAGACCTATTGTTTTTGGTGAAGATCGGTTAAGGGAAAGGGGTAGTTTACCTGTAACGTTTTAGGTTTTAACAAGGGTATTTCCTATGGCAAACGATAACAGCCGCAAATTCAAACAGAATCAAAAGATTATTTGCATACAGCCCTAAATTGTAGAGTTCTCAAGACCTGTTGTTTTTGGTGAAGATCGGTTAAGGAAAGGGGTAGTTTACCTACAACGTTTTTTTAACAAGGGTATTGTCTATGGCAAACGATAACAGCCGCAAAGTCAAACAGAATCAAATAATTTTCTGCATACAGCCCTGATTTGTAGAGTACTCAAGACTATTGTTTTTGGTGAAGATCGGTTGAGGGGAAGGGGTAGTTTACCTGCAACGTTTTTTATCAAGCGTATTTTCTATGGCAAACGATAACTGCCGCAAATTCAAACAGAATCAAATAATTTTTTGCATACAGCCCTGATGTGTAGAGTTCTCGCGACCTATTGTTTTTGGTAAAGATCGGTTGAGGGGAAGGGGTAGTTTACCAGCAACGGTTTTTTTTATCAAGGTAAATTTTTTTTTTTTGGCAAACGATAACAGCCGCAAATTCAAACAGAATCAAATAATGTTTCGCATACAGCCCTGAATTGTAGAGTTCTCAAGACCTATTGTTTTTGGTGAAGATCGGTTAAGCGAAAGGGGTAGTTTACCTACAACGTTTTTTTAACAAGGGTATTTTCTATGGCAAACGATAACAGCCGCAAATTCAAACAGAATCAAATAATTGTCTGCATACAGCCCTGATTTGTAGAGTACTCAAGACCTGTTGTTTTTGGTGAAGATCGGTTGAGGGGAAGGGGTAGTTTACCTGCAACGTTTTTTATCAAGCGTATTTTCTATGGCAAACGATAACTGCCGCAAATTCAAACAGAATCAAATAATTTTTTGCATACGTCAGTGAATTGTAGAGGACTCAAGGCCTTTAGAATTTTGGTGAAGATCAGTTAAGGGGAAGGGTTAGTTTACCTGCAACCTTTTACGTTTTAACAAGAGTAAAGTACTTGAAAATTCATTTAAACTTTTTCAAACAATGGTAATTGTTGAAAATAAAATAATTTTGTTGCCAGGCAATCTGAAAATTTCAGATTTTGTACCACAAAATCTGAAAAGATTATACGATAGTTTATGAAATGGTTAATAATACGTCAGTGGAAGGTGTAATGAGAAATTAGCAGAAATGGAAACCTGGGGAATGTTAACTGTTCTGTAGATACAATTTTGTCAGAATGTTTGGAAATGATCATCAACATTGAAGAAAAAGTAAGCATATTAAGAAACATATGTAAGTACTTATTATAAAAAAATAATGTTTGTTTTTTGATAAAGTCATTTTGATTATAAAATATAAATATTTACAACAAGAAAAGAATTTTCAGTTTTCAAAATTTAAATATATTTTTATAAAACAATGGGTTCTTCATTGAGGTGGGGACCATGTCACTCACTCCATCTCAAGCCTCCTCTCCCATTTTGCAGAAAAAGAGGACCCTGTCAAGGCTGATACTTTGACGACAGTGACAGGGCTTTCCACCAAATTCAGCAGAGTGACAGGTAGGCCCAACTCTGATTGGCTCCTCAGATTTCCCCAGCGTTAGTAGGTTCTATGAAAATATTTTATTTCAAAAATGATTTTAAATATAAATCTTAGATATGTTTTATAAATCTCATGTTTTATGTTTTAACATGGGTAATTTTTTATATGACGAACCATAACTGCCGTAAATTCAAACAGAATCAAATAATTTTTTACATATGTGCCTGAGCTATAGAGAACTCAATGTCTGTTGATTTTGGTGAAGATCGGTTACGGGGAAAGGGCAGTTTACCTGAAACATTTTTTGTTGTAACATGAGTAAAGTACTTAATTTTGATAAAGTATCCTGATAAGATCTTAATAATCCACTGTAGAAACGTAGATGAAATATCTATAAATGAAGAGGCTAGTTGAACGGGCTGGGGGTAATTTTCTATAAATCAAAATTATAGTTGAAGGGGGAGGGGATAATATTTTTTATATGTGTACTACGTTATTGGCAAGAAAGAAGCATTTTTTTGCTAAAATTCCTTCCCTGGCTGTTTGGCTGAAAATGATTTTAAATATAAATCTTAGAATATGGAAGTCATGTATGGTTCTCCATACCGATATTAATATTTTTAACTAAATACAAAGACACTTGGTTGACCAGCAGCCGGTCGTAGTTGATAATATAACACTGTTCCTCCGCTTTATTTTCTATACATCTTGTTACACTCAAATTCACTTCACGTGTTTGGAAATGAATTTTTAGCATGGTGTTGTTTTAGTTGTTATGTGGCATTGTTATGTTAATTTAATAATTTAAAAGTTGTAAATGAAACCACAATTACATACTATGCACACAACAACACTGTAACCCACTAAACAGCGCAGAAATTATTTGAGTAATGAAGTATGAATTCCTTATAATAAACAAATTTTACGGAAATTTAATGCTGATTAACCCTACCTTTTTATTACCGCAGATAATTACCTTAATACACACAATCATAAATTAACTATTATTAATATAAAATATAATAACACTAATAATAATAATAATTATTATTAAACACTATTGTTAATATTATCTAAAGTTTATTATTATTTATTTTGCTACTATAATTTTCAACAGCAAAGTCTCTCGTTGGCGCGCGCTCACACACACACATACACACACGCACGCACACACAATGTTAATCCAATTGCCCTGATGCTGAAGGCTTCAAGCTCTTCTTTCTTTACAAACATTGACGTGTTGATTCCATGTTTTATAGAATATGTTTGTTTCCAGAAATACACGATGAAATTATACAACGTAAGCCATTTGAACTTGAAAAATCTCAACGTTTTATCTTCTGGTCTCTTTTTTCCGCCTATTCAATATACATAGGCGAGAATATTCTCTATATGCTGGCATTATGAGACAGCATTGCGAATAAAAATAGTTAACATGTTTTATAAGTTCCGAGCACTATTGTTTACCCTCACAATTTACAAATAAACCTTTGTCACTTTTGTCAATAATTATTTATTTCTATTCTTTCTTTTCCCATCCTATTTAACAGAATAGAAACTCATGTTTGCAATTGTTAAAATCAGTGATAAATCCGCGTATCCCGACAATCCGTTCAAGGTACACTGAGACAAATGTTTACAATCCAAATTTCCAGAACTTTTGATCACTTCAACTTAACGACACTTCGTCTCTTAAAATTCGATTTCTGTGTCAGCTGATTGGCAATACGTTTCGCGCAGGCGCACAAGGAACCTGAGCGGTTAAACCGTGTGTACAAAGTTATTGCGGTTTGATTATACAGTTTAGGACGCAGGTTTATAATATATTACGAAAACGTTTTAATAAGGTATATCTAAGCTGCTTTAAATATAAACCAAGACGAACAGTTACTATGGAAAATATTGTCGGAGAGAGTGACGTAACAATGAGATCGAGAATTAACGTATCATTGTAACAGATTTACAGTTTGTATTCTGTTGCTACATTAATTTGTGCGTGACCTTACTTATGCCACTATGTTACTATCTCGTGGAACAAAAACTTTTGTATACGTTTAACTATAACAGGAGACACATAAATGTTTTACACTTAAAACTCAAGATTATACTGTTTTGTGTGTGTGTGTGTGTGTGTGTGAGCGTTTGCGTTGTGTTTAAGCAGTTTTTTTTAAGGAAATACGAGGTAATGAAAACACTGATCATAATTTCTTATGTACATGCTAATTATTTTTATCCAGTTACTATAAGAAAACGTTTTCTGAATAAATAAGATTGATGACATGCTTGTTTAAAGTTAATGGGGGGGGGGGTTCAAAAGTAAAGAGCTTATATGGATTTAATGTGTAACTAGTTACGTTATAGGGAGACTTGATTTTAAGAGAAATGTCTCATTAAATCTTTGGTTCAGAATATGTTTATACCATGTCATGTGCCTCTTTAACATCTTGGCTCTCATGTCATTGTAATGTCATAGGTTCCGATCCTATAAATATAAATGGTTATTATATTTTATTTTGTACTGATAAATTGCCTGTTGGTGAATAAATGTCGTAGAGTTTAGGTTGTCAAGGTCGATCCTTATTTATTCTGTGCCCCGCTGTAATGCTATAACACAGTACCGCTGTCGGACAGTTGACCTGAGCAAGTAGTCAGATGACATCTCTTCTCCAGCCTCTATACTCCTACTCCCTGCGTGGTGTTGATCCCTTCACAAAGGTCAAGGTTCATTTCTGCCAACAACGTGGGTTGCATCGTGATTGAGTGTAGGCGTCATGCCATACAAAAACTAGACAACTTGAAGGTAGAATAAAAGCAAGCAGCATTTTCATAACCTTCGGCATAAGCCATTAGTATAATGTATTTACTATGTATGAACGTGTTACAGTCTTCATTTTCCCTACATCACTAAATAGTGTTTAGGCCTTTTTGTCTTCACGTTCCGTTTCCACTATCTACCACTAACTGGTATGCAGTATCCCAGACTTATTAAAAATACCTGCATCCGTTATTTATTCTACACAGGACTTTCTGTCTGTCTTCCTTAATTACAAAGGTGACTTTTCCAGTTACATTACATATGGTTCACTGATTTAATTTAGTACTAATTTAGAACTCTTGACTATTTTTTACTTCCATATTCCTTAAGGAATGGAAGTATGGTGATGGAAAAAAAATCGTGTTCGAGATTATTGCAGATTCTGATTCTACTACACTCAAAACATGAAAAAAAGTCGTTTTCCGAAAAGTGTCTGTGTGTGTGTCTGTCTGTCTGTGTGTCTATCTGTAGATTTTTTTTCTATGGCAAACGATAACTGCCGCAAATTCAAACAGAATCAAATAATTTTTTGCATGCAGCCCTGATTTGCAGAGTACTCGCGACCTATTGTTTTTGGTGAAGATCGGTTGAGGGAAAGGGGTAGTTTACCGGCAACGGTTTTTTTTTAGCAAGGGTAATTTTGTTTGTTTGGCAAACGATAACAGCCGCAAATTCAAACAGAATCAAATAATATTTCGCATACAGCCCTGAATTGTAGGGTTCTCAAGATCTGTTGATTTTGGTGAAGATCGGTTAAGGGAAAGGGGTAGTTTACATGTAACGTTTTATGTTTAACAAGGGTATTTCCTATGGCAAACGATAACAGCCGCAAATTCAAACAGAATCAAAAGATTATTTGCATACAGCCCTAAATTGTAGAGTTCTCAAGACCTATTGCTTTTGGTGAAGATCGGTTGAGGGAAAGGGGTAGTTTACCTGCAACGTTTTTTTAACAAGGGTATTTTCTATGGCAAACGATAACAGCCGCAAATTCAAACAGAATCAAATAATGTTGTGCATACAGCCCTGATTTGTAGAGTACTCAAGACTATTGTTTTTGGTGAAGATCGGTTGAGGGAAAGGGATAGTTTACCTGCAACGTTTTTTATCAAGCGTATTTTTTATTGGCAAACGATAACAGCCGCAAATTCAAACAGAATCAAATAAATTTTTGCATACTTCCCTGAATTATAGAGGTCTCAATGACTTTCGATTTTGGTGAAGATCGGTTAAGGGGAAGGGGTAGTTTACCTGCAACCTTTTACGTTTTAACAAGAGTAAAGTACTTGAAAATTTATTTAAACTTTTTGAAACAATGGTAATTGTTAAAAATAAAATAATTTTGTTGCCAGGCAATAAAATTATAATTTTTTCATTTTAATGTAATATAATATTTTTCATTTAATACAGCAATAAAAAGGCAGGTAAGACACAGCCTGGCTGTTTGGCTGAAAATGATTTTAAATATAAATCTTAGAATATGGAAGTCATGTATGGTTCTCCATACCGATATTTAAATTTAGTTATTCCCGAACAATCTATGTTTTGTGTCAGTGGTCTACAGTTAAAAAGGTCATGACTTTATCAACCTTCAAACGCATTCTTCGCTGATGTGTCTTAATTCTTTATGATTTTCTTAATTGTTGCAAAATACAGTTACAGTTATTTTATTGTCATTCATATTTTGATTTTCCTTTAATACAGTGTCGTAAATTAAATAAATATAAAACTGCATATTTATTTCAGAATGTGATGTCATTCGTTACAATGTGATCATCTGAGAATTTTTTACATTGGTTTGTGTCAAATTTCCATATATGTAACACTACTATATACACTATATACTATACTATATACTATATACTATATACTATATACACTGCTATCGCCCGTAAGTGGAGGTGTCACGGAGTAAGTGAGACAGCAAACGACTGCATCTATCTCTTTTTTCTACTACTCGACCCGTTGTGCGCAAGCGTCGAAGTAGTGCGCAATCGCATAAGACTCGAAGTAGTAATGAGGGAGACAGACGCATACATGTCTGCACCGTAATGGTTTCGTCGTCCTTCAGGCAATATAGGAGTGTTAGATATATGCAAATTTCATCCATCCATTATAGAATACTGTTACGGCATTACAGAACAACCCACGTGTTTCTCGAACGATCCAGTGGAATCCGGCTGTAACGTCGTGTGCGTACGTGATTCTCGACATGCGTTGCGAGGTTGTTCCGGACTCACCGGTCCGCGCCTGCTGTGTGCAAGGCCGCAACCAATTATGTTCTGGTGTTTTCTAGTAGCATTCTTGCCGAGCAGTATGGAATATTCTGGTACATCGGCGGGGTGTAAATGCAAGTACCCAGGGACGTTCAGTTCAGTTTGGGCCCTCACAAATTTTAAATTGTGCCCTCATCAGCCCTACTACAAAACTAAACAATTGTCACAATCAAACATCAGCACTAATCTTTACCTTAACTACTATCGTCCTTTTTTTTTTTTAGCAGAATCGTTGGTCTACGTTTTGCTAACGAAAAACCGAAAATTACAGTTTCTTTATTTGAAAGCAGAAAATCAGTACCCGGCCCCCGTTATTCTATGGCCCTGAAAGCAGTACAAAACTTAACATTTTTTCGGAGTTCCGATACAAAAAAAGGAAGGTAGGAAAAACAATATTCGTAGACTCTGAAAAATTTTATGAAGCACTGAAAAAATTGATTGAAAACAGACTACTTAGTGAATAAGGTCTCGACGTAATATAAAATATAAGTATATTTGTGTCTGTACAAATTTTGAATTGATGCGTTCCGGCATATATAATTTTAGAAGTCAGAGCATTTAATTTGGGAAGGAAACAACAAAGTAAACAATTGCAATTATACTGATAAATTTTACAATCTGTAGTTTTAATTATTTCCCGTAGTTAGAAACAAAATAATGTAGCGTAACTGTAAACAAACAAATAATTATTGAATAACGTTCTGCTAAGGTTGTATAGACTTACGCCTGCAAGCATTGTAGCATGTTAAACAACTGACGCCAGTGTAATGACGCTCCGTAATGCACAATAAGAAGGGTGTTACTGCTAGACAAACCTTACTGATGAAACGTGATGTCGCATTCATTGAGTCTCAACAGCACACACTTGTAGATTACGGGTATGACCGTGTGCACTTATAGCAGCAAACTCACAGTAAAACAAAGGCGTCATTAATTGAAGATGAAACTTTAATTAACGGGTTGTTAAGGAACAAAAATTCTATGCGTATAGAGTACTCACAATATTGTTAATTCAAGGACACTTGAAAGCAAGTACGTGGTATACAAGCTGTCAGTTATTCCCAAGAATATAATTCGGTATGTTAACTATTCAAGCAGATTAGCAAAGTGTTAAAGGAACGATAAGTTTAACATTCTATAGGTAACTGATTGTTTCATGGAAATAGCAGTGCGAAGGAAGATGTAGTCTAGTCAAGAACGAAGCTAGAAAATGATATACTGCAACAGGCCCAATAAAATGCTAATACTGTTATGATGTTTAATGTAAAGTAAATCTCCTGATCAACAAGCTACACTTAAGATTTACAAAAGTACCTTAGTGTAGTGCTGTGAAAAGTTATACATTTTTTGTTGTTTAAATTTTTTTAATTTGATTAAAGTCTATAAATAGGTTTAAAAATAGTCATTTCTTGTTGCTAGAAGACTAAAGAGAAAACTATTATAAAGTTATGCTGTCTACAGAAAAGTGATAACATCAGAAATGAGAAAAAACACATGAAATTCTCAAATCCCACTATAATCCATTTCTCTGTTCCCCTGGAGGTCGCCAGTTTACAACACTTAGTTGATTAACGACGTCCCTTTGTACCAAAGGACAGCAAGTGTGGTGTTGGAGCCATTGTTGCTGAGAGAAAAATAAGTCTTCTGCACAATACTTTTTTTGTGTGGGCGTGTGTGCGTGTCAGCTTGCTTACATCTGTTAGTTTAACGGAGTTAAAATAATTAGTTTAGTGTCTAACCCATTTTACGTCGTCTTAAAAATTCATTAGGTGGTTGTATTACATAAGTTACATGAAACTAATGAGAATCAAAATAGGTTTTGAAACTAAATCCTCATTTATTAAATTTATTTTTATTCTTCCCTAGGATTTTTACTGTTCTCTTATTATTCCCTCAGTCCTTTCTCTTATTATCTCCTCGCCCCAGAAGACCAAATAACACAAATTCTTGTTAAAGGACACTATGGAACTTTTTTTTACAACAAACACCACGAATTACACTAATAATCTTTGGATAAATCACATTACTACAATTTGTATCAAAATATTACATAATATATAGGCTACAACAGACTGACTCTGCGCACTCTTTTCCAATAGGCCAATCGTTTCATGAAACTCGATGGTCAACCACTTGAATGTAGAATAGGTATAATTTTAAATTATACTTGTAATAATTATGTGTAGATTGTGCGTTCACGCAACCACGTATAGGGCCTACTGCGCATGTCTCATGACGGGCCTGGCGCCACAAAACTTTATTTTATAAGTCATTACGCATTTCACTGTTTTCTGATAAACTACTACGTCCCTTCAATGACCAACAACATGGCTGGCATTATTACTTGTAGGCCTACTTTATTTTCTCATGCGCTGCATAAAATAAAAGAATAAATAACGGAAGTAGACCGGAGGGAGGCAAGACGTTATAGGAAGCGGTAGAGTAACAGACTTGACATCACTTATAAAGGCAGCGTATAGAGCAGCAGACAGGCAGATTTACTGGCAGTACGTGACTCCGCCTGTGTTGTGTATGCAAATTCACTTGCTTCTTGGCTATGAATAAACACTACCATACTGCGTCCCTATACAGTAACTCTTTGTGCTTGATTTATATCTGACACATTTAGTAAAATAAATATGAACCTGTTTAATAGTACTTTTTGCATTTTTTACTTCCATGTTCCTTAAGGAAATGGAAGTATGGTGTGGGAAAAAAAATCGTGTTCGAGATTATTGCAGATTCTAATTGTACTACACTCAAAACTTGAAAAAAAGTCATTTTTAGAAAAGTGTGTGTGTGTGTGTGTGTGTGTGTGTGTGTGTGTGTGTGTGTGTGTCTGTCTGTGTGTCTGTAGAGTTTTTTCTATGGCAAACGATAACAGCCGCAAATTCAAACAGAATCAAATAATTTTTTGCATACAGTCCTGACTTGTAGAGTACTCAAGACCTATTGTTTTTGGTGAAGATCGGTTAAGGGAAAGGGGTAGTTTACCAGCAACGTTTTTTTTTTTAATCAGGGGTAATTTTTTCTATGGCAAACGATAACAGCCGCAAATTCAAACAGAATCAAATAATGTTTTGCATACAGCCCTGAATTGTACAGTTCTCAAGACCTGTTGTTTTTGCTGAAGATCGGTTTAGGGAAAGGGGTAGTTTACATGCAACATTTTATGTCATAACAATGGTAACTTTTATAATTAAATTATTTTACCTTAATCCGTCACTGTGACCGCTTGGTTTCTGTCAACTTACGCGTTTCGGATTAAACTTAATCCATCATCAGAGTAAAAATCCGTCAGTTATGACTTCGTTAAAACATTAAAAGGAGACACTAAAGTACATCTATGTATATATTATACAAACACAGCGACGTACGCGGATGTGAGTGCGCACTCGACACCGGTTGAAGACGTACTGCACAGTTTATTTGTGTTATCATGTTATCTATTGTTGTGTTGGGGCGTGTACTCTATGATTATGTTGTCTATAATCTTATCATATAATGTATGTGATTTAAATGCCAACTGTTCGTTTAGTATATTATTAGGATTATTTCTGAAGGCCCGGTAAATCTCAAACTCTTCTACTGCATCCATATATCTACCCTTTTTGCAAACATGTAAGGGTTTGCAATTTGCCTCAAAATTTGTGTAATTATGATTTAATGAAGCGAGATGTTTAGCGTAATTTGATTTATTCATATTTGAAATGCTCGTGGTTAAGTGTTCTTTATATCTTTCGAAAAAACCTCTGCCTGTCTGACCAATGTAATGCATGTCGCAGTCGTCACATATCATCTTGTATACACCCGTTCTTTTTTCAATTGATGTTCGTGTGGCATTATTTAACATTTTTTGGATATTGTTATTTGTTCTAAATATGATATGGATGTTATGTTTTTTAAATGTATTTCTAATGAGCATTGAGAAGTTATTAGTATAATCAACCGCCCTATATATTACGTCCATCGTGATACGGTGAGGGTTGTCAGTTCTGCGTTTGTATCTAAGCATCAATTGTTCAACTAATGAGCTGCGGTACCCGTTTGCCAAGATCTGTTGTTTTTGGTGAAGATCGGTTAAGGGAAAAGGGTAGTTTACCGGCAATGTTTTTTTATCAAGGGTAATTTTTTTTTTGGCAAACGATGACAGCCGCAAATTCAAACAGAATCAAATAATTTGTTGCATACAGCCCTGACTTGTAGAGTACTCAAAACCTATTGTTTTTGGTGAAGATCGGTTAAGGGAAAGGGGTAGTTTACAAGCAAGGTTTTTTTTAAATCAAGGGTAATTTTTTATATGGCGAACGATAACAGCCGCAAATTCAAATAGAATCATATAATGTTTTGCATACAGCCCTGAATTGTGATGTTCTCAAGATCTGTTGTTTTTGGTGAAGATCGGTTAAGGGAAAGGGGTAGTTTACCTGCAACATTTTATGTTTTAACAAGGGTAATTTTTTCTATGACAAACGATAACTGCCGTAAATTTTAACAGAATCAACTACTTTTTTGCACACCTTTCTGAATTATAGAGTATTCAAGGTCTGTTGATTTTGTTGAAGATCGGTTAGGGTAAAGGTGTAGTTTACCAGCAACGTTTTATGTTTTAACAAGGGTAATTTTTTTTTGACGAACGATAACTGCCGTAAATTCAAAGATAATCAAGTACTTTTTAGCATGCGCTCCTGTATTGTAAAGAAGTGAAAGTCTGTTGATTTTGGTGAAGATCAGTTAAGAGAAAAGGGTAGTTTACCAGCCACTTTTCATGTTTTAACAAGAGTAATTGTTTCTATGACGAACGATAATTGCCGCACATTCAAACAGAATCAAATAATGTTTTGCATGCATGCCTCAATTATAGAGAACTCAAGGCCTGTTGATTTTGGTGAAGACCGGTTAATGGAAAGGGGTAGTTTACCTCCAACATTTTATGTTGTAACAAGAGAAATGTATACATGACGAACGATAACTGCCGCACATTTAAACAGAATCAAATATTTTTTTGCATGCATCCCTGAATTGTAGAATACTGAAGGCCTGTTGATTTTGGTGAAGATCGGTTAAGAGAAAGGGGTAGTTTACCAGCAACGTTTTATGTTTTAACAAGAGTAAAGTACTTAATTTTGATAAATAAATTATCCTGATAAAAAGATCATAATAATCCACTTTAGAAACGTAGATGAAATATCTATAAATTAAGAGGTTAGGTGAACGGGGTGGGGGTAATTTTCTATTAATGAAAATTATAGTTGATGAGGGAGGGGAGATTTTTTTATGTGTACTACGTTATCGGCAACAAAGAAGTAGTTTTTTGTTAAAATTCCTTCCTGGGCTGTTTAGCCGTAGTCCAATGTTTTCTGCGAAACCAGACGTTTCGGCAGTGCCATCGACTGCCATCATCAGTGAAAATCGAGTGCGAAAACGTGAGGTGGTATACGTTAGTGACCACAGTACTGTGGTTAAGGCTGAAGCAATAGAAAGAAGTAGTTTCTATGGAAATATTTCATTTCGAATATGATTTTAAATATAAATCTTAGAACATAGAAGTCATGTATGGTTCTCCGTACCGATATTTACTTCCATGTTCCTTAAGGAAATGGAAGTGTATAGTGAAGGCAAAAAAAATCGTGTTCGAGATTATAGCAAATTCTGATTGTACTACACTCAAAACGAAAAAAAGTCAATTTTCGAAAAGTGTGTGTGTGTGTGTCTGTGTGTCTGTAGATTTTTTTTCTATGGCAAACGATAACAGCCGCAAATTCAAACAGAATCAAATAGTGTTTTCCATACTAAATTGTAGAGTACTCATGACCTATTGTTTTTGGTAAAGATCGTTTAAGGGAAAGGGGTAGTTTACCGGGAACGTTTTTTTTAATCAAGAGTAATTTTTTTCTATGGCAAACGATAACAGCCGCAAATTCAAACAGAATCAAATAATATTCTGCATACAGCCCTCATTTGTAGAGTACTCAAGATCTATTGTTTTTGATGAAGATCGGTTGAGGGGAAGGGGTATTTTTCCAGCAACGTTTTATGTTTTAACAAGGGTATTTTCTATGGCAAACGATAACAGCCGCAAATTCAAATAGAATCAAATAATTTTTTGCATGCAACTCTGAATTGTAGAGTTCTCAAGACCTATTGTTTTTTATGAAGATCGGTTAAGGGAAAGGGGTAGTTTAGCAGTAACGTTTTTTGTTTTAACAAGGGTATTTTCTATGGCGAAAGATAACAGCCGCAAATTCAAACAGAATCAAATAATATTTCGCATACAGCCCTGAATTGTACAGTTCTCAAGACCTGTTGTTTTTGTTGAAGATTGGTTTAGGGAAAGGGGTAGTTTACCTGCAACGTTTTATGTTTTAACATGGGTAATTTTTTCTAGGACGAATGATAACTGCCGTAAATTCAATTAGAATCAAATAATGTTTTGCATACCTTCCTGAGCTATAGAGAACTCAATGTCTGTTGATTTTGGTGAATATTGGGTAAGGAAAAGGAGTAGTTTACCTGCAACATTTTATGTTTTAACAACGGTAATTTTTTCTATGACGAACGATAACTGCCGCACATTCAAATAGAATCAAATATTTTTTGCATACTTTCATCAATTATAAAATACTGAAGGCCTGTTGATTTTGGTGAAGATCGGTTCAGGGAAAGGGGTAGTTTACCAGCCACAATTTATGTTTTAACAAGAGTAATTGTTTCTATGACGAACGATAACTGCCGCACATTCAAATAGAATCAAATAATGTTTTGCATGCATGCCTCAATTGTATATAACTCAAGGTCTGTTGATTTTGTTGAAGATCGGTTATGGGAGAGGGGTAGTTTATATGTAACATTTTATGTTGTAACAAGAGAAAGTTTCATGAAGAACGATAAATGCCGTAAATTCAAACAGAATCAAATAATTTTTTACATATTTGCCTGAGTTCTAGAGGACTCAAGGCCTGTTGATTTTGGTGAAGATCGGTTACGGGGAAAGGGCAGTTTACCAGAAACATTTTTTGTTGTAACAAGAGTAATGTACTTAATTTTGTCAAATAAAGTATCCTGATAAGAAGATCTTAATAATCCACTGTAGAAACGTAGAGGAAATATCTATAAATGAAGAGGCTAGTTGAACGGGGTGGGTGTAATTTTCTATAAATGAAAATTATAGTTGTAGGGGGAGGGGATAATTTTTATATGTGTACTACGTTATTGCAACAAAGTAGTAGTTTGTTGTTAAAATTCCTTCCCGGGCTGTTTGGCCATAGTCCAATGTTTTCTGCAAAACCATACGTTTCGGCAGTGCCGTCGACTGCCATCATCAGTGAAAATCGAGTGCGATAACGTGTGGTGGTATACGTTAGTGACCACAGTACTGTGGTTAAGGCTGAAGCAATAAGTGGAAAGAAGTAGTTTCTATGGAAACATTTCATTTCGTAAATTATTTTAAATATAAATCTTAGAACATAGAAGTCATGTATGGTTCTCCATACTGATATTTATATTCGCCATAAATATTACCGTGTGACAGTCCCACTTTCGAGGTTTTAAAAATATCAGTCATTAAAACATGTTGATAAATTAAAAAAAAAAATGTCAATTACAAAAACCAATTCAAATCAAACTTACAAAAAGTACATTCAAATATTATAAAGTTTATTACTAAAGGTAATTATGATTTTTCAGTAAGTAATGGGTGGGTACAATTTGATCCTTCCTCCCTATATAATTCCAATTGTTACGACGGTCTCACGGATCGTCGTATGGTACAGTGGAAACAAAATACAGACATCTATGAAATCCCTGATTACCAGCTTTAATGAGTCACAAATAACAGTTTGAAATCAACAAGATATTGTCATATAGTCTCATACATACAGTCAATTATTAAGAGTTCCACACTAATTATAACACAATAATCACTTTCCACAACAACCACCTGATCCGCGCTCTACAATCTCGCCAGATGTAACTGACTGCCTAAGCCAGCCGCTTCTGCTTATATATAGGCTGCAGATGTTCAAGAATGATAATATCCCATGCCAGCATAATTTGCGTAGTTAACAAGCACTCAAACAGTGTAGAGGGTGTCTTATTGTGCGGGGTTGACCGAGACGCTGTGTGCCGAAGCGCTCGGCATATTTAAAAAGTCGCGCCAAGGCCACTGCCTTCGGCCCCACTCAGTCTACCTGAGCGAGATAGCGCGACGCGTGTGCGTCGTCGATATTCAGTGCGCAGCCGCGTAACAGCTGTTTGATTGCTGCTACAAGTTTTTTCCGTACCTTTGTGGAATTGCAGAACGTGTGTTCGCTCTCCATTTCGTCTTCAGCTTCCGAAGTGCTCTCTTGTGGTCTGGCGACTTGAATCGTAATCTTACTCTTTCCGACTCAACATGAGTTCTTAAACTTTTAAAAGGTCTCAGGTAAGTATCATTGCAATTTTCGTGTTAGATTAATGGGCATGCATATCTTATATTTGTGAGTGTGTGTGATCCAAATACGTAAAATTTTATTTGTAATGTATCTATTGTAATGTAAATTGTACTTGCTTCCGACACGTGGCGATCTTGTACTTGCATGTTTGAAAATTTAATTTAGAGTGAGTGTGCACCTATAAATAAAAGAGGTTTAAAATGAATTGAGCTAAAGGGTTTTAAACAATTATGAATATAACTGTAACAAAATGAATTCACAAAATTTATGTATGTATATTAAGAAAATGTAAAGATGAATTAATGTATGGGTGTTGCATCCTGCAAATGTTAATCAAGATGCAGTGATCAGTTTTCGAATTTCTTGTGAGTAATCAGAGAATAATAATTTCCAAAATATTAGACAGTGTGTGTGTGTGGTGTTGCTATTCTGAGGCAAGAAAGTGTCGTAGGTGAATTTAATTGGTGATAGACATCTACAAATAAATGACGTTTTACAGGGTCCTCGAATCGTCGGTGGATGGGAGCAGCTGACATGATGGCACCTACACCAGCCTTCATCATGGAAGGAGATCGACAGTGAACGGGTGCCCACGTCGCCAGCCACAGAGTGAGAACCTGTAGGTTCCCGAAGGACAACCATCCAAAATATAACCACTTACTTCTTCACCCATCAGCACCATTATCACCGACCATCATAGGATTCATAGCCCCTTTCGTTCTCCAAATCCAGGTGGGAAATTTCCAATTTAAATTTAACCACACCACACAGCATCGTTTCATGGAACATGGGACATTTATATATCATAAATCTGTAAAATTATAATGGTAAAAGAGACATTAGAACTTTTATGGAAACATGTTTGTAACGTCAGTGATAAACTTCATTAATAATACTTTGTACAAGGGCAAGGTTGCATATTATGTATACATATATGTCTATTACGTTCGATATAGCTAAAGACTGGTGCTGATATGGGGTAATGTAAGCATTCATGTTTCAAAATTTGAAAGAAGGTGCACAGTTAATTGAGCTTCCAAATTATATAATGATTCAGTCAAATAATTGTAAAAGGGGTGGGAATATACATCTATTGTAATTTAATTTCTTGTGTTGTAAAGGTATCCAATTGTTATATGGATTGCACTAATTCTCATTGTTGCAATGCGAGTATTAATATATGTATGCATCTATACAATTTGTCTCTCAGATGACGTGATGTGGTATAATATAATGTTTATAAAAAAGAAAGCACCAATAAAATGCTGTTACTTTTACTGTTATATGATTGTTTTATTGCAAGTCCTGTCACGCTGGGCTCAGTACTTTTTTCTTCCGTCTAGGCCAGGTGCCTAGTTTTAAAAATTAAGTAACGACCCCTGAAAAAAAGGGGGTTATTAATTTATAAGAAATAAAATGTATAAAAAAAATGTGTAAAAGTTTTGGGGGCCGTTTCGGCTGCACCTGCTCGCCTAGCCGAGAAACGGGTGGAGGACGCTCTCGATTCTTCGAGAGGCTTCTGTAATTATCGTAACACAATCCTATTTTAGGAACCAAGCAACCTGAGTTCAGGAACCAAAACGTATATTCAAATTTATCCAACGATTATTAAGATATAACCGTGACTAAATACTCCCAATTTTGCTGTGTGGTTTTAGGATCTGGTCGCAATGCTAAGCATTTCGTCGCCTACTGTAACTACGTAATCTGTGTCAGTGATTTGTCACTTATTTGGCTTAAATATGAAAAATGCTACACAAACAACTGCTGATATGCCAGTACACTGTTTCCCACGTGAATCGATGTTGAACCGTTTATCATCTTAATGAAATGAACCACATAAAATCGACATGTTATATTAGATATTACATTATCTATTACCTATTACCTACTTATATATTTTATGTATTATCATGTATGTATATTTGCAATAGCCCAGCTCATCGAAAAGCGTAGCCAGTATCAGCTGCCCACATACATAGCTTTCATCGACTTCGAGAAGGCGTTTGACAAAGTGAATCAGAGCAAACTATGGACAGTAATGGCAAGGAAAGAGATCCCACAACATCTAATCAGAGCAATACAGAGTTTCTATGTGAAGAATAAAATCTTAATAGAAGCAGGGAAACCGAGAACAGCTCCTAGAGTTAGCCTAATCAATTGTGGAGTACGACAAGGATGTCCATTATCACCTTCTCTTTTTAATTTATATATTGACGATGTCATACAAAACTGGCAGATGTGTTTCCCAGAACATTTTTTGATTGGTCACTCTACAATTGACACTTTGTTGTTTGCGGACTATCAGGCTGTTCTGTCGGACTTTGAAAACAGATTGCAGATGGGGATACATTTGTTAAATCGAATCTGTAAAGGCTCTGAATTGCAGATATCCACACGTAAGACCAAGGTGATGGCTTTTCGTGGAACTGATCCCGTACGGGCAAAAATTATTATAGATGGTACTGCCCTAGAACAAGTTAGCAATTTTGATACTTGGGCTACAGTGTGCCTTATAATGCATGCAACGACGTTGTGAATAAGTTACACAAGTTCAACCTTATGTGCGAGACTATTAGGCAAACCCTTAAGTCAGCAAGTAAAGGAACACGCCTAAAATTCTACAAGTTGATGGCACTTCCTACACTTTTTTATGGGTCTGAGAATTATACTTTAACGAAAGGCTGAAATAAGCTTTCTCAGGCACGTGGCAGGGTATACTCTCCATGATCATAGAAGAAACACAGATATACGGCAGGAACTGAATATTATGAGTATACTCGACAGGATCGCCCAATATCGGCTGAACTGGTGGGAACATCTTTGCCGAATGGATGACTGCCGCATCCCCAAACAACTCTGGAACTATAAGCCGAGGGGACGGAGAGGTGTGGGACATCCGAGGAAGCGCTGGAGTGACCAGCTCTAATCTTTGCCTATTTGAGACCGGAACAAACTATCCTTGATTTAATCCGTGAAGATGATGATGGTGATGACATATTTTATATGACTCATCAATTGGCACTTGTATATTTCTTTGTTAGCAAAGTGCAGTTAAGGATCAACATAACTCAATACGTGAATCGTTATGCTTTAAAAACCATTGAAAGCCAATTCTTAACCGTTCAGTTCTCATTTCTAATTCTCTGTGCTACTGCAGATGTTAGCAACTTTTTGCTACAATTAATCCTACATTGCCAAAGATAATGGCAGTTGTTCACCAACTTCTACGACGTCTTGAGCAAATAAAATAAATTTTACACCAATGTTAGCTAAATACATTGTGTACGTTCATGATTTAGAAAAATGGAATTATTCTTACCAGCATTAGTTGATCTATATCTAATAAATTCTTTATCTCTGACGTTACAGGCAAGACTTTCATTTTATTCTAAAATTCTAGAAGGAACTGTACGTTTCTTTATATTGCTAGAGCAACGAGTGCGTACCACCATCTTAGAAAATTCAACTAAAACGTTGGGTAGAAGGTCAGCACGGGACGACGTTTTAAATTTACAACGCTGTTCTTGGAGATATAATAATTATCTACATACCTTACATGGAACCTCAGCAAATTCATTTATTCATTTATTGATAACATAAAATTATCTTCATCAAGAAAATCATGTCGTTTACAATTTTCACGCATATTTTCTAAACGTTGTGATCTTTCCTCCTCGTTTTCGTTTTGTGTCGTTTCCGACCACTTTACCGAGGTACTGTCAGCCTTTCGTTTTGTTCATGAGAAAGCTCATCATCCAGACGTTGGTGAATCAAATGAAAGCAATGCTGGCGCTGTTCATCTGACTAAAATGATTCAATCGACCACGAATTGAGCTCAGTCTGTGCTCACGCTGATCGCTTGACTTATTGCTCAAACATTCACGGATATAATTTGCAGCGGTCGACTCTTCAGATAATCTCGAAAACATATAATCTATCATTTACTGCATCCTAGATTGTCGAAAAGCAGAGGTATTATAAGAACGTGATTTGGCATTTTGCTGAACATTTTTTAATAGACGAACTTTTTTCTGTTTTCAGATGTTTAATTAAGAAAGTTGTGTTAGTGGTTATAATCACAAACAGATTATCACTGTTGCACACCACTATAGAAAAATTATTCCGATTAGCGATTTCAAGCTTCTCAGCTCATCGTCAGATCGGAAATAACAACAACAACAGAATAAAACAAACTCTTCACTCCCCTACCCGCCCCATTATCCACACACACCCCTCGCAAACAAGCTATAAGTCAAATGTCCCTTCCCAATCTCCGAGCCCTGTTACCCCCGTCTGTACACTTACATATTTTTCTAGCACATTCCGTGTGTATGTGTGTTGTATGTGTGTGTGTTTGTTAAAATAATACATAAAGAAGGAAAACCAATTAGACCGATTGTTTCTTTTATTGGTGCACCTATTTATAAATTATCAATGGAAGTTAGCAGAATTTTGAAAGAGAAATATGATTTTGGGACAAAATACAACATAGAAAATAATGTAAAATTGATAGAAAAACTAGAAAATATTAGAATTAATGAAAATTGATATTACTGGATGTTAAGGACATATTCACCCATATTACAGTGAGTAAAGTTATTAAGTTTATAATCGATAATAATATGGGAGAATACAAGTATAAAAAACAACTTTTTAAAGTAGTTGAAGAATGTCTAAATCAAAACTATTTTGGGTTTAATAACAAGTTTTATATAAGCCTACAGAAAAAAGGATTACATATGGGATCTTCATTATCCCCTATGTTTGCAGAAATATACATGAATGATTTTGAAAAGCAATTTATGAATTCCACTAGGTACAAAGACAATATAAAATTATGGCCTAGATACGTTGGCGATGTATTAGTAATTTGGGAAGGAAGCATAAAAGAAGTGCATGCGTTTATAAACGAGGTAAATAATAAGGATAAAAACTTACAGTTTAAAGAAGCGATAGGAGGTAAGAAAACAAATTACTTAGATTTAAACATAGAAATTAAGAATAATGAAAAACTACAATTTGGGATATTTAGGAAATAATTGTATTCTGATATAATTATACCGAGAAAATCTTACCACCCTTATAGATATAAAATGGCGGCAATCAATTCATTTTGTTATAGAGCTCAGAAATGTTTAAAAGAGAGAGAAATAAAAGATAAGGAGATCAGAAAGATAAAGGGAATTGTAAGGAATAATAACTAGAACACCAA
The DNA here is from genome assembly GCA_034769895.1 of Magicicada septendecula. Classification (NCBI taxonomy): domain Eukaryota; kingdom Metazoa; phylum Arthropoda; class Insecta; order Hemiptera; family Cicadidae; genus Magicicada; species Magicicada septendecula. The sequence goes on from CM068375.1 coordinate 104,744,866, forward strand.
CATAGTGGATAAAGTTATGAAAAGTATTAACATAAAAAAGCTAAAAAAGAACCAGAACAAAAGAATTATACAGGGTCATTGACATACATAGGATCACATACCAGAATAATAATAAAATGTTTTAATAAATACGGAGTAGAAATAGCAATTAAAAAATGTGAAACGGTATTTGATAACATAAGGAATAAAAATATAGAAAAAATCCCAGTATTACAGAGAAGCGGAATTTATAAATTAAAATATAAAGAATGCAACAAAGCGTACCTAGGTGAGACAGGGCGGAAATTCGTATGCAGGTTGTCTGACCACAAACGTGGGGAAGGTAATAGAACAACGAATTCGTTATATGCAAGACATTTCATAGAAGACAACCACAAGTTTGTTAATCCTTTGGAAGAATACGAAATTGTAAAAGTAGTAAATAACACAGTTGAAAGGAAGCTTAGAGAGGAGTTAGAAATATTGAAAGAAAGAGAAAAAGGGTTAGACAATTTAATGAATACTAAAACTAAATTTGATAATGAAGAAATATTTTATAATATAATTAAGAAGCAAAAGGTAGAGGACGGATAGATAACATTAGGAATTAAATTGCATGTATGGATGTTTTTGAAATAAGGGTGAGTGACCGCGCCCAAAAGTGTGAATGAGCAAGGCTTTTACATTTACAACGTTAGGTTTTGAAAAGAATGTACACACACACACACACACACACACACACACACACACACACAACACACATACACACGGAATGTGATAGAAATATATGTAAGTGTACAGACGGGGGTGACAGGGCTTGGAGGTTGGGAAGGGACATTTGACTTACAGCTTGTTTGCAGGGGTGTGTGTGGACAGTGGGGCGGGTGGGGGTGTGAAGAGTTTCTTTTATTCTGTTGTTGTTGTTATTTTTGATCTGACAATGAGCTGAAAAGCTTGAAATCGCTAATCGGAATAATTTTTCTATAGTGGTGTTCAACAGTGATAATTCTGTTTGTTTTTCAGATTGTTATCGGATATTTTTTCATACGAGGTACATTGTTTTTTCGTCTGCACACAATTTAAAATATTTGTTTTCCTAGATAAAAATATGATATATGAAAACATAATTTAACCAATTACGTAAGAAAAATTATCAAATTAATAGTAAAAATTGAAAAATAAAAATTTTGAAAAAATTAAACCTTTAAAAAAGAAAAAAAAGTAATTTATCGCGCCTGAAATTATTTCATAACAAGGTTCTAAAGAGTGAAAAATAATTTTGACATTCAATAATAGGCAATATCAAAATTATGAAATTGCCAAAAATCTCTGTAGGCCTATTCTAACGTTTATAACGAATCTATGTGCTTAGTTGATACGTAGCTGTTAAAACAAGCTTTCACATAACTTTATCCCAATACACGTTTTGAAGTCGGTGCAAAGTCACTTTTAGTCATCTTACTAAGTCATCATTGAACTCCAGTGGTTTTTAAAGCATAACGATTTATATCTTTACATGAAACTCAACTTTGTCAATGTTCTGAATTGCAATATTTCTGAGATAATTCAGGCGATGGAAAGACAAAGTACAGAGATGACATGCAAATGGAGACTGAAGAGATCCAACAAAGAAATATCTAAGCCCCTATTGATGATTCAAATAAATTTGTAACTATAAACGGTAACATGTCGATTTTATATGGTACATTTTATCAAGGTGGTGAACGATTCAACATCGATTCACACGATAAACAGTATACTGATATAGCAGCAGTTTCTTGTGTAGTTTTTTCCTGTCAGAGCCAAATACCTAGACTATAAGTGACATAGATTACATGGTTATAGTAGGGACAGGTATTACAGAAAATGCACAGCACTTCGAGCAAATCCTAATACTCAAGAGCAAAATAGGGAGTATTTAGCGATGACGTAACTTCAGTCACGGTTATATTTTCATAATCGTTGGAGAAATTTTAAATTATGTTTTGATATATCTATTGATGATCATATTTAGAAACATCAAAATAACGAAGGGTTTCCAAATTTGGAAAATGGTTTGATCATGTTTTTCAGAAATCACAAGTATGGGATTCTTACTTCTAATTTGTAGCTATAGCAAGTACAGGATAGAGAGGTATCGAATACTTTTGGTTGCTTGATTTATATGTTTGAGGGCCAAAGGGCCACAGAATATCGTTCAGAGATGTAGCGTCCTGTGTGCTTTAGGTGAGTACTGACGAACTCCATACAATTTTACGTCGTAGTTTAAGTATAACAGAAGGTAATAATACAAACGTAACCCCAATAAAGCAGTAATCGCAGTCGATGTTAATAACTGTTGAGGATTTTTAAACACAATAAAGTTATCTATAGTTTCTAGAAAAATATTGAGACTCCGTTTCAGAGGGTTTAGTAAACGATGTCATGGGAGTAATCAAGAAATTCAAATACCTAAACTTTTTTTTCTCGTGATCAATTATAAAACAGATAAATTTCCATACTGTATCTATTTTACTTCCATATTCCTTAAGGAAATGGAAGTATGGTGATGGCAAAAAAATCGTGTTCGAGATTATTGCAGATTCTGATTGTACTACACTCAAAACATGAAAAAAAGTCGTTTTCCGAAAAGTGTCCGTGTGTGTGTCTGTCTGTCTGTGTGTAGATTTTTTTTTATGGCAAACGATAACTGCCGCAAATTCAAACAGAATCAAATAATTTTTTGCATACAGCTCTGATTTGTAGAGTACTCTCGACCTATTGTTTTTGGTGAAGATCGGTTGAGGGAAAGGGGTAGTTTACCAGCAACGGTTTTTTTTTATCAAGGAAAAATTTTTTTTTGGCAAACGATAACAGACGCAAATTCAAACAGAATCAAATAATTTTTTGCATACAGCCCTGATTTGTAGAGTACTCAAGATCTGTTGTTTTTGGTGAAGATAGGTTGAGGGGAAGGGGTAGTTTACCTGCAACGTTTTTTATCAAGCGTATTTTCTATGGCAAACGATAACTGCCGCAAATTCAAACAGAATCAAATAATGTTTTGCATACGTCAGTGAATTTTAGAGGACTCAAGGCCTTTTGATTTTGGTGAAGATCGGTTAAGGGGAAGGGGTAGTTTACCTGCAACCTTTTACGTTTTAACAAGAGTAAAGTACTTGAAAATTCATTTAAACTTTTTCAAACAATGGTAATTGTTGAAAATAAAATAATTTTGTTGCCAGGCAATAAAATTATAATTTTTTCATTTTAATGTAAATTATGTATATATTAGAAAATATATCGTGCTTGGCAGGCAAGCATATTTCAGTTATGTACTGTTTACGTTTCCATTTTATTATTATGACTACTGCAGTAAAAAGGCAGGGAAGACACACACACACACACACACACACACACACACACACACACACACACACACACACACACACACACACACACACACACACACACACACACACACACACACACACACACACACACACACACACACACACACACACACACACACACACACACAATTCGCGTTATTTCTGGCCTCATTCATGTTTATTTTCTTACATTTGCACGCTTTTTAAATGGAAAGTGCTGAACCCATACCAACGTAACGCATGCAAGCCGAAAAAGTGTCCAGCGTGGATAGGTATTTGCTTCCTGTGGATCGCTGGGCAGTGTAACTGCACGTGTTTACAGAGGAACGATTCATAGACAGACTTTTCGTCTTTATGGAATGAACCCTCTACAAGATGCTGAGGGTCCATGAGTGACTTCGGAGCGCTCCTTCTTTTCCGCGTGTTTGTTCTGTGAAACGTACACTGTAGATTCGCAGCTTTATTCTAAGCAACGCTCAATAGGAAATGTTGAAAATTTTTGTCCACGGTGTACCCTCATACACACTAAACCTGCTCTGATGTTTTAATTACGGACATCAGAATATGAAAGCTTTGGAATCTTGAGCACTACTTAATGGAGATCAATCATTAACTTATACAAGCCATTAATTTTATGCATATTTTTTATATATATGTGTACAACGTTATCGGCAACAAAGAAGTAGTTTTTGTTAAAATTCCTTCCCGGGATATTTGGCCGTAGTCCAATGTTTTCTACAAAACCAGACGTTTCGGCAATGCCATCGACTTCCATCATCAGTGAAAATCGAGTGCGATAACGTGAGGTGGTATATGTTAGTGACCACAGTACTGTGGTTAAGGCTGAAGCAGTAAGTAGAAAGAAGTAGTTTCTATGGTAATATTTCATTTCGAAAATTATTTTAATTATAAATCTTGGAATATGGAAGTCATGTATGGTTCTCCATACCGATATTTTAATTTTATTATGAGACTATCAGAAATAAAACAAGAGATGCAGAAGGTTTAATTGCAATATCACTAGCATCTTGCTGAAAGAGCAGACAGGGTTTAGGAAGGAAAGGTCGTGCTCTGATAACGTCTTTACATTAATGCTGTTGATAGAAAAAAAGAGAGTATAATCTTGAAACCCATATGGTTTTTGTTGATTACATTAAGGCCTTGGATAATGTGAGACAAAATAAGCTGTGGACAATCATAGACAGAACAGGCGAAAAAAACAACTAATAGATGCCATTAGGAGCATGTACAAGAACACAGAGATCATTGTAAAAACTGAATCTGGTTAAGTCCTTAATGAAGTGATAAATAAAGGAGTCACACATGGGTATAGCATTTCACTCACACTTTTTAATTTATATTTGGAAGATGCTGTTAGAGAGAAGAATCAGAGTCTAGAAATACCGGACTTCAGTGACAGTTCCAGTAAACGTAATTTCGTCAAAACTCTGATGTTTGCTGACGATCAGGTTATAATAGCAGACAATGAAAATGCAGAGGGCCCTCTATGTATTGCAGCAGATAATAAGAACGTATGGTCTCGAAATTTTTGTTATGAAGACTAAGTCCATGGGTTTTAAAGTTTGCTTGCCTGGAAGGAGTAAACTAGTACCGAATGATCAACTAATTGAGCAAGTGCAATCATTCAGGTTCCGTGGATGCGACTTGTCATAAGTTGGTGAGGTAGCTGTACAGAAACAAATAGAGAAGTTTAATCACATGTATAGAACGATAAGAATAACACCGAATGGAAAGTTCAGAAGAGATACTCTTTGGGAATTTTGTAAAGTGATGGCAGTGCCGTGCGGCCTTTATGGCAATGAGACTTGGACACTGAACGCAAAGACCTAAAACCGGATACAGGCTAGTGCAATGAGATTTTTACGATCAGTGCTGGGAGTATTACGGAGGGACTGGCTAAGAAAATATAAGGAACATCCTTGGAATATACAACCTAAATGGAAGGATAAAACAATACAGACAGGTTTGGACGGACTACGTTGGCAGGATGCATAAGAACTGGATAGCAAAATAAATTTTGGCTTATAACTCAAAAGGACGGAGATATTGGAAGAGGGCCAAGGAGTGTGCAGCGGATCATAAGGTTCACACCCAGAAGAAGAAGAAGAAGAAGACTAGCGTCTGCAACTTTCCAAGCTACAAAAGGGTATAGAGATGTAGAACGAAAAATGCTGCCGTTAATGTTGAGGTAGGTTGTAACGCTTCACAAGCTTCAAGGTACAACTATGAATAAAGCTGTGATAGACTTGGGAAAACATCTTACAAAAGGACACAATTGTGTTACTCTTAATCGAGTGAAAACGTTGGATGGTATTGCACTATGTGATTGTGATCCTAGTAGATTGCTGAAGAAACCACATGATTAAAGAGCATTCAAAGAAATGCAACGATTACAAGAACTATAATTCGTGAGTACAGTATAAGCGTGAAATACGGTATTCCAATAGTTTTGCCTTGCACTGGCTCAGTACTACTTGGAAATGCTACGCAATGCTGCACAATGATATTCCTTCAAATTGAAAAAGATTTACCAAAATCAGTTTACCGTTTTTACAAAAATGCCCGTACTCTAGTACTGGCCCTTGTATTGTCCCATTACCAATCCAACTTGACATGCTATGAGGCCACGGCGGAATCGTGCGAGTTAAAAAATAAAACAAGACTCATTAAAATTCACCCATCTGTTAGTACGTAACCACCGGAACTTACTGGCTTCTTATTTGCACAGTACTGGCCCAATACTTGACCACCGCGGAATCACCCCCTTTAAAAAATAAAAGCATATTTAGTTACCTGAAAAAGTCATTTCCCGTCAAGTAGAACAGAAATCATTAATTAATATTCGAATATCTATTATTGAATTTTCTAAGAACGAATGTAAGTATAAAATACAGTATTCTGCTGGTGATAGCTCAATCACCTTAACCCAATATTGAATGTACGGGACCACCGCGAGCAGGTGCCGTTTAAAAAAATATTAAAATCGGTCCAGCCGTTATCGAATAATTGTCAAATATACACACAAAATATAGAGACGAATATGGAGCCTTCTCTTTTTTGAAGTCGGTTAAATATAACATTTAAAGTTAGTTACATTTACAAATGTTAACCCGGGTTTCTGGAGATGCATTAAGTGCTTAGCATACATTTTCTTATACGAAATATTTATGTTAGTCTGTATAAGTCATCGTAGAGCTTGTGCAAAAACTGTTGACGATAAGAATTAACCGCATTTACAAATATATGATGATATTACAAATTGTAACATTATCATCGTATCGTTATCATTATTTTAGAAGTAATGCCGACCATGTCCTTCTGTAGTAATTCCTTTCTCTCCTAAAAGACAGTAAAATGTTACAAAGTTATGACTTGTCTGCACAAGCGTAATAACAACAGAAACAAGAAAGAACGCATGAAATCCCCAAATCCCACTGCAATCCATTTCTCTGTTTCCCTCGCGGTCTCCAGTTTGCAACATTTAGTTGATTAACGATATGTCTATGTAACAAAAGATAAACATTGTAGTGTTGAAACCATTGTTGCTTGGAGAGAAAATTGAATTTTCTGCGCAATACTCTCGTTTATGTTTACTTTTCAAGAAAGAAATTAAAATTATTATATCAGTAAATAAGTCAACTGAAAAATGTTGCCTCTGTGTATTTATAAATGACGAATAGAAATAACTTTTTTGTATGACCGAGCGCGCTTGGTAGAGACCAAAAAAAAAACACACACACATACTGTCTGGCCACGATTCGATGATCGAGCATTGTGTAAGGTGGGAGAAGCATGGCCGGGTACTACGGTAGGCTTGAGCACAGCCGCCTTTTATTTTTCTAAGTTTTGTAATTTTTTTTTTGAATTTTATTTAATTTTATTTTTATTAAGTTTTTTTTTTGTAAAAGGGGAGAGACATCATATTTAGAACTAGGTAAAGAAAAAACCTAGAGGAAGCAAAAGTGTGCAAGGCCCAAATACAATTACAGACATGTCCCCCCAGGTGAATGACAGGACTTGCAAATGAAAAACTCTTTTAACCAACAAGCGTGTGCTTTATTCAACCTGTAAGATCTTCCATACATAACAAGTTCGTAATTGTGTGAGCACACCATTAAAGGCAGACTTATATATATCTATGTATTTCCATTAATTCATAATGTCACAAAGTAAGTGAATTGATATTACTAATTGCAAAAATTTCTGCCTGATCATGTATGAGTCAAAGTTGGTAATAATCTCATTCATTAAGCAATACTAATTCATCAGTGTTGTATAATATCAATTAGGCTAGCCTGTTGTCTCAGCGAGCACATTTATGGTTATTCTCTTGTTTTAAATCAGTTACATATTCCCCAAAAATATATCTATATATATATAGTAAAATTACACACACAAACACATATACGACATGAATAACAAAACATCCCTCATTTCAACACTAACCTCCACATAAACCGATTCCCACTACAGTAAATAATGAAGCCTAATATGTATAGCTAGGTACAAATATAAAGGACAACGTAAATGGAATATCTCAGCTCCTAAGCATAGATTTGCTAGTATATTCACAAGCATAGTTCACACCAGAGAATGTAAGTTACCGCCCCGAAACTCAAACAGCCAAACGAACCCTTAGCTTAATCATTAAGCATTAAGTATGTGTGTGAAAGAAAATCGTTTCTCATCAACAGCATCAGACAACCCCCAGCTACGTTATTAAACTCTGCCATGACCAGATGACTTGATAGCACGAGATAATTAACTCCCTAATGGTCTTAATTAGATGAAAGTTAGATCTTACAGTAAACTGCGGATGTGTGTGTATGTGTGTAACTTCTTACACATTATACAGTTATAAGATACTTCCTTAGGTGTACTGTGGTAATGTTTACACATGCAATAACATGATGATCACACATAATTGAACATGAGAGTTTGTGCTAGAGTCTAATTTTCAGAACTTCACGAGTGAGCCTCTGGCGGCTTCTGTGCATTCACATGTTGTAGAGAGAGAAATAGATAAACAGAATTTTCCCACCTGGATAGTCCGGTGTACTTAGTTCGTATAGGCGAGGATCAGTGATGTCACAGTCATATCACCCGTCCCTGGTGCAGCTTAGCGTTGGAAAAGTTCTTGGTTCAGCTTAGCATCGAAAAGTCCTCGACTGACGGCATTGTGGCTAAAGATCGTCTCTGCTATTAGGGGGAACAGATGTTCGTTCGCCCCTGACACCCATCTCGTCCTTGGTCGAGCACCTGGACATACAATACTTGTAGAGGGTGTCATAAAGAAATTCACGCCACTTAGGCCGTCCACATTAAATACCAACACTAACTTTAAGCAGCTACAGCGCATACACACATCGCCACTAATTCAGATTAAACAGTACTAAGCTCGTCTAGCAATTATTTTCTTAATGTTTCATTGAGATATTCAAATTGATTTGCTGTGTCTATCGTTGTTATTAATTACATCAAAACAGCTGAGTGCAAGATACATTAACATATTCTCTATTGAAATTAACTTGACCCACGACTCTCACATTCATAATTTAATTAAATATAATTTAATTTGATTTTGTAACAGCGTTAATGCCCAGATTAAAAAACTGCTCTATACGCACACACACACACAGGCATAACTCATAATGAAAGCTGAAACGCAAAATATATTTGGGGTTAGAATATTTTCAGAACCCACAGACTTGCACGTACCTGGAGCACGCTTTATCTAGCCTATCATAGTGATAGGTACGGAAGTCCTGGTTAGAAGTTCGCCGCCAGCCGAGACCAGATGAACAGCTTGGAGGATGAAGCAGAAATGAGAGCGAATCAACGTTTCGCTCCAGCCAAGTAACCTCCGAAAGCAGGAATGTACAGACACACAGCTGGCTGGCAGCGCCAGCAGTATTGCGTAGCCACACAACCTTTTGTGTGTATAACCGACCGACAACAAACAAGCTTAACAGAGTGGCAGTGCGTGACGTCAGCGGCGCTCGTTTTTAAAATACTAATAATCTAATACGTTGCCGAAGCCAGTTCGGCACACCCTCACCCCAAAAGGGCAACATGGTTGACCCAAAACAAACAAGTCCTCAAGCACGACGGCTGCGGGAAACCTGGAAAATCTCAGATTCTAAAACCGCTCTTGGTGGGTTCAGTAACACAGGAAAACGAAAAAGCAGAAGGAAGAGGTGTGAGTCAGTGAATGTGTGTCTGAAAGAGAAGGTGTAAGTGTGAGTCCTGCATGCTCGCCGGGCCCTGGTCCGCACGCAGATATAAGAGACAGAAAAGAACAGGAGAAAGAGAAGAATCGCAGGATCCTGCTTTGAGTACCGACCACCAAGGCCTCCCAAATCTAATAACTGAGACCCAGCACCACTAACACAATATTCCTCCCTTCCCAGGACTGAAAATCTCCACTTCACTGCGACCACCCCCCACGCGCGTCCTCTCCTCCATGCCAAACTCTCGGGACCGCCCCAACACGTCACCATCTCCGGTGACCACCACCTAACTCTCCTGGTACTCACATATTCACGCCCGAAGGCTAACAAGGTGCTACAACCTTGATATGGGAGTACCATTTCTACAACCGTCCAGCTCGTGGACCGACCAGCCGTGTGCAGCAAACCAAGGCATTATCAATCCTTGACACACGACTGGCCCACATCCCTACCCTAGGGCGGACGGACCCGATTAGCAAGGCCGAGAAGACCGCATTGAGGGCACGCGAACATCAATCTCCCAATCTCCACTTTATAATAGTTATCTCTCTATCTAAGGAGGAGGGGTAACTTCTCTGCGGACAGCCAACACTCAGCCATACAACCGACGCCCAAACAACCCTGGGGACATCAACCCGGAATGCGGCATGGATCGGGCCACACACTAATCCACCTTGAAAAATGACCTACATTTTATATCACTCGAACAGCTGATCAGACAGAAAACAAATAAACTGGTCTTTGAATTTAGCCGGATATAACGATACACAATCTATCAGATAAGCAGGCAGCAAGGCTTGAAATACTGTTACAGCTGCGGCTATCAGTTGGCCAAAGGTTATCTTTCTGATCAGTTTGTATCACTGTTCAAAACTATTGCATTGATTCTGGTTTAATATTTAATTCATTCTTTCTAACATCTATTGTCTTTAGTGCAGTTAGCGTTAAAATTCCCGTTTTAAAAACAAGGTCCCCAAAAAAAATCCTAACTCAAATTCATCTGAATTCCTTCTTCATTTGGAACGCCACTCTTACTACTTAAATTCACTCAGTATCCACCAGAATTATACAATTTACAACATACATCACAGACAACAATTTAACACCAACACATAAGGAAGAACTTGATCATTCAAGTGGCTCCAGAATACTCTAGCGATACGACGAGATGGGTGTCATAAAAGCAGAGAAACAGCCATGTAAAATTTCCGGAAGAAAACACAACACAAAACAACCAAACTAACTCACTAAATACAACACACAAAGTACACATAAAATTCGATATAATCGAAAATATAAAGTATCACATCCATGCCCTTGGTCGGACCATAACCGCACTCAAAATACGATACCGCAACTCAACGTCCTCAATAAACAATTACCATATAACTGGGATGCTACCAAACACGTCTAATCCAAAAGACAAGTCATAATCAAACTCAACAAGTACCGACGGCCCTCATCATGTCCAGACTCCGTATGAGCTCCAGGGTATGTGCAAGTGCAACCAATCAGCACACATTCATTAAAACAAATTAATCACATTCTCATAACCCCTTTTCAAAATTCATCTCGCACTCAACATCACAAAATAATCACTTAAACACTAACACATATTAAATTATTTTAACTTCATTAACCCCTTATTCATTTTATAAAATGTGCTTTTTTTTCTGGTTGTTCATTCTGTTAATTTATTACACTATCATTAAGTTTTCTTACAACACTTGGATTCTAATCAAAAATAATTTGAAGTAATTTGCAAGTCCTAACACCAGCTGACACGTCTGTAGCCACACTAAGTTTCATTTAAGAAAATAAATATAAGTCCCCAGATTCTAAAATTTCTCAAGTTCAACAGAGAAAATAAGGCAGAAATCATACCTACTATCCATCCAGAATCATAAAAACCACGCTCTGCTACCATTTGAGCACAGCCGCCTTTTATTTTTCTAAGTTTTGTAATTTTTTTTTTTGAATTTTATTTAATTTTATTTTTATTAAGTTTTTTTTTGTAAAAGGGAAGAGACATCATATTTAGAACTAGGTAAAGAAAAACCTAGAGGAAGCAAAAGTGTGCAAGGCCCAAATACAATTACAGACATGTCCCCCCAGGTGAATGACAGGACTTGCAAATGAAAAACTCTTTTAACCAACAAGCGTGTGCTTTATTCAACCTGTAAGATCTTCCATACATAACAAGTTCGTAATTGTGTGAGCACACCATTAAAGGCAGACTTATATATATCTATGTATTTCCATTAATTCATAATGTTACAAAGTAAGTGAATTGATATTACTAATTGCAAAAATTTCTGCCTGATCATGTATGAGTCAAAGTTAGTAATAATCTCATTCATTAAGCAATACTAATTCATCAGTGTTGTATAATATCAATTAGGCTAGCCTGTTGTCTCAGCGAGCACATTTATGGTTATTCTCTTGTTTTAAATCAGTTACATATTCCCCAAAAATATATCTATATATATATAGTAAAATTACACACACAAACACATATACGACATGAATAACAAAACATCCCTCATTTCAACACTAACCTCCACATAAACCGATTCCCACTACAGTAAATAATGAAGCCTAATATGTATAGCTAGGTACAAATATAAAGGACAACGTAAATGGAATATCTCAGCTCCTAAGCATAGATTTGCTAGTATATTCACAAGCATAGTTCACACCAGAGAATGTAAGTTACCGCCCCGAAACTCAAACAGCCAAACGAACCCTTAGCTTAATCATTAAGCATTAAGTATGTGTGTGAAAGAAAATCGTTTCTCATCAACAGCATCAGACAACCCCCAGCTACGTTATTAAACTCTGCCATGACCAGATGACTTGATAGCACGAGATAATTAACTCCCTAATGGTCTTAATTAGATGAAAGTTAGATCTTACAGTAAACTGCGGATGTGTGTGTATGTGTGTAACTTCTTACACATTATACAGTTATAAGATACTTCCTTAGGTGTACTGTGGTAATGTTTACACATGCAATAACATGATGATCACACATAATTGAACATGAGAGTTTGTGCTAGAGTCTAATTTTCAGAACTTCACGAGTGAGCCTCTGGCGGCTTCTGTGCATTCACATGTTGTAGAGAGAGAAATAGATAAACAGAATTTTCCCACCTGGATAGTCCGGTGTACTTAGTTCGTATAGGCGAGGATCAGTGATGTCACAGTCATATCACCCGTCCCTGGTGCAGCTTAGCGTTGGAAAAGTTCTTGGTTCAGCTTAGCATCGAAAAGTCCTCGACTGACGGCATTGTGGCTAAAGATCGTCTCTGCTATTAGGGGGAACAGATGTTCGTTCGCCCCTGACACCCATCTCGTCCTTGGTCGAGCACCTGGACATACAATACTTGTAGAGGGTGTCATAAAGAAATTCACGCCACTTAGGCCGTCCACATTAAATACCAACACTAACTTTAAGCAGCTACAGCGCATACACACATCGCCACTAATTCAGATTAAACAGTACTAAGCTCGTCTAGCAATTATTTTCTTAATGTTTCATTGAGATATTCAAATTGATTTGCTGTGTCTATCGTTGTTATTAATTACATCAAAACAGCTGAGTGCAAGATACATTAACATATTCTCTATTGAAATTAACTTGACCCACGACTCTCACATTCATAATTTAATTAAATATAATTTAATTTGATTTTGTAACAGCGTTAATGCCCAGATTAAAAAACTGCTCTATACGCACACACACACACAGGCATAACTCATAATGAAAGCTGAAACGCAAAATATATTTGGGGTTAGAATATTTTCAGAACCCACAGACTTGCACGTACCTGGAGCACGCTTTATCTAGCCTATCATAGTGATAGGTACGGAAGTCCTGGTTAGAAGTTCGCCGCCAGCCGAGACCAGATGAACAGCTTGGAGGATGAAGCAGAAATGAGAGCGAATCAACGTTTCGCTCCAGCCAAGTAACCTCCGAAAGCAGGAATGTACAGACACACAGCTGGCTGGCAGCGCCAGCAGTATTGCGTAGCCACACAACCTTTTGTGTGTATAACCGACCGACAACAAACAATCTTAACAGAGTGGCAGTGCGTGACGTCAGCGGCGCTCGTTTTTAAAATAATAATAATCTAATACGTTGCCGAAGCCAGTTCGGCACAGGCTAAGTGGGGGTAAAACAAACGGCTAGTACTGTCTGGCCGCGACTGGATGATCGAAGCTGCTCTCCCCCACCACGCGGCCGTTTGTAAGCGAGGTAGGATGAAATATGTGTACTAGCCGTTTGGTTTACACCCACTTAGCCTACCGTAGTACCCGGTCATGCTTCTCCCACCTTACACAATGCTCGCTCATCGAATCGTGGCCAGACAGTACACATATTTCACCCTACCTCGCTTACAAGCGGCCGCGTGGTCGGGGCGGGGAGAGCAGCTTCAGTCATCCAGTCGCGGCCAGACAGTATACACGTGCACGCGCAAATGCTAAAAACATCAATTAAAAGAGAGGTTTTGAGCCTCTCTGCAACATCTGCGTTTATCTAAGCTTTACACGCACACTTGCCTACTGGATGCAGAGTTTAGCTTTAATAGTTAAGGTTTGGTTATAGTCTAGTGTGCTAAGCAATATGTTTTTACTTTATAAATGCGGAGTATTATTTGAAGACACTATATTTGCGAGATATCAGCCAACGTTAACTTTTCCTCTTTCTAAGAATTTAAAAATCCTGAAAGGACTAGCTTTGCAACAGAAAATAATAAAGCATACTGGTCTAACTCAAAAAGTAAATAACAATGTACAGTAATAAAAATAAAATAATATGCATAATTAAATAAATAAAAGTACTAATTAACAATTAATAATTATAATGCTCTGCACAATGCCGAGAATGCTCTGATACTTTATTACACAATCTCTTGTAATATATTGTGCGTATTGTAAAATGGACCCACCCACTGTAGGAGCGTATAAATAACAATGCATGTCAAACTGCTGTTCCTATCATCGTATCACATTCTGCATCTGAAATTGGAAAAGAGACTATCGTGACAAAAGCTGCGCAGAAGAGGACCCGCCTCGATCTCTGAGACGTGCCATTCTGGGATCCAAGTTTAGGGATGACGAATAGGGATGCCATTTAATCTATGGTGGTGTCACAGTTCGGGCCCAGGACACTCGCTGGGCAAAGAAAAGAGATAGTCTGCATTGGTCCAGCTGTTAGCGCTCCCGAAGCACTGTGCAGCAGAGAAGAAAGGCCCCCGGTCGATCACTTGGGCCAGGCGGGAACCGTCCTACTTGCGCGGGCAGCCATGTTCAACCCTTACAAGATCGTCATGTGTCCATTTTAGGCCCGACATCGGCTGCAAGGCCGTTAGCTGGCTAGTCAGCCCGATGCCTCCATAGGAGCCTGGCACTCCTACCATTGAGACCTCGACCGAATGGGTGAAAATAGGGGCCGGAGGGAAGCTACTAATGTCTCCCTCTAACACGTCGCTCCAGTTGGTTACGAATTCGTCGGAACCGCATGGTTCCTCTAAGGTTGCGCCTAGCCGGCGTACCTCCGAAGGTCGGATTCCGCCAATATTCGTAACGTTATCGGCTTTTCACTACGAATTTGCAAGGTCATTGCGCTGGGAAAGAACGCCTCGGTTAAGCTCCAGGCGAGTGAGACTGTCCGCGTGACATTCCGCAGTGTGTTGGAGCACTGTGTGTAGGCCAGTGGCTAGAACGTGAGCAGTTATAGTTCCATACTTACTCGCTAAGACGAGTCAAGTCCATGGCCCTGGTTTTACAGGGCCTCGACATTAAAGTAGATCCCCAGATCGTTCTTGACGAACTGGGTGCCGACGTCTACAAGGTTGTAGCAGCCTCCCTGCTTTACACTAGCATGGCCACTCAGAAACCACGTCCATTAATCAGGCTTCTCGTAGAGAAGGGCGAATTCACCCAGGCTCTGTTAGAGTTAAAACGACTGTTTGGTCTCTGGGTTAGCGTAGATTTCTGCCGCCAGACCGGATGCAGGTAGTGTCAGCAATTTGGCTATTTAGTTTGTAGCAACGCGCGGCCTACGTTGGATGGGGTGGGATCACTTGACGCAGGCCTGCGCTGTCGCCGACAATCGCATACTTCGTGTACAATGTGAAGAATCTCATGCGGTCAACAACAAGCGCCATCCCTTCAACTATACAAGCTAACTTAGCCACTTCAATCGGTACCTAGACAGCAGCCTCGACTACAGCTTCGTCATCGGCTAATCATACTGCCGATCTGTTCCGTGTCTGTTCCGATTCCCTA
The DNA here is from genome assembly GCA_034769895.1 of Magicicada septendecula. Taxonomy (NCBI): domain Eukaryota; kingdom Metazoa; phylum Arthropoda; class Insecta; order Hemiptera; family Cicadidae; genus Magicicada; species Magicicada septendecula. The sequence goes on from CM068375.1 coordinate 104,760,761, forward strand.
AACTAAAAGTACAGTGAGCTCGAGGTCAACTGAACAAGTCAAACAACCAATAATCGTACCGTCCCCCGGAAACGGAACGCGCACCCTTGCATTTGGTCCCTCTTCTGCAGGACGAGAAGCTTGCTGCTCACCTGTCTCTGCCTTCCAAGCTTAGATTCCTTAGATCAGGCAAAAAGAATAGGGTTCGTCAAAATCCTCGGGACAGTCACAGCCTGCCACTAACTTTAAGCCTGCCCTCCAACAACCCGAGCAACCACCTACTCAAAAACCGGCCCCGAAGGCTTTCATAATCTCGTCCCAGCGCAGAAATGGAGCTGTAACCGGGAGCTCACCGCAGAATCCTGCTACTTCAGGTCTATCCGTGAACATCCACCCCAACATAAATTTCTCCTTCCGGTGGAAGCCTACTGTGTTATAAGTCTGTTATAAACCGCAGTCCGGCAATCCCTCAAGCGAATCCTCGAAATCGTGACGTGAAACGCCAACGGTCTCGCCTCCTGGCATCCAAACTCTTAGAGTTTACTGCCCGACACAAGCCCACTGCACTTGCATTTAGAGAAGCCCACCCGACACTGCATCGTCGATTCCGGCTGCCAAACTACGTGTGCCACCGGGATGACCGGATTGATTGCGCAGTAGGTGGCACGGCCATTAAGATGGTGGCGTCTATTCGCCATCACGTCGTTGTACTGCCACAACGGTGGAATCTCCAGTGCACTGTGGTAGAGTTCCATGGTGATCTCGATTGTCTTTTTGTGATGTCTGTATATAAGCCTCCACAACTAGAGCTCCTGTCTCTTCAGCTTCGGCGATTTGTAGGCTGTCTTCGGTATACACAGAAGGGTAGTCCTGGCGGGCTACTTTAAATCTAAGCACTCCGATGTGTGCGCGCTTGGCTAACTGAAACGGGGACCGCTACCGCGTACACAGATATCCGGATCCGACTCCGGTAACAAGTCATGGGCCCGACTGAGCTTACATACTATCTAAATAGGATCAGCTCCCGCCCCGATATACTGGACATAGCAGCGGTCAGAAGCGTTAATTGAACGGTCCATGTCCGCCATTTCGGAACCGTCCTCAAACCACTATCCCATGAAGTACATCTGGTTATCCAGCAGCCCACCGTTTGCGACGAGCGGCGGTTAGTCGAGTGGGAACGCTTTGGGCCGGCGTTTTGTCTTCGCATGCCCTAGCATGTACCACTCAAGACTGTCCAGCAAGTAGACAAGGCCGTTGTCTTGTTCGATACAGCCGTCGAACCGTGGGTAGACGTGTCCTCTCGAATTAAGCTTCGGTTCACACCCGATTACCAGTGTATTTCTACCGAGATGACTCAGCTCGCTGGCGAGAGGAATCGCCTTCGGACACATTGGCAGCGGATCCGTGACTAGGCTGACAAGTCTGCGTCCAACAGAGGGACAGGCAAGTTACGTCGTGACATGCTGGCATTTCGTAGACGCAGCTGGTAGCTAGCTGTAGGATAGATCCCCAGTCTGACGGATTCCTAGTGGTCTCACGCGAAAACGTAGACGCGCGTCGCTCCCTGCACAGGAATGACCCGATGGTCAACCCCTCGATTGCCCAGAAGAAAAGCCCGAGTTCTTGGCATACAGTTTCGAGCGTCAGTTTGCTTTCAGCCCATCCGAGAATCCAGCCTTGCTGAGCATATCCGCCGCGAGGTAGAACGCTTTCTTCGGAGGGTACTATTGCCGAACCGAAACCCATCCTGCCAATGGAGGTCACTGAGGAAATCGTTCAGCTCAAGCCCCGAAAGACGCCTGACCCAGACCGTGTTACGAATACCGCACTCATGCGCCTTCCGGAGCGTGGAACATTATTCTTGACTTGTTCAGCGTCAGATTCGAAACACCTAGAAAGACTGGACGTGCTGATTCCCGAACATTTTAGCTTTCGAGAGATGCACTCTTCCACTCATCACCTGTTGCGATTAGTGGAGTGCATTACCAAGGTCGGCTGCCTGGGCAAACAGACGATCGCGTTCTTTCTAGAATTGAAGAAATCTTGTGACCGCTTATGGAACGAGGGTGTCCTTGACAAACTCACGGAAGTCCTCCTCTCTGATTGCTATGTTTGTGTGATCGGCAGCCTTCTGCGAGACCGTAGTTTTCGTGTGAGAGTAGTCCACGCTCACTCTTTGATACAGACGAAAATTTTGTAATTTTACTTTTATTTTGCACTGGGTGTCCGTGGACTTGAATACACCCTGAGAAGCCTGGCTCGAAGATTCTATGGTCGGGCGGCCCAAGTTATCAACAATTTCACAACGGCAACTATAGTGCAAGGACAGCTAACTCTTCCTCTTGAAAGCCCCGTTTGAGAGCCCTGGAAATATAATCTTCCAATTCCAGGGAAGCTTCATGCCCCTCCACACTAAATTAAAGTAAGATAAATTGTAAAGTTTCTTATCCAGGAGTCAAGAGTCCATTCGGAGTTTCGGAGACTGCGTTACTCGCGTCTCGCAACTCCTAGTCGAGAACTGCCATTCTCTCTTAGCTTTATGATTCAGGATGCTACATCACAAATGAGCGAAACATTTAATATTTACAATAATAGGCCTATCAATAAAATGTTTATGAAAACTAATCTCATATTATCTGAAGATCGGTTTTTATCAAACAGGCTTAGCTGTTTAATTTTTGTTTTTAAAATGTTCGTTTTAAAGTTTGTTACAAAGGGTAAAATGTGGTCCAGGGAAAGGATGAAGAGATGTTGCAGCCGTGGATGCTGGGACTGGGTAGGGAGTCCTTCGTTACCCGGTAGAGCGTTAAGATTTATGAAGTCAAATCAAGATATCGGGCGGGCTGCGGCGCCTTAGGAAAAAGTTTTGTTTCTACAATCGACAAGAATGCATGGGAATCAATTATACGATTTTACTGACAAACTAGAATAGTTGATATCACTTACAGAATGTAAAAAACAATTTGGTGCTACTGAAAAAGACTATAGCTGCTAGGTTGGAGGCTAAAAGACAAAGATAGCACTTTGACGACCCTGTGGGAGATGGAGGGATGGTTTGTTCATTATTTTGGTACAGAACAGTGCACACAAATTGATCAGGAGACAAAAAACTGAAGAATAATTTGTTCAGCTGTGGTTAGACGAGTTCTGGTTGTGAGACTGATGATGAAATATAAGGCGCTAATATACTGATGCGCATTAATAAATATGTGATTAAACATTTAAGCCTTAAATTTTAAATTTACTAAAACGAAGGCATGAAAATTTAACTACAAATATAATTCTTGGCTTTCGTTGTCCATCACGTGTCCGTTACTTAACTGAATATAACTAACTCACTACCGACTCGGAACACAAAGTCTTTTATGGGTAAAAACGTAAAAGTTTTACCTTTTAGCCTGAACCGGGTTTCGCTTTTAAAAAGCTTCTTCAGAGGTTGCCGTTGGGAGCACTGTCCTTAAAATGTTTTTTCAGAGGGTGCCGTTAGGAGCACTGTCCTTATACAGTCGATACCGTCGCCAACAACAAGACGGACAGTGCCCCTAATGACAGCCTCTGAAGAAGCTTTTTAAAAGCGAAAACCGGTTCAGGCTATAAGGTACAACTTTTACGTTTTTACCCATAAAAAACTTTGTGTTTCGAGTCGGTAGTGAGTTAATTATATTTAGTACAAATATAACTTACTTTCTTTACAAAAATGAATCTCGTTGTCTGCAAAAATGAAGTATAAATTAATTGTCTTGAGTGAAAGTCTGCGTGACATAGGCTTACGTACACGTTTTAATGATTATCTTATGATGAAGACCAAATAGAAACCTGTAAAAGCTGAATGCTGGTAATAGCGTTTAGTCTTATTGAAGGATACAGACTAAGCTGTATTTATGTGATAAGGAATAAGTTGTTATTTTCATATGAAAGACGACTGTAATATTGAAAGGATGCAAGTGTGTGTGTGTGTGTGTGTGTGTGTGTGTGTGTGCCTGCCTGCAGTAAACCTATAGATTTTCATATGACAAGCATACGCTTTTTAAAGGCAGACTTTAGTATTCTTTTTGAAGAGATTACTAGTTTGAAATCCCCACTTATGCGCTAGCCTTTGGTCTGCATTATTTCGTTATAACTTCTTTAACTAAAGAAAGTATAAAGTGTACAATTAAATATGATTTTTTGACACTTTCCTTTTCCTATATGCTGCAAATTAGATGTATTCATAAAATACATTATTGTCGAAACTTATCTATTCTCTCTTTACGCCTTCCTAAACATATCAACTTTTACTGTCTACGAAATTCTACCAAAGAGATATGAATCTTCTTCTGCTTCTTCTCCACGTCAAGGTATAGGCTTACAGCCTGTTCCGCTTTCACTGAAGTTATGTCTTTCTTGGTCTACCTATATCTCGTATTCCTTGAAGTCTGTATGTTATTATTTCTTTAGTAGTCTTATATCTTCCATTCTTTCGATATCGTGCCTCCATTTTATTTGACCTCCCGTTATTGTGCTAGCCATGGAATATACATTTAACTTAGTTCTTATAACAGATATGAATGAACTCATTATATTTTAATTATTAGAAAGTTTGAAAAATTATATCAAAAATATCAAATAATAATGTATAACTTAATAGACATATATGAATTTATAAGTTTAATTTTACTGTACTAGAGAATAGTACAGTCTGTCTTTTTACCTTTCCTGCTACCTTTTCTTAAATACGATTTGGACATGTCAGATACCCATTACTAACAGTTTTGTCTTATTATATTTATAAGATTCTAAGTTATAATGTTTGTCGTGATTATCTCATCAATTCTCTTCTTATTAAATCGTTTAAGCTGGAGTTTTGAAATAAATTCACAGATGGAATTCAGGGTTTAGAATAGTTAACTAATAAACGGCAGCATTTTTTATTATATAATTTTTATTTTATTATTGTAAAATTGTGTTTTTGTTTCAGAAACCTCTTTGGTTGTGTTCAGATAACAGAAAATTAACTGGTATTATTGAAAAAAATGTATGATATTTTTTACTAAAACGTTGGCCTATATTTAAAAAATAATTGAAGAGGTAAAAGGTAATAAAGAATAATTAAATAACAAGCCAACAAAATTTACTCAAACCGGAATCCATCCTTAGCTACACTATGAAAGTATCGCTTGCTAAATGATATGGGATGTGTTGGTTGTACGACTTACTTTGTTTACAAAAATAAATCTTGTCGTTATCTGAAAAAGGATGTCTTGAATTTGACAACCTCCTCAATTTCTTATTAGTATTAACGTTATGAGTGCACATACAGATTTCTTCAAATAAATCCCTAAGACAAATTCACAAACTGGAGATCTTTCTAGACAGTCCACAAATTAATTTTCCGTTTAACAGGATTTGCATAGAGAGCTGGTGATTCACATTGGTACATATTTTGCCTTTGGAACTGTAAAATGCGCCATACGTGTTGATTTAACTCATCTATACATCTTTGGTGTTCATAGTGTTATCCGACATGGCAGCAGCAGTCACAGCTGCAGAGATCGTACTCACTTTGGATTTAAGTTGCTCAAATAACTGGGGTTTTTTAGCGCCGTAGTAACTGAAGTATTTTCTAATTTCAAATTATTACGAAATTACGGAACACTAACGAAAAGGCGAGAGTGTCGTTCTATACGCTTTTGCTAGCCCAGCGTGCATCGTCTGTATCAAGGCCGTCCACCCATGTAGCACTAAAGTACTTCCAGACTGTTCAAGAGCACACTTAAAATATGCTGCAACAGTACGAATGTACAGTATATGGTACTGGGGTGCACTTCACAATTAGTTAAGATAATTTGTGTAAATTAAATAAATAATCAATATTGTCAGGAGTATAATAATTCAGATATGAAGCTGTAAAAGGTGAACAACGAGTTTGCCTGCTTGAACAGGTAGGTCACGCCACACTCAGCTGCGTTTGTGTACACGTGTATCTTACGTGTGTGAGTGCAGCCAGTTAATTCCTGCAAAGTATCACCCCTAAATAAACGTTAATAAATATATAAATTATTTAAATTGTGATAAGTGTGTGTGAAATATCACAAAACAAAATATGCCACAGTGTAAATAATATAAAGACGCACGCGTATACGAAAGATTGTGCGAAAATAATAAAAAGTGCAAATAAATATAAATAAAACTTATAATAATTGAGATAGAGAAAAACGGTTAACACACAGTTGTACACATAATTACCGACCAGATGAATATCGGGTAATTTGCAAAAGATTTCGCATGTTGCGAAGATCAGTGAAATAAATGTGTAAATAATCGTGTTTGTAAAAGGACGCTACGACAGACTGATTCCTGCAGAGAATTGTCGAAACATGATTTTTGCGCCCTAGACTATAAATACGCGAGACACACCAGCCTTGTTCTTTTTCTCGATCAACCACAGCGGCAGCCGGAGGCTATGTCCGACAACATCATCACTTTCGTGAGATCACCGCTGCAGCCAAAGGCTATTACGGGAGACGAGGGAGCAGCACACTACATGGCATAGATTCCAGTCGTAGAGTACGAGTCATCGGACTACTGAGAGGATCCGGAGGACGAGGAACGGACTCCAGGAGTACACGACTACGCAGAATCAACCAGGATCAAGGACTCAGGACCAGAAGAGGATACGCTGAAAAACCGCCACGATTAAGGTGAAAGAAAGCCATGTATTCATCCAAACGAAAGAATTAATCAAAGACAATTAAACATTGAAAAAAGAAAGACAATATAATTCCAAAAAGTGTAATTAATAATTTGTAAATGTAATTGTTCTTGCATAATAATTATAATAATATTTGAATTAGGAAAGTATATTTTTGAAATGATAATTTATTGGAAATATTTAAATTAATTTTGAAAGAATAGTAATTTTTCTAAAGTAATTAATAAGTCATAAATAAGAAATGCATATGCAACAACAATAAGAATTAAAAAAAAGAAAGATTAGAAAATTTAATAATAATTTTTCATAATAAATTGAGCAAGTCGAGAGCAATATTATATAATAAGCAATGTTAGTTATAGTTATAAGATTATTTTATGTTTCTATGTAATATGAGATTACTTGTATTTATTAACAAGGAGGTGTACTACGAGTACACATACACATGCAAATAATAATGAGTTTTTAGCTCGCAATTTAAATGAAAGTTAATTAATAAATGTTTTGAAACATTCTAAACAATTCACGTTGTTATTATTATTACGATTACACCCATTGAATATTTATAATGTAAGTATCGTCAACGATATAGATAGACAAGATAGTCAAAAACGTTATAATGCATTAGCTGTCATGCCGCAGTAAAAGGTCACTTGCGCGACCTATAAAAGCCACAGCAGCTGGCTTTGTCAGTCAGTTACGTTAAGCGATTTTCTTAGTGCGGATCGAGTGGTGGTTGAAGATTGGTGGAAAGTGTTAACGGTTTTATAACTAGTGTAGAACTCTATTACTCAACATTATTATTGCGTGTGAACAATATTTTAATTCCATTATTGTACGAGTATAATTTTGTTTAATAACTTATTCATTGCAAACTGTTATTTGTGTATAATTAAATCTGGGGATTAGCGACTTCGTTGGTGTCTGTATTTGTATCCATTGTACCATACGACGATCAGTGAGACCATCGTAACAATTTTATTACGGGTAAAAGTAAATTTATCTGGAAATATAATCTGGATCATTCCACTGTGGATCAGCTTTGTAAAGCTCAATGATTCGGTGAAAAATCGATCTATCTGCACAATTTTAAGGAAGGCCATGAGCAACACAACATTTGTAAAAAGTAAATTTACGTTTTCTTGCGTTTATTTGATCATTATCTCATTTTGAGCACATCAAATTCGAGTTGCATGTTAGTCGCCGTTCGTTTCACATAGGTACTTTTGTTCAGTTTACTTATTATGTTTCATTGTTTTGTCCCCACTACACGAATTATGGAATTTGCTCAAAAAGTAAATACAACCACCGTTTTCTTTTGTCGACCTATGTCTTTTCTTCCCGTGTGTAGTTGATGGCTTAAGTTCTTTGCTTTCGCATTTGGCTACCATATTGTCTTCACTTTTCTTTGTACTTCACATTCAGGTCACTTTGTACGTGTTAATTTACTTTTGGTTTCCACTCCTGCAGTCTCCTCAGTAACCTTATGTCCACCGCTGTATTTTACTGTTATTCGTCTTCATGTTTATCCATCTCTCTCTGTCCTATACAAATACTTCCGCAATACGAATCTTTGAAACTTAATTTTTATATCCTTTGAACTTGTACTAGCCAACTATTGACTAGTTGTCTAGTTGACTATACCACTATATACTATATACTATTTATATAACGATCGTAGTTATAAACGTGTCAAACGCCAAATTCACAAAATGAGAAATTCGCACAGTTAGATTTTTGTTGATACTTCTTTGATAAACCACATGCCTTGAAAGACCATAACTTTGGAATTTTGTAGAGAAATTTTAAGATTATATTGCAAATATCGTAAATTAGAGGTTTTTTTTAGTTCTCTAGCATTATTATCATGTAAACAGTGTATTGTCTCGACCATAGCCGACTTATTTTCTCTATAATTTTCCATGTATAGAGTTTATCACGTCTGTAAATGTTAAACCTTTCAACTTCTTCCGCACATCCTCCTCAAACAGGAAACACTCCTACACGGATCTTAGGCATGTCATTTCAGAAACAATATTTTTTATGTCTCTTTTTTACTGATATAATTTATGTCTTTTTTTAATAGTGATTTGGAGCAGTCGCTTCCTTTTGATAGAACGTCAATGAAAGCCGTATGTTTAAATACTAAAATCTGAAACATAGTTTATTCATCGTACGAAGAAATTCGTACAGAAACTTCTGTTACAGAAATATTTGATATATAAATTCAGTACTCTTTCAGAAAATGTGAAATACAGTTGTTTTGTTGCAATTGGTAGGAAATAAATATGCAATGTAAGAGAGGCTCTGCGATGTGCTTATATTTAATTAATTTTGGTTAATTTAGAATTTATAGTTTGTGTATGCTGTATTCTCTCTATACAATATTACGTCAAACATAACAAGTATTTCCTAATAGGCGGAAACAAGTATAAATTGATCAGGTCCTTTAATACTTTGAATGCTCGTATCCCGATTTTCCATATTAATATTATTCTGTAATTTAACATTTTCTTTTTACAATTAGCCAAATTCTAGCATAACGTTTTCAGATTCGGTGACGGTTTACAAAAGAATGTACGCAGCCCTATAGGATAGTCTATTCTGCCAGCCCTATTTGATACTATAACTTTGGAAGGATCGATGTTGTGTGTGTGTGTGGGGTGTGATATGTTCGAATAATATGTGTGATTTGAATTGTGTCTGTTCATTTAGGATGTGGTTTTTATGTGTTTTTGTGTGTTTGTATATTTCCAATTGTTTAAGAGTGTCTAGTTTTTTGCCTTTTGTGTGTACGTGTAGAATATCCATGTTTAGATGTTTGTGTATGTGTGGTTTGCTTCAATGAGATGGTTTGCAAAGGTGGATTCGGTAGTGGAGTGTAGTGCCTTTGTGTGTTCAGCGTATTACATATCAGAATGTCTATCGTTTAACGTTAACATCCAGAATTGAACTTTAACCTTTTAGTTTTCTTTCAACGCAGGCCTATAATTGTACATTTTGTTAGCGGTCTTTAAGTAACAAACGATTGTAACTTTACACCGACAGAGTGGGTATAACAGATTTTTATATGGAACTAAAACGACGAGTATTGCATAATGCATTAATAGTATAAACAAATCTTGGTTGTCAACAGAAAAAGTGTCGTTATTAATTTGTTTTTAATTGCGCGTGCATTACATTTTCCTGTAGGTATAGCCTACTGTAGCGACGTATTTGAAGATGATGCAAGCCTAACGTAAGTATACACACATATCAAGTCTCCATTAAGTCTCCGGTTGCCAATCTGTATTTCTGATTAACATGGAGGCCCGCGCGTGATATATAGATTGGAAGCATATAACAGTACGGAATTTTTGGCATCATTATTGATTTTTGTTATTACGCAGTATCGCTCAGCGTCAAAACGGCAGAAAAGCGTTCGGCAGGTAGATGAGTTAACGATAACACAGAAACGGGATTACTCTGGGATTTAGGGAGTTCATATATTTCAGTCACTGTTATCTGACTGTAATCATGTACGTCCTGGAACTAGAAATGTTGCCCATGGAGGTGGAATGCGTTCTTCAATAGACAGAGTTTCTATGGTTTTTTGAAAGGTAAATAGAAATTTGTTATTAAAATAATTTAAGTATAGGCCTATACGTCCTGTGATTATAGCATAATGAACATTATTTAAAATAATCTATCTGATAGAATTGTGTTTGAATGTTTGATGAGAATAAAATAATAAGAAGGTTCGGTGTTGTGTGGCAATAAATTTTATTACTTTCTGTTCAATGGTAGATGTAGATGTTTCTGTCTACTCATGTAGCTCGGAAAAAAATGGTTGTCAGCTGAGAGGCAGACAACTGACTAATCTCATAACCACTTCTTAAAGAGCTAAAAGAGCTACACAGGTGCTTAGCGTGTGCTTATGTTGAAAATGTCGGTGTGTTTATAAACGTTCGCGTGAAATTGCTGTCTAATACGTTATCTATAATACGCTTTTAAAAATATTTCTGTACATATTTTGGGTGCCTTTGGACGGTCTGTCACTAACTTTCATCAAAACGTTTTATATAGATTTCCTATTCAAATTATTGCATGGTCTCCCCAAGTTAAAGTGATGATATTCATTAAGCTGATTGTGTTTGTGGCAAAATATTTGTTATTGATGTGACTCCGCACTTGCTTTGAGTGAAGAATGGCGGAATTGATTACTTCTTTCGTGTTTTTCTCGTCACCTACTTTATTATGCAACTTTCCTTTCTTCACTGCGTCTGCCTTCACAATCTACATACACCTCTCTTTCCCATCGGTTTACACATTGTAACAATTTTAGGTAATCTTGTTTCCTTCAACCGCTCTGTGTATCCGTTGCCAGTTAGACTTATTTTGACGTAAACCGTCCTTTGTATTATAGCCCCGTAATCATCTCCAAATGTACCACTTTCTTGTGTGCATTCTTTAATGCCCCTTGAAATTTTATTTCAGATAACGAGAAACTATTCTATTCTGGTTAGAAAACACCAAGCTTTTGCTGTCACGCACAATATTTCATTGTCAAGCATAGTATAAAATTTAAATTTTGTGTTGTTTCCTTATTTGTTTTTAAACGTTTTGTCATCGGTGCTTTGATATTTATACAGCACTGTTTTAATTTTCCATGTGTAACATATGATGTAACTCAACTCGAATTATTTGAACAAGAAACTTAAACACGACATTTATTCAGTAATATAATCCCTATTTAACTGTAATCTTTCCTTAATTAACATGTTTATGATTATTTTTATTATTTAAATTAATTTTCATAGAGCATTCTTTTAGTACGTTAATTGTTCGTTTATTGTTTATTTGTTTGGCAGGGGCTTAAAGATATCTTCGTGTCGTTTTACATTGGCCGGTTGATGAAGAGACGGTATTGAACAGTGAAAAAGTAAGGTTATTAGGAAAGGATTATAGACATTATAGACTTCTGTCTATATTCATTTATTGATTACCTAAGCAACAGTGTTTGCGTTCGTAATAACGATACCGTTATGTAATTATATCTTATTTTACTTCGTTTTGATAATACAGATTTATTTAATACAATTAAAACAGTTAATAAACTTCCATTTATACGCCATGCCTCCATTACAATGTTCTCCTAATTTTGTTTAATAAAATTCATTTTAGACTGAATTTATTTTGTTTTCCGAATTTTTAAACAGCTTATTAAAGTAATGTATAAAACCAATATTGTAAGGCCTCTTATTAACAATATTAATTAGTTTTTCTTTTTGCACTTCTATTCAATACTTGGTTTGATTCCAAGGACTCACAATTCTAGTTTTATCCAGTCTGTTGCTAATGGTAAGCTTTTACTGCTACTATGTTTAATATTACTTAAGATATTATGAAACCTATTAAAACAGATATTGTAACGTCACGAGACGTCCCAGAAATAAGAACACCATAAGAATTAAAATAACCACTAAAAAATATAAAATAGTAGAGGGTCAACTCATATAAATCACATAATTAATGTAATTAAAAGCCAAACAGGTTTAATACAGCAAACTGACAATTTGTATTAAAGAATGGATTATTGACAAAACCAATAAACAGACTTAAACTTTGACCATAACGACACCCCATAGAGTGTAGAAGTGAAATGGAAAAATGAAACCAATAATAATAAATGGTATTAAGAAATAAACTTTGTAAGTGACAAAATGTATGTCACAATGTTTCAAGAAGTAGCTCAGAATAGGGCATAAAAACAGAATTGTTATAGAGTTATTACTCAATTTGAAACCAATGTATGGTTAAATATATCAACTAGAATTACCAAATGGCTTAGATCCATAATTAGAATCATAAAAAATTGTAAACAAATATTAGAAAATTGCAATGATAAATATGTAATGGACATGTGACACACCCAGAATAATGAAACAATCAATTATCATAAAACAAAAAGATAATGATATCTAAATGTCAAGTAGATAAAGATAAACAATTTATGTTAATTAAAGGAACTTTTAAAATACCTAAAAGTCATAAATAATATTAAAAAACATGTCAAAAAGTTACAGGTACTATGCATCTAAAATGATTTAAATTATTACTAATATATTGTCAAAATGAAACCAAATTCCTTTTAAAAGTTGCACAAGAGTGTAAAATCAATAGACCTAGAGATATCATTAGATAATAAACCAGAATGTATTAGATATATCAGAAGTTACCTGAACCATAGTGTAAACCTGTCAAAACAGACAGAGGAAAAGGGTCATAATTAAAATATTTGATGTTTAAAACCCTAAATTATCGACAAATAAGATGTAAATAAATGACATCAAGCTAAAATAAACCTGCTCAGTTGATAATAATATCAATTCGATAAGAATTATGGCAAAAGTAAAGGTATTATTGACCAAATTAAGATGACTGTCCCAGATGAGGGAAAAATGATGCTAACGAATAATGCTCTTAAAATACTGTATATTATGAAACAGGAGGTGGTCATGAAAAAGGAGCAAAGCTTAAGCTAAAATTTAACACCAAGAACAACCTGTTTCATAAGACAATAGTGTCATAAATTAATAATTACTAATGTAAAAATTGTTAGGCCTAAGCCAAGGTCATTGTTTATTCACAATTATTCTTATATATGTTATTGTAAAGATATTAAATTTGTTATATAATTATTCACATTAAGCATCCATGTTTTAGTAAGGTGTAAGACACCTAATTATCCAAAATAAGTGGATAATGATGAATTATTTATATCATCACGAGGTAAGATTATAAACTTGTTGTATGTTTTAAAGTTAAACTATCCTAAACCAGGATTAACTAGTACCTAATTAATCAGTTGATCGCAGGGAATGCAATAATAATAATCAAATTTGCATTGTAAGTAGTCCTGTAAAGTTATCTGAAAAAAACAGAATCAAATAGGGAATTTCTAAAATTTAATCCAAAAAGAAGAAGAAGAAGAAGCAGACGCATGGAAGCTTTGGCGGAAATGAAAATTGTTCTATGATGTTCGATAAAACACTTTCTAGAAATTTCTCGAACAAATATTTCGTCAAAACAACGGAAGTACGTAAATTATTAATAGAAAAATGACGTAATAAGCATCATGTAATGCAACGCATTTGGCTAGGGTATATAAACGACAATCCCACAGACCAAGGACGCAGTTTTTTCTCAAATCTCACACAAGGCAGAACAGTACGTAGATCGACTATACAAATTTTCAAAGATATTACATAAAGAAGAAGTATCATTAAATCATTTGCGTGATAATTAAACAAAGTAAACTTTTTTAACGACGAGTGAGAAAGTAATTCACGACAACGAACTTGCAGAAGAAGAATAGATTCGACGACTACCAACGAAGCACATTTGTGGTTAGGACGCCAAGTTCACAGCGACACGAGCAGATTAACAACGAAGAATAGAAGTTTACTAAATCAGTGAAGTGAATTGTGGAGTGTTAGTGAGCCATTTATTTAATTAAATAAATTAAATTAAAGGCAGTGAAAGAAAATAGTTTCGACGGACACCGTAAGTTTTTAACCAAATATTTAAATAACGATCTGGTAATATTTTTTCAAATAACTAACTACATAAAAAACAATATACACTGTAATTCACAATATAATAAGGGAACAATCTTGGTAGTTAAAGAACTTTGACGGTTAATTAACCAAAAATATTCATAGTAATAAATCGATTGGCAATACGTCAGTCAAATACGAATATTGTTCACTTATCAAGTTTAGACTAGTATAAGAAATTTTGTAAGGCATCATTTTGATAAATCTTGGAAGTTAAAAGAATTCACAACCTTGTGATATTGTAAGGTAATTAAACTCAACCGATCAACTGAGCAAATTTTTAGCCGATGGTATAATTAAGGGTTATCTAGGATATTGAACATTGTAATTTATTGAACCAATTTTAAAAAGTGTATTAACCAGACAATTTTGAATTTTAATAAATTGAATTTTTATATAAGTACAACTCAACTGGCTTATCATTTATAGAAAATTATTTACGAAATTAAGAATCGATTATATTTTTTTATAAATAGATTTAATAGTTTAACTTCAGTTGATTCTTTTTTCCTGGACTAGTGTTCAGGTGGCGCCCAGATTTAGCATAAGTGTGTGTTTTTGTATTACAGGAAACACCAATTACAGGACTCAAGGTCAGTATATTTAAACAAAAAAAATAAATAAAATAAATAAAATAATCCAATTAAACCCCTAAAGCTAGGTACCCCTTAAACCCCCTTGGTAACGAGTTGATTCTTCCCAAAGGACATTTAACACCTGCGGTTGAAGGCAACGAGTGCCACAAACTATTAAAAGAATAAAACAATATTAACTTTTTCAATAAAAAAACTCGTGATAAAATAATTAAAAGTTAAATAAATAAATTACATCCAGAGTTTTATTCTTTTTATTTCAATATTTACACATGTATTCAAACAAACAAAACTTGTTAAGTTCTACATAGTTTACCTTAACCTTAACATGCTACAAGGTCGCTACAAGGTCATGTCACCTTGTTTACAGGTGTACAGGTGTATGTTTACAGTTCTAACATACAATGTTTGACAAAACTGATATCGAATACCGTGTAGTTAAAAGAATGAATGTTCCTGTTCCGTACATATATGCACTTGTATAACAGGAACTAAGTTCAGGGGTTTCCACTTGGAGTATTCTCGTGTGTCCATTTACCAAGAATAAGAACCCATAGTAGCACAGTACACACTAAAAAAATTAGAGTACGCAACAGAAAGTGTTTAGTAAGTTAATATTCTTAGTAAGTATAATAAGTATAATATCTTCGTTGGAGTGTATATATTAATTTTGTACATATGTGCTAGTTTTATCGTAATCCACCCATATTTTATTAAAAACGCTGAAACGAATATATTTTTGTCTATGTAAATTCAAGCAAAAACTACTTTTTTCTCATTCTTATAAAATTTGCATACATTTAAAAATATTTTTCACTTATACGGGAACAAAAAAAGTATCATAAATAAAATTAAAACTTTCAAAAACTCACTGAATCGTTAAAGAACATAAAATAGAAATAATTAAAGGCTTACTGGAATGTTTAGTGAATTATAACTTTACAGTCTCATATTTCTATAATATAACTCATGCGTTTACAAATTTTTTTATTTTATTTTAATACAAGTTTATTGATATCGCCTGCACCAAAAGTTTATCACCGCCACACAACACATATTTATAACAATCATGCTTATATTTCTTGGTACGTAGATAAAACATTGTTCTTTGATGATAAGTGTTATTGATGTAGGCCTACTTGTTATGAGGAGGATAGATTGCATTTACTTCATTTACATTATTTGTCTTCTTCTCCTTGTAATTCCCGACCAAGTATCTTTCAATAACTTTAAACTTAACAATTAACTATGAGATGCGTTTCTGTTTTCAGACAGTACTTTGTGAACAGCAATGATCTGACCACCTTGCACATCTATTTCCAGCTCCCTATCCATATCCTTAACGATGCTCTCCGTAAGTTTCTTCCTTGCGTATTGTTACATACACCTCTAGCACATATACAACAACAAATTGTTAGCACCTGCGTTTTGAGTTAGTAGTCCTTCGTTTTCTCTCTTTAGGTTTGAAAAGTCGGCCTTAATCATTTCGTAAGAATATTGGATGTTTAATTATGCTGGACAATTACTGCATGTATATAGTATATTCTCTTCATGGAAATTATACTTGAAGAAGAAATGTTCGCCGCTATCTTTCTTACCTTCCTCTTCACACTGCAAATGGCATCGTCTTCTTCTTATCGATGTTTAATTATGCTGGACAATTACTGCATGTATATAGTATATTCTCTTCATGGAAATTATACTTGAAGAAGAAATGTTCGCCGCTATCTTTCTTACCTTCCTCTTCACACTGCAAATGACATCGTCTTCTTCTTATCCTTTAGCGCTACAGCCCAACGTAAGCTCTGGGTTCCAACACCAATCTTCTTCAATGTCTCCTGTCCGTCATCTCAGTGTAACCCTTCACAAACGTTTCCATGAGATCTTCCGGCACAAAATCCAACCATCTTTTCCTAGGTCGACCTCTCTTTCTGGTTTTACAGACGTCAGGATTTTCTTTGGCATACGCTGATCATCCATCCGCTCTAGGTGGCCTACCCATTGTATTCGTTCTGCCTTTACGAATCTTACAATGCCCTCATCCCTTAATAGATCATCTATCTCCTGGTTATTTCTTATTCTCAATTCAATATCTTACTTAATAGGGGCCATAAACACGTCGTACAATCTATCTTCTAAATCTTCTTAGTGTATCTTGTTCCTATTTTGCTAATACTTCAGATGCCGTACTGGGATAAAACCACGTGTGCAGTTTTTTCACACGGTAATGCATTTGAATGACAAAACAAAAGTTGTTTCCATGGCACTTACTATCATTCTGAGACTGGTTGAGGTTCTGTTATAAAAATAAATTACTGGTGTGATAAGAAACCGTCTATTACTTTTGAATGGAAAGTACCACAATGTGTCTGCGACAGCAAAACGTTTCGCGCAACACATACTTTCAGATTTCAAAACAGTAGGATTATCAGTTAAAAAATCCAAAATCCTAAAATTTAATTACTTCTTAAAAAATCACATTAAAAAGACTTAAAAAGTTATTTGAATAATAAACATTATATAGCTTTAAAAATCTTGGAAATATATAAATATAATTTTAATTTTAATTATAGTCTATGTAAATAAATTGAAAGAAACAATTCACTAAAACTGATTGTCCTATTAGTTAGTAAAACGGTGTATATATTACAAGATTAAGTAATTATTTATGTAAGTAAACAACTTTATTTTGTCTGTCGAACGTGTCAGAAGATACGTATCTACCATAATATCAACTGAGGCAAAACATATCAAACTGTCAAGCTGTAAACAAAACCGACCCAACAAACCTACAGAAACAATAAAATAAGGAAATGGTATACACAAATCAAAAAGAAAAAAATGATATAAAACTGATAAAACTGATTACGTAGGTAGTTATGGAATCGTTTTATGTATGTCGTCAATGATTTTTTCCGTTTTTCTGTTTTATGGTACAAAAACGTTGTAGCGAATGACTAGTGGTATAACTGTACCACGTTGTTTTGCATCATTAGGTTTTTATTACAATATGAACTTTCACAGTGCACGTTGTAAATTAAGTTTCTTGGAATTTATAACAACCAACAGAAAAATGCAAGTAAATTCCATGAATATGAAATAAACCTTACAGACACGATTGAAAATGCATGTTAATTTTTACAGAATTACGTAATTAGTGCAAGGGAGGTAAAATATACTAGTATAAAGATTAATACTGACATCTGCTTCTAATTAAAACGTTAATAGTTTCACATAATTCAATCTAATCTACATTCATATTTATTATTATTTTCCATTCCGTTTTACGTCAGTGTGGCAGAGGGATTTTTTTTTTCAAGTAAATACGTATTACGTCTTAACTTTATTATTAACATATACAATATTCTGCCTATTGGTAGCTTCAGTACAAAACGTTTGTCTCCAGTTGCTCTTATATCAGGTATGTTCTTCGATTTCCTTACAACGTCCATCTTATCATCAACTACTATAGCTATTCTTTTCGTTTCTCTTCTTTTCCTTTTACTGTGCCCTCAATAACAATAATTCATTTTCTTAAAAGATGGCTGTGATGGATTGTAGACATTTGAATTTGAATTTAATTGACGGACTGTTGCCAACACAGGAAAAAAATAATAGAACGTTTCGGCTACCCAAACAAACGCCAGTCCGCCAGTCGTCTTCACGTTAATTATAAACTAATATATTTAAAGAAATAAATAATACTTTGTGTACAAGTAACAGAGAGTCGGCAGAATAATAATAACAAAAATTCACATAGTGTAGTTATTATCAACAGATAAAATAATACAAATGAATACTTACTATGAAAAAACCCTCAACACTTACAAAACACAAGCACAAACGCAGCCTACGCACAAACTGCTAAGCCACACAACAACTAAAAGTGTTTTACGAAGATTTAAGGACTCTGCTTTCATTGTTACAAATAATAATTGCATTAGTCAGGTCAACATCAAAATTCCGAACATCTGGCTTTGTTTTACTTCCTCTCCAAGATTGCATTTATAAGAGTTCTGTTTTCCTTTATTCTCTCTACAACCTCTTTATTACTCATTCAGTCAAAAGGTTTTATTCTCTACGGTTGTGTCACACCCAGAAAAAGTATCAGTCGTATCCTTCACTCTCTTCCCTATAAACCACGTTTTACAGTTCGTGTAAAAAACGCTACACACAGCACCTTACCAGTCTGTTTTTACAAAGATATAAAATGTACTCTTATTTTCATCGAAGCTTCTTTACTAAGATAATTTTGTTTTAACCTCTATTTCTCTCCTATAGTCCTTCATTCTGTATAGGTTCCCAAATACCTATACTACTCAACTTATATTTTTTCATCTCCGTGTCAAGAGTATCGTATATTCACGTACTTTAATTGTCATAACATTTTTTCTCTACATTTATCTTCACCCGGTATAACCCCAGTCATAGTCATTCACTTGTCCAGTATATATTATCACTACAAATAGATGCCATCCACGTACAGATATCCTACACAAAAATTTACAATTAACAATTTGCAAACTACACTAAACACGGTTGTATAGTATCCTCAACTAAATCTCAAACCGAAACTCTCAGAATCTGTATCACACGGACTCCCAGACTCTTCCCACCTAACTACTACCATATGGGTTGCCGTAATCGGCAGGAACGGTTATGCCATGTAATAACTCTACGAGGGAGTGCTACGATGTCGTAGGTGCCTGCAGATTAATCCGTCGCTTCTAGGCAAGCGCAAAAACCATTAGGATTTTACAAACTGAGCCATTTGGCCGATCTTGTGACCATCGTTACAAGGGTACTACGCATGTAGTGTTCTACAGAGAGATAAGTGACAAAGTAAAGCAAAACTATAACAGGCGTATCAGAAATGAGCTGAAAGACCGTACGAGATCGTGAAAAAATGAGGACATGAGAGAAAGATGGAAAGTAGACAACATTGAAAACTGAATCGTATGAAGAGATAAGAATGGAGTTCTCATTTCGATAGAATGGAAAAGAGAGAATAGTAGAATAATTCATATTATTGACAAGAAACCAGGCGGCAAGAGAAGAGCCGGTAGGAAAAGTTGTCATCTGTTTCCATGGACAAGTCATAGTAAGGAAAGAAGAACAGAAAAAGTTGACTGAGTGAGAACAGTTTTACCGACTATGAACTTCTTTAAAGCTGAAGATTTTTGTAAACGTTAACTCGTCTGAAGGTTGTAGAGAAGTTAGTGAAGATTTTGCCTAAATTGAAGAGATTTAAGTAATGGCTGTGACAGCAGCTTGGATGCCTGTTCGTTTTGAGACCTACGATACACTTTGTACCTGCACTCTTGGCGACGCAAAAAAAATATATATCAGCATAACGTAAAATGAAGTAAGCGGGGCACTGAAATGTGTTAAGATGTTTGTAGGGATTATGTTGGAGAAGTAAACAAACGTAACGTTTGTTTCAAAACAAATGAGTAGTTTATGCTGTTCTTGTCTGTGAACATCACATCACATCGCGTCTCTTGGCTGCCGAATTTAATGCTGATGGTCAGTGATTTATTAGATTGATTCAACTGAAGTGATCACCATGTCAAGGGATGAATATATATTAACAAAGTATATAGGGCAAATCGTATGCTCTCTCTCTCTCTCACACACACACACACACACACACACACACACACACACACACACACACACACACACACACACACACACACACACACACACACACACACACACACACACACACACACACACACACACACACACACACACACACACACACACACACACACACACACACACAAAACATGAGCTGCAGAAGTCGCTCACTATTATTTTTTGATAAATTGTGATATTAAAACTTCTTGTTGTTATTCTTACAACCAAGCATTAGGCTAACTGCCTGTTGCCTCCAGATCATTCTACCTCTTTTTTAGTCTTCCGAGGAAGTTTCCTGGGATGTGCATTGCGGTCCGATATATCTATACACAATCTTTTGGCATCTTCTTGGTGCTTATTCTTTGTAAATGCTGTTACCATTTGTCCATACACTCTTTAATTTGGTCATTTAAGAAGGCAACTTTTAATTTTCTTATTTCTGTATTCCTGAATCCGACTCTTCTTGTGCAACCTGCGACCATTTGTAGCATTTTCGTCTCTGTTGTTTGGATTCTTATTTTATTTTATCCTGTGAGTGTCCATGTTTCACTCCTATACAATAAACTAGGGATAGCCATAGTTTTATAAAATTTTATTAGTATATCTTTTTTATTTTATTCTTTAGGTTTATATGCATAGTATTATTTATGTAGTTAAATCATTCTATCTTTTTTAGCCTATATCTATTTTATCCGTGTATGATACATGGATTGTTTGAATTGTTTATACAAGCGATTAGTGTGAGTTATTAGTGAAGAATTGTCAGACTGCGCTTATAATGAGTTAGTGTAGTCTTTCACTACATCTAGGATACCTGAATATTATAGGATGATAAATGTAATACGAGTATGATTGTTTTGTAGGTGGGTTAATAAAAATTATGAGTATCGATTTATCTGATATTAAATGGTGGAGCCCTTATTCTAAGGTCACAGTGAATGTAATGTCAATAACACTGTCTCTCCAACGTTAATTATTAAATCTACGGAGGGCTTTTAAAAGTAGAAATGGGTAAGCAGAAATAAATTTATAAATTTTATAATAAATTATAACTCTGAAGGTTTATCTTGAAGGATATTAGACTTAAAGCAAGACAAATCGTTGACTTTTTTATTTATATCTTGAGTCTAGATCATGGAAGGTCAGGAATACAGGAGCGATTAAAGACTTTTAAGCTGTTGTGTTGGGCAAACTATCGTGGACGTCGTTTATAAAATAAGCAGTGGTGAGAGTAAATGAAGAAAACGTTGTTTGAGAACCTCATTAGAAAAAAGTATTGATGGTTATGGCACTTACGCACTATAACATTAGCTACGTGGTATGGTAACAGGGTACAGGACGATGGATGAATATTAGGTGGAAGACAATAAGTTTTTGGATTACGTGGCTGGAAAAACTGTTGTGGAAGGATGCAAGACTTTCAGAGGGTTTGATAACATGGCTACTTGCCAATTTCCGAATTGACATTGTAAGAAAAACAGGATTCAAGATAGAAGTCATTTTATATCTTATCAGTTATGTGACAATCAATGACAAACATTCTCACAAACAAACGTATGGTGTGCTGTAGTTTGTTTATATTATTGCCATGCATCCTTATTTTGTCCGTTATCCGTATACCAATGGTAACGCTGTGCCATTATTAGTAAACACAGTGTGATGTGGCTTAGCCTGTTTTTCTCATCGTTCTGCATGCTTCAGTTTGCTGTGATCAACTATGTTGATTAATCGAAATCTGTTGAGTTTAGTGAATAGCCTAGAGTGAGTAATGAATTTTCTTCGTCTAGCAAACAATATTAAAACTAACGAAGATGCTACATGCTATTTACAAAGAAAGAAATTTTACATAACCTTTGCATCTGCAGCAATGAACGCTGCGTACAACCCGATACTTGCAGCGATATCACACGTGAGTTTACCGCGTGATAAAACTTATAATCACCTACATTTGGTTTACGTAAACAAGTGCTTCATCTAATCTGTTTACATAAATATGTAACATAAATTATATGTTAGGTATTGGTGGACAGCTAACGGATAAAATCCATCATTTTGATCAAAACGTTCAGTATCTAACAGTAAGACAAAATCATGTCATTATAGCTGTTGTATAATCACAGAAGGTAAAGACAGAAGACAAAAACAAAAAGCCAGAGGGTCACAGGAGTTTAGATGGCTAAACAAAATGAAGAGTAAAAAAAAGAAAGCTTCTAAAGCAACATGAATATTTTTATTACAAAAGTGATATGGTTGCGTTCTAAGTCCTGTGGAGGGAACAGAGACTGTTGACTGAACGTGACTCCGCGTACATTGTGTTAGCATGCAAATTCTCGCAATCTCTTCGATCTAAGCACTTTTCCGAAAGTAAACATTACGTTTGCAGCTTAGAAGGCAACTTCCTGTGGACACTGAAACACAAAATCATAATTAAAAAACTGTTTGAAAAACTGTTTCAAAAAATTAGTTAACATTTAATTTTGTAATACCATTACAGGAATATAATTAATTCAATGTTCTTCATTGCTAATCACTATGAACATAACTGCCGTCAAGCGTTTACCACCGTCAAACGCCTGGAGCGATAACCAATACGCAAGATTTTGATCTATAAGTGTTATAGAAGTAGGTAAGAACAGCAATAAGCGAAAAAGTAGATGCGTCTATAACAAAGTACTATAGGTTACTACCCCTGTATTCTATAGCACTCCAAGGCAGTTACAAACAAAGGGCAATTGGGTACAATTTTTGTGAATGGTTTGGGGCACAGAACACACACACACACACACACACACATGTGCACAAGGTAGTTGATAATAATCGAAATACCTTTTATTATCATCATCTGATCCCGTTACTAGATTTGCAGCTTAGGTGACTTGGCTTTGCGTGGTGAATTGAGAATCTAGAGCCACTGGTTTGGGTAGTACAGGTACCATTCTTTACCAGTAGCTTCACCATCATGAGCCTACAGAACTGTAATGACAGAATGTGGTTAGTTGTAATCTTATTTATGTCTCATGACTAATTTTCGATTAAACATACAATTTATTCCAAAATACAATTTACAGTCGTTATACATTATGCAAATCACACACCACATGCCTTGCGTATGCTAAATGTTTTCTTAGTAAATATGTTTATCAAGGGATTTCCACCGTCTATAACACCCAACGGTCTTGAAGGCGGGAGAGGAAATTTCCCAAGTGCGGGGAGGGAGGAAAATCCTAGGAGGTAGGTCTCTGAATGCAACCAGAGCACGTCCACTTGCTTCAAGGTGGCAGCACCACGACTGGTCTCACCCCGCGCAGCACTCGAGACGAGGCCGGGGGAATTTTATGTTTCTGGTAAGTTTCAAAAACCCTCGGGTCGGACTGGTTTTAATGGATTACTTAACCAGAGCGAGCTTAAACGTAAGATAGTAGGAATAACGGATTGCAAATTTACCTGGGATACAAAAGGTTTTGGGTTTACTATCTACTACATTGTTCTAAATAGAATTGGCAGACGAAGTAAGACCAAATTATTCTGCTAGAAACAGAAATGAATTACAAAGAGCCGTATTTCAACTTCACCGAATGAGCCAGGATTAATCAAACTCCAAACTGAGGGCATTCTGTAGCTGTTGTCCAGTGCAATGTAGTGGGCCCGTACGGTTAGGAGCAGGTACACGATTTCTTGTATTTGGGATAAAATATTTAGAGGGGGATGTAGAGACAGATGTGGACAATGAGTTGAATAAATTTAGATTCATTGTGGACCGATTCAAAGAACATTAAAAAACAAAGTTGGACCAGATTCTAAAATAAAATTTCATACGATTATTGCGGGACCTGTGGTGTAGAGTCATGTATTCTGCGAAAGGTTGATGTAAATAAAACCTCCGCAGGATAAACGAGGTTTTTAAAAATAGTTAACGGATGCTCACGCTTAGATAAGCTTGGCAATGGGAATATATGGAATGAGCTTAATATACTGTAATACAATGTGCTCTTCGATTAGAAAAGAATTCTATACCAAAGGCAGTATATTTTTGTACTCTATAAGGTAGTCGTAATGTGGAAAGCTAAAAAAAACGATGGTTTACAATTTTTTAATTCAATTTAAAAATATTTGTAAACAATAACAATTAAAACTCACAATATACGTAAGGCTTCTGGAACCGGGACAGGTATCTACATCGACTGCGGGATAGAAGGAGAAGACAACAAAGATAAACTAAAACTGGGACAACCATTGTTGCGGTTGAACCTGCTGTCCCCTGGCGTAGCTTGGGGTTAACGGCTGTTCACACTTTAAACCACAGGCTGAGTTTAATAAAATATAAAACGATAAAAGTGGACTGTATAAAACGGTTTATTATAAAGAACAGATTAAATTATACATATGCGATTCTGAGAATCGCGCGTGCCCGTACGACTGCATATCTATTAATTTAGACTAATTGAAATTGAAGTGATTAAATCGTTAACATATTGACGGCCGTAAAGTAAATTTGCGTAACACACGCGCGGAATAGGCTATTGCCTCTTGGAGCTCCGTGAGCTGACTGCTAGATTGGAAAGGGGGCGCGGACCGACCCTAGCTCGCCCGGCGATAACGTGATATGCAGCCAACGTCACAGGCGAATCATGGTTTGAACACATTTTAAGTCTGAACATACTGCCCGTCAAAAATAGAAGATCTCGATTTTTCCCGAGCTTGATGCAGTGAGCAGTTTACTCACCCATGACGCCAACAGCGGCTACGTAAATTGGTTGTAACACATAATTGAATACAACACGTAAATTGAATAGAATACGTGAATCGAATAAATCACATACATTGAATACAATACATAAATTGAATAGAATACATAGATTGAATAAAATACATGAATTGACTGCAATGCATAAATTGAATGGCATGCGTGAATCGCATAAATCACATAAATTGAATGCAATACATAAATAGAATAGAATACATGGATCGCATAAATCACATAAATTGAATACAATACATAAATTAAATAGAATACATAGATTAAATAAAATACATGAATTTCATAAATCACATAAATTTAATACAATATATAAACTGAATAGGATACATAGATTGAATAAAATACATGAATTGGATGAGTATGCAAATTGAATAAAGTCCTCTGCACAAGGCAGCATTACTGAGGACCAGAACAATAACACCCCTTCGCACAGAGTGAAACCCACACGAGTGACGACAATCCTTATTCGTTGGACACAGGTAAAGCGCACAGCTTATGAATAGGTCGACGCAATATACCACGGGGAGTGCGGACGTGAACGACGCGAACCAACTGGTCGTCGCCCATGAAAATCTCAGTGACTACACCCAAACTCCAGTGTAATGGAGGGGCGTCATCTACTATAATTATGACCACATCACCCTCCGTGAGGTTCCCCTTGGGTGTCTGCCATTTATTACGTTGTTGAAGATGGTGCAGGTAGTCCTTGTACCACCTGCTCCAGATAGATTGTACAAATTTTTGCAGCAATTGCCAGCGTCGCAGTTGGTTTCATGGAGTGGCTGCAAGGTCAGCGTCGGGTTGGGTTGTCAAGGCCGAGCCAATTAAGAAGTGTCCGGGTGTAAGGGGCTGCGGATGAGATGGCAGAAAGAGGACGGACGTTCAAACATTCAAACACGCCTCAATTTGAGTAAGGATCGTGTATAATTCCTCAAAGTTAAGATTGGTGGCGCCAATGGTGCGGCGCAGATGATGCTTGACGCTTTTTACACCACTCTCCCAAAGGCCGCCGAAGTGCGGTGAGGAGGGTGGAATGAACGACCACTTGAAACCTTGGGCAAGTGAGAATGAGTGAATACTCGTTTTAAATTCCTCAGAGGTGAATAATTTGTATAACTCGCGCAAAGTGGAACTCGCGGCCTTAAAATTAGTGCCGTTGTCAGACATCATTTCCCCGGGAATGCCGCGGTGGCCAATTAATCGTTTAAAGGCGGCAATAAATGCCTCATCAGTCAGGTCAGACACCAATTCCAAATGAATCGCCTTCGTAGCGAGACAGACAAACAAGCATATGTATGCCTTTGAGGTAGTCTTGGATCGCTGCCCGCCATGACGGATCACGATAGGGCCGCCGTAGTCTACAGCAGACGAAGAAAAGGCCTTGGTCAATACCACTCTTGACGAAGGCAACTGGCCAAGTTGCTGCGTTTGCTTGTGTCGTTCTGAAGCGAAAGCATGTGATGCACTTACGGATGACAGAACTGACAACAATCTTGCCGTTGACGATCCAATACCTTTGACGAACAGAACTGAGCGTTAACTGAACGCCCGCGTGAAGCAGCCTCGAATGCTCAGCCTCTATTATTAATATAGATGGGCCTTTGGGTGCAGAATAATCTGATGTTTAGTATCGTAATACAAATCGGAATGTTGGAAACGACCTCCAACCAAAGTAACCCCGAATCGTCGATGAATGGATCAAGAGAGATAATTTTGCTAGATTTGGATAGATTGCCATTCTTTGTCTCAATGATCTCCTTGTGAACGTACGTCAATTGAGATTGGCGTATAAAGAAATTTAAAGTGTTGTTTAATTCCTCCCTGGACAGTTGCAGGTCATGTCCCAGACCAGGGGAATTCGATCTCAGATTATAGATGAATCTGAAGCAATAGCTGATAACGCGTATCAATCTCTGAATAGTGGAAAAGTCTTCACTTATATATAGGTAGCGACGACGCTAGCCATACATTCAAGAATGGCCGATTGTTTTTGTTCAGATCGGCACTCCCGTATGGTTGCCGAATCATTTGTGCTGAATTTGGGGTGGCGAATTGGATCTTGCAAAAGCCATGTCGGACCATGCCACCACAATTGAAAGTTCCGCAATTTGTCTAGATGACAACCACGAGAGAGAACATCGGCGGGGTTATACTGGGACTTCACATGATGCCAGTCAGCGTTATTGGAACTCTGCTGGATTTCAGCCACACGATTGGCGACGAAGGTCTTCCACCTGGAGGACTCACCGTGTATCCACTGGAGGGCGACCATGGAGTCGGAGTACAGATGGATCTCATGAGCATGTATGTTCAACGCACGAATAACCTTTTGAAGCAAACGGACAAGCAGAAGACAACCGCATAGCTCAAGTCTGGCCAGTGTAATTTGTTTTAGGGGGGCTACCCTGGATTTCGAACACAGTAAATTAGATGAGACATGCCTATTATCATATACAATCCTTGCGTATATGCAACAACCATAACCCTCACAGGAAGCATCCGCGAACCCGTGAATTTGAAACGATCTCGTGTATGGGTTAGACTTTATGCAACGGCTCACAACAATCTTATTGACTAGATTTAGTTTACAATACAATTCCCTCCATTTGGGGAGAAGAGAATCTGATAAGACCTCATCCCAATTCGTTTTTGCTTGCCAAAGCTGCTGCATGAAACGTTTGTATAGAAAAACTACGGGCCCAAGTAGACTCAACGGGTCATAAATGCCCGCAATTACTTAAAGAACAGTTGTTTTGGTAAACGCCTCATGGCAAGGTTTGAACGTTGTCTTATAAACAAACATATCGGAACCGCTGTTCCATAGTAGCCCTAAAGTGCTCACATTTTCACCCTTGTTTAGGGGTATGGCAGTGCCGTCTTGGTTTATGATTTATTGGCTGTTGGAAAACCATTTGTACAAGGGAAACCCATATTGTCGAAGTAATTCGCTTACATCCGACCTCAACCGTTTGAGCTCATCTATATCATCGCAGCCGGTAATTAAATCATCGACGGAGAAGTCGTTAGCAAAAACTCGGCATGCCAAGGGAAACTGATTAAGACTGTCTTTTGCAACCTAGAATAGACACCTGGTAGCAAGAAATGAAGCGCTGGCTGTGCCATAAGTCACATTCCTGAGCACGAGATGTTTCAACTCCAAGTCGGGGGAATCCCGCCAAAGTATTCTTTGGAGGTTGCAATCGCTTGAATCGACCAAAATTTGTCTATACATCTTCTCGACGTCGGATGTTAAGGCATAGACGTGGGTGCTAAATCTTAGTATAATAGAAAAAATGTCCTGCTGTACTGTCGGCCCCGCCAGTAGCGTATCATTAAGTGAACGGCCATTAGCAGATTTTGCGGACGCATCAATACCACGCGGAGCTTTGTAGTTAGACTTGAGTTCTTGAAAACCGCGTGATGGGGTAAGTAGTACACCTTGGAGCTATGAACCAAATTGTCGCTGGGACTGAGTGGTGACATGTGCCCCAGCAGTTGGTACTCCTTGATGAACTTGGAATAGTCATGCCTCAACCCAGGATTCCTCATGAGTTTACGCTCAAGAGTCTGAAAACGCTGTTTAGCATGGGCCAGCGAATCGCCCAGAGCCACATCACCAGCCCTAGGGGGCAACCTAACAACAAATCTACCGTCACTATTTCTCAGCGTGTTATGCACAAAGTGTCCCTCACATATCTCGTCGGCAGCTGAGGGCAAATCAACAAGATACTCCTCGACCTGCCAGAATTTCTCAACCATAGAAATGAGCCCTTTATTGTCATTTCTCGCTATAAATGACGAAGCACGATAAGGAGATTTAAATATGAAAGGAAGATTTCCGGATACAATGTAACCCAGTCTAGTTTCCTGAAGAATGGGGAAGTTCCCGTCCCTGACAAATTTGGCGGGCTTAATTAAACTTAAGAAGAATTGGGCGCCCAGCAGAACGTCAATGCTCGAGGATGTGCTGAAGTTTGGGTCCGCTAGGAATATACCCTTGGGCAATCTTAACTGAGCAGGATCAAAAGATTCCGTGGGGAGATTGTCAGTAAGATTAGGCAGAATTGAGCATTGTATGCTAAAATTAAATTTTTCGTACAGCGATTGTAAGGTGATAGTGGTGCTGTGGTGGGACCGACAGTACGCATTGTTGATGCTTGTAATTGGCAACTCATTTTTTACAAGGTTCAATTTAAGTTTTTTGGCAAAGGCCTGTGTAATGAAATTCTCCTGGCTACCCGAGTCCAGTAAAATCCTGCAAAGGCGGGGTTTACCAGAATTGTCTAAGGTTTTGCATAACGCAGTAGACAATATTATGTTCCTATTAGTTTTTAGTTTGAGGGCACAGTAGGTGCCCTGTCGTGTAATGTATTAAGGAGCGATGCTTCTTAGAGCAAATTTTACAAGTGTGCTTATTTTACATTCATTTAGAGAATGGCCTACCCGCAAGCAGTTCAAGCAGCATTTAGTTTTAATTAGAAACTCCTTACGTTTGTCAGTGGTTAACCCCTCAAATTGTTTACTTGTATATAAGTGGTGGTTAGCATTCCACATTGCACATTGAATGTTTTTAGAATTCGCATGATAGCTGACCACCTTGCCTTGTTTTGAACTGTTTATATATTTTATCAGTTGTTTAGGCCTTGCTGAGTTGCCTGCCCGACCACTCTTGGAATCTGCCGCCACGGTTTCCAGCACCGATCTCCTATTGTTTAAAAACTCAAGCAACCCTTAAAAATCGGGAAAGTTGATGTTAGAGAGTGACTCCTTCCAACGTTTGGAAGTATTCGGGTCCAATTTCGACGCTAATAGCTGAATGACAATAAGCTCATAAATATTTACTGGTAACGCCATAACCTTGAGCGCGTTTATGGTTGCGCTTATTTTATTAAGAAATTTAGATATGCTACCCACCGATTGGCTATCGATAGAATTGATTTTCAGTATATCTTCGACATGGTGGATGGCAATAATTAGCTTATTGTCAAATCTAGTCTTGAGTAACCCTAGGGCTACGCCATAATTCTCACCAGTTATAGGCAGCGATTGTATAACTTGGAGCGCTTCATCCTTTAATGAATTGTGTAAGTAATGCAACTTTTGTATGTTGGTAAGATCCAAGCGAGAATCTATCAGGTCTTTGAATATGGGTATGTAGTGTTCCCACTCCATAACATTTCCGCTAAACTCCGGGATTTGAATAGGCTCCAGTTGCGTGACATGAGCGAATCTTTCCGCTCTACTGTCATTAGCTGTAGTATTAGAATTCTCAGTAAGATTAGTCGAGAATTTTTCTATAAGATTGTGCAGTTTGCACTCGATTGTACATAAATCATCTTCGACCTGGATTCGATCGCTATCCGCGTCAAAAATAGCGTCCTCGGACGCCTCGAGTTAGGATTGAATTGTGTCATATTTGCGCTGGAGCTCCGTCAGCGACCTTAATTTGACATGCAACGCGTGGACGTCATTTTTTGTTACGTCGAAAGCATCCGCGAAAATAATTATTCTTGTTATTGAGGCTTTAATAACGGCCCTTTGCCTTATGAGCTGTTTGCTTTCGGCCATATTGAGCGTATTAAGACGTGGAACGAAAGTAGAACAGGCAATTCAGTTCTCAGCAATATAACTACGTATTAATAGTTAAATAGAATAATTGCAAATAAATAATACAACATAACGTAATGAGTGAATAATAGTTCAAAACATAACATTTCAAAAACGTCTTACTTGAATTTCCATTGATTCGAGATAATAAGTTACATACGGTTGTAGAGATTATCAGCTGATGTCGTATAAGAGGCAACCTGGATGACGTAATTGCCGTTGAATAGAACGGGTGAGATA
This sequence comes from Magicicada septendecula, assembly GCA_034769895.1. Lineage (NCBI taxonomy): Eukaryota > Metazoa > Arthropoda > Insecta > Hemiptera > Cicadidae > Magicicada > Magicicada septendecula. The sequence continues at coordinate 104,791,874 of CM068375.1, forward strand.
GCGGCTGATGACGTAATTGCCGCTCTTGAGATAGCGGCGGCTCGTGACGTCGGATTTCTGCAATGCGGTGAGATAAAGATGCGTCTCTCTGCCTCTGCGTAGGTGTGTCGTACTTGTCCAATTCTGTCTGCGCTGTATGTAATAGATTGTCCGGTAGACACTTGCGAACTTATTGCGAACCGCAATTTTACGTATTTGATTAACAAGCTAAATGATTTTGCGGAACTTACGCATAACAGTTTCAATGCCCGAATAATACTCGGTGGCATACAGCTATGTCGCACTAATATCCGAAAACGAGCACGCACTAACTCCCTTGCGACGCTTAATGTCCGTCACTCCGAACTGCCCGTAAGTTTTGTACGCACCTTGAGATCGAAATTAAATCCGGCCCTGGTGGACCATATGTTGCGGTTGAACCTGCTGTCCCCTTGCGTAGCTTGGGGTTAACGGGTGTTCACACTTTAAACCATAGGCTGGGTTTAATAAAATATAAAACGATAAAAGTGGACTGTATAAAATGGTTTATTATAAAGAACAGATTAATTATACATATGGGATTCTGCGAATCCGCGCGTGGCCGTATGACTGCATATCTATTAATTTAGACTAATTGAAATTGAAGTGATTAAATCGTTAACATATTGACGGCCGTAAAGTAAATTTGTGTAACACACGCGCGGAATAGGCTCTTCCCTCTTGGAACTCCGTGAGCTGACTGCTAGATTGGAAAGGGGGGCGCGGACCGACCTTAGCTCGTCCGGCGATAACGTGATATGCAGCCGACGTCACAGGCGAATCATGGTTTAAACACATTTTAAGTCTGAACAACCATTATATTTACAATTCAGGAATTGACAATTGAATTCAAGTTGTCTACATAAATTTTTACAGTAACAGAAATTTAACAGCAAATTGCAGCAGATAGTTAACAGCAAAAAAACAGAACGTTATTTAACTATGTTATCAATTAAACGATAATCAGAATGATCAATATTGCACACCACTATATAAAAATTATTCCGATTAGCGCTTTCAAGCTTCACAGCTCATCGTCAGATCAGGAATAGACAGAAAATATTTAATACCCAACCCTTCACCCCTCTCCCCCACCCTGCTCACCCACAACAAACTAAAATTAATGACCCTTCCCCACCCCTAAACTCTGTCACACCATCTGTACAGTTACATATTTTTCTAGTAAATTCCATATTTTCTAGTAAAGTACATATTTATTGGAAAGTAATCCAACAGCACCAACTTTTAAAAGTCAGGTTAAGATACATAAAGAAGGAAAACCAATTAGACCGATTGTTTCTTTTATTAATGCACCTATTTATAAATTATCAAAGGAAGTTAGCAGAGTACTGAAAGAGAAATATGAATTTGGGACAAAATACAACATAGAGAATAATATAAAATTGATAGAAAAATTAGAAAATATTAGCATTAATGTAAATACAAAATTGATATCACTGGATGTTAAGGACATGTTTACTAATATCACAGTAAATAAAGTTATTAAGTTAATAAACGATAATAATATGGGAGAATACAGGTATAAAAAGCAGTTGATGAAAGTAATTAAAGAATGTGTAAATCAGAACTATTTTAGGTTTAATAACAAGTTTTATATACAGAAAAAAGGTTTACCTATGGGGTCTTCATTATCCCCTATTCTTGCTGAAATATACATGAATGATTTTGAAAAGCAATTAATAACTTCCACTAAGTATAAAGACAATATAAAATTATGGTCTAGATACGTTGATGATGTATTAGTAGTTTGGGAAGGAAGCATAGAAGAAGTGCATGAGTTTATAAAGGAGGTAAATAATAAGGATAAAAACTTACAATTTAAAGAAGAGATAGGAGGTAAGCAAATAAATTACTTAGACTTAAACATAGAAATTAAAGATAATGAGAAACTACAGTTTGGGATATTTAGGAAAGAATCGTATTCTGATATAATTATACCAAGAGAGTCGTACCACCCATACAGATATAAAATGGCGGCAATCAATTCCTTTTGTTACAGAGCTCAGAAGTGTTTAAAAGAGACCGAATCAAAAGATAGGGAGTTAAAAACGATAAAGGGAATTGTAAGGAATAATAATTATAGCACCAACATAGTGGATAAAGTTATGAAAAGGGTCAACATACAAAAAGCTAAAATAGAACCAGAACAAAAGAATTATGCAGGGTCATTGACATACATAGGTTCACATACTAGAAAAATTATAAAATGTTTTAATAAATATGGAGTAGATATAGCTATTAAAAAATGTGAAACGGTATTTGATAAGATAAGGAATAAGAATATAGAAAAAATTCCTGTATTACAGAAAAGCGGAATTTATAAATTAAAATGTAAAGACTGCAACAAAGTGTACCTAGGGGAGACAGGACGAAAATTCGCATGCAGGTTGTCTGACCACAAACGTGGAGAAGGTAATAGAACAACCAATTCGTTATATGCAAGACATTTCATAGAAGACAACCACAAGTTTGTTAATCCTTTGGAAGAATACGAAATTGCAAAAGTAGTAAATAACACAGTTGAAAGAAAGCTTAGAGAGGAGTTAGAAATATTGAAAGAAAGAGAAAAAGGGTTAGACAATTTAATTAATATTAAAATTAAATTTGATAATGAAGAAATATTTTATAACATGATTAAGAAGTAAATGAGAGAGGGCAGATAGATACGACTAAGAATTATATTTCATAGTACTAATTGGTTGTTTTAAAATAAGGGTGTGTGACTGACCCATGTGTGTGGAGAGGAAGCGGGTAGGTTAAAAGGATGCACACACACACACACGCACACACACACACACACACACACACACACACAAGGAATTTACTAGAAAAATATGTAACTGTACAGATGGTGTGACAGAGTTTAGGGGGTGGGGAAGGGTCATTAATTTTAGTTTGTTGTGGGTGAGCAGGGTGGGGGAGAGGGGTGAAGGGTTGGGTATTAAATATTTTCTGTCTATTCCTGATCTGACGATGAGCTGTGAAGCTTGAAAGCGCTAATCGGAATAATTTTTTTATATAGTGGTGTGCAATATTGATCATTCTGATTGTGATTTCAACCACTAACACAAATTTCTTCCTTAAATTAAACGATAAAGTATAGATATATTTAAAATATTGCCTTTAAGACTACTTTTTTATCTGCCTATTTTTAAGTATCATTCGCTTATAAAAATAGGTAACGAGTCATTATATCAATCATTGGTTTAAAATTTTGATTTTGTTATTATTATTTTTTATTTAATAATATGTCATAAATTCAGGATAAACATTTTCAATAATATTTGTACTCCACTAATCCAACCAACCTTGACTAGTAAATCCCAGCCAGTAACTTGATTATGGCACACTCACACTACTTGGATAACTAGGTTTAGGCCTCCCAAACAATGATTTGTATGCATTAACAGAACACTTCCGATACAGATGGCCCTGCCTCTCTTATACATTCAATAATTATGTCAGCTTTATTAATACGCCAGTGTTCAGAACCAGTTCCCACTGACAATCACGTTCATTATTGTGAGTTGACTGCGGTCAGCTGCGATGTCGTTAATTAAAATCTGAGAGTAATCCTTAGTGTTTCCGACATGGGCGCTTGTTTGAACTACTATATTACATTCCGATTATTCTGTAGTAGCCAAATAATTATTACTCTATTATTCAAATGCGTTGTTGTAACTTTATTTGTCAGTATAAATCGTAGGCCTAAATATAAAATAACAATATGTTAATAAAAAAATAAAACGGCGTTGTTTTTCTGTAATTAGCTTACGTTTAACTTTTGTACATTTTAGTGCTTCCGGCTTATTTTTTTTTTCTTTCCGTCAGGAATCACAATGTAATGTACTTATATATACTAAATATTTTGGAAAGTTTTTAATGTTTAACCAGTTCCTTATACTCGCTCGCCCTTACCATCATAATCATTTCCAGTTCAAGGTATATTTTGTTGGTCGTTTTCCTTCAAAATTTGTCACGGTTTCTCCACATATTTTCTGCCTATTGTTGTTTTGGGGAGTCGGGACTCAAGCATATGTACTTTCCACGTGCTCCCGCCACTTGTTTCGATAAGCCACTATCCTGTCGATTATACTGTAAGTTGTAGTTGATCACTTGTTCGTTGATCGACAGTCTCGAGTATCCTTGCACCCGCCTGAAGGAATTCATTCCCAGGATCGTACTCCAGTCTCTTGCTTATTACTGGCTGTGCATGTTTCCTTACCACACAACAAAACCAGAATAGCCACCACCTTATAAAATTGTAATTCGTTCGTTATATGTGGTTTTGTTGCCGAGGATTGTATGTAAGATACCACACATTCATTGATACTTGTGTAATTTATCATGAACGTTATTATTCTTTTCGTAGCTGATGTCGTTTCGTAGGTAGCTAAAATAACGACTTGTTCCACTGTTTTGCCGTGTATTAAAATTATCGTTACTGCTTCTATCTCTCAGATAGCCGTTACTTTTGTTTAAGTAGCAAATGTTAGTGCGTTCAAATTATACATTTTATAAGCTGCAAATTATTGTAACTTGATACATCAGAAATATTTTATTGTAAGTTAATAATTTTGTACTTCATAAAATTATTTTGAAGTCAAAAAATGTTATAGGAGTCATCGTGACTTAAAGCGGAAAAGTAACTTACCAAATATACCCATGGCAGTCTTCTTTCGTAGACTATAAAGACTGTAAGAAAATAAAACAAAACCAATGCGTTACAAAGGGAGTACTACACAAGTATGTCAACATATTTAACAAAGTAAATTACACTTTCGTTTGGTTCGCTCGAAAGTAAAGAAGCAATTATAAATATGCACAGGAAAACTTTTCCATTGTATGAAATAAAAGAAATTAATATTTAGTCAATACCCTAGAGGTAATACAGATTTTTATTGTCTTTTCTATTAACGTTAATTTTCTGTACCTAATTTTAAAGAGACGAGTCATGTTTTGGTTACAAAAAATATCCTACAGAAAACATTAATATAGTGAATACATTGATAAATACGTTTATTTTGATTTTAATTTTGTATAAAAATGTAAAGTATTTCATGTATAAAATAGCTTTAAATTAAAATAAATTTTGAAGGTAACGGGATAAAGGTATTTAAGGAAGCAATAAAAAACAATTAAATCCACTTATCATATGAATGTTTACAAATCGCGAGAACACAACGGGCGTAAAATAGTTTGATTATGTCACCGCATAAACCGTGCAAAACCTGTATTAAAAGAGCTACTGTATACATAAAAATACTACTATTTTTCTATAGTTCTACAAGTTTACTATAATTCTACAACATATAAATACATAATGTATCAACTGACGCAAACATAGTTTAACTAATTTCAAGTTTTTATAAAATTATGAGGATTCTTAGAATCGGTGTCAAATTTAATTAAAATTAAAATTTGGTAATTATTTCTTTTTTCAAAAATATAGAAACAAAGTTCCAACTATGTGGCTGTCGTGGATCAGAAACTGATAGTGCACTAAGTTGTGAAGTCACTCAGAATTTATAATGACGCTCATTTCAATAGTGACGATAAAGACTAATGTACAGTTTAACGTTTTTTTAAATTTGGAATAAGCAATTTAAATTTACAAATGTTTCCGACATTGTTTTGTGTCTTAATATGCTATATTTGTGTCTTTCCTATCAGACTAAGTCGTAAATACGATATTACGGTATTGTGTCAGTTTAGTAGGCCTAGGTAATTAATAAAGCTGATTTTAGAAAAGAAAACATAATAAAAGAGATAACATTGAGTAATCAACTGCACAAGCAGTTTAAAATATTTTTTAATGTATTAAAATATCTTAATTACTCAAGAAACATGCCTTAACTTCAATATTTAATTGAAATCAAAATAAAAAATTGTTTTACCATGCAATTTACGTTGTTACCATAAAAACGAAATAATTATTATTGTTTTAGTTTTGTATTATTAACGTTGGTTTTTGTGATCTGTATTTTGTATTTGTAGGCCTATGTCTATTTTAAATCAATAAAAACTATATAGAAAATTTTAAAGAATAATAAAAAAAAAGAAAATGGAAAAAACAAAAATGGAGGTCAACAGCTTGAGATGATGTCAAGAACCAGTACGGCAGATGAAATATCTAAAGATAAGCGTAGAAAGAATGTGAAGGCTTGTCATAATGTGAAGGCTCCAAATTATGCAAACTAGTAATTATAGCATAACGCATAAAGAGAGAGAGAGAGAGAGAGAGAGAGAGAGAGAGAGAGAGAGAGAGAGAGAGAGAGAGAGAGAGAGTGAGAGAGAGAGAGAGAGAGAGAGAAGGAAAAGTGTACGTAGATGATGATGGTATAAAGAGTGTGAGGAAATGTGTTATAACTGAAATAATAAGAGACGAATCTATAAGTAGAGGCCAAGTTCTATTTTCGGCTGTAGCAAAAGAAAGTAAGGCAACGTAGACTACAATCCTATTCATTACATTGATATTTACGCACACACACAAACACACAATATATTTTGTTTGTAATATAAAAGTAAAATACAAAAATTACAAAAATGAATACATACTATAACACAACATTTTGACAATTTAAATTTATGTGTGGGCATAATGCAATTTAGGTAGCCCCACGTTCTTGAGCGCCAATATGTATCACACAACAAATTGCAAAACAAGTGTAAATTAATTTGTGCTGTGCCAACATGTATCTAACATTACTGTTAATATGTACCAACTACTGGGGGTTGGGTGTAATCGTAATAAGAGTAGTCATTGATTGAATTGTAACAAGTTTTCATCAATGTATTAAAAAAAAAAATTTACTTCGTCATAAACCTTCGTTATTGTTTGCTTAACGTTTAATTGTTGCAGTACATTTATCATAAATAAATCTTATAACCTACAGTAACAAAATTATATTCTACATCTTTAGTTGTTAATCTTAAAATTACGACTGCTCAGTCGGATTTGTGTGCTTTACTGCAGCTTTGTTTTATTTTCTTTACATAACTTTTACTACGTTACTTTATGCATTGCATACACATTACTCATGCATTATTTTACAAACTTTCAATAAAATTTAAATTTACTAAATTAATTGTTAATCCTCAAGGAAAATATTTATTAAATTTAAATTAGATTCTCTGAATCTCTATATCTACATTTTATATCTCTTATTTATTTTTCTAAATTTCAAAGTGTCTTTTAAATGTCTCTAGTCTTTCATATAAAATTTATAAATTGATTATTTGTCACCTTGATTCTGTAGCTCATACCCGTGTCCCCCGTTGATTTGTAGGTCTTCTTCTGATGGAGTTCTCTGCCCGTTCCTCGATTCGACTTGTCGTCCTCCAGTTATTCGTCCCTCATGGTCCCATCTGGTTGCTCTCGTGTAGAGTGATATATTGCTCTGCACCCGCTGCTGTTGTTCTAGCAGACGCCTCTATTGTTCTGCATAGCGTTCCTCTGCCTGATGTAACCTCGTTACTTGTCTTGAGTGCCGGACGTTTGTGGGTTTAGACATCGTAGAGTATGTTCTATAATCATATTCGTAATCAAACCAAGAGTTACTGTTTGATACTTAGATGAACCTATCGTCCATCCAACTTTACAGTTCAATTAACAAAATTTAAAATTCGCGTCGCAAACGGACAGAGCGTACCGCCGCGACTGAAGACTGATTGAGAATAATTTGGCTTCGTCCGTGCCCTTATTTATTCAAGCATCTTACCGCGCCTGTTGGGACAGAATTCAGCATGTCAGGAATTGCTTGGTGGCGTCACTTCACCCTCTATCGTCCAATTTCATATTTTCGCACATTTCTACCAATTGGAATGTCTAATGTGGATTACAAGGTGTTCTAACGGTGGCCGATTTAATTACACATGTTCAAAAAGAACATGTAATTACCATCGTAATCGCATAATTCGTGTAATTAGTACGCTCTTAAAATCGCACTGAATTCGCACTGCACGTCCTTTTTACGCCGAATTCGCACTGCACATGTGTCTTAATTTTATACATATTTAGAAGTCTTTGAAATTTTTCTATCATTTATGGTTTTCTTATAATTAAATAAAAACTATAATTTAACATCTATTTGGGGTGAGATTGCAAACTTTCAGGCTTGAACCGGCCTCACGCACACACATTATTTACTACTGTACACACTCTCAGCGACAATCGCGTGATCGTACAGGTCGGTTCCTGCATCTCTACATGCAGTATTTTTAACATCACCTCAGCTTTCAATCTCGGACCTGCTTATTTATTACATATTTATTAATTTAATTTAAATATTTATATAGCCTATTACATGCACAGTACAGCATATGATTGTACTGTCGCAATATACTATATCTGAGGCTTTCACGGCCGGGATCAACATTGTTGAAAATAAAATCCGGGCTATTACTGTGGTCTACTAAAGTTACTATTCTGAAAGATGTTATTCTCAGACGTTTCGACCTCACCTCTGGAGGCTGTATTCAGTGATGAAACGATTCAAACACCTGATGTGGCAACCATAGTACTGTGGCAAAGAATATTCGCGGCTTCGCTTTGCACTGGGTAGTGGGTCGCCTTTGCACCCACGGCCCAATTACAGCTTCCGGGACGTGCCCGGTGACAATATTCACGGTCCCAAGGCGCACCGTTTATATAAACTTGCAGAGTTTGGACGATAGCAGCTGAAAACCACCATCGGCCAACCAGAATTAACTTCAATACTATTGGTCGAGGAGCACGGGATACCACATTCTATGTACAGGTCATCGATGTACTATGTGGATCGCGTGCTGACAGGCAATCTGAACGGCAGAGAACGGTCCGAAGCACGTACAACTTCCCTCACCATCGGTAGAATAAAGCGTTTGGCGCTAACTTAACGAGTCACTCAGTCAGTAATGCACGTGTTTTGACACCTTACAATTATTACATTTGGGACAGTTCTAATGACAATTTGTGCTTATGAAGATTTTATTATTATAACAGTTTGTTTTTAATTTTGCCTAACTGATAACAGATGACAATAACTTGAGCGTTTACACTCATTTTACTGACTTTGTATCAAACGGAAAATTAATCCGTCCCCAACTTCCATTTTAATCTATCGTAGCATGTAAGTTCTTCCAAATTTCTTGCAACCATTGCTTCCGCTACATCATCTCGCCAACTCCTTCGTCCTCTTTTCCTCCTCACCGGTGGTATCTATTCCAGTATTTTGCGGGGCCATCTGTCATCTTCCAATCTCTTCACATGCCCAAACCAAGTCAATTGTCTCCTTTCTGTTTCATCTATTATTGTCCTGTCAGTCAAATTAATGGTGACATTATTTTATAAAATCTTGTGCTATGATATTGCTAAGGAAAGAACCGCTGCAGCTACCTTCTCTAAGCTTGGTGTCCGCTAACAGTTAAATTATTGTATTATTTAGTAATGTTTACATGTAAACAATTTTTATACAGTTAATGTGTAGCTAATTAAATAAAATAAAAAAAAATTAATGTAAATTAGCATTGCTAATTGAACACTTTAATGACCATGGCGAGCGTATACGCAATAAACATTTTAACGTTTACGGCTCACGTCTTTTATTCTTTGTTTCCCTTATTCTAATCTTTATTCGTCTCACTTCAATATTAAATGTTCATAAATAAGAACGCAACAGAACTGTTTATAAACGCAACAGAACTTAGCGATAAACTGAAATAATGTGTCAGAATACTGAAATCTTACAGTGAAACAAATGTGTTTATTTTGGAAAAGAACTTATTAAAAACCTCCCACTTTGGAGTCATTAATTGTTAAAGTGACATAGCTATACCATTTAACGCAAAATATGCTCCGCTAAAGCAACAAAAGCTATAACAAAGCAGAAAAGTCAGACTTTGTACAGTTACAGTATATACGTAGCATACGCAGTGTTCTTGCCCACCACTGGTGTAGCGGTCCGACCGAATTCAGTGAATGCAGCGCGCGATCCATATAGTATACATCGATGGTACAGGTATAGATACACAGTCACACAGGCACACACGAACACGCGCTAACGCGCACAAGTTTGTGTTAGTGCAACAAACAAGAAATACGTGCAATCGTAATCCACAGAGAAATCACTTGGTAGCGATGGTAAGGAGCGGACGGTTTCATTAACTCCAGTAATCAATGTGTGGTTGAGCAAATATAAGCGGGAACAGGAACTCCGATTACGCTGGGAGTTGAGGAGACTGTGGTTATCTGCGCTAATGATTGAAGTCGACTGTAACATTAATGATTGATAATTGCAGTTAATTTTAGATGAGTCAGTCAACGATAATATTGATTCAAACATAAGCCTACGAATTAACAATAGTCGAAACAATCGAATGTTTGTATTTTTTATTCTTATGCTTTAGTTCTTATTAATCCTTTTGTAATAACAATGTTGACAATATATACTGTACTACGTTTTTGTATAAGATCATCATTCTGTATCGGAGCTTAGAGTCCACAAATCATCTAAATCTGACTCAGTTATTCACGGTTTAATTAATTTCTTCCTAGAACTTAGCGTCTCTACGATTTTCTTAGCGTCTTTTCTTCCTTAGCCTTCTTGAAGATTTTAGCCTATAATCTTTTCAAGGTTTTCCAAGAGGAAAACCTCTTACTAAACTGTATTTTTCTCTTTGAGTTTCTTACTCATCTAATTTCTCTCTTGTCCTTTAGAATTCCAAGTTTTTTGTCTGGTCTGGTACAAAACGCACCGAATCCTGACTAAATATATGCTTACGAAAACCCAGATTGTTTAGGTAATATATTTTGTAATTGTCTGCACCTCATAGCATATAAGAAAACAGATTCGATACTGCCCTTCAAAAACACATATTTTAATTTTATCCGATATATGGTCTTAATTTTATAAAGTATTGAGCATTCCAAATGCTTAAAATTTATAAGATTTTTATATACTCTCCTCTGTAAACCCTTAGCAACCTGGGTTGATTGTTTATACTGATTAACTCAGCTGATCGTAGACAAGGCAGGTTTATATGCTAAAGTCAGCAGCCCTGACTAAAATGCAGCTGCGATCAATCACCTCATCTGAAAGATACCGGATTAAGAAAGTGCTCAAATAAAAAAGTCAGACTAATCTTTTGGCAACGCCTTTGGATTATTTCTTGGACGTTTAAAAATAAATTAAAATGATAATAAAAAAAATGTATCTTTCGATATAAATGATTATTGTCTTTCATTTTACTGCAGTAGGTTAGTCGTAAATTTTATTTGGCCAGATCGTCTTTTGCCTAACCCAGCTTTCCGTAAAATACATACTTAGCCTGCTCAAAGAATGTGCTGTATCGCTGATTTAGAAAGTAGACATTGTGTTCCAGTAGCGTTCAGTAGAAGGCAATTGGTACTTGCAAGTTTTGACACTATCCGATTAATATAGTAACGTCTGGAAACTTATTTTAAACAGTACGTCAGAGGCATCTTTGGCTAAGCGATTATACACATACACACGGATACAGTAAGATCATTTCCAAGAATTGGATATTTACTTCTTAAAAGGTGCTATTAAAGAGCTCATCAGTGTTTAATTGTTTACAATTTGTGTGGCGACGCTTTAATTTATTATTTATTTAACTCGGTGCCTTATTATATGTTATGCATAACCCGTACTAAAGAGATGTATAACTAGGTGAACTGTCGTAATATGAATGCGACGGGTCCCATTTTAGGGACGTGTTTTAGAAGTGGGTATTGAGTCCCCTAGCAATCAGTAAGGTATAGCCTACAGCCGTTCAAATATCCATGTGATCCTCGTAACAATACGATACCCATGACAGTGAGTGTCTTCATTGTTTAGATTGTCTTAAAGCTCATATTAAAATGAAATATTGCCTTTTTGTCCGCACACTTGCTAAGGCGGCATTCATTCAACGCGAACATACCACTGATAACGTAGGAACTCTTCGTCGTCGTGTCCATCTTTTTACATACGTATTTCTGTTGTTCGTCCTCACGATACATCTATCTTGTCTATAGTAATGTTTCCCAGCAGAGGTATGGATTCATCGTGACTTCAATACAACCGCTCTAAACAAGCGTGTTGATGTGTTTTGTTACCATTTTAGCAGGGTTCTTATCAAGCAATTCTTCATTGCTTTAATCATGTATGGAAGTGAGCAAATATCGAACTTCGGATAGTGGGTAGTGGTCCAGGACACTTCTTACCGTTGAGATAAAAATATAAGAGAAGGCGGCAAAATATCAAAACGTCAATTGAAACTACAGACACTATTAATCAACTGGAGTACGGGAATCACCCACTAAAACCCTTCTTCCTCCCTATATACGTGCTGTGGGGCAGTTAAACACATATCTTCATGTGCCCTAAGCACACAGACAGATCATTTCTCTTTCCCATAATTCTCCCACTGAGCATATCACCTGCTATTTCCGAACTAGCTTGCCTTTAATCTCAGTGTTCATACTGCCTCCTTGTTCGTGATAATGGTCTTGATCATACTACCTACGTATTAACATCCAGTACATGTGTCGTCGAGTTACTTCTTATCTGGATTACAGACTGTACCAGTGCCTTGCAATTACAATTTAGTAACATTGCTATACTGGGAATTAGGCGTCTTATAATGTTTAATCTCGTCCTAACCCTACATAAACGCCAACTAAATTTTAATTTTTCCTTTCAAGCAACATCAGCAGCAGTATCCCTATTTATTAATAACTGTGACAGTCTGACAGTAATAAGACTTTAATCTGGGTTTCCTATAAGTTCTGTAATATCGTTTGCTGACATTGTAATTCCTGTTTTTACTACCCTTTCTCACAACACCAGATGCTTTATGTATAAACGAGTACAATTTCGCTACTACTGTGGACTACAACTTGTACATTACCTGTGTTTTGTTTAATCTCTTCTTTACAAACTACAGCCCTCTCTCTATTGCTACGACAGCACAGAACAATCTACGCGTTTATCGAATGTGCAAGAAAGATCTCGACGTAAGCGTGTGGTGTACGTGCTACTAGACGCATTTAGCGAGAATTTTCTCGACTGTGCTGGGCTTCGCTCGGGCGCTCGGACTGTGTCAAGGCCGTAGCAATTACGTAGTTCACGAGATATAAGACGCAGTTTGGAAGCTTCTGGTGTGTGAGCGTGACTATAAATACATCGGTTAGCGGCCTTAGTTTTCAGTTCCATGCGAGATTTTGGATAGTGCGGTTCGAGAGTATTAGTGCGATATATTTCCAGAGCGGTTCGAGTTATTACTGTGTACGTTCAAGTAGTTATTATTGAAGTGTTGCGTTTTATAATCAGACGGTATAATTGTAATACAATTGATTTTTAATATTTGTGGACATTTTATTGCGTGTGTACAATTTTTCATTTTATTTGTTGTAGAGACTGTGTTGTTAATTACGAACTGTTTTACTGTAAAAATTAAAGGTGTGATTAGTGACTTAATTGGTGTCTTGTACTTATTTTGTTTCCACTGTACCTACGACGATCGAGTAGACCGTCGTAACACTATTTACCCGCAATTTTACAAGTAGAGCTTCTCTAACAGTTCTTTTAAGTGACTTACTTTTTCAGCCCCCAGGTCGACTCAGCCTGTTGAAAATGAGTACCTGGGATCACATCCTGGGGATAATAATGGGCGGCTGAACCGTAGTGCTGGCCACACTGCCTTTCTTGTATGCTGTACGGCTCGCATATGGCAGCCTACCCTGCCTGACTCCTAAGACGGAACAGGCAAATGCCTAATCCTTGTAGTGCAGAAGAAGAAGACTTACTTTTTATACTCTTTTAATAAATATTAGTACTTATTTTCTTCATACCTTCAAGGAGTTTTGCTACGATTTAATTTCTGCTATAACAATAACATGTTCAGTTACTAGTCCTTTATTTATGTTTTTACTAATTATTTGTTTTCAACTCATTCTGTTGCTAATGTTTGTTATTGTAATTCTTCAGTTTGTAGTGTAGAAGGCATGTTTGTACATTTCCCAACGTAATCCGTACACGTGTTACATTTGTACAATATTTTAAATTTTTTCGCATCGTTGTCTATAAATTCCTTCTTAAAATTCCTACACAGCCTGTGAATAATCTCAACATCGTTCGCACCATTGTAGTCTATGGTTAGGGGGGCGCAAATATTATATTGTTGTACTTATTCTTGTCTTTAATTGTTTCTTTCTCCCTTTTACTACTCAAGATCTTCGACTAAATCGTGACATATTTAACTTGTCTTTCCGTCAGATATTTTTAGTATATTCATTACTGAAAACCTTAATTTTACTCCAGCCACTTATGCCAATACTAATCCTAGTATCAAGGACGACAGCGGTATCAGTTCAAATTGATATAAACTGACAGACCTACACTAAACATTTTTTAATATCACGTATATTAGTAGGTATGTTAACAATTGAAGAAACCAAGATACTGCTGTGACGCATTCACAGAATGTCTTAAAAGAGATTAGTTGGTAATTTACAAAGCTGATTTATTGCACAGTAAAGCTTATCTTGCATAACTTCGTTCTCCAAAGGCAGTTTTACTCATAAGATTTATTACATCCTATTATATGATATGCAAACATGATGTTGCAACCAGTAAAATTAATAGCTCTATAAATCAATTTAAAACTAAGCGGGCATGGGCATCGTTTCACTGAATGAAAGAATTTAAGGCACAAATTTATGTACGCAAATAACTGTTAGAAGTTTCTATACATGTACAAGTAATAAAATACTATATTAAAATAGTATTATCATAAAATATAATTTTACTAATGTGGACGTACAAATATTGCGTAAAGTAATGCCATATGGATACACTCGTAAACAGAAGGGAAATCTCAAAAATTATGATCTGTTCTTTCAGAATCAAAATATTTATTAACTCATTATACGTAAAAAAGTATGAGATATGAATTTTTTACGAACTGGTTAATCATTTTTGTAAAATGTATAAAACATTGATGTCTTTCTTTCTCTTTAATATGTTTCTTCAATAAGTTATAGTGTACTTCCTTCCACTTAACACCAGGCCCGGATTTAGGTATCCTGCCGCCACTAGGCACTATTGTTAGCCCCCCCCCCAACAAGTAATTTCTATATATTCAATTCTTCTTGACTGCTGAAAAAAAAGTTCCTGAAAATAGTCATTTCAACTATCTCTATTGCACATATCTAATTTTATCTTAAATCTAAAAGGGAAATGTGATGGAATTGTGAAAAAGACTACATTTTTAAAATTTGTATTCATATTTATTTACGTGTACACTTTAGTAGCACATAGATTAGTTTTATAACAAGTAATATACGTAGGCCTACTTTCTTTTTATAGGTTTATTTATAGACGTACATGCTTTGGTTTTATCATCAAACATAGTAAAATCAATGAAAGTAATGTAAATTGGATAAATAAAACAAATAATTTAAGAGTGATTGAATAAGATCTAAAATTACATAAATGGCTTGATTTTACGTTGGCTTTCGTCTTGCTTTGATGAGTGAAAATTCTTCAATAAGGCCTTCAAAGTTCGTTTGTTCACTGTTTAAAGGTTCTGCCTCAACATGCAGGATTGAGAGTGCATTGAGTTTTCCTCATTCATTGTGGATCTAACACATGATCTGTTTCTTTTTAAAACAGGAAACGTACGTTCTGCCGAACAGTTAGAGATAGCTGGACATAAATACATACGAAGTGCTATTGAAATATTTGGAAATGTCGATTGAAGTTGTTCTTGTCTCATGAATAACATCATATGCAGTGGGGTGTTCTTAATATCACCATTTTTTATTAGTCCAGCAAAATGGACACACTCATTAGCAAATGACTCTTCAAGATCATTTTTGTACAAAGATCGAAGTTTATAGCACGTTAAATGACAGTTGCAGATGGCGTGGCTAAAAAGCGGACAAGAATTTCAAAGGAGTGTCCAGACCTGTATACGCGACCGTGCTCCGCTCCGACCACCGCTATTGATAGGCCTAGTGTCAATACCGTGTTATTCAATGATATAATTAAAGGTTATTTCAAAACCATTTTCTTCAATTTGGCCACAATGCGAGTACCCAATACAAATACCGTAATTAAAAACCGAAAACATGAAATTTTAACAAATACTTTTTCACCTCGTGCCGCCCCCCTGAGCCTGCCGCCCCTAGGCACGTACCTAGTGTGCCTAGTGGGGAATCGGGGCCTGCTTAACACAACATCTAAGTTACAACTGGTGATATTCATGAATTTCAAAGTTTACGTGGAAAAGTATTGTGAGAACCATTATATCCGATAGCCTATAGAAGACGGAGTGACTAATAACATTACTCTTTTCTTTCCTAAGAGGGCTCTTTAATTCTGTAAATATTCACCGTTAAGCCCCTCCATTATTTTTTACGTAAAAAAACTGTCACAAAACACACCTTGTCGTTTTTTATTTTTAGACGCTGTGAACTTATGAAACAAAAGGGAGCACACACTTATTGTAATAAGAGGAGGATTTATTAAAAATATATTATAAAAATAAACTAAAAGGAAACGTGTGGGAAAATTTGTTGCCTCTTTTAAAGACGTTCGAAACTCTTTTACTTTTGATAGTTTATGGGGCATAAAAAGTTACAATTATAATATTAATATTATGATATTATTCAATATAGTTTCTTCTGCAAGTAGTCTATTATATTTCTGTTGTTTCAACATATTTATTATTCAGTATTTCAATTATTATAGTATTGTAAGAGTATTTAATTGGCTTATTTTATTTAAGATGTTTAAAATACTTTACAAGATGATTTTAAATAAGTTTCCTAAAAAGTATTCTTTAAAAATATATAACGACGCTACAATATAACAAAGAACGGTACTTAAAAAACAGTAGAAAGTTCTTGAAACTTTTACTACGGTGTAACGTCACAGAACGTTCCATAAAGGAAACCATTTACATAGCAATTTATCATAAGAGGAGAGTGAGGTGGACAGTATCAAACCCAAGTAGCCCTAAAAAAATTTTGTAATATTGTCTAATAATTATTACTACTAACACGAAAAAACGACCAGACTGTGACTAAGACACAAACCCCATATATATTATTAAAGTGAATAACAGTGAAAAAACCATAAGATACTATGAGAGAGACAAATAATATCAGGATCAACCAAAATGAAGTCATTAATTATTGAGTTTAGTAACTTTGAATAGAGTATAAAGAACTATTTATTGTGAATGAATGGACATGATCCATTATTATATTATGTAATGTAAATAAAATAAATGTATTAAATGACTTAAATACATTATTAGAAAGAATCTAAGTTAAAATAAAAATTATATAATTGTTATGACAAAAAAATATTAATGTGTTGGATTTGAGACCAAACACTCAGATTTCATGTAAAAATTAATTATTATCAATTTGAAATAAAAGCTATATCTAATTGTCAAGCAGACAAAAATTAACAATTTATCTTAAATAAAGAAAGCTGTCAAATGAATAAAAGTCAGTCAAAATAGCCAAAAAAAGTATTAACTAAAAACATGTGGTAGGCATAAAATATTGTATGATTTATGGATTTAATGTTGCCAAAATACAACCAAATTGCATTAGAAAGTTGAAATATAATATAAAGCGACTATACTAATATATTTGACTAACTTTAACATTGTAATAGTCGAGTTAGCAAAATATTTACCTATACCATGTATGGCTGGGGCCAATCAACCAATACAAAAATAGTCATATCTGGCTAAATATTTACAAAATGTTGACAAAAATAAAAGAGAATGGTACAATACTTCAGTATACCATAAAAACGGACAGACGCAGTTAAAAATAAGATCAATTATGAAAGAATTTAACTTATAAGAGTGAGATTTGTCACACTATGAAAAAGGACATCTCAAGACCAACCAATATGATGCTATGTTATCCTGTAATAAAGATAATATGTGTAAAGAGTAACCAGGTATCACAAAAGACAGACAATATAATAAACTCTGAGTGTACACTAGTGAAATACTACATATGTTAAAGAAAGAGACTAATTATTGTGTTATAACATTGACAACAACCTAGGCCATGGGCATGGGCCATGTAAAATTGAAATTATCTGTGTATTATATATGTTAAAATTTGTTGGTTTTGTTATAGGAAGATAGTAATATTATGTGTTTATGTTATGGAAGAAACATAATACTTTCACAACAATTTTTTGTTATAAAAATTGAATTTCAATGACAACAACCCAAGGTGAGAGTTTTATATTGTGTTACTTATTAGAGTTAATTTATTTAAAAACCAATCATAATTAGTATCACTAGATTCAGTTGAAAACAGAGAATCTAAATGTAATAATGGCATGCAAATTGTGAGTACTAATGTAAAACTGTTTGATAAGTACCAGAGTCATTTTTGAAATATCCTTAGTGTGAAGAATAAGAAATTTGTTCTAAAAGCTTCGACGGAGATTAAATTTGTTCCATGACGTTCCATTTCGTTTATTCTCGAACAATCTAGAAGGAATTTTTACACAAATATACCGGAAGTTCATAAACTCAATCAGCCTGACTTAGTATAAAAGAGAGACCAAATTCGACCCAAAAACACTTGAAGCTTGAACTCCAGAACAGATGCATCACCCACGACACTGATCAACGCAGCTAAGGCGAAACCGAGAGGCGAGAAATCGACACAAGACCCGAAGAAAGGCTTTTCCCGTACATTGACAAACAGACTGACTTAACCTCTACAAGAATCTACGCCAATGTGTTGCTGAAATAGAGCAGCAACACGGCACATTTTAATAGAAATCACGCAGCCAGAACGTCAACGGCCCAGGAGGGACCAAAATTTTAAATAGAGAACCAATTCTGCTGTGTTCGCATAGACAAACTGACTTGACAATAACTCCCTTAACTAAACAAACAAACACAAAGCCTTCCTCTCGACTACAAGGGTATCAGCGCTGTGACGGCCAATTTGGTAACCAACGCGGAGCAGCTGATTTGTAACGGCGGGGTTTGAACGAGAATCTACTGCCAAACTGTTTCACAAAAAGTGCGGAAATTGTAAATGATCGCAATTTTGACTTAAAATAGATTCAGTGCACACATGAAGAGGCGAGATTGAAAAACTACCCGAGTGAAGTGTCCAGTGCGAGATTAATTAACCATTGGAACGTGAGTTACCAAAATTAAAGTCATTTTTTTACCTGGTTACATTTTGTCACACAGTTGTACTACACATGCCACACACACCTTCAAATCACTTAATTTTTCTTGTAAGGCATCTTATTGATATGTCTTGGTAGTTCAAAGGAGTCACGTCCTGAGAGTAAAGATTTTTCACATATTAAACTCATGCTTTTCAACTGAGTCAGAATCTGAAATATACTAGCCGATACTTGATTGGATATATAAAAAATTGTCAATAATAATAACTTGTAAAATTTTTTTCTCTGCAATTTTATAATTTTTTTCTATGAATGTTAGTCCTTCAGACGATTTGTTTGTTTTTGAAGAATCATTAAACTTACCTTATTTTTTCAAGCTAAACTGACTTGTTTATATTTTTTCATAGAAGTAAGATTTAAAAATTTTAATTTCTTTAATAATCACATTTCTTTCTTGGAACAAACGATTCCAAGTGGCGCCAACAAAAAACATAGTATTAAGTTGTGTTACAGGACTACATCACCGCAGAGGATCCAGTCAACAGTAAGTAACAAAAAGTGCGTGGAGGTAACGCCCGACATCATACAACACGAACAACACTTTTACACTATTTTTTCTTTTTGTTATAAATTGACGACTCCGACGTAAGGCATTACGACCCCACAATCTCTTATATTTTTCTTTTTGTTATAACGGGTATAAGCATTTTTAAATTAAAAAAGAAAAACTAATTGAACTATTTTAAGCGAAATTAAACCTAACAACTATTAACGAGAAAATATACTTATTTTTTAAACAGAGATTAAAAAACTTATTTTACAGTATATTATGAAATATGTAATTAGCAAAAATTTGTATTGAAAATTGCATATTATGAAAAGTTTTTAAAAACTATATTCTAAGAGACATAAAATGTTGTAGCAAGTATGACATTATATGATTCGTATTTACATCATACTGTATGTAAAATACCGTTCATATGAAAAATAATTTTATATCTAATCTTAATAGTGAATCACACGTATAGCAGTCCTGAAAACACAAAATAAAATTAAACTACAAAAATACAATAATTTAAACTATAAATATAATATTAAGCTGTACCTGATCCTCCCACATAATGAAGTTTTGTGTTGGTATGTTGTTTCGGACACTTACTAAGCTGTGTTTTTGTTTCTTTCTTCCTGTTTTTTTCTTTTTACTCATAACCGCTTCATCGTTTGATGGCCTACACGACTGAATTTTTCTTCTGGAGCTAGGTCTGAGGGCTGAACTTGTATTCTTGCCATTTTTAAGGCTCTTACCTTCTCTGTAAGGAAGCTTACTTGCGCTGGCGTTTTTATGAACTGAACATTTCTTATAATATTATGCAAAATGGCTACGCTTGATGAACTGAGGTTGCTGTCTAACAAGTCGATCACACGATTTCATTTATTTCATAGTTCCTTCAAGGAATCTTTACAATTTGTCGAAGATGAAGGGACATCATTGTTTTCTTCTATTTCGTAGCTTTCATTTACACTTTCACAGATTGTTGGTTCTTCTGTTGACTGTTGTTAAAGATTATTGTTCTGCCCAACTTCTGTTAGGTACACGCTTTTGAAAAATCGGTAGGGACACTTGAACCTTCATCAAAAGCAAGTCTGGCAGAATTGAGTTTATCATCTAGCGAAAATATAGGACGTACTCCCATTTGAATATTGTGCTTCGTTCCTACCGCCCACGTGTGCTTGCAGTAACGTCTACCCCTGCTGTACAAACAGTCACAGGTTTGCCATTTTGTATTTACTTTATATACGTCTGTTTTTGACACTTTGATGCCACTTTGAGCTCGCCATCGTACCTCTACTTACTCAAATATTTTTGTAAAATTTTGAGAATGGGTACTTAATATCTTCTGTTCACGTTTTGACCCTGAAAATTTAAGAAGTCTTCTTTTGTGATAATGTTCAAAAACATTGGTAAAAATTCTATCAAAGCACTTGATAGATCTGCAAAGCACCTTTGTAGTACGACATTTTTAAAAATACGCACAGAAGCTTCACAGTAGTTATTTTTGTTGTTTCCCCTTGTCATGATTTCATTACGGTAAGCTAGACAACAGTTTTAATTTTTCAGACATAACGACCCAAAATGTTTTTTTTTTTTTTGTTTGAAGGTATTTTTAGTCTACCGCTTGTACTATATTATTAAACTCTTTAACGGTGGTGTGAATAGTGTCAGCATTAAATACCACTTGAAATTGTAATTATAATCATCATAATGCATTAAATTTGACGGGCTTTATTTGTCTATCCTATGGGCTCTGTCCCATGATCACTCCCATAACGCCTGACAGACATGAAATGTACAAAGTAACAGTTTTACCATGGGAAAAACAAATTGAAAAGCATTTCTTTCGTCATCGCTATCATCTGTCACAATTATATTTAATTGAGCAAACAAAATGTATTTTCATTTTACTCAAAAGATTATTTCAATAACTTAAACTTTACTGTTTAATGTCCTCAGACAGGAATGTATAGAGGACACATTCTAATGGAAGAACTTTAATTTTAATTCCACAAAACATGAACATCATGCAAGACTTTGATCACATAAACTACTAGAATCTACATATATCATTGATTCATCAAGTGCAAACTTTTTTTCATAATAGGGAAAATAACTGCCACATATATGGTCTCTTCATCCATTATCAAGTCAATTCCCGAATCCTCTAAGGTTGACTTCCTTTTGTTCAAAGTTTCTAACAAGCTGCTATGATTTCCGCCACTGTAATTTTGTCTTCTCTAATTTTCTTATAAATTAGTTAACTGTCTTATGGTTAGATTTATTTGCCATTTGGTCAAACTAATAGGAATACACTGTTATCCTCGACGTTTTCAATAATATTCATTTCATGGAATTTTTTGGCAGCTGTTGGGTTTATACCAGAATCATAATACGAATCAATCGTTTCAGCAGTTTCTTTTTTATACCTTAAATAGCTGAAACTTTCAACTGATGAAACAGAATGGCTGCGATCAAATTGTATATTCACAATATAATTCAAACCAGTTTTAAAATTAGGCTCTTTTTCCAAATACCTCTATTAACTTTTTACAATTTGAAATTAGTAGTAGCTTTGCATAGCCTATTTCTAACTCGGTTTTGACTTTTTTTTATTCTTAAAGTTATTTGCATTAGAGTGTCGCCACTTAAATATTTTCCTAAATAAATATCGTTTTGGTTTCCACACCTTGCATAGGATATCTAACTGATATTAGTTTCCTTTGAAAACTTCTTTACAAAACTACTGTGGTGATCATCGTAATTTTCATTTTTTAATTTAAAATACACTATTGTATTTTAACTGAATGTTTTACTGTGATAAGAATATTCAAAATTGACTAGTCTACTATCATTAGACCTACACGAATTCTGTAATAAAAGTTCAAACTTTTCAGCATTTATTTTAACGTTTGAAAGGGTAACGTTCCAAACAAAGAAACACATTTCCTGTTTGAACAGGAATTCTGCGCGTCGTCGAGAGCGTCGAAGATGAGCCTATGGCTGAGATGGTAGGGAAATGTTTTAAGATATGCGGCCAATCTATATATATATATATATATATATATATATATATATATATATTGCAACGATACAATTTATAACTGCATAGATAGGTTACATTGAAATTATTACAACAGAGTCTATATCTGGAGGTAGGAAAATTTATTCATAACCGCATTAAAATTTACTATTGTCTTATTACTTTATAATATAAATTGTTTATAAAAAACTTGTCATTCAATAATTGAGTCTTTTGGGTTGTTTTACATATATGTTACTTGTAAGTTGAATTCCACTGTTTGCGTAGAATCCAGGCTCTCCGGACGCTGCTCGCTGCTGCTACTCTGCACGTCGACCGACTGAAGATCACTAACGCTGAAATATTTACGTTGACAATACACGTCTTTGCACACACGCACACTGCGACATGAATTGTTATTGTTTATAATTTAAATTCACTTAATCTCAGGGATTAAAACTGGCCAAAATAGATCGTGTATTGAGCTTACACAAATTCCGGCTTCTTGATGTGTTCTCGCGTAAACTCAAAATATTTCGTTAGATATTTTGGCCCTAATCCGGAAAATCTTCCACTGTACGCAAAAAGCACTAGAATTATCAATTTATTATTTGAGTTCTATAAGTGGTAATGGTTACGAAGAACTCGAACCGTGAACCAACTTCTAAGTCTAAAGGAAAACGACCTGTCTTGTCACGAAAAACTCGTGACAGCGAGTACGTGTTTCTATGGCAAGTCGTCGGAAGAAACTGAGCCATCCGTACGCTGTAATCGTCCGACTCAAATAATTTTTAGACCTTCAGATTGGTGGAAACTCTAGCAACGTCACAGATGAGAACACAGATAGGCTGAAGTCAGGCTTAAACTCTGACCGATTCTGCAAACGCGTGTCTAGATTTAATCTACAAATTTTATTACTTTCTAAACAAGAATAAAAGAAGGCTGATTTCATTAAAAAAAAGTATACAAATTATAGTTGTGGAGAATTGAGTATATGGAAAATGTAGTTTATAACCATGAGAATACCCTGTCCAAGTTTCAAAACGGAATGTTAATTTTCAACGAAGTTATTAAATAAATTGTAAATCACACGCGCACCCGCGCACTTACACACAAATATTTCACATGACACAAAAGAGAATAAAATTGTGAACATTTTGACATAACATACTTTTTGAACATAGCTTGATTTAAAACTTATGACAAAGAAAGAACAAAATCAATTTAAAACAAGTCTATGGCCGTCAGAAAATGTGTTATAGCCATAGTATCCCACTTACACGAACGTAGCTCCTGAGTGTGTACTGTTGCAGTATATATAAGAATTAGTGTATCATTATTACACCACCTAAGTTTGTACAATTTTTCATCAACAAAAAGTTAATATTTCCAGAAATTTAAAAATTAATTTACTGGTTGGTTTCATATTTACTTTGTTCTTCTTTTCTATTTTATTTAGGCTCAACAGTCCCTAAAAAACCAAGGCATTCCGCGCGGCTTTTGTGTTTAGTGTGACTGTTGTATGGCCAGTACAACGCGCCGCCAATCGCTAGTTGCGATATTCACAGCCAGGAGGCGCCGCTGTTATCTCATGGCGGCTACTCAGTTCTGCCTCACGATGCACGCCGCACGGAGCCTCCGCTCGGGAATTGAACCCGGGACTACGAGGGTATCAATCGCCCGCGCTAGCCACTATACCACCTGGAGGCTCACACGTAAATAAAACATTCAACAAATTTGTGACAAAACCTGTATTTTATCGTATATATTTTGTCAGCATCGGTTCGTTTCAGATATGTGTTTTAAAGTTTTGTTGTTCTGTTTGTTGATGTGTACGACACCACCACGATTCGTACATTGAGTTCTGTTTGGAATAATATTCAGACGTGTGATACATTTTCTTATCTCGTTTTTGTTCACATAATTTTGAAACAATTATTACATATAAATTATAAATTAGAAGCTGATGAACAAAGAGTTTAAACTTTTAACAGTATTATAAACAGATCCTGGTGATTTTTATTGGATCATACATTTAGCACACATGAGCAAAAGTGGTTAGTGCTTACTGACAGGCGTTGTGGAGGTGAGGAGAATAAAAATGCCCCTAGTCCCCTGGATGGGTTCGTTCTCATTTTGTGTAAAATATACTTATAACCAAAGAATATTAGTCAAACTTGTTTTAATAATCGTTAGTCTTCTGTGAAGTACGCAAGCGGGTAGGCGGAAGGCCATGGACTAACCCATTACGCACAAACCGATTTTGCATTATTAGCTTATTTGAAAATGAAGGTAAAAACTCAAAGTAAAATTGAATTCAGAGAGATTCTGGAGGACACAAGTTTCAATCACATGTACAGCATGATGTCTCTGCTCGTATATGTAGTTAAAGAGATGGATTTTAGTCAATTGTATATTTGAATTGCATCACTTGAACAAACAAGTATGAACAGGTGTATTTGTCTTTAGCTCTTCTCCGGCCTACAAACGACAGTAGTGTTATAGAAAATGCAAGATTTCAAACACGGTTTTAGTTCTTTTTATCGTTTGTTAAGGGTATCATAAAAGTCCGACGAATTCTGTTTATCGTGGAGAAATGTATTTCGTACACAAGTATGAATTACGTACAAGGATAAAATTTTGTTTGGCGCAAACATGTCAGAGAATGGACACCAAGAGCAGTAAATTTGAGATCCATACAAAGAAGAAGAGGAAGGAGAGGAAAAACAAAGAAGAGGTAGACGGAGAATAGGTAGAAGAAGAAGAGGTATATTCGGAAGTTGTGAAGAGAAAACTGGCGTGTAGCTGGAAGGAAATCGGGCCGATATTATTTGTAGTTTGAGAAACACGAGATCGCGGGCGCGTGGAACGTAACCGAGTTGTAGGTTGGCAGTGGAAAGGTATTATAGTTCTTCTATGAGAGTCTGCGGAGGTAGTTTCATAATAGATGCACTGCTGGCAGGGGCGTGTGTGGTCTTAATTTATTTTAATTTTTCTCTATTTTGTCGGGAGTAACAAGCTGAATTGTCCTAGAAGAAGGCATCTTTCTCGCTATCGCTAACTAGGTGGTGTGAAAAGAGAGACGAATAAGCAACTGAGGGAGGGTTCGGGCAACTTACCAGTTTCCAGCAGAGTGTGTGGAGAAGGATTCTTGAGCTCTATTACAAAGTGCTTCAACGCGCTTGATACGAAAAACACGAATAGCGGCCTTCACAAAGTTTGATAATTTTCTTTACACCGCATGCATGTGGTCTCTTTGTCTATCTCTTATGAAAGGGGGGAGGACTCAGCGTTTACGAAGGATGAACGCAAGCACGTGTTGGGAAAGTCTTGTTTGGATGAGCAGACTTGCTTGATGGGAACGGTATAGGTATTGTAGTCTCGGGGTGGTTACCACCGAGGCGTACTCATCTGTTTGGGCTGAAGACGTCGACCAGGCTGTAAGCGGAGAGAGAAGTCGCCAGTCGGCATAGTAATCTGTGACAGTTACATGGCGGGAGTCGTGAATGCGTTGCTGTAGATAACTGTACGGAAGAGTGAAGATCAGTGGGATATGGTCGGAACTAACACGAAAACCTAATCTTTGCCATGGATTAAGTGCGATATGACACTTAAAGTTAACAACTAGGTAGGACAGGAAAGTGTGCCGTGATTTGTAGACCAGCCTTTGTCAACACCACGAAACGGAGCGTCAATAAAGGCATCGGTGAACACAGGATATAGGTAGTTCTGAGCCACCCGGAGAAGTATACCGTAGCTCAGCAGACGTTGGTACTTGGGGACCGTACCATCTTGTTTGGCGAAGAACAGATCCTGTCTTCGACGCGACGTTACTTTACTCGGTTCTCAGAGGAGAAATTGAGAAACATAAGCGTGACAATAGAGTTTTCAACAGAACCGGCGCTGAATAAATCCTGGTTCCGGGCTTTTCCTGTTGCTTGAATAGCGAGGCAAATGGTAAAAAGCAGCTTCTGATTGGGTGGCATCGACACCAAAGCGGCTTGGGGCAATATTAGATAAGTACCTCCACAGGCCGAGTAGTCGCTGATGTCAGCTTTCGGTTGTAGTTGAATGCTTAGATCCCGACCGGAATGAGATTGAGGATGGCTGCGTTGCCAGAACAAAATTTGGCGACAAAATTTCGACTCAGTGTTATTGTCCTCGTGATAAAAGACGTCGTTTTGCAATAACGGAACATTTACTTACTGTGTTACAATACGTTTGTTGTCCAGTGGTCCAGTGGTCCAGTGGTGTGCGGAGCAGCAGCTAGTCGTGCTCCGGTGGTCGCAGTGTCCGGGTGATACCCGATGACTGCATGTTGCCTTGCTGTTACCTTGGCTAGCGATCTCGCGCTTTCATAGGAATGGAACCTCCATCAATTTTATTTTGGAGGGACAGGATGTTCGATGTTTCTTGGACCCTGGGACCTCGAAGAGACCCGTGACGGCTGAATGGGGGAGACCTATAAGACCTTTCGCTTGAGAAGCAGGAATTACCCTCCCACAACGGGTAGGGCGCCCCTAGCCGCTCAGGAAAAGTCTCCGAGGGCTGCCAAGCGGCAATGTCGGCGCACGGGAGAGAGCGTAGGAGGAGGCAGCGTCCACCAGAGGTGGCACTAAGCACACCTAGGGCGAGCGCAGACCCCCCTCTAGTCTGTCGCCGAGCGCCAGCACGGACAAGAGAAAGAAGGAAGGAGGAGGAGCGTGAAAGTACTCAAGGTCGGGGGGATTGGGCAGATGTTCTGTAACTGCTTATGGGGGGTCGTCGAGCAAAGCTCGGGGGCGTTTGTGTCGTCTAGGTGGTGGGCCGACATCTGTGCTTATTCGACGGATGTGGGGATGGGTCGAGACATAGGCTCGGGAGAATAGGTTGAGGGCTAGGGACCGAACGAATTCGGTAAGTGAAGGAACCTTCAACCCTCGCCTGATGGCATCATTTCTGACAAACCAGGGAGAGTTGGAGATGTAGCGGAGGGTTTGGGATTGGAAAGCTTCCAAACGGGCGACAACGGATGGGCTGAGTAGTACCCAAAAGGCGGGGGCTGCGTAAGTCAGGATTGCCCTAAGAAAGAGCAAGTAGATGGTGAGTTTAGTGCGCACAGGCACTGAACCCCGATGAGAGAGAAAGGGAAATAGTTTGGCTCTGACGCCTCTGGCGCGCTGGAGACTCAGAGAGACATGAGGTGCAAAGCTTAGGCGTCGGTCAAGAGTGACGCCCAACTACTTTACAGTCCGTTTCCACTCGATTGGGCTCCCTTCAAGGGAGAGGGACTGGCAGCGGGAAGTTAATTTATGAGAAAAGGCGATCGCCTCGGATTTCTCCGCATTGACCGCCATCCTCCACTTCCTTAGCCAGTCCGGAAGTACGGCGAGCTGACGTTGCACCAGGCCAGCTGCGAAATCAAGACTCGCTGAGCTGGCGTGGTACATAGCGTCATCCGCATAGAGCGAGAGAGTGACTCCAGGCTGAACAGGCAGGTCGTTCGTGTACACGAGGTACAGAACGGGGCCAAGGACAGATCCCTGAGGTACGCCTGCGGCGACTGGTCGGACGGATGAGTACGACCCTTCGACGCATACCCTAAAGATACGATCGCACAAGTACGATCGGAGAAAATGAACGAATGAGGCAGGGAGGGGGGAGTGGGCCAGTTTGTAGAGAAGGCCTTCGTGCCAGACTCGATCGAAGGCCTTACTCACGTCGAGCAATACAGCGACGGAGGACAGATGCTTGTTGTAGGCGTCCGTCAAATGGGTAACAACCCGGACGAGTTGAAGGGTCGACGAGTGCTCCCTGCGAAAGCCGAACTGCTCCTGCCGAATGAAACCATCCAGCAGAGGCGCGTACCGACCGTGCAGGAGGCGCTCGAGTACCTTCGATATGACTGGCAACAGTGAGATGGGTCGATGGTTTGAGGGGTCAATACGCAGCTTGCGAGGCTTGGGGATCATGATGATTTTCGCACGCTTCCACAGGCTGGGGAAGTAATGAAGCCGGAGACATCCATTGAACAGCTCGTGGACCAAGTTGATGAGGCTAGGGGGAGCGTGTTGTAGCGCCGCCGCTCCGATACGATCATCGCCGGGCGCCCTCTTAGGGCGAAGTCGACCAATAGCCGAGACAACATCGGCCCGGTCGAACGGGTCAGGGATGTCAGCTGGAGGGCGGGAAAAATATCCAGATAGGAAGTCTGCGACCTCGGCCGAGTGGACGGGGTCGCAGACGCCTCCGTGGACGGTGAATTGCTCCTCCATGGTTGCGGCAAAGACTTCAGCTTTGCCGGCCGCGGAGTACACAATGCCGTCCGGTGATCTGAGGGGATGGCGGGTCCTTTTGTCGCCATTAAGTCGACTCGCAGCCTGCCAGACAGACTCGGGCCGGACTTCAAGAGACTCGAGGTACGAGTCCCAACGATGTGCAGTGGCATCAAGCAGAAGCTGCTTGACAAGGTCAGATTGGGCGTTGAGCCTGCGTTTGATAGCAGGATCCCGGGTTCGTTGCCATCTCCGGCGGAGTTGGCGCCGAGTATGGATGGCGAGGAGCACCTCTTCAGGTAATTGAGACCGACGATTTGTCTCTGGGACAAGATAGGTGTGTTTGTCCATAGCGGACGTAACGACTTCTTGAAGATAGTCGGCCATACGGTCCGCATCAGCCGTAGAGGCGATGGGAGCCGGGGGGTCAGATGGCACTGTTCGTTGGAGTTCGTCATGATAGGAGCGCCAGTTGACTCTCCGTGGACGAGAGGGGGTTGGAGAGGTGTGTCCAACAGGGGACGAACAGTGATAAGTACCGGGTCGTGGTCGGACGAGAGGTCCGATACAGCACTGACAGTGATAGGAATGGCCAGGTCCTTGACAATGACAATGTCAAGGACATCCGGAAGGCCCCTAGTGGGCACGTGGGTCGGTGAGTCAGGACCAATAACTGAGACCTGCAGATGACGCTGAACGTAGCTGTAGAGCGAGCGGCCACGCGGGTTCGTGACACGGCTGTTCCAAGAGGGATGCTTGGAGTTGAAGTCTCCGGCAGCTATAGTAGGTAGTTCGTGGTCGAGGAGGGCGTCCCACTCCTCAGGCGGCGGAGGCCCTCCGGGCCTGGGAGGAAGGTACGCCGAAATTAGGCGAACCTCTCGATCCCCGATCCAGAGGGCCACCGCCGTCGTCTCCAAATACCTAGTATCTGGAGGGGGTAAGAGACGATGGGCAATGCGCCTGTGGACGAGAATAGCAGTACCCCCGCTGGGACGAGCGGGGGGTTGTAGCCGGGGCCTATCCGTGCGATATGTAGTGTACGCCGGAAGCTGAAAGGAAGCAGCAGGGGTAAGGAAAGTTTCGGAGAGGAGGATGACATCGAGGTCATATTCAGTGGCAAAGTTAGCCAATTCGGCTCGGCGAGACGGAACACCACACGCGTTCCATGCCACCAGCCGAAGAGGCCTAGACATTGAGAGGCAGGAGAGTCATGAGGGAGGTAAGAATGGTGACTAGCAGAGACTAGACGTCCTTGGCAGCCAAGATTTGAGGGATGAGGGTCTCAACCCAGACACACAAACGATCGGCAAAGGTCGGATCCGAGGACCCTTCCTCCGTCGATGGCGCCTGCGGCGTGGGCGGGGGCACTCGATACATGATACCATTATCGGGCCGAGGTGTAGTTGTAGGCTGCCGAGGCTCTTTGGGAGCTGGGGCAGATGCTGACTTAGTTGCAGCGGGCTTGTGCTGCGTGAGGATGGCGGTCGATGACTTTTTCTTCTTTGGCGCGGGTTGCTTTCGCGACGAGGCCAAAGGAGGGAAAGATGCATCGGAGGCGGCGGCTGCCGCGTAACTGAGCGCTCCGGCAGGCGCTGGACAGGTCGGGGGGACTACAGCGGCTGCAGGCGCAGACGAGGTAGCCGGAACTGGGGCCGCCGGGGCGGCAGATGGAGGGGCTGAGGGTGTCTTGGGGGCAGGTGGGGTAGGCTTGTGGGCCTTGGTGATACGCTTTAGGGCGTCATGATAGTGTTTGCACTGGCGAGAGCTTGCCGGGTGTGGTTCACGACAGTTTGCACACGTGGCAGTGGCGGTACGTTCACGAGGACAATCGCCCTTGTGATGACCTTCACCACAACGAATGCAGCGTGTCGGGTAGTGACAATAGATACTGCTGTGCCCGTACCTCTGGCAGTTGTAGCACTGCTTGGGTCCGGGTCGGGACTCGAAAGCTGAAACTTTTACCCGGAGGTAAAAGAGAGAGTCTAGCTGGTAAATGGCTTGGAAATTCCCTACCTTGAGGATTTTCACAAGGAAGGCATTTCTGGGAATGCGTCTGCCGGGGGAGAAGAGAGGAGTCACAGAACTGACAGTAAAGCCCAAAAGTTCAAGGGCGTGCGAGATTGTAGGCTCGGGAACATCGGCGGGGATGCCGATGATCTCGACCTTGAGTTCCCTCTCCTCCGGCAGGGCGTAGGTGTAGTAAGGGATACCACGATCAGTCAGCAGTTTCTGGGCGAGCCGGAAACTGTCGATGGTCGTGGTCTCAATTCTGACGGAGCGGCCACCCTGACAAACTGCAGTCAGGGTATTCGCAGGAGCGGCCCGGTGAAGTCGCCGCATGACCTTCTCCCAGTCAATTGGCCGGTCAAAGATCAGAGGCGGCAATCGCCGGGGCGGGGTAGGTAGAGAGGTGGCCGTAGCGGGTCTATCCGTGGCAGGACCCAGCTGGGAAGACCGCCCGGACCCCGCGGAGTCGCCAAAGTTTCGCCGTTTCCGGCTACTCACAGTTTGCCACTCCTCAGTGTCCATGGCACTCGCCCCAGCCGACTCTGGCTCGGTTTCGGTAGGTAAAGGGTGCGCCAAAGCGCCAGGTGGGATTTCGTGGCCCTGAGAAGGACCGACGGGAATGTTGGTTGCGGCCATCGGCGAGGTTAACCTACGCCTAGGCTGGAGAGACTTTACGGATCGCTAGCTGGGTAGTGAGGTATACTACTTAAAGCTACAACACTTACCAGGCAACAGTCAGCAGCGGAGAACACCAAAACACCACTAACACCAGAAACTCGAGTTCACCACTGCCCGCACGATTATAACACAGAGCACTAATATACTCGTATATATAACACTTTGTGAAAGTTTCAAAAAGATTGAATGATAATTAGCGAAGTTATAGTGCTCCAGACAAGCTGGAGCCAGTGTTGTGCAATGGAAAATTCCACGCACAAGAACAAGAAAACGAACGACGCAGCCTACCTTGGCAACAGCTCAGGGTAGACTCTACGTTTGTTGTCAACAAGCTGTTGTAGTTAAATATTCTTTGGTGGACATTATTCCCAACCATAATCACACTACAATTTATTGTGGTGGAGGCTGCAAACCAGATTGCGGCAGACATAACAAAGTTTATTCTGCATTATTTGGCCTGCTACAAATATTACATTCTTTAAATTTATCGTTTCCAATTAATTAATATGCAAATACAGCGCTCCGTAACAGGTAAACTTAATAGGGCTATAAATCAGTGTACTACTTTGACAGGTACTTAATGTGAAGTCTTATGTTTCCCCTCGTGACGAGGATTACGTTCAAACAGAAGTGAGCGTAGTAATTATAAGAACTAATTATTAGAAGGTGGTTGAAGTCTCTTTGTTTTAACACAAAACCATATTGCTTAGAGTTTTGCAATTATTAACATGACTACTATTATTACTTAACCATTATTTAATTCTATTCTCGAAAAGACATAAACGAAACACAGCATGATACGTAACATAGAACGACAGCGTAGAACATTATTGGGATAACATAAATATTAATACAGTACGAGAAGAAATAATCCTAAACATCCGACGTTAGAGCTTAATATTATCGCCATCCCTCTATAATACCTACAGCGAACAATAATAAGACAGGAAAACTGAGGTAGACAGAGATTGAACGTCAGTTAACATCAAAGTTACGATTGTTGAACGACTCTGCGATTGGTGTCAGTTACTACGAAGTGATGCACAGATTAATAAGTATTTAGGTTAACTAATACCTAACACCAAAGAACGTATGGTGGAAACTTAAAGAAGATTAACAGTAACTACAGAGCGAAAAAATTAACATATGTTTGGAACCACAAAACTATTTAGAAGACAGGATATTTGATTGAAACGCAGACTGAAACTTTGCTATTTCTAACAAATACTCAAGTGTCCAAAACTTGGATACTGAGAAAGCAGATTAAAATAATCGAAATATTCGAATCGTGGGTCTAGAAATGTATCCTTAGTGAGTCACGCATAGAACGCAGTAAAAGAATTCCATATTTCTAAAGTAACAGAGCTTTCATATTCCATATTTCCAGATTCAGTAAAGTTATTAAAGTACATTAATTAAGCATATTTAAACATTAAGCATATTTACGTTTCAGACGCTACCTTTTAGAAAACATAGTAGAAGTTACAGATCAAAGACAAGACTTTCATTGCAGTAAGTGGGTAGACTTAAGGAAGGAACAGAACATTCCTACATGAGACAATACGATTGACCCAGAATAGAGGGTTCTGGGAAGTAACATATTTAACTTATTAGTATCATTAGGCACCACTACATTTAAAAACATGACAAATGAGACATTGTAAACATACTGATGAAAACGCGTTCTATTATACTTTTTTGTTCTATTATACTGCTTACACAACGCGTTTTAATAAATTCAGCAGTATCAAGTAAACAGCCGCCAACACCAACTCTCTCTTATGTACGTTACCCCCGAGATCAAAAGGATTAACCAAATGTGCGAGTACAAAGCAGAACTGGTGTTACGCTGTTGTCCAATGGTAGCTCGATAATGTATAGTGATCAAAACGCGTCGTAAACTGGGTACAACACACTGGTAAAACGAAAACTCATTTTGTAAATAACCACTGACAACAAGAATAGTTCTCAAACGTACATATTATTTGGTTTGAAGGTCACGAATACAAATGTCTTTCCTTTACGTTTAAAAGATATATTTTGGTGCGATATGTCATTTGTGGAACAATTTATTTTAGTTAACATCATCAATGGGAAAATGAAATAGGCCTACAATATTTCGGAGACTTTAGAGAATGCAGGGATTGCTAACATGGTTTTCCTTTTTCATTTTCTTTACATTCTTCAATTACCTCATCCTTTTTTTACTTCACGGATTGAACTTTAACTCATGTCAGATCTCCTTATCTAAAGCCACAACAGTCCCTCTTGCCAGCTGATTTGTAGCTCAGAAGAGTTTTGGGAATTGACTAACCGCTCCTCACACGACTGCAGTTTTATGTATTTCCTTTCACCCTGTCTATAATTAAAAATATTTTAACTTTGTTCTTGACTTTTTTGTCTGTTGTATAACATCTTCTCTAGTGTTATAACTTAGGGAACCCGAAATAATTGGTTCTGCCAATTATTCAGGCTGCCTTACTCGACGAGCTGAAATTTAATCAGAACAACACAGAGTAAATATAAAAGGAATCAGGGAATGGGAAAACTGTTGATTTATGTACTCAGTATATGTGAGTAACAAGAAGACTTCTCTTTATTAAACATTTGAAAAAAAATAACATTTACTCAAAAGATAGATCCCATGACATTACTAATTGAATTATTAAAGTTATTTGAATTCTTTATTTAAACTTTGGGATCACAACAGATTTTATTTAGCTATACCACGGATCCGGGTAACCTTAGGTATTTAGTCATCAAACCTTTAATTATATTCACTTCATGATATTAGCTTGCAAGACCTTTAGTTTTATGCTTCATTATTATTCCATTTGAAGAATGGTATTAATTATACTACGATACATTAAGATTTAACTTTTACAATGTATTATGTCTGAATAGTTACATTAAATTCTTAGAGTTAATTCTTTTTAATCTTTACAAGTTTAATCGTCTCTGAAAAGTCTCTCTTTTAAAGTGTATTGTGTTACAATTATAATTATTATTTATTCCTCGATAGACGTGCTATCGAGTCACCTTTAATTTGGTATGTAGAAATTTCCTCCGGGAGTGTCCGTCTTGGGAATCCTTAAAAGCGTCGTCCTCATCTAGGTCTGGTCTTAGTCATTAAAGGCTTAAACGTCTGCAGTCTAGGTCGAACCTTCTACGATGGTAGGCGTCGATTCTCTGATGTCTCGAACTGCATCTTCTGTCGGGTCTACTAGAGTTGTAAATTCTGGTAGCTCACATCTCCAGGTAGGATGTTGAAAAGTGTCGTCAGTTGGTGAAGTTAGCAGTCATCGTTATTAATACTCGTACTTTTGTTGTCACATATTTCTTCTTGTTACCACGTTTCTGATTTTTAATTAATGTTACATGTTACACTCTTTAGTGTAGCAGAAAATAAACTACATTTGAAATAAGCCAAACTAACAACAAATCACACAACATTCCAACAGAGCTTTTGCTCGTGCGTGTGCACTGCTTGGAGACTTCATAGCGAGAGAGAGATTTTTCGCCCGCTTCCACTGGTACTGCACGGGGTAGTGGGGTGTTTATTCCGCGAGAATATAGTCCCTGTCTCTCTCTAAATAAACATTTTTATTTATACTAACTATCCCTAGATAAAAATACACAATTTAAACGAGTTGTTTTAGTGACTATCTGTGTCTTCAGATTCTTTAATTATTAACATTAGTTTTTTATTTTATTCTTAATTACAGAAGACTCGGAAAACATGTCGAGTCCGGAATCAACAGGTAGGCGCCTGATAGCAAGCAAGGGTTAAATACGACAATAATTATTATTTACAATATGCCTTTTTATTACAGTTTCTTTGCCCTTATTAATTACTTTTTTCCTTTCACACTTAGTACCTACATGTTTTTTTATTATTGTGAGATTTAAATGGTTAATGGCTCGCAACCTTAATTTTTTTTTTAATTTCTTTCTTCTTTTTTTTATAATGGTTACAATTTAAATCGTCACATACTCCGCCTCTTAACCAACACAGACTCCTGAAAATATGGTCAGCAACGTACCGAGAGTATGCTTGGGGCGTACCGTGTGAAATTTCTCTCACCCGTTTTTCTCTGTATGTAACTACGAGCAGCATTTGTCACTCTTGACTTGCTGATTCTTACTATCTATACATATACTTCATAATTTACACACTAACTCTACTACTACATAAAATTCACACACTATAAACGTCTTTTCCACATTCTAAATTTTCTTAACTCTACTACTTATAACTACTACCGAATTTTTCTTTTGTGTGAGTTGTGTCTTTTCCTTTTTTTTTTATTGGATGTCAGCTGACTTCTTGCTTTGCTCTACATTCGATGAATAGGATTCAAGGTTGATCAGGCCTCGTACCTATTTATACGACAAGGTAGCCAAAAGTTATGCAAGTACTCTTTGCAGTTGAGTACAAAACTTCTACCTTTTGTTTTTTACACTTATTTATTTATTTAACTTGCACGCTACCATTTTCTTCTTCGTGATAACGTTTTATCTGCGAAATATATGTCCTTCGCACATATTTTTGAGTAGATGGTTCGTACAGGGTTACAGTTACCGGAGTTAAGTATTTGTGAATTTGATAAGGACCGCTCCATCTGTATGATAGCTTGGAAGTTGTCTTATCGATTGCACTACTCGTTGGGTGCGTTTTATACATAACTAAGTCTCCGATTTGGTACTTTACTTTATTATTATTATTCTTTTGCTCGTAATATTTCCTTGACTTCGCTAAGTTTGTTCGTAAATTAGCGCGCGCTTCATTCCATATTTTCCTAATATTTTTATCCCTAATTTCAAGGGGTAACAATTCATGTATTTTCCACTTTGTGGATAATGGGTGGTAAGGTTTATACTTGAACAATAATTCGAATGGGGTAGACTTATGTCCTTCATGATATGCTGAATTAAAGGCGAATTGTATCCAGGATAGGTTCTGGTCCCAAGAAGTATGGTCGTTAGCATGGTAGGCTATTAAAGCAGATTTTAGGTTTCGCAAATACCTCTCAGCTATATTACCTTACGGACGATACTCTGTAGTGGTAATGTGGTCTATACCTAGTTTGAAACACATGTTCCTGAATTCCTTAGACTTGAACTGTGGTCCGTTGTCCGATACTAGATGGACTGGAATACCGAATTCTTTGAATAATCTATTCTGTAAAATGCTTACTGTTGTAGTAGCTAAAGCTCGCCGCATGGGGTACATCCAGACGAATTTACTAAAAGAATGTACGCAAATTAGTAACATTGTATTTCCTGATTTAGAACGTGGGTAGGGTCCTGAAAAGTCTAAATAAATTTTGGCGAATGGGGTAGCAGGAATCTCTGAGATTAACTGACTTATTTGGCTGTTTCTCGCTGGTTTGCTGAGTGCGCACAACTTACACTTCTTTACAAAGTTAGCGATCTCACTGTTCATATTTTCCCAGTGATATTCTTTACGAATTCGATGTATGGTTTTATTTATTCCCATATGCGCTCCAATGGTGGAAGAGTGATAATATTCCATCAGCATAGGTTTAATAATATCAGGGGCGATTATTCGTAAATATTTTCCGTTCGCTATTCTACAACATAATACTCTCTTACTTAATAGGTATTTTTCTGACTTGTTTCCTTTTTCAAGTTGTTCAATAATTGCACTCAAACGTGGGTCTTGTTGTTGATAATGGGCTAAA
Organism: Magicicada septendecula; assembly: GCA_034769895.1. Taxonomy (NCBI): domain Eukaryota; kingdom Metazoa; phylum Arthropoda; class Insecta; order Hemiptera; family Cicadidae; genus Magicicada; species Magicicada septendecula. The sequence goes on from CM068375.1 coordinate 104,829,307, forward strand.
TCCGGTAGCAAGAGGAAATTCGGTAATTAAAGTATTAATAATCGGCGTTTCTCTACTCTTGTTTTCATAAGTATTACTACTCGGCTGGAACATACGTGACAGGGTATCGGCAACTACATTTTGGGTGCCTCTAATATGTTGTACTTTGAATTTAAAACAATTTAATCTTAATACCCATCTTCCGATACGACCTAACTGTTTTGGGTGATTCAGTAGCCACGATAAAGCTTGATTATCTGTTTCTAACAAAAACTCTTTATGTTCTAAAAAAGGTTTGAACTTCTCAAAAGCGAAAACGATAGCTAAACATTCTAATTCGTATGCGGAGTATTTTTTTTCTTGGTCAGTCAGGGTGCGTGAGGCGTAACTAATAGGTAATCTCGAGTTATCTACTTCCTGATATATTACTGCACCTAGGGCTACACTTGAACTGTCTGTCTGCACAACAAACGGTTTTGTAAAATCGGCTAATTGTAGTACGGGGGGCGATATGATGCTTTCTTTTAATTTCTCAAATGCGGTTTGGTGTTGCTCATTCCACTCAAATTTAACTCCCTTCTTTCTTAGAGTATTTAGCGGTGCTGCAATTTCGGCTAGATGTGGGATATACTTGTAGAAATAATTTATCATTCCTAAAAATCGGGCAATTCCTTTTGCATCCCGCGGTGGTAAAAATTCTCTGATAGCACGGGTTCGCTCTGGGTCTATGCGTACCTTTCCATTGGCTTTTACGATGTGACCTAAAAAGGAGAATTGTGTCACAGCAAAATTTACTTTACTGGGGTTTACGGTTAATCCAGCTTTCTCCAATCGGGATAGTACTTCACGTAGATGTTCAAGATGTTGTTCCATTGACTCGCTGTAAATAACAATGTCGTCTAGGTAGTGGTACACATATTTAAACTTTATGTCATGAAATAATTTTTCTAATAATCTGCTACATACAGAACTACCTTGGGATATACCAAAGGGTACCCTTGTAAAATGGTACAGGTTGAAAGGGACGGCAAATGCGGTGAGACGTTTTGATTCTTCCGAAAGGGGTATCTGATGAAATGCCTGATTTAAATCCATAATGGTAAAAATTTTTGCGTACGTAAAATAATGAAAAGCACTGTGGATGTCGGGAAGTGGTATTGATTCAAATTCTATCCGTTTATTTAGTTGTCTATAGTCTACAATTAATCTATGTTTATCGTTGCTTTTGGGTACTAAAAACGCCGGGGATGAATAAGATGACGTAGAGGGTTCGATGACTCCTTGTTCTAATAGTTTATTAATTTGGTTCCTCATTACTTCCATTTTTGGAGGTGATAACTTGTATGGGGCTAAACGTATTACTTTATTATCGCTCAAATTTATTTTGTACTCTATCAAGTCCGTCAGTCCTAACTTAGGGGTGAGGACATTGGAGAATTGTTTGATTAAAGTTTGTATGTTCCGTCTACCTGTACTTTCCAGATGACCCAATTCACATTCGTGATGCTTTAGATGTGAAGAAGTAGTGCTAGTACTTTCTCTGTTATTAGAATTATCATCCAAGTTATATTTCCGTGAACGATCGAATCCAAAGTAAAATTTCTTATCGTGAATATTTAGAATTAGTCCTGTTCTACTGATAAAATCAGCACCCAATATTAACTCGGGTCCTAATTCGTCACATACTAACATTGGAAAATACCACGTCAGATTTTTTATTTTTACCTTAAACGTGATGATACGTTTTATCATTAAGTTTTGTTTGTTGGCGGTAGAGCATTTAATATTTACTGGTTGACAGCGTTTAACTAAATTATGTTTAAATAATTTATTGGCTAGGTCTTGACTAATTAAACTTCGCGTTGATCCGGAATCAATTAAACCGAGGGTGGATGTAACACCAAGGTCAACTTGTATATACGGTAATTGACACTTACTGAAATCACATTTATTAATAGCGTTACATTTATCGATAAATTTTTTTACATAGGGGTCTAGTTTTCTTTTGTTATTATTATTAATTTGTTTTATTTTATTGTCTCTCGGGGTTTACCTGTTTTCACGTTGCTGCGGAAGACACAGGGTTTCGGATCTCCCTGCCTTACATGTTTTTTGGATAATTTGTTTTTTGATTATACTGTTTCCGTTTACAGTTTCTACTGAAATGTCCAGGTTTTCCGCAGTTATAGCATACATATTCCTTACGTGGGGTCTCACTGGCTTCCTGTCGTGGTTGAGGCTCCTTGGACTTACCATGGCCATAGGTTGATCTTTGAAATGGTCTTCTTTCTCGTACACTTCTTGCGTCTGAGACTAATGCTTGCATTTCTTTTCTATGTGGTGTAGTGGATACCGGTGCATGTCTGTGCTGATCTGCGTACCACACATTGGAAGAGTGAATACTACATTGTTCAAGGTCAGCGAAAGTTAGGGGTCTACTTATTAGTGCTAAACGGGAGCGTTCATCAGGAGATAAGCCTACTAGGATAGTATCGACCAATTGTTTCTCAGTCCAGTCGACTTGTAGTATACGTGAAGATTCTCGGATGTCCGCAATATAGTGGGCCAGTCTTTCATGAGCTCCTTGTACTCGAAGTACCGTATTTCTTTTGATGTCCTCATAAATTCCAGTGGGGAAAAAATATTTGATTATATTCGTATGAAGTTCTTCTACTGGAAGAGTCGAGTTTAATGATTCTAGTACACGATCTCGTAATGGTGGTTTACATTTGGGTAAGATTACTTGCAGTATTTGCCGATCGTTTAATTGTTGTAGATCTTTTATTTGCAGTAGGTATCGGATAAAAGTCAACAGTATCGTGATACTTAACCCATCTGTGTAAGGAATTTCATTAATTATTTTCTCTACGGGGTGGGAAATCTTTCCGTAGAGGTCAACATTAAAATTTACATTTGGTATTTCTTTCGAAGTATTAGTGGTTGCATTAGGATTTGGAATCGCATATTGACTAGAGCGAGTACGCTGAACTTTAGGCTGTGAGGGTTCTAACATAGTTAGGGTATTTAATTCTCTACTGGGTAATGGTTCAAGACTCGGTGGTATCTTAGATACGGTGGGAGATTCGGGGTTCGATGTGGTGGGAGGGTGTTCTAAAGTAGGGGATTGAACAGGGGAGATATATAATTTTTGCAAATAATGCTCAATTTCCTCCATTCTCGAAGAATCTGACTTTCGTCGTAAGTCGTTGATAATCATGGGTAATTGGCATAATGCCTCATCCGCAAATTTCTGCACATCTGCGGGGACTACGGGGACATCGGGCCAGGTTAATAAATTATTCAAGCGGCGGGTTAAATGTTCTATACGTTGAGTAACGCGCAAAAGTTCCGTAGGTGATTTTTTGTCCTGAAGGTTCTGAGATAATACTATCAGTTCCCTATATTTCGCATAACATGTTTCTCGTTCGCCGTCATAATCGAGTTCACGCAATCTATCTAACTGCGAGGTTATCTCTGATCCGGTTTGCCGTAATGATTTTCGTAATTCAGACACGGTTACATTCACGTGTTTTAGACCTCGTAAAAGAGCTTCGTAGCATAGCTCGTCTTTTAATAATAGATCAGGATTAAATTCAGCCATTTTCGTAAAGTGAGTGGCTATAACTAATTATTCTATTATTTGCATTTACTACTATACAACGCTATATCATTTTACACAAATTTAAAAATATAATTAAATCGTATTCTTACACTTTTATTAATAATCCATTAAAATGAGATGACAAAGGTTGTCATTTTACATGGGTAGAGAGAGAAATCTCACACAGGCTTACATATGCGTACGGCAAAAGATTCCCCCTACGGTTACTAACACATGAACAGACACGCTTCTTATCACAATAGAGCTAACAAAGAGGGAGTCGTTATTGTTTAACTCAACTATGGGGGAGAGGTTCACTGTGACAGTTTACACACACTCACAGGCGCAGACAGGAATTCTACTGGTCTGAAATTGTTTACAAACCGACAGGTTGATGAATGAACTTTTGACAAGCGCGTACCTGCTGTTATATCGTATTCTTGGGGCGTCTTTAGTTAACATGATGTTCATTCCTATATCTAAATAATAATTAACTTACTTATTTATAAAACTATTATAATAACTATTATCGTTTAATTTTATTTAAAGGTTTAGACACATTTTAAAGTACACGAGTGAATAAATCAACAGCTTATGGTCTGGGTTAATCGGGACACAATTACTGCTTAAACAACACAAGTCACAAAATTTTTTTTTTAATTAGCAGCAAAATTTTAACAAATTAGCAGCAGAGTGGCGCAATTTATAACATCTTCTCTAGTGTTATAACTTAGGGAACCCGAAATAATTGGTTCTGCCAATTATTCAGGCTGCCTTACTCGACGAGCTGAAATTTAATCAGAACAACACAGAGTAAATATAAAAGGAATCAGGGAATGGGAAAACTGTTGATTTATGTACTCAGTATATGTGTGTAACAAGAAGACTTCTCTTTATTAAACATTTGAAAAAAAATAACATTTACTCAAAAGATAGATCCCATGACATTACTAATTGAATTATTAAAGTTATTTGAATTCTTTATGTAAACTTTGGGATCACAACAGATTTGATTTAGCTATACCACGGATCCGGGTAACCTTAGGTATTTAGTCATCAAACCTTTAATTATATTCACTTCATGATATTAGCTTGCAAGACCTTTAGTTTTATGCTTCATTATTATTCCATTTGAAGAATGGTATTAATTATACTACGATACATTAAGATTTAACTTTTACAATGTATTATGTCTGAATAGTTACATTAAATTCTTAGAGTTAATTCTTTTTAATCTTTACAAGTTTAACCGTCTCTGAAAAGTCTCTCTTTTAAAGTGTATTGTGTTACAATTATAATTATTATTTATTCCTCGATAGACGTGCTATCGAGTCACCTTTAATTTGGTATGTAGAAATTTCCTCCGGGAGTGTCCGTCTTGGGAATCCTTAAAAGCGTCGTCCTCATCTAGGTCTGGTCTTAGTCATTAAAGGCTTAAACGTCTGCAGTCTAGGTCGAACCTTCTACGATGGTAGGCGTCGATTCTCTGATGTCTCGAACTGCATCTTCTGTCGGGTCTACTAGAGTTGTAAATTCTGGTAGCTCACATCTCCAGGTAGGATGTTGAAAAGTGTCGTCAGTTGGTGAAGTTAGCAGTCATCGTTATTAATACTCGTACTTTTGTTGTCACATATTTCTTCTTGTTACCACGTTTCTGATTTTTAATTAATGTTACATGTTACACTCTTTAGTGTAGCAGAAAATAAACTACATTTGAAATAAGCCAAACTAACAACAAATCACACAACATTCCAACAGAGCTTTTGCTCGTGCGTGTGCACTGCTTGGAGACTTCATAGCGAGAGAGAGATTTTTCGCCCGCTTCCACTGGTACTGCACGGGGTAGTGGGGTGTTTATTCCGCGAGAATATAGTCCCTGTCTCTCTCTAAATAAACATTTTTATTTATACTAACTATCCCTAGATAAAAATACACAATTTAAACGAGTTGTTTTAGTGACTATCTGTGTCTTCAGATTCTTTAATTATTAACATTAGTTTTTTATTTTATTCTTAATTACAGAAGACTCGGAAAACATGTCGAGTCCGGAATCAACAGGTAGGCGCCTGATAGCAAGCAAGGGTTAAATACGACAATAATTATTATTTACAATATGCCTTTTTATTACAGTTTCTTTGCCCTTATTAATTACTTATTCCTTTCACACTTAGTACCTACATGTTTTTTTATTATTGTGAGATTTAAATGGTTAATGGCTCGCAACCTTAATTTTTTTTTTATTTCTTTCTTTTTTTTTTTATAATGGTTACAATTTAAATCGTCACATACTCCGCCTCTTAACCAACACAGACTCCTGAAAATATGGTCAGCAACGTACCGAGAGTATGCTTGGGGCGTACCGTGTGATATTTCTCTCACCCGTTTTTCTCTGTATGTAACTACGAGCAGCATTTGTCACTCTTGACTTGCTGATTCTTACTATCTATACATATACTTCATAATTTACACACTAACTCTACTACTACATAAAATTCACACACTATAAACGTCTTTTCCACATTCTAAATTTTCTTAACTCTACTACTTATAACTACTACCGAATTTTTCTTTTGTGTGAGTTGTGTCTTTTCCTTTTTTTTTTATTGGATGTCAGCTGACTTCTTGCTTTGCTCTACATTCGATGAATAGGATTCAAGGTTGATCAGGCCTCGTACCTATTTATACGACAAGGTAGCCAAAAGTTATGCAAGTACTCTTTGCAGTTGAGTACAAAACTTCTACCTTTTGTTTTTTACACTTATTTATTTATTTAACTTGCACGCTACCATTTTCTTCTTCGTGATAACGTTTTATCTGCGAAATATGTGTCCTTCGCACATATTTTTGATTAGATGGTTCGTACAGGGTTACAGTTACCGGAGTTAAGTATTTGTGAATTTGATAAGGACCGCTCCATCTGTATGATAGCTTGGAAGTTGTCTTATCGATTGCACTACTCGTTGGGTGCGTTTTATACATAACTAAGTCTCCGATTTGGTACTTTACTTTATTATTATTATTCTTTTGCTCGTAATATTTCCTTGACTTCGCTAAGTTTGTTCGTAAATTAGCGCGCGCTTCATTCCATATTTTCCTAATATTTTTATCCCTAATTTCAAGGGGTAACAATTCATGTATTTTCCACTTTGTGGATAATGGGTGGTAAGGTTTATACTTGAACAATAATTCGAATGGGGTAGACTTATGTCCTTCATGATATGCTGAATTAAAGGCGAATTGTATCCAGGATAGGTTCTGGTCCCAAGAAGTATGGTCGTTAGCATGGTAGGCTATTAAAGCAGATTTTAGGTTTCGCAAATACCTCTCAGCTATATTACCTTACGGACGATACTCTGTAGTGGTAATGTGGTCTATACCTAGTTTGAAACACATGTTCCTGAATTCCTTAGACTTGAACTGTGGTCCGTTGTCCGATACTAGATGGACTGGAATACCGAATTCTTTGAATAATCTATTCTGTAAAATGCTTACTGTTGTAGTAGCTAAAGCTCGCCGCATGGGGTACATCCAGACGAATTTACTAAAAGAATGTACGCAAATTAGTAACATTGTATTTCCTGATTTAGAACGTGGGTAGGGTCCTGAAAAGTCTAAATAAATTTTGGCGAATGGGGTAGCAGGAATCTCTGAGATTAACTGACTTATTTGGCTGTTTCTCGCTGGTTTGCTGAGTGAGCACAACTTACACTTCTTTACAAAGTTAGCGATCTCACTGTTCATATTTTCCCAGTGATATTCTTTACGAATTCGATGTATGGTTTTATTTATTCCCATATGTGCTCCAATGGTGGAAGAGTGATAATATTCCATCAGCATAGGTTTAATAATATCAGGGGCGATTATTCGTAAATATTTTCCGTTCGCTATTCTACAACATAATACTCTCTTACTTAATAGGTATTTTTCTGACTTGTTTCCTTTTTCAAGTTGTTCAATAATTGCACTCAAACGTGGGTCTTGTTGTTGATAATGGGCTAAATCCGGTAGCAAGAGGAAATTCGGTAATTAAAGTATTAATAATCGGCGTTTCTCTACTCTTGTTTTCATAAGTATTACTACTCGGCTGGAACATACGTGACAGGGTATCGGCAACTACATTTTGGGTGCCTCTAATATGTTGTACTTTGAATTTAAAACAATTTAATCTTAATACCCATCTTCCGATACGACCTAACTGTTTTGGGTGATTCAGTAGCCACGATAAAGCTTGATTATCTGTTTCTAACAAAAACTCTTTATGTTCTAAAAAAGGTTTGAACTTCTCAAAAGCGAAAACGATAGCTAAACATTCTAATTCGTATGCGGAGTATTTTTTTTCTTGGTCAGTCAGGGTGCGTGAGGCGTAACTAATAGGTAATCTCGAGTTATCTACTTCCTGATATATTACTGCACCTAGGGCTACACTTGAACTGTCTGTCTGCACAACAAACGGTTTTGTAAAATCGGCTAATTGTAGTACGGGGGGCGATATGATGCTTTCTTTTAATTTCTCAAATGCGGTTTGGTGTTGCTCATTCCACTCAAATTTAACTCCCTTCTTTCTTAGAGTATTTAGCGGTGCTGCAATTTCGGCTAGATGTGGGATATACTTGTAGAAATAATTTATCATTCCTAAAAATCGGGCAATTCCTTTTGCATCCCGCGGTGGTAAAAATTCTCTGATAGCACGGGTTCGCTCTGGGTCTATGCTTACCTTTCCATTGGCTTTTACGATGTGACCTAAAAAGGAGAATTGTGTCACAGCAAAATTTACTTTACTGGGGTTTACGGTTAATCCAGCTTTCTCCAATCGGGATAGTACTTCACGTAGATGTTCAAGATGTTGTTCCATTGACTCGCTGTAAATAACAATGTCGTCTAGGTAGTGGTACACATATTTAAACTTTATGTCATGAAATAATTTTTCTAATAATCTGCTACATACAGAACTACCTTGGGATATACCAAAGGGTACCCTTGTAAAATGGTACAGGTTGAAAGGGACGGCAAATGCGGTGAGACGTTTTGATTCTTCCGAAAGGGGTATCTGATGAAATGCCTGATTTAAATCCATAATGGTAAAAATTTTTGCGTACGTAAAATAATGAAAAGCACTGTGGATGTCGGGAAGTGGTATTGATTCAAATTCTATCCGTTTATTTAGTTGTCTATAGTCTACAATTAATCTATGTTTATCGTTGCTTTTGGGTACTAAAAACGCCGGGGATGAATAAGATGACGTAGAGGGTTCGATGACTCCTTGTTCTAATAGTTTATTAATTTGGTTCCTCATTACTTCCATTTTTGGAGGTGATAACTTGTATGGGGCTAAACGTATTACTTTATTATCACTCAAATTTATTTTGTACTCTATCAAGTCCGTCAGTCCTAACTTAGGGGTGAGGACATTGGAGAATTGTTTGATTAAAGTTTGTATGTTCCGTCTACCTGTACTTTCCAGATGACCCAATTCACATTCGTGATGCTTTAGATGTGAAGAAGTAGTGCTAGTACTTTCTCTGTTATTAGAATTATCATCCAAGTTATATTTCCGTGAACGATCGAATCCAAAGTAAAATTTCTTATCGTGAATATTTAGAATTAGTCCTGTTCTACTGATAAAATCAGCACCCAATATTAACTCGGGTCCTAATTCGTCACATACTAACATTGGAAAATACCACGTCAGATTTTTTATTTTTACCTTAAACGTGATGATACGTTTTATCATTAAGTTTTGTTTGTTGGCGGTAGAGCATTTAATATTTACTGGTTGACAGCGTTTAACTAAATTATGTTTAAATAATTTATTGGCTAGGTCTTGACTAATTAAACTTCGCGTTGATCCGGAATCAATTAAACCGAGGGTGGATGTAACACCAATGTCAACTTGTATATACGGTAATTGACACTTACTGAAATCACATTTATTAATAGCGTTACATTTATCGATAAATTTTTTTACATAGGGGTCTAGTTTTCTTTTGTTATTATTATTAATTTGTTTTATTTTATTGTCTCTCGGGGTTTACCTGTTTTCACGTTGCTGCGGAAGACACAGGGTTTCGGATCTCCCTGCCTTACATGTTTTTTGAATAATTTGTTTTTTGATTATACTGTTTCCGTTTACAGTTTCTACTGAAATGTCCAGGTTTTCCGCAGTTATAGCATACATATTCCTTACGTGGGGTCTCACTGGCTTCCTGTCGTGGTTGAGGCTCCTTGGACTTACCATGGCCATAGGTTGATCTTTGAAATGGTCTTCTTTCTCGTACACTTCTTGCGTCTGAGACTAATGCTTGCATTTCTTTTCTATGTGGTGTAGTGGATACCGGTGCATGTCTGTGCTGATCTGCGTACCACACATTGGAAGAGTGAATACTACATTGTTCAAGGTCAGCGAAAGTTAGGGGTCTACTTATTAGTGCTAAACGGGAGCGTTCATCAGGAGATAAGCCTACTAGGATAGTATCGACCAATTGTTTCTCAGTCCAGTCGACTTGTAGTATACGTGAAGATTCTCGGATGTCCGCAATATAGTGGGCCAGTCTTTCATGAGCTCCTTGTACTCGAAGTACCGTATTTCTTTTGATGTCCTCATAAATTCCAGTGGGGAAAAAAATATTTGATTATATTTGTATGAAGTTCTTCTACTGGAAGAGTCGAGTTTAATGATTCTAGTACACGATCTCGTAATGGTGGTTTACATTTGGGTAAGATTACTTGCAGTATTTGCCGATCGTTTAATTGTTGTAGATCTTTTATTTGCAGTAGGTATCGGATAAAAGTCAACAGTATCGTGATACTTAACCCATCTGTGTAAGGAATTTCATTAATTATTTTCTCTACGGGGTGGGAAATCTTTCCGTAGAGGTCAACATTAAAATTTACATTTGGTATTTCTTTCGAAGTATTAGTGGTTGCATTAGGATTTGGAATCGCATATTGACTAGAGCGAGTACGCTGAACTTTAGGCTGTGAGGGTTCTAACATAGTTAGGGTATTTAATTCTCTACTGGGTAATGGTTCAAGACTCGGTGGTATCTTAGATACGGTGGGAGATTCGGGGTTCGATGTGGTGGGAGGGTGTTCTAAAGTAGGGGATTGAACAGGGGAGATATATAATTTTTGCAAATAATGCTCAATTTCCTCCATTCTCGAAGAATCTGACTTTCGTCGTAAGTCGTTGATAATCATGGGTAATTGGCATAATGCCTCATCCGCAAATTTCTGCACATCTGCGGGGACTACGGGGACATCGGGCCAGGTTAATAAATTATTCAAGCGGCGGGTTAAATGTTCTATACGTTGAGTAACGCGCAAAAGTTCCGTAGGTGATTTTTTGTCCTGAAGGTTCTGAGATAATACTATCAGTTCCCTATATTTCGCATAACATGTTTCTCGTTCGCCGTCATAATCGAGTTCACGCAATCTATCTAACTGCGAGGTTATCTCTGATCCGGTTTGCCGTAATGATTTTCGTAATTCAGACACGGTTACATTCACGTGTTTTAGACCTCGTAAAAGAGCTTCGTAGCATAGCTCGTCTTTTAATAATAGATCAGGATTAAATTCAGCCATTTTCGTAAAGTGAGTGGCTATAACTAATTATTCTATTATTTGCATTTACTACTATACAACGCTATATCATTTTACACAAATTTAAAAATATAATTAAATCGTATTCTTACACTTTTATTAATAATCCATTAAAATGAGATGACAAAGGTTGTCATTTTACATGGGTAGAGAGAGAAATCTCACACAGGCTTACATATGCGTACGGCAAAAGATTCCCCCTACGGTTACTAACACATGAACAGACACGCTTCTTATCACAATAGAGCTAACAAAGAGGGAGTCGTTATTGTTTAACTCAACTATGGGGGAGAGGTTCACTGTGACAGTTTACACACACTCACAGGCGCAGACAGGAATTCTACTGGTCTGAAATTGTTTACAAACCGACAGGTTGATGAATGAACTTTTGACAAGCGCGTACCTGCTGTTATATCGTATTCTTGGGGCGTCTTTAGTTAACATGATGTTCATTCCTATATCTAAATAATAATTAACTTACTTATTTATAAAACTATTATAATAACTATTATCGTTTAATTTTATTTAAAGGTTTAGACACATTTTAAAGTACACGAGTGAATAAATCAACAGCTTATGGTCTGGGTTAATCGGGACACAATTACTGCTTAAACAACACAAGTCACAAAATTTTTTTTTTAATTAGCAGCAAAATTTTAACAAATTAGCAGCAGAGTGGCGCAATTTATAACATCTTCTCTAGTGTTATAACTTAGGGAACCCGAAATAATTGGTTCTGCCAATTATTCAGGCTGCCTTACTCGACGAGCTGAAATTTAATCAGAACAACACAGAGTAAATATAAAAGGAATCAGGGAATGGGAAAACTGTTGATTTATGTACTCAGTATATGTGTGTAACAAGAAGACTTCTCTTTATTAAACATTTGAAAAAAAATAACATTTACTCAAAAGATAGATCCCATGACATTACTAATTGAATTATTAAAGTTATTTGAATTCTTTATGTAAACTTTGGGATCACAACAGATTTGATTTAGCTATACCACGGATCCGGGTAACCTTAGGTATTTAGTCATCAAACCTTTAATTATATTCACTTCATGATATTAGCTTGCAAGACCTTTAGTTTTATGCTTCATTATTATTCCATTTGAAGAATGGTATTAATTATACTACGATACATTAAGATTTAACTTTTACAATGTATTATGTCTGAATAGTTACATTAAATTCTTAGAGTTAATTCTTTTTAATCTTTACAAGTTTAACCGTCTCTGAAAAGTCTCTCTTTTAAAGTGTATTGTGTTACAATTATAATTATTATTTATTCCTCGATAGACGTGCTATCGAGTCACCTTTAATTTGGTATGTAGAAATTTCCTCCGGGAGTGTCCGTCTTGGGAATCCTTAAAAGCGTCGTCCTCATCTAGGTCTGGTCTTAGTCATTAAAGGCTTAAACGTCTGCAGTCTAGGTCGAACCTTCTACGATGGTAGGCGTCGATTCTCTGATGTCTCGAACTGCATCTTCTGTCGGGTCTACTAGAGTTGTAAATTCTGGTAGCTCACATCTCCAGGTAGGATGTTGAAAAGTGTCGTCAGTTGGTGAAGTTAGCAGTCATCGTTATTAATACTCGTACTTTTGTTGTCACATATTTCTTCTTGTTACCACGTTTCTGATTTTTAATTAATGTTACATGTTACACTCTTTAGTGTAGCAGAAAATAAACTACATTTGAAATAAGCCAAACTAACAACAAATCACACAACATTCCAACAGAGCTTTTGCTCGTGCGTGTGCACTGCTTGGAGACTTCATAGCGAGAGAGAGATTTTTCGCCCGCTTCCACTGGTACTGCACGGGGTAGTGGGGTGTTTATTCCGCGAGAATATAGTCCCTGTCTCTCTCTAAATAAACATTTTTATTTATACTAACTATCCCTAGATAAAAATACACAATTTAAACGAGTTGTTTTAGTGACTATCTGTGTCTTCAGATTCTTTAATTATTAACATTAGTTTTTTATTTTATTCTTAATTACAGAAGACTCGGAAAACATGTCGAGTCCGGAATCAACAGGTAGGCGCCTGATAGCAAGCAAGGGTTAAATACGACAATAATTATTATTTACAATATGCCTTTTTATTACAGTTTCTTTGCCCTTATTAATTACTTATTCCTTTCACACTTAGTACCTACATGTTTTTTTATTATTGTGAGATTTAAATGGTTAATGGCTCGCAACCTTAATTTTTTTTTTATTTCTTTCTTTTTTTTTTTATAATGGTTACAATTTAAATCGTCACATACTCCGCCTCTTAACCAACACAGACTCCTGAAAATATGGTCAGCAACGTACCGAGAGTATGCTTGGGGCGTACCGTGTGATATTTCTCTCACCCGTTTTTCTCTGTATGTAACTACGAGCAGCATTTGTCACTCTTGACTTGCTGATTCTTACTATCTATACATATACTTCATAATTTACACACTAACTCTACTACTACATAAAATTCACACACTATAAACGTCTTTTCCACATTCTAAATTTTCTTAACTCTACTACTTATAACTACTACCGAATTTTTCTTTTGTGTGAGTTGTGTCTTTTCCTTTTTTTTTTATTGGATGTCAGCTGACTTCTTGCTTTGCTCTACATTCGATGAATAGGATTCAAGGTTGATCAGGCCTCGTACCTATTTATACGACAAGGTAGCCAAAAGTTATGCAAGTACTCTTTGCAGTTGAGTACAAAACTTCTACCTTTTGTTTTTTACACTTATTTATTTATTTAACTTGCACGCTACCATTTTCTTCTTCGTGATAACGTTTTATCTGCGAAATATGTGTCCTTCGCACATATTTTTGAGTAGATGGTTCGTACAGGGTTACAGTTACCGGAGTTAAGTATTTGTGAATTTGATAAGGACCGCTCCATCTGTATGATAGCTTGGAAGTTGTCTTATCGATTGCACTACTCGTTGGGTGCGTTTTATACATAACTAAGTCTCCGATTTGGTACTTTACTTTATTATTATTATTCTTTTGCTCGTAATATTTCCTTGACTTCGCTAAGTTTGTTCGTAAATTAGCGCGCGCTTCATTCCATATTTTCCTAATATTTTTATCCCTAATTTCAAGGGGTAACAATTCATGTATTTTCCACTTTGTGGATAATGGGTGGTAAGGTTTATACTTGAACAATAATTCGAATGGGGTAGACTTATGTCCTTCATGATATGCTGAATTAAAGGCGAATTGTATCCAGGATAGGTTCTGGTCCCAAGAAGTATGGTCGTTAGCATGGTAGGCTATTAAAGCAGATTTTAGGTTTCGCAAATACCTCTCAGCTATATTACCTTACGGACGATACTCTGTAGTGGTAATGTGGTCTATACCTAGTTTGAAACACATGTTCCTGAATTCCTTAGACTTGAACTGTGGTCCGTTGTCCGATACTAGATGGACTGGAATACCGAATTCTTTGAATAATCTATTCTGTAAAATGCTTACTGTTGTAGTAGCTAAAGCTCGCCGCATGGGGTACATCCAGACGAATTTACTAAAAGAATGTACGCAAATTAGTAACATTGTATTTCCTGATTTAGAACGTGGGTAGGGTCCTGAAAAGTCTAAATAAATTTTGGCGAATGGGGTAGCAGGAATCTCTGAGATTAACTGACTTATTTGGCTGTTTCTCGCTGGTTTGCTGAGTGAGCACAACTTACACTTCTTTACAAAGTTAGCGATCTCACTGTTCATATTTTCCCAGTGATATTCTTTACGAATTCGATGTATGGTTTTATTTATTCCCATATGTGCTCCAATGGTGGAAGAGTGATAATATTCCATCAGCATAGGTTTAATAATATCAGGGGCGATTATTCGTAAATATTTTCCGTTCGCTATTCTACAACATAATACTCTCTTACTTAATAGGTATTTTTCTGACTTGTTTCCTTTTTCAAGTTGTTCAATAATTGCACTCAAACGTGGGTCTTGTTGTTGATAATGGGCTAAATCCGGTAGCAAGAGGAAATTCGGTAATTAAAGTATTAATAATCGGCGTTTCTCTACTCTTGTTTTCATAAGTATTACTACTCGGCTGGAACATACGTGACAGGGTATCGGCAACTACATTTTGGGTGCCTCTAATATGTTGTACTTTGAATTTAAAACAATTTAATCTTAATACCCATCTTCCGATACGACCTAACTGTTTTGGGTGATTCAGTAGCCACGATAAAGCTTGATTATCTGTTTCTAACAAAAACTCTTTATGTTCTAAAAAAGGTTTGAACTTCTCAAAAGCGAAAACGATAGCTAAACATTCTAATTCGTATGCGGAGTATTTTTTTTCTTGGTCAGTCAGGGTGCGTGAGGCGTAACTAATAGGTAATCTCGAGTTATCTACTTCCTGATATATTACTGCACCTAGGGCTACACTTGAACTGTCTGTCTGCACAACAAACGGTTTTGTAAAATCGGCTAATTGTAGTACGGGGGGCGATATGATGCTTTCTTTTAATTTCTCAAATGCGGTTTGGTGTTGCTCATTCCACTCAAATTTAACTCCCTTCTTTCTTAGAGTATTTAGCGGTGCTGCAATTTCGGCTAGATGTGGGATATACTTGTAGAAATAATTTATCATTCCTAAAAATCGGGCAATTCCTTTTGCATCCCGCGGTGGTAAAAATTCTCTGATAGCACGGGTTCGCTCTGGGTCTATGCTTACCTTTCCATTGGCTTTTACGATGTGACCTAAAAAGGAGAATTGTGTCACAGCAAAATTTACTTTACTGGGGTTTACGGTTAATCCAGCTTTCTCCAATCGGGATAGTACTTCACGTAGATGTTCAAGATGTTGTTCCATTGACTCGCTGTAAATAACAATGTCGTCTAGGTAGTGGTACACATATTTAAACTTTATGTCATGAAATAATTTTTCTAATAATCTGCTACATACAGAACTACCTTGGGATATACCAAAGGGTACCCTTGTAAAATGGTACAGGTTGAAAGGGACGGCAAATGCGGTGAGACGTTTTGATTCTTCCGAAAGGGGTATCTGATGAAATGCCTGATTTAAATCCATAATGGTAAAAATTTTTGCGTACGTAAAATAATGAAAAGCACTGTGGATGTCGGGAAGTGGTATTGATTCAAATTCTATCCGTTTATTTAGTTGTCTATAGTCTACAATTAATCTATGTTTATCGTTGCTTTTGGGTACTAAAAACGCCGGGGATGAATAAGATGACGTAGAGGGTTCGATGACTCCTTGTTCTAATAGTTTATTAATTTGGTTCCTCATTACTTCCATTTTTGGAGGTGATAACTTGTATGGGGCTAAACGTATTACTTTATTATCACTCAAATTTATTTTGTACTCTATCAAGTCCGTCAGTCCTAACTTAGGGGTGAGGACATTGGAGAATTGTTTGATTAAAGTTTGTATGTTCCGTCTACCTGTACTTTCCAGATGACCCAATTCACATTCGTGATGCTTTAGATGTGAAGAAGTAGTGCTAGTACTTTCTCTGTTATTAGAATTATCATCCAAGTTATATTTCCGTGAACGATCGAATCCAAAGTAAAATTTCTTATCGTGAATATTTAGAATTAGTCCTGTTCTACTGATAAAATCAGCACCCAATATTAACTCGGGTCCTAATTCGTCACATACTAACATTGGAAAATACCACGTCAGATTTTTTATTTTTACCTTAAACGTGATGATACGTTTTATCATTAAGTTTTGTTTGTTGGCGGTAGAGCATTTAATATTTACTGGTTGACAGCGTTTAACTAAATTATGTTTAAATAATTTATTGGCTAGGTCTTGACTAATTAAACTTCGCGTTGATCCGGAATCAATTAAACCGAGGGTGGATGTAACACCAAGGTCAACTTGTATATACGGTAATTGACACTTACTGAAATCACATTTATTAATAGCGTTACATTTATCGATAAATTTTTTTACATAGGGGTCTAGTTTTCTTTTGTTATTATTATTAATTTGTTTTATTTTATTGTCTCTCGGGGTTTACCTGTTTTCACGTTGCTGCGGAAGACACAGGGTTTCGGATCTCCCTGCCTTACATGTTTTTTGAATAATTTGTTTTTTGATTATACTGTTTCCGTTTACAGTTTCTACTGAAATGTCCAGGTTTTCCGCAGTTATAGCATACATATTCCTTACGTGGGGTCTCACTGGCTTCCTGTCGTGGTTGAGGCTCCTTGGACTTACCATGGCCATAGGTTGATCTTTGAAATGGTCTTCTTTCTCGTACACTTCTTGCGTCTGAGACTAATGCTTGCATTTCTTTTCTATGTGGTGTAGTGGATACCGGTGCATGTCTGTGCTGATCTGCGTACCACACATTGGAAGAGTGAATACTACATTGTTCAAGGTCAGCGAAAGTTAGGGGTCTACTTATTAGTGCTAAACGGGAGCGTTCATCAGGAGATAAGCCTACTAGGATAGTATCGACCAATTGTTTCTCAGTCCAGTCGACTTGTAGTATACGTGAAGATTCTCGGATGTCCGCAATATAGTGGGCCAGTCTTTCATGAGCTCCTTGTACTCGAAGTACCGTATTTCTTTTGATGTCCTCATAAATTCCAGTGGGGAAAAAAATATTTGATTATATTTGTATGAAGTTCTTCTACTGGCAGAGTCGAGTTTAATGATTCTAGTACACGATCTCGTAATGGTGGTTTACATTTGGGTAAGATTACTTGCAGTATTTGCCGATCGTTTAATTGTTGTAGATCTTTTATTTGCAGTAGGTATCGGATAAAAGTCAACAGTATCGTGATACTTAACCCATCTGTGTAAGGAATTTCATTAATTATTTTCTCTACGGGGTGGGAAATCTTTCCGTAGAGGTCAACATTAAAATTTACATTTGGTATTTCTTTCGAAGTATTAGTGGTTGCATTAGGATTTGGAATCGCATATTGACTAGAGCGAGTACGCTGAACTTTAGGCTGTGAGGGTTCTAACATAGTTAGGGTATTTAATTCTCTACTGGGTAATGGTTCAAGACTCGGTGGTATCTTAGATACGGTGGGAGATTCGGGGTTCGATGTGGTGGGAGGGTGTTCTAAAGTAGGGGATTGAACAGGGGAGATATATAATTTTTGCAAATAATGCTCAATTTCCTCCATTCTCGAAGAATCTGACTTTCGTCGTAAGTCGTTGATAATCATGGGTAATTGGCATAATGCCTCATCCGCAAATTTCTGCACATCTGCGGGGACTACGGGGACATCGGGCCAGGTTAATAAATTATTCAAGCGGCGGGTTAAATGTTCTATACGTTGAGTAACGCGCAAAAGTTCCGTAGGTGATTTTTTGTCCTGAAGGTTCTGAGATAATACTATCAGTTCCCTATATTTCGCATAACATGTTTCTCGTTCGCCGTCATAATCGAGTTCACGCAATCTATCTAACTGCGAGGTTATCTCTGATCCGGTTTGCCGTAATGATTTTCGTAATTCAGACACGGTTACATTCACGTGTTTTAGACCTCGTAAAAGAGCTTCGTAGCATAGCTCGTCTTTTAATAATAGATCAGGATTAAATTCAGCCATTTTCGTAAAGTGAGTGGCTATAACTAATTATTCTATTATTTGCATTTACTACTATACAACGCTATATCATTTTACACAAATTTAAAAATATAATTAAATCGTATTCTTACACTTTTATTAATAATCCATTAAAATGAGATGACAAAGGTTGTCATTTTACATGGGTAGAGAGAGAAATCTCACACAGGCTTACATATGCGTACGGCAAAAGATTCCCCCTACGGTTACTAACACATGAACAGACACGCTTCTTATCACAATAGAACTAACAAAGAGGGAGTCGTTATTGTTTAACTCAACTATGGGGGAGAGGTTCACTGTGACAGTTTACACACACTCACAGGCGCAGACAGGAATTCTACTGGTCTGAAATTGTTTACAAACCGACAGGTTGATGAATGAACTTTTGACAAGCGCGTACCTGCTGTTATATCGTATTCTTGGGGCGTCTTTAGTTAACATGATGTTCATTCCTATATCTAAATAATAATTAACTTACTTATTTATAAAACTATTATAATAACTATTATCGTTTAATTTTATTTAAAGGTTTAGACACATTTTAAAGTACACGAGTGAATAAATCAACAGCTTATGGTCTGGGTTAATCGGGACACAATTACTGCTTAAACAACACAAGTCACAAAATTTTTTTTTAATTAGCAGCAAAATTTTAACAAATTAGCAGCAGAGTGGCGCAATTTATAACATCTTCTCTAGTGTTATAACTTAGGGAACCCGAAATAATTGGTTCTGCCAATTATTCAGGCTGCCTTACTCGACGAGCTGAAATTTAATCAGAACAACACAGAGTAAATATAAAAGGAATCAGGGAATGGGAAAACTGTTGATTTATGTACTCAGTATATGTGTGTAACAAGAAGACTTCTCTTTATTAAACATTTGAAAAAAATAACATTTACTCAAAAGATAGATCCCATGACATTACTAATTGAATTATTAAAGTTATTTGAATTCTTTATGTAAACTTTGGGATCACAACAGATTTGATTTAGCTATACCACGGATCCGGGTAACCTTAGGTATTTAGTCAACAAACCTTTAATTATATTCACTTCATGATATTAGCTTGCAAGACCTTTAGTTTTATGCTTCATTATTATTCCATTTGAAGAATGGTATTAATTATACTACGATACATTAAGATTTAACTTTTACAATGTATTATGTCTGAATAGTTACATTAAATTCTTAGAGTTAATTCTTTTTAATCTTTACAAGTTTAACCGTCTCTGAAAAGTCTCTCTTTTAAAGTGTATTGTGTTACAATTATAATTATTATTTATTCCTCGATAGACGTGCTATCGAGTCACCTTTAATTTGGTATGTAGAAATTTCCTCCGGGAGTGTCCGTCTTGGGAATCCTTAAAAGCGTCGTCCTCATCTAGGTCTGGTCTTAGTCATTAAAGGCTTAAACGTCTGCAGTCTAGGTCGAACCTTCTACGATGGTAGGCGTCGATTCTCTGATGTCTCGAACTGCATCTTCTGTCGGGTCTACTAGAGTTGTAAATTCTGGTAGCTCACATCTCCAGGTAGGATGTTGAAAAGTGTCGTCAGTTGGTGAAGTTAGCAGTCATCGTTATTAATACTCGTACTTTTGTTGTCACATATTTCTTCTTGTTACCACGTTTCTGATTTTTAATTAATGTTACATGTTACACTCTTTAGTGTAGCAGAAAATAAACTACATTTGAAATAAGCCAAACTAACAACAAATCACACAACATTCCAACAGAGCTTTTGCTCGTGCGTGTGCACTGCTTGGAGACTTCATAGCGAGAGAGAGATTTTTCGCCCGCTTCCACTGGTACTGCACGGGGTAGTGGGGTGTTTATTCCGCGAGAATATAGTCCCTGTCTCTCTCTAAATAAACATTTTTATTTATACTAACTATCCCTAGATAAAAATACACAATTTAAACGAGTTGTTTTAGTGACTATCTGTGTCTTCAGATTCTTTAATTATTAACATTAGTTTTTTATTTTATTCTTAATTACAGAAGACTCGGAAAACATGTCGAGTCCGGAATCAACAGGTAGGCGCCTGATAGCAAGCAAGGGTTAAATACGACAATAATTATTATTTACAATATGCCTTTTTATTACAGTTTCTTTGCCCTTATTAATTACTTATTCCTTTCACACTTAGTACCTACATGTTTTTTTATTATTGTGAGATTTAAATGGTTAATGGCTCGCAACCTTAATTTTTTTTTTATTTCTTTCTTTTTTTTTTTATAATGGTTACAATTTAAATCGTCACATACTCCGCCTCTTAACCAACACAGACTCCTGAAAATATGGTCAGCAACGTACCGAGAGTATGCTTGGGGCGTACCGTGTGATATTTCTCTCACCCGTTTTTCTCTGTATGTAACTACGAGCAGCATTTGTCACTCTTGACTTGCTGATTCTTACTATCTATACATATACTTCATAATTTACACACTAACTCTACTACTACATAAAATTCACACACTATAAACGTCTTTTCCACATTCTAAATTTTCTTAACTCTACTACTTATAACTACTACCGAATTTTTCTTTTGTGTGAGTTGTGTCTTTTCCTTTTTTTTTTATTGGATGTCAGCTGACTTCTTGCTTTGCTCTACATTCGATGAATAGGATTCAAGGTTGATCAGGCCTCGTACCTATTTATACGACAAGGTAGCCAAAAGTTATGCAAGTACTCTTTGCAGTTGAGTACAAACTTCTACCTTTTGTTTTTTACACTTATTTATTTATTTAACTTGCACGCTACCATTTTCTTCTTCGTGATAACGTTTTATCTGCGAAATATGTGTCCTTCGCACATATTTTTGAGTAGATGGTTCGTACAGGGTTACAGTTACCGGAGTTAAGTATTTGTGAATTTGATAAGGACCGCTCCATCTGTATGATAGCTTGGAAGTTGTCTTATCGATTGCACTACTCGTTGGGTGCGTTTTATACATAACTAAGTCTCCGATTTGGTACTTTACTTTATTATTATTATTCTTTTGCTCGTAATATTTCCTTGACTTCGCTAAGTTTGTTCGTAAATTAGCGCGCGCTTCATTCCATATTTTCCTAATATTTTTATCCCTAATTTCAAGGGGTAACAATTCATGTATTTTCCACTTTGTGGATAATGGGTGGTAAGGTTTATACTTGAACAATAATTCGAATGGGGTAGACTTATGTCCTTCATGATATGCTGAATTAAAGGCGAATTGTATCCAGGATAGGTTCTGGTCCCAAGAAGTATGGTCGTTAGCATGGTAGGCTATTAAAGCAGATTTTAGGTTTCGCAAATACCTCTCAGCTATATTACCTTACGGACGATACTCTGTAGTGGTAATGTGGTCTATACCTAGTTTGAAACACATGTTCCTGAATTCCTTAGACTTGAACTGTGGTCCGTTGTCCGATACTAGATGGACTGGAATACCGAATTCTTTGAATAATCTATTCTGTAAAATGCTTACTGTTGTAGTAGCTAAAGCTCGCCGCATGGGGTACATCCAGACGAATTTACTAAAAGAATGTACGCAAATTAGTAACATTGTATTTCCTGATTTAGAACGTGCGTAGGGTCCTGAAAAGTCTAAATAAATTTTGGCGAATGGGGTAGCAGGAATCTCTGAGATTAACTGACTTATTTGGCTGTTTCTCGCTGGTTTGCTGAGTGCGCACAACTTACACTTCTTTACAAAGTTAGCGATCTCACTGTTCATATTTTCCCAGTGATATTCTTTACGAATTCGATGTATGGTTTTATTTATTCCCATATGTGCTCCAATGGTGGAAGAGTGATAATATTCCATCAGCATAGGTTTAATAATATCAGGGGCGATTATTCGTAAATATTTTCCGTTCGCTATTCTACAACATAATACTCTCTTACTTAATAGGTATTTTTCTGACTTGTTTCCTTTTTCAAGTTGTTCAATAATTGCACTCAAACGTGGGTCTTGTTGTTGATAATGGGCTAAATCCGGTAGCAAGAGGAAATTCGGTAATTAAAGTATTAATAATCGGCGTTTCTCTACTCTTGTTTTCATAAGTATTACTACTCGGCTGGAACATACGTGACAGGGTATCGGCAACTACATTTTGGGTGCCTCTAATATGTTGTACTTTGAATTTAAAACAATTTAATCTTAATACCCATCTTCCGATACGACCTAACTGTTTTGGGTGATTCAGTAGCCACGATAAAGCTTGATTATCTGTTTCTAACAAAAACTCTTTATGTTCTAAAAAAGGTTTGAACTTCTCAAAAGCGAAAACGATAGCTAAACATTCTAATTCGTATGCGGAGTATTTTTTTTCTTGGTCAGTCAGGGTGCGTGAGGCGTAACTAATAGGTAATCTCGAGTTATCTACTTCCTGATATATTACTGCACCTAGGGCTACACTTGAACTGTCTGTCTGCACAACAAACGGTTTTGTAAAATCGGCTAATTGTAGTACGGGGGGCGATATGATGCTTTCTTTTAATTTCTCAAATGCGGTTTGGTGTTGCTCATTCCACTCAAATTTAACTCCCTTCTTTCTTAGAGTATTTAGCGGTGCTGCAATTTCGGCTAGATGTGGGATATACTTGTTGAAATAATTTATCATTCGTAAAAATCGGGCAATTCCTTTTGCATCCCGCGGTGGTAAAAATTCTCTGATAGCACGGGTTCGCTCTGGGTCTATGCTTACCTTTCCATTGGCTTTTACGATGTGACCTAAAAAGGAGAATTGTGTCACAGCAAAATTTACTTTACTGGGGTTTACGGTTAATCCAGCTTTCTCCAATCGGGATAGTACTTCACGTAGATGTTCAAGATGTTGTTCCATTGACTCGCTGTAAATAACAATGTCGTCTAGGTAGTGGTACACATATTCAAACTTTATGTCATGAAATAATTTTTCTAATAATCTGCTACATACAGAACTACCTTGGGATATACCAAAGGGTACCCTTGTAAAATGGTACAGGTTGAAAGGGACGGCAAATGCGGTGAGACGTTTTGATTCTTCCGAAAGGGGTATCTGATGAAATGCCTGATTTAAATCCATAATGGTAAAAATTTTTGCGTACGTAAAATAATGAAAAGCACTGTGGATGTCGGGAAGTGGTATTGATTCAAATTCTATCCGTTTATTTAGTTGTCTATAGTCTACAATTAATCTATGTTTATCGTTGCTTTTGGGTACTAAAAACGCCGGGGATGAATAAGATGACGTAGAGGGTTCGATGACTCCTTGTTCTAATAGTTTATTAATTTGGTTCCTCATTACTTCCATTTTTGGAGGTGATAACTTGTATGGGGCTAAACGTATTACTTTATTATCGCTCAAATTTATTTTGTACTCTATCAAGTCCGTCAGTCCTAACTTAGGGGTGAGGACATTGGAGAATTGTTTGATTAAAGTTTGTATGTTCCGTCTACCTGTACTTTCCAGATGACCCAATTCACATTCGTGATGCTTTAGATGTGAAGAAGTAGTGCTAGTACTTTCTCTGTTATTAGAATTATCATCCAAGTTATATTTCCGTGAACGATCGAATCCAAAGTAAAATTTCTTATCGTGAATATTTAGAATTAGTCCTGTTCTACTGATAAAATCAGCACCCAATATTAACTCGGGTCCTAATTCGTCACATACTAACATTGGAAAATACCACGTCAGATTTTTTATTTTTACCTTAAACGTGATGATACGTTTTATCATTAAGTTTTGTTTGTTGGCGGTAGAGCATTTAATATTTACTGGTTGACAGCGTTTAACTAAATTATGTTTAAATAATTTATTGGCTAGGTCTTGACTAATTAAACTTCGCGTTGATCCGGAATCAATTAAACCGAGGGTGGATGTAACACCAAGGTCAACTTGTATATACGGTAATTGACACTTACTGAAATCACATTTATTAATAGCGTTACATTTATCGATAAATTTTTTTACATAGGGGTCTAGTTTTCTTTTGTTATTATTATTAATTTGTTTTATTTTATTGTCTCTCGGGGTTTACCTGTTTTCACGTTGCTGCGGAAGACACAGGGTTTCGGATCTCCCTGCCTTACATGTTTTTTGAATAATTTGTTTTTTGATTATACTGTTTCCGTTTACAGTTTCTACTGAAATGTCCAGGTTTTCCGCAGTTATAGCATACATATTCCTTACGTGGGGTCTCACTGGCTTCCTGTCGTGGTTGAGGCTCCTTGGACTTACCATGGCCATAGGTTGATCTTTGAAATGGTCTTCTTTCTCGTACACTTCTTGCGTCTGAGACTAATGCTTGCATTTCTTTTCTATGTGGTGTAGTGGATACCGGTGCATGTCTGTGCTGATCTGCGTACCACACATTGGAAGAGTGAATACTACATTGTTCAAGGTCAGCGAAAGTTAGGGGTCTACTTATTAGTGCTAAACGGGAGCGTTCATCAGGAGATAAGCCTACTAGGATAGTATCGACCAATTGTTTCTCAGTCCAGTCGACTTGTAGTATACGTGAAGATTCTCGGATGTCCGCAATATAGTGGGCCAGTCTTTCATGAGCTCCTTGTACTCGAAGTACCGTATTTCTTTTGATGTCCTCATAAATTCCAGTGGGGAAAAAATATTTGATTATATTCGTATGAAGTTCTTCTACTGGAAGAGTCGAGTTTAATGATTCTAGTACACGATCTCGTAATGGTGGTTTACATTTGGGTAAGATTACTTGCAGTATTTGCCGATCGTTTAATTGTTGTAGATCTTTTATTTGCAGTAGGTATCGGATAAAAGTCAACAGTATCGTGATACTTAACCCATCTGTGTAAGGAATTTCATTAATTATTTTCTCTACGGGGTGGGAAATCTTTCCGTAGAGGTCAACATTAAAATTTACATTTGGTATTTCTTTCGAAGTATTAGTGGTTGCATTAGGATTTGGAATCGCATATTGACTAGAGCGAGTACGCTGAACTTTAGGCTGTGAGGGTTCTAACATAGTTAGGGTATTTAATTCTCTACTGGGTAATGGTTCAAGACTCGGTGGTATCTTAGATACGGTGGGAGATTCGGGGTTCGATGTGGTGGGAGGGTGTTCTAAAGTAGGGGATTGAACAGGGGAGATATATAATTTTTGCAAATAATGCTCAATTTCCTCCATTCTCGAAGAATCTGACTTTCGTCGTAAGTCGTTGATAATCATGGGTAATTGGCATAATGCCTCATCCGCAAATTTCTGCACATCTGCGGGGACTACGGGGACATCGGGCCAGGTTAATAAATTATTCAAGCGGCGGGTTAAATGTTCTATACGTTGAGTAACGCGCAAAAGTTCCGTAGGTGATTTTTTGTCCTGAAGGTTCTGAGATAATACTATCAGTTCCCTATATTTCGCATAACATGTTTCTCGTTCGCCGTCATAATCGAGTTCACGCAATCTATCTAACTGCGAGGTTATCTCTGATCCGGTTTGCCGTAATGATTTTCGTAATTCAGACACGGTTACATTCACGTGTTTTAGACCTCGTAAAAGAGCTTCGTAGCATAGCTCGTCTTTTAATAATAGATCAGGATTAAATTCAGCCATTTTCGTAAAGTGAGTGGCTATAACTAATTATTCTATTATTTGCATTTACTACTATACAACGCTATATCATTTTACACAAATTTAAAAATATAATTAAATCGTATTCTTACACTTTTATTAATAATCCATTAAAATGAGATGACAAAGGTTGTCATTTTACATGGGTAGAGAGAGAAATCTCACACAGGCTTACATATGCGTACGGCAAAAGATTCCCCCTACGGTTACTAACACATGAACAGACACGCTTCTTATCACAATAGAACTAACAAAGAGGGAGTCGTTATTGTTTAACTCAACTATGGGGGAGAGGTTCACTGTGACAGTTTACACACACTCACAGGCGCAGACAGGAATTCTACTGGTCTGAAATTGTTTACAAACCGACAGGTTGATGAATGAACTTTTGACAAGCGCGTACCTGCTGTTATATCGTATTCTTGGGGCGTCTTTAGTTAACATGATGTTCATTCCTATATCTAAATAATAATTAACTTACTTATTTATAAAACTATTATAATAACTATTATCGTTTAATTTTATTTAAAGGTTTAGACACATTTTAAAGTACACGAGTGAATAAATCAACAGCTTATGGTCTGGGTTAATCGGGACACAATTACTGCTTAAACAACACAAGTCACAAAATTTTTTTTTTAATTAGCAGCAAAATTTTAACAAATTAGCAGCAGAGTGGCGCAATTTATAACATCTTCTCTAGTGTTATAACTTAGGGAACCCGAAATAATTGGTTCTGCCAATTATTCAGGCTGCCTTACTCGACGAGCTGAAATTTAATCAGAACAACACAGAGTAAATATAAAAGGAATCAGGGAATGGGAAAACTGTTGATTTATGTACTCAGTATATGTGTGTAACAAGAAGACTTCTCTTTATTAAACATTTGAAGAAAAATAACATTTACTCAAAAGATAGATCCCATGACATTACTAATTGAATTATTAAAGTTATTTGAATTCTTTATTTAAACTTTGGGATCACAACAGATTTTATTTAGCTATACCACGGATCCGGGTAACCTTAGGTATTTAGTCATCAAACCTTTAATTATATTCACTTCATGATATTAGCTTGCAAGACCTTTAGTTTTATGCTTCATTATTATTCCATTTGAAGAATGGTATTAATTATACTACGATACATTAAGATTTAACTTTTACAATGTATTATGTCTGAATAGTTACATTAAATTCTTAGAGTTAATTCTTTTTAATCTTTACAAGTTTAATCGTCTCTGAAAAGTCTCTCTTTTAAAGTGTATTGTGTTACAATTATAATTATTATTTATTCCTCGATAGACGTGCTATCGAGTCACCTTTAATTTGGTATGTAGAAATTTCCTCCGGGAGTGTCCGTCTTGGGAATCCTTAAAAGCGTCGTCCTCATCTAGGTCTGGTCTTAGTCATTAAAGGCTTAAACGTCTGCAGTCTAGGTCGAACCTTCTACGATGGTAGGCGTCGATTCTCTGATGTCTCGAACTGCATCTTCTGTCGGGTCTACTAGAGTTGTAAATTCTGGTAGCTCACATCTCCAGGTAGGATGTTGAAAAGTGTCGTCAGTTGGTGAAGTTAGCAGTCATCGTTATTAATACTCGTACTTTTGTTGTCACATATTTCTTCTTGTTACCACGTTTCTGATTTTTAATTAATGTTACATGTTACACTCTTTAGTGTAGCAGAAAATAAACTACATTTGAAATAAGCCAAACTAACAACAAATCACACAACATTCCAACAGAGCTTTTGCTCGTGCGTGTGCACTGCTTGGAGACTTCATAGCGAGAGAGAGATTTTTCGCCCGCTTCCACTGGTACTGCACGGGGTAGTGGGGTGTTTATTCCGCGAGAATATAGTCCCTGTCTCTCTCTAAATAAACATTTTTATTTATACTAACTATCCCTAGATAAAAATACACAATTTAAACGAGTTGTTTTAGTGACTATCTGTGTCTTCAGATTCTTTAATTATTAACATTAGTTTTTTATTTTATTCTTAATTACAGAAGACTCGGAAAACATGTCGAGTCCGGAATCAACAGGTAGGCGCCTGATAGCAAGCAAGGGTTAAATACGACAATAATTATTATTTACAATATGCCTTTTTATTACAGTTTCTTTGCCCTTATTAATTACTTATTCCTTTCACACTTAGTACCTACATGTTTTTTTATTATTGTGAGATTTAAATGGTTAATGGCTCGCAACCTTAATTTTTTTTTTATTTCTTTCTTCTTTTTTTTATAATGGTTACAATTTAAATCGTCACAGTTGCTCTATTTAATTGAAACTGTATAAAAATATCTCTTTTGTTTGAATAGAGTATACAAACTACTCTAGATCAATAGATTTAGTTTTCTGTAGTTGCTTTGCAGTTGCTAACGCAGTCTACTGGACCTCAAATCACAACGTACGATAATAACGTGGGATAATGTTCATGTTTTAGGACTAATTTTTATTTATTTTTCCCTTTTTATTTTAGGCATTATCAATCCTCTTTGGATACCGACAATCCGGATTTATCACGGCGCTTTAAGAATTGCTGGAAGTAATTATTTGAAACAAATGATTTCTTCGTATATTCGTTTTAATGATAAACTCCCTATGTTGTATTTTGTTTGTTCTGACAGACTAGCAGAACTATCTACATTTTCTAAAAAATTCATTTCATTTCATCAAGATGTGTTCTCTCCCTTTAGATCTGACATTTATGGACAAATTTTGCTGTATTACGACATGACAGTAAATTAATGTAAAATCATACTTGTTACATCTTATACAAGTGTTATTGTACAACATAAACACTATACTAAATCTTGTAGCCTGAAAATGGTCTCGCTTTGAGGTATGTTTTCAGATTTAACAAGTGTAGCTTGTGTGTACAATATCGTGTTTCTTTTTCGCCGTTTAGGTAGGATCAACATTTATGCTACTAGAATGCTGTATTATTTACGCTATTGTCTCTAAATCTGTTTTTCTATCTATAATCTGAATCCAGATGTCCAAGTCGTTCGAAATATTTTAAAGCCTTCAAGCTATTCTGTTAACTTTGTTGGTTAAAGGTTCTTCTATAGATTTATAAACACCTTTATAAACGTGTACAAAAAAACTTGTACTAAACTTGTGCGTGTATATAAACGTGTATACACTTGTAAACTTGTAAAAGTTTTATAAACTTGTAAAATAACTTGTATACAAATCCTTATACGAATTCTAGTTGCTACAACTATTAACAATATGCCTTAGTTGGTGTCCTAAGCAAAGAGGTATGATAAGTACTGCATGTTAATGTAGTTTAAGGTGATTATAAACAACTAAAAAACTGCAGTCCAGTACAGTGTGAAAGTGAATAAGAGTTGTGCGTGAACGAAATGTGTGAAGCTAATTAACAGTATGCCAATTAACAGACACACTATAAGTCATATATTTTAGAGTGCAAATTAGAGTAACTTCTAGTAATTAATTAATTTAATATTAAGTAAAAATTAATAATATTTATTAACTGATAAAACAATTAACTATGCAAGCAAATGCAGTTGAAAACACGTAGTTTAGAAACCGGAAGTTCATGTCCACCAACACGTGGTAAATTTTATAGTAAAATCTACAACGTTTTAACTTGTAGAAACGACGTCATGTTCATAGATCTACAAAAGGACGGGTGAGCCGTGTATTAGTCAGTCTTTTAGTCACTAATACGTCAGTCTCGAATAAGGAGTTTCTCGGAAGTCGGAGTGTATCATCGAGCTGAATTAGTCCACGAAGTCAGGCACGGCGTTCGAGATATTCAACGACCAATGGCTGTCAACGAGGGCTGAATCAGGTGCGAATTAGACGGACACAGCACCCATGATAAAATCCTGAGCTCGAAATTCCGACTTAGGAGAGCAACAGTTGGTGTGGAAGCAGGAACAGGGCCGAAAGATCGTCAGAACCGATCCAACAGAAAATTCAGGAAAATGGAATTATAAAACTTTTATAAACTATATAACAATTAAAGACTCTTTTAAATTGCTAACTATCACACATTTTAAGTTTATATATTTTTTAAATTCATAATTTTCACATATAACTGTAGTTTATTAAAAAAATAAATAACCAATAAATCTATTAATTCATCCAATCAAAAATTTTTCTGCAAGTTCAGTCAGCGCTCAAAACCTGTTAGTTACAACATATATTGTAACAATACATATTTATGTATTCCCAAAGGGTAATTTACATTGTATTTAACTTGTGGTGGTGATCTTCAGTTTAGACAGGCATAAAATACAAATAATTAAATTTGTTTATTTAATAAAAATTCGCACATGACAATACATACGGCAGAGAGAATGATTTCATTTGAAGACGTGCAGAATGACACATCTAGAGATACAATTTGAAGGTGGATGGTAAACGTGTAACCAAACTATACACAAACTAATTAATTACGAAGTTAATTAATATGTGACGAGAAATTAATTAATATGTAAACAAATACAAAAGTGTTACGAATCACATGATTCTATTTGTTTGCACATGAACACTATGAACACTAATTATGAGTATGAAAATACGAAAAATGTGATTTGTGAAAACCGACGCGCTTGCCAAAATATTTTGGCAATGTTTGAGATGGCATGTTAAACAATCTTTGACCTGTCAGCGTGGCTTGAGTATATAACCCCGGACGATTCTGAACGACGGGACAGACGCTAATAATTTGCTCACGGTGACACTATATCAGTTTGCTCAGCGATATAAATCAGACGCCAATAATTCTAGACTTGGAACACTGTCCAACGGACAACCGACAACAGACTTTGGCATTCCCAACATCGTCACCACCACCACCACCACCATCATCAAGGAACAACACACACGCCACGGTAACTCAAGGTGAAAAACAGGTGAAAAATGAAAACTTATTTTTATAAACAAAGACAGTAAACAAGTTTAATCATCGTATAAACAACAAGAAATATATAATTGTATATAGTGTAAATACAAAAATTTTAATAATTGATATAATTTAAGCATGTAAATTTAACATCTGTTTAATAGTAATTTTTCTAGTTAGTTAAAATGGGTGCACAATAAATAATATTTTTTGAAATAAAGTAAATATTATTTTTGATTAAAATAGTACAAATAAACATTTCATTTTTGTAATAAATATTAAATTGCTATATGATTTGCAACATTGAAAATAATTACTTGAATTCTATGTTTTAATGTAATACAAGTTATTGAAACATTTTATAATTTTTTTTTATATACGTGTTTAATGTTCGTTATTTATATGTTCATGTA
The DNA here is from genome assembly GCA_034769895.1 of Magicicada septendecula. Classification (NCBI taxonomy): domain Eukaryota; kingdom Metazoa; phylum Arthropoda; class Insecta; order Hemiptera; family Cicadidae; genus Magicicada; species Magicicada septendecula. Next base: position 104,860,937 of record CM068375.1, read on the forward strand.
TCTGTTTTATTAATGTTGTTTGGATATTATTTATTTGTAATTTATAATTTATGCACTATGTAGGCCTACTAATTATAATGTATGTACTAATGCGTATAGCTTCTTTTTAAAAGGCAAGTTTTAATATATTGTTACTACGGCCTACTTGATCGTCGTAGGTACAGTGGAAAACAAAATACAAGACACAAATTATGTCACTAATCACCAGCTTTAATTTTCACAGTTAAACAGTTCGTAATTAACAACACAGTTTCTTACAACAAATCAGATAAAAAATTATTCACACGCAATAAAATGTCAACTAATATTAAAACACAATTGTATTAAAATATACCGGCCGATTATAAAACACAGCACTTCACTAATAACCACTTGAACGCACACAGTATCGCCGACAATAAACTCGAACGGCACTGTAATATATCGCAACTATAACTGAAATTGAACGTCGTTGAGTACTGGTATTTATACCCCCCCCCACCCCCGAAGTAGTAGATTATTCCATACTGCGCATTAACAATAAAGGAAAACATTAGAACGTAATTCATTTCGCCCTTGACAAAGTTCGCGCGGCTTCTGATACAGTCTAGCTAATGCGTCGAGAATCACTTACGCCACACAGATTCAGCTGGATTCATCTGGAACATTCGACAAACACGTAGACTGTTCTGTAATGTCGTGGCACTATATTTCTTTTTAATTTTTAAAGAAATTGTTTTTCTTTACAAATCAATGTTTTATTAGCTTTATTACATGCCTCAAAATCTTTCTCCTCTCTTTTCACATGAAATTTATTGTGCAACAAAAGGGACTTAACGTAACGAACACAGAATTGCCACGATCTAGCTGATGTGTGTGTGTGTGTGTGTGTGTGTAATATTTATACCATCACATTATCAGCCAGTAGTTTCCCATGTTATGCTATAATGCTATTCTCCCGTTCTTCCCTGATTTCAGTACTTTTTTTCTGATTACATAGTCCGTACTTAGTAAATGGTCTTACAAGTCCCATTTCCACTATCTCAAATCATTTCGTCTAGTTTGCTGGCAGTGTGCAGATCTACAGTCCATTTAATACAGTTGGTACAGCCATTATGTTATAGAACTTTGGTATTGTTTCCATCGACTCATTAATCTAATGTAACTAATTAAGTGCCATGGCCATCGTGTTTACGTCTGATTGCTGGCATTCTGAAATATGTTTCTTTATGTTCTTTTAAATCCTTTACCATTGCTCATTTTCTGTCTTCCCTCTGGATTCCTCTTAAGCATCACACCGCAAACGGGTCTGCTGTTCCTTATCTCTCCCGTCCAAATAGACCCCACCCATTATTTGCTTATTATTTACGAAATAATTTTATCCGAGTCGTCTGTTATAACTGTGAGCATATAAAATGCCCTCTGCCTATGAAACGTTACTAGCCTGTTTTTGGTAATGTTCAGTGAAGTGACTGCCACCTATAGCCTCCGGAATTGCCCTATGTTCAATTTACAGTTCCCCTTTCTACATTTTTCCACTCATTCTGCTTCATCGTTGAGACTGTAGACCACTTGTCAGGTGTACCATCACGCAGGTGCTCTATACTGGGCTACACCATCCTTGCTAGATTGTTAGAGGTTTTCCAATGAGGTATTGCATTGTCCAATTTTATACTAACTCCAAAAGACACAAGACGACCTCTTCCGCCGGATACACCGTACCGAAGATTCTCTTCTCAAGTTCACCGTCATTGTGGCCATAGTCTATAAGCATAGACAAGAAACTTATGATTTTCTTTGGCTTTGAATTATTTTATTCAGCCGGTACCATTTGCCCTATGAAGAGCCAGAAGAGAGTATCAATTGTAACGTTTCCACTACAAAACAAAGGTAATGGCTTTTGTGAATAAATCTAGAATCCCAACATAGGCACAATTGAAGGGGAATACTTTGGATCAAGTTAAATATTTTAAATACTTTTGGATATGGAAGAATGTTTGATCAACATCGAGATTTTGCTGCCAACCTAGCAAATTTTATAAGTATCTTCAGTGTGATAAATAAAACCTCTTCGCAGACAGTGTAGAAGTTTGTCTACAATAGCTCTCAAATGATAGTGAACTACGAGAGATCAATAAGAAAGAACAAATAAAATATTAATTGCTTAAGACTGTAAGAGCGATGGGTTGCACATGACTTTATATGATGAGAAATGCTCGAATACAAAAAAAATAACTAAAAGATTTTGCAATAAATAACAAAATACATCAATGCAAATTTTTATTGAAAGTACATGTCAGTAGCAAAGATGATTTTGATAATCCAGATTACCCGCTGAGTATCAACTGCAGGGAGTAAAGGACATACGACGCTTGAGTAAAAGATAGTCGACGGAACCGGCACCTGTCTCGTGGCCTAATCGTAATGGAGGCGTTGGTGATAATGATGATGATAGTATTGATGGAAAAACAAAATCAACGGATGAACAAAGATGGTAAATGCATAATCTTCTCGTATTGTTAATATTTATTGGTTTAAAACGTTTCCTGAAATTTTCCGACGTCTTTGACTATCTTTCTTGGTTACTGCATAAGTTATCTTCAATGTCTCTGCCTCAAATGTTTGAATGTCGTTTTCTATGGCTGTTACTTTGCCTCTCCCTCTTCTTGCTCTGATTTCCAATTTAATATTTGGAAGTAATTGAATTCCCAATATGTGTTTTTTGATTCAGTGTTCCGCCACTCGTTGTACATGTCCGTAGTAAAAATATAATAATGGCTCTTTTCTAAATGTGAACAAAAGTAATTTAGGAGTTGCCAGCATAAGCTGTATGACATACAACAAGGCATTGTGGCTAGCACTACGTTTCACTCGCTCCTCATCCTACTCATTTCTTCATCTCCTGAGTGGATTTGGAGGCTGCAAATCGCATCTTAATTTTATAGTGTAAATTAGCTGCTTATTTTTATCTCATCTGGAATTGAATGTTTATGCCTACTTCTCATAGCTTCTCTTATCCTCTTATCTGTTGTACATTTTTCTTAACATTCCAGCTGCATTTTTTCGAACATCCTGATTACTCTAATTCTGTGTCGTGAGATTATTTTATTAGTCTTACTTCTGATCTACAGATTACTGTACTTTTAATGTTGTACTATACAATTTTTAATTTTTTATTTCTGTATTGTAATATTTTCTGTCATTTTTTAAGCAGATTCCTTTTTGAGTTTTTTTTATCAAGGTCACTAACACAGTCGCGTATCATCATAAGCTTTCTGAGTCTTGCCTTATTTTAGGTATAGCTTTCTTTTATTTTAGGTATAGCTGCTATAGCCCTACTGATCTTAAGTGAGGTGAGCTTATTAATATTTCTTTTTATATATTCATTCTTGAACACTCCATGAAGAGGAAAACCTTGGTTTACTACCGCAGAATTTGTCCGTCAGGTTCCGAGGCTGATGCTTTTCACTAGTTTATAGCTTTTCCGAATAACAGAGAATTAGGTGCTGCCTTAACTCTTAAACGTCGGAGTCCAGTTACTTTTATCAATTAAAAGTCCCAAACTATAAATACCAGTCAGATTGGTTAGAGTAGGCCTACCTACTCTTCGCCACCTGGAGACTCATCACTGTAGGGGGGTTAAACTCCAAAATCATTTAATTTTCTGATAATAGAAGACACGAAACATAGAAACATATTCAGACTGCTAAGAAGATGGTAATCAGTGTAACACTAAGCTGAGTAGACTACATTTTAGTACTACACTACTACAAATCCAGTAGACTACAGTAATCACAACCAATCACCGTTGTATCAAAGGTAGTACGGATGGCCAAGTTATTGACGCGACTGTAACTGGCGTTCGACCATTTCGCTGCTAGCTCGCCGTAACGGGCTTGGGTGTTACGTCGGGCACACCCCGCGTATTCGATACTCGCATTTCCGGGACTAGTGGACGATGTTGCGTGAGCCCTGTTACACCAGAGTACTGTCGGACAAAGTCAGGACAAAGATGAAGGTTTGGTTGGATGTCCTGCGTTTTGAAACTAATGAGAATCTCATTAATAGTGTTAACTCTTGGATGTCAACGTTGGGGGCAACGAGCAGGTACAAACCCTGGTGCTTCGGTACAACAAAGGAATTTAGATATGTGCGTAACTTTTGTATATAATAAAATAGTTTTCTCTATTTCCGTTTTTCTGTATACCAAGAAATCAAAGCCGTCATAAGAAGGTAGAATACAAGAGTGTAATACAAGAGGTAATATTAAGTAAAATATAACACGATCCGCTGAAGCAGTTAATGGTTACAAGGCATTTCATTTACGCTAAGCACTGTGCTTACGATAAGCTGCCTGAGTTGTTCGCAAATCCTGTTTCATCACGTATGGATTGTGTATGCATGTGTGCATGTTGTTGATACGTGTCCCAGGTTTACATATATTATAAACGCTCCGGTTAACACTTAATTATTATCTAAATTAAATCATTAGCCTACTCTATTGGTATTCCAACAGGTTTTACCCTTAGTCAGTTTGTCTGATCTGTATTTCTACCAAGTTCTCTTCTGTATATTCTTAGTTATTATTCCTTATTTGTCCGTCGGAATGCTTTTTCGTCTTCTTTTTCTTTATCGTTATTCTGCTGAAATGTGAGTTGAATACCTCCTACAAGACTAAAATGATTCGTCTGACCACCTTCTTACAACGCGTTTTTATCAATTATTATCATAATTTCTAGATAAATCGTCCGCAACTAGGCATATATTCACCTTAATTTTGTTCATCTATAAAACAGCATGATGAAGAAGTGTCTCGGAATATTTTAGCGTAAAATATTAAGCAGCCTCTCTGAGGGGTTATGGAATGAAAACGGAACAGGAAGAATCAGGTTGAATCGCGAACTATGCAACCTGATAGAGAGTAATAACATCGGAAGATTTATTATATAATAAACATATTTGCTCTACTTTCTGCTAAAAGCTCGCTGATAAAATATCTCTGTAGATTCGTAATTCGAAAGATTTGATTCTTTCACGATCCGCTGTCTTAAGTTTCGGGTTACTGGAATAGTAAAGTATAGCTTTTATTATCTTTGATATAATTTGGTCATCACAGATTTATTTGTTCCGTTTCTTTTAGTTCCCTTATAATAAACTGTAAACACCTTTTAAAATTTATTCCTAAGCATGGTCGTCAGTATTTATTCTACGTTTGGATTAAAAAGCAAGGCTGTCCTATATAATACCAAATCGAGATGGGCAGCTATTTCGAAAAATGTGACACTTTAACACAGGTTTGGTTTCTAATTCGAATATGGCGACTTCCAACAATTTACATAAGGTTTTGTTTTATTTGTGTAAGCAAGTTGATGTGCTATATGTGGTTTACTTGGAGAGCTACAAGCTATGTTTCAGAACTGTACTACTGTTGACCACGAAAACGCGAGGTCAACATGGTGAATTTGCGAAATCAGTTCTGAACGCCAATGAGTAATGTGTCATTAGTCTCCCCCGCTTTTACTACCACTTTGAAATACACACTCATGCGCGCGAAGAGTTGACGCTTTTTAATATTTAGACAAAATATTTTAGAGGTAAAATGTGTTATTAACTCTGAATGGGTGTGTTTAAGAAATTATAGAGATATTTTTAAAGGCACCGTACCAAACTGTCGCATCCTTCTTTACAGTTTCCGTGCAAAATATGTCACAAAAGTTAATCGGCTAACACATATTGATTAAGGTTAATACAATGCTTGAAGCAAGAATTAAGTGTTTACATGGCAGCATTTAAAATGGTCCTGCATTCTCCCCTTCGCCGATTACTGCTTTATATAACGAAGCTTGGCTTTAAACACGGTCAGTGTACGTGTGATGCAGTAAAGACTGTGCACTACTTTATCTTTCTCACTCCCGTTATTTAGTACGTGATTAATGTCTTGTATTTCCATTCCTGCAAGTCGTTCGGAGAGAACGTTCATAATGTTTTTGCCATTAGCGATTCGTAGCAACATACGCATTCTAGTTTACAATTCTATATAATACATAGACATCTACTGTTGGGAAGAGACTATGTTCCTCAATGCAAAACGGGATATAAGTCGCATAACAGTTATCCGAAGGGACGCTTTTTTTAGTCGCCTACCGAACCACAAACCACATGCGCTTCCCAGAGAAAGGCTTAGTACAAAATCCCCGCTCTCCATCCGCTGGATACGTCACCCTGGTGCTAAAACCCAGGTGCCCACCTGGCGGGGTTCAGCTAGACACACGCCATTACGCACTGCACTGCCCTCTCCCACCAGTACAGGGTCGTCGCGTGGAGGCTTCGCTTGCTACCAGAGTTCACTGCACATGATCACAGCTAGGACTACTGGGGCAGTAGTGGTATCCTAGTGCGGCTACTTGTGGGGGACGTCGGAACCTTGGTTCCCGTTCGCCACACACTCATCTTAGCCCAGTGAAAATCGGCCCCAATCCAGCAGAAATACCGATACTCCCCCGGGCCGACGATGAAGCGGAGGGTGTTATGTGAGGGTAGGCTGAGATCGGAGCCGTTGGGAGTGGCTATGTCCTGCACCCCCCCCCCGAGGTCGTAACCCGCAGACCCCACCTTCGGGGGTATTTACATATACAGTCAAACAGACAGACAGACTTACACACGCGCGCGCGCGCAGCAACGAGAGTCAGGCACCTAAATGCCCACGGAATCTGTTAACTTACATATATACCTGCTAGCGGTGTGTTTGTCAACGATGTGTTAGATTACAGTGGTCGTTTTTGGTACCTTTTTATATACTTTGTTTTCATTATGAATGATTCACTCTTTCCATGATTGATTTTACAAAAAATGTTGAGTACAATCACTAGTCATGTGAAATATTTCAAAACTCTGAATTGACATTAAATGCTTTTCATCCTTAAGCAAAACGAATGTTAAACTATCGTCTTGTAATATTGCTTCTCATTATAACAATGCTCACTTCTGTTTCAACGTAATCCTCGTCATGAGGAAAGCGAGACACTAAGCCTCCACATTAAGTACCTACCTGTCAAAGTAGTACATTGATTTATAGCCCTATTAACATTACTTGCTGTGAAGCGCTGTATTTGCATATTAATTAATTGGAAACGATAAATTTGAAGAACGTAATATTTTTAGCAGACAAAGTAATATAAGGTAAGCTTTGTTACATCTGTCGCTATCTGCGTAGTAAATGCATAATAAATTTTAGTGTAACTAGATTTGAGAATATTGTATGCCAGCGAGTGATTCGCTACAGAGACTTGTTCAGATTAAACACACTCCAGCCAAGTGAATGAAAGGTCTTTGACTGTGACACTACGTCGTATGTCACTGGACAATAACTCTTTATAGTGCCATCATGGGATTAATAATTATTTCGTTAGTATCCCGTGACCACTGCGATTGTGACTCTACAGAATATAAGAAGGACGGATAATGTCTAACCATAAAGGCAGCAGAGATTTCAGCGATGAGTGTCCATAACTCTAAAGGAAATCTTCAGCCATCAATTATGCTTTCGAGTATTTAGGTATTTCAATCATTACTCAACTTTTTCCATGGGGGCCACCATCGCTGGGAGGCACGCCCTAAACCTGAAATTTGTTAATGTTAAAGTGGACAGGCGTTATTACCTGGAAAGCCGCTTTTAGTCATGATCTGATTCACCACATGTGAAGTATCTTTACCCGTCATCATTAGCTTAACGGTAGGTATTCGTTTCAAGAAAAACATTGTGTCAAACTTTATATTAGCTATTAATAAAAGTACTTGATTTTACGGTCTGAACCTTCCAAAAAACAAGTAAATGTGAGAGAAGCTGCCAAGTTTAAAAACGTCAATAATTTCCTCTTTAGGCTATATTTTATTCACCAGTTTACATTCTACTCACAATTACATACTGAGAAAAAAGTAAATGGTAGGCTGCTGATAGGCCTTGGGTTACATACTGCTGATAGAAATGTCATGGGTAGGGGAATCATCATACGACGATAATCTTCCAGAACCTATAAGCCAGCGAATCGGATTTAATTGTATCAGTCTGCAGGTTCTGGAAGGTCAAACTAGCAGTGTCTCTTCTGTTTTCTTGTTGTGGATGATGGAGTGCTCATTTTTGCAACATATACGTTTTTGTCTTTTAATATTCTTTCGTGATAAAATGGAGGTCTGCGTATTTGTCTGGATAATTTGGAATACTCATGTCATTAAGGGCTATGAAATTGTAGACACATCGTTGTGAGTTTGTTGTTGATCATAAGATTTTGGGTTCAATTACGTGGATAATTATTTATTTAGATGGTTTAATGCAACCACACAGTTGTATTGGAAGTTAGTAAGTTAGTAGAGATTTAAGATTGACTGTACAGACGAATTTTGATTCCTAGTGATAATTTTGATATTTGATCCAGCAGCAAAGATATTTCCCCTAGCTTGAAGTTTATTTGTTAATACTTCGTTTAAATTTATTTTTAAATTAAAAGAAAAGCATTACTTTGAATTTATTTGTAGTAAAATAGAAATGTCAATTTCAATTTAAGTAATGGTTCTAAACTTTTTATAACTTAATTGCTCAAATACCACTATTACATTAACGACTCGGAACACTAGGTTTTTTATAAGTAAAAGCTTAAAGTTTTACCTTACAGCCTGAACCGGTTTTCTCCTTTAAAAGGCTTCTTCAGAGGCTGCCGCTGGTAGCGCTGTCCGTCTTGTTGTGGGTGACGGAATCGAATTTCGAAAGATCGATGCTGTGTGTGTGAGGTGAGATATGTTCGAATAATGCGTGCGATTTGAATTGTGTCTGTTCGTTTAGGATGTCGCTTTTATTTGTTTTTGTGTGTTTGTATATTTCCAATTGTTCTAGAGTGTCTAGTTTTTGGCCTTTTGTGTGTACGTGTAGAATGTTCATGTTATTGTCGATGTTTTTATATGTGTGGTTTGCTTCAATGAGGTGGTTTGCAAAGGTGGATCTGTAGTGGAGTGGAGTGCCTTTGTGTGTTCAACGTATCTCTGTTTGAAGCTACGTCCTGTCTGGCCTATGTCGAATTTATTGCAACTTGAGCAATTTAGCTTGTAAACACGGATAGATCGAATTTGTTTTGTGATTTGTGTGTGTGTTTTGATAGTGTGTGTTCTGTTTTGTTAGTAGTTTTGTAGGCGATTCTGTACCTGCTTTTTCGAATTTGTGGGCTATTTTTTCAGTTTGTTTGTTGATGTATGTTAGTGTTATGAATTTGTTGTTTTCTGTCTTTGTCTGTTGTTTGTTTTGTGCTTTGTGTAGGAGTTTACTGACTATTGTTCTGTCATATCCGTTAGATTCTGCTAGATATGGTTAAGAAGTTCAATATGAGACTTGAGCAAAATCTGTCAAAAGTTGTTGACGAAACCCAAACTGACAATTACCAACGTATACCATTATTCCTAATGGCGTATACATTATCACGGCATGACACAACCGGTATGATTCCAGCAAAACTAGTGGTTGAGCGAGAGGTTTGTCTTCCTGAAGACTTGTTGTTCGGATCACGAGAGACTTAGTTGTAATAATTGCAGAATTATTCTCCAAATTGGAGAACCAACTGTGACAAATGAATCGTTTGAAAAGAGAGTAAACAGGATAGTTACAAAATGGAAACGCGATACGATATTTGCTTTAACAATGTGGGTTTGGAAGAAAGAGGTCAGGTTTGATTTTGCAACCTAAAGCGCCACCGTGGTCGCTCCCCAAAACTTCAAGCTAACTGGGAAGGTCTTTACACTGTGACAAAGAGAATCAATGATGTTTATCACATACAACAAGAAATACAGCAGAAATTTAATGTCGTCCACCTAAAATGCCTGGCAGAATATTACTACAGAGACGGGTTGTCAGTCCGGGACGGGTATTCAGGCTTCAGGAGAGGGCAGTGCTACATCGAGATGAAAGACAACCACGTGACACTTTACGTGCGTTAATGATACAACGCTCGATATGGTTCCAGACACGCATTTTACACGTTTGTTGATTGTTCAAATCTTTTCTTGCAACTCTTGGTACAGCTTCTTACAATGATTTTGTGGTTGGGAATGCCTTCAATGCAAAACACTCGCAACGGAGTTTAAGACTAGCAAATCCCAGGAGTAGAATTTTATATAATGTCATAAGACAAGAAACCCCGTCTACAGGTCAACTAACTTATTGACCTTCTGTTAGAAATAAAATACCAGATCTCTTTGATTTCTTTATAATAAGAATCTTGCCTCATAAATAGTACAAAGTTGACTCTTGCCTTGACTTGTCTTCTGCTTACACCCCAAATATTGTCACTAGTATTGTCATACACTCTGAAAGTTTACCAACATTCACAAATCGTAATACTGATTGGGAGTATTTTAGTGAGCTCTTAAATAATAATATCTCGCTTGAACGTGCACTCCGCATGCCTACTGAATTAGATTTGGGTGTAAATTATTTGTTCAGTGTTTTTTCAGAAAGCAACCTGGGAGGTACATTCTCCGTTACACCGAAGAATAAAAACATGAATCTTTCAAAAATTGTCTGAGAGAAATTAGCTGAGAAGCGAAGGTTGCGACGAATTTGGCAACATACTCATCGTCCGGATGATAAAAGAAAGTGGAAAACGCAGCGGAAAATTTGGAGAAAGAAGGCATTCTGGAATATCTAGAAAATGTGTCACCTAATGAAAGTACTGATTATTCCTTATGAAAGGCCACAAAACGAATAAAAGGGCTACTATTACAAATTGTACCAATACGAAAAAACAGATGGTAGCTAGGCGCGAAGCAACACAGAGAAATCCCAGATTTTGTTGAATATTTGATCAACGTTTTTCAACCTGAAACCAGCAATAACGTCTCTGTTGAAGAAGAAAAATTAAGATATTTACACTACCCTTACTATTTCCCTCAAAATTAAGCCTTTGAGGTTAATAAAGTCAATAAAATAATCCAGTATAATTTAGAAAGTAAAAAGGCTCCTGTCAGTGGGTTGCTATTGGAGAAAATCCTAAACGAGCTGCTTCACAAAGGCTTCTTACTAATAACATACATCTTCAACGCCATGCTCAGACTTTATTACTTTCCTCTTCCTTGAAAATCAGCCCAAGTAACCATGGTCTTAAAACTTGGTTACTCAGGAACGTCAAGAACCTTCTTCCTATAGACTTATAAACCTTCTGCCGATGCTTGGTAAGATCTTGGAGAAGCTAAAGTTAAAACGACTAATGTCAACAATTGTAAAAACCACCTAATTTAGGATCATGAACTTGGGTTCCCAGAAAAGCACTCAACGGAGGGCAGATATACAGAATAACAATTGTTATCAATAGATTGCTGTAAACAAAGATGTACTGCTCAGGGGTGTTTCTCATCTGTTCCCAGCCATTCGATAAAGTGTGGCATTTTAAACTGATATACAATATAAAGAAAAACCTGCCATATAATTTTTACTTTATTCTGTGTTCTTATATAGTCAGCAGAGTGTTTCAAGTAACGTTCTCGGATGCTACTTCTCCTTTATTTCCAGTGGAGTCAGCTGTACCGCAGGGTAGTGTACTGGGCCCACTACTGTACTTACCCTCAAGAAGAGTTACCACTGTTGCTACGCACGCCAATGGGACAGCCATACTAGTGGCTGTGAGTGGAGCCATTCTGCTCCCTCAATACCGTCTCCTTTACTAGAAGAATTACTGAACAGCTTTCAGTTATGGCTTGATAAGTGGCACACAAAAATCAATTTTGCCGAGTCAGTACACGTTACATTCACCACATAAAGACTAACTGCCTTCCAATAACAAATAATGGTCAACCAGTACCTCAAGCTGAAAGTGCTAAATACCTTGGGATGCACTTGAACAGGAGACTGACTTGGAAGAAACATGTAAGTTCCAAAAAGACTGAACTTAACCTCAGCGTCAGAAATATATACTGTCTGGTAAGTAGAAAATCTTGGTTGTCTCATCAAGAAACTGTAATGTACAAAGCAATTCCTAAACTGATATGAACTTATGGTATTAAACTTTGGGGTATTACTAGTACGAGCAGTATAGAGATTCTACAGCGCTTTCAGTCCAAAAATCTAAGATCAGTAGTCTGTGCTCCATGGTTTGTTTCCCTCAACTCTATAATTAAGACCTAAAAGTTCCTACTGTGAAATAAGAAATTGTGCGCCTCAGCAGGAATCACATATCTAAATTATAATATGACCCTAACCTCCTAGCTATTCATTTGTGGGATAATAGTGAAGACATTTATTGATTATAAAGACATAAATTGTTAGACCTACCCTACAGGTTCAATGGATAACGTGTTTTCTGTCTGTATTATCTGTACTATATTCTCTGTATTATCTGTGTTGGTGTCAACATTTAGTGTTAGTGTCATCTGATATTTCTGCCCTACAGGCCCAGTGTTTATTATATTAATGTACGTTTTCAGTTCATGCCAGCAGTAAGTGTAGTGACATTTTGTTTACTATACTGTTAATTATAGTTTTTATGTATGCATGTATTCTGTTGACAATAATAAGAAGAGCTGTTAACGGAAAACATAAAATCATGTATGATTATATTATATGATTTGTTTACTGTTCTCATGACGAAATGATTACAAATTTACTATAAATTAAAAAAAGTTGTTTTCAACATCTTCCCTATCAAGAAACTATTCAAATTGCTGAACCCATCTGTCCTCCACTGCTGTCTCCTCTACTAGGTTACTTCAATTTCTGTATTTACATGCCATGTTTAGTGGATGCTATCCTTCAGTAATTACTCTTACAGCACGATAAAATTTCTTTGTCTTATTATGATTATATGCTTGTTCTAGTTTTTAAAATTTCTTCCTTATGCATTAGCTTTTAGCTTTTAGCATTAGCTTCCTTCTTACTAATATGTTACCATTTCTTCTTGCTTCTCTATATAACTTATCATTCTGCCTTCTTATCATTCTGGCGCATTTCTAGCCTTGCACTGTTCTTTTTTTTTTTACTCCTGCTGGCATACTTCATCAAACTATTTTTCATTTCTTCCTTTTTATTTTCTCCGATAGTATTCTTTGCTCCCTTCTGCATTGTCTCTTTGCCCCTATCCACATATCGTTTATATTATTTTCAACCGTTTCCGCTTCCTCCTTTTCCCGTAAGGAGAAAATTCGTAAAATTTTCTGATCAATTATTTCTATATATATATATATTTTTTAAATCGATATCTACAAGTTCTTCTGTGTTTTATTTTGTCCTTCTACATCCTGTTTTAGAGTCAGCTAGCGGACGTTTCTCTAAAGTTTTAATTTTAACCATGTACGAGTCCAGTTAGCTCTTTTAAGGATGCTGATTTAATATTCTTTACTAAGGACATATGTCTTTTTATAACTAATACACGACCAGTTTGATTTAGGTATCGGTTTATGGTATTCTCCATGTCCCCTTACAAACATTTTTGTGTCTAAAGCATGTACATACAACATTTTTCTGCAGTTAGCTAAGCTAAGTGTTTGCCATTTTCATTTCTTAACTGGGGATAATACGTTTCCTTGCAATTCCCTTCATAAAGTTCTCTATACCTTATCTAGACTTACCATATCCCAGTAGAAGTAACAGATCATGTTTTGGCATTTTCTTGCATTACTTAATGATGTAAAGTTGGACTTTTTCTTCATCTCTACCTTCCCCAATAGGTGCATACGCAAAACCATTGGCATATTTCTAAATCTTCTTTTCAGTATTATCATACCATTAATAGGCTCAAAAGGTAGTAGGCTTCCCGTTACTTCTGTACTTATAATAATGCTGTTCCACACTGTGTAGACGCCAGCTCAAACACACTACAAAAAAGTAGTTTTTTTAAATGATTGTAAATCAAGAATTTACAAAATTAGAATATCTTTTTATGTATGTGTGTGTGCGCGCGCGCGGATTAAGTGGGGTGTCCTGCGGACTGACGGAACATGTTTCAATTTTAATCTGATAGGCAGTTGCGCCTTCCATTATTCAGATACCCTGAGGTAACGCTGAGCATTCGATAAGGAGATACATTCTGATTGCTGAGGTGATTAAAACATGAATGACTTCAATTGAGACGTACATCCTTTAGGCACAGAGGCAGCGGCAGACATAATATTTTACATGTGTAGTTAATTCAAGTCCTTGGTAACGACAATCGTAATTCAAGATCGAAGAGGACTAAGCTCTGCGGATTGGTTTTGTGTGAGTGAATTGGTTTAGCGAATTTGTTCACAGAGTGCTAGTTAAGTAAGACAACTAAAACTTTTACAAAACCCATTGAGTAAACTTTAGATTTTATATAGTTAGGCTTTAGGATTAAAAGTAATCATTAGTTGATTTTTTCTATCTGTTAAATAGGGAATAAAAACTTCAGTCAGTGCGTTAATTAAAATTATTTTGATTAGTTTTGAACGCGTTACTACCATTATTTAATGTGTTCTTAGTTAGTTATTACAATTATTATCATTAACTTATAGTTATTGTAATAATTATTAAATAAAATTTATTGTTTCAGTTTTCTTCAATAAAACGAATAAATATGGTTACTAAAAATTGTAATTCGATTTCAAATTATTAGTCTTTACAGCATATAACATTATGATAATTTAATCAATATTGTTACGACGGTCTACTGATTGTCATATGGTACAGTGGAAAACAAAATATAAGACACCAATTACGTCACAAATCACTAGCTTTAATTATCACAATCAAACAGTTTGTAATTAACAAGACCGTCTCTTACAACAAATCAAATAAAAATTGTTCACACGCAATAAAAATGTTAACTGATATAAAACACAATTGTATGACAATTGTCCCACACAATTATAAAACACGTAATACTTCGCCACAATACTTCAAACCGCACTGTGTAATCGCCCGACAATAACTGACTGGACCGTCGCAGAATTGCTGCAGTTAGAATAATCTGCCACTTGGTTAAACAAACAGGCGCTCTCGAAAATCTACTAGAAACAGTGTCCTTGAACACACTGCGCTGACCGATATGGCAGCATTATGTACACACACACACACACACACACACACACACACACACACACACACACACACACACACACACACACACACACACACACACACACACACACACACACACACACACACACACACCAACATGCACATATTCAAGAATAGTCATTGGAGATAAGGTATACATTTACCAGTAGGCCTATACGTGGCTGAGAAGGCAACGTTTGACGTTTGATTATAATGTATTACCTCTCTTAAGAGATCCAAACTAAAGACACACTCGCTGAGTTTGTTAAGTGCCTATTCATCTTGCACTTGGTGTATGTGAATGCTTTAGTCATGCCGGCACATTCAACGTCTCTGTACAAGAATCCGTAGCTACAGGCAAACATTGTAACAAAACAAGTGATTAACAGTCAGTGTTTAGCTGATTCTTGTCTTTCATAACTGCGTTTCTGCTGTCAAGTAGTTGACGAGCAAATGTAATTCCACGAATTTCGTATTATGTTCACTAATGACAGCATTCATGTTCTTGTATCCCTACTTCTCCATTAAAACGTAATGTGTATTAATATTTCAAAGAATCGTTAACATGTATCTAACTATTCATTATGTCTCTTTCACTCGCAATTTACAAGATTACATGGTAGTCTGGTGTCATGCTCTTCAATATTCAAAGTATCCCGAATATTATTCGTCTTTCACTACTCTTCGGTACTTCATAAGGACAGCAGAATCATATGCAGAGAATCAGATGAGTTAAGACTGATTGAATCCAATAGAAGGCAAATCAATTTTTTTCAATTAGCTCGTAGTTCTAATTCACTTGGAAAAGATAAGAATTTTATAACATCGTTCCCTAGGGCAATGTATAGGCTTAGTGAGCGAGCAATAATGAAGGCTTTACGATAATACATAATATTAACATTACATAAAAAATTCCCTCCGTCTACAATTGGCATTACTTTTGTCGCATAGACGTTTGGTACAGGTCAACAATCCCTTATCCGAAACCCTTGGGGCCAGTTGTATTTCGGATTTCAGAATTTTTCGGATTTCAGAATAAAGGTAGCCCCCCCCCCAGTGGGGTCTAGCGCAGCACCCCATAATCAAACATTAATAGTGCAGCAAAAACGTATGAATACTCACACTAAATGGGATAAATAAAGACTAGAAATAATACTACAGTTTATTTATAGAGTAATATATTGATAAATGAAATAATGGGATACATACACAGCTTCAAATGAACCGTAATCAAACACGTTAATATTTCTGCAGAGAAATGTATAAATATTCATACTAAGTGGGATATGTAAGGATTATAAATAGTACAGGTACAGTACAGTATTACAATTTATTTATATGCCGTAGTAATACACTGATAAATGACTTAGTGGAATAAATGTAGAACGTAAATAATCTAGGACATATAGGCTACATGATCAAACTAATCTAAATACTATCTGCAGTTAAGCAATGCGTCTGGCAAACAAAGCTAAGTACTGTACAGCCACCTGCAACATAAATGCAGTTAAGTTGCATGATATCTAGCTTGAGGATCTTGGAGAATCACTGCCACCATCGTCTTCGTCATTAGATTTCAGTCGGACATCTGATGATGGGCCAGGAACAGGATTCTCAAGTGATTAAGCAGCACTATGACAGACGGTGTTTCTAAAGGCTTCTTAAAGTGTCATCTGTTTCATTAACATAGGTTTCGAGACGTGGCGAGTGGGTGTGGAGTTTGGTCAGCTGTTCACGCGCCAAACAAGCCTTCTTATGCAGAAGTGACTGACGCTCCACACTCCACGAAAAAAACTTTCGGTTTTCGGAACTTTTCGGATTTTGGAATTTCGGATCGGGATTGTGGACCTGTACTCTATACATGTACGTATGTATGTATGTATGTATATTACGCGCTCGCTCGCGCGTGTGTGTAATACACACAAATACTCAAATACCATTCATTCAATCGTCCCGAACTACCAAACCTACACTCATAAAATCTGGTGGGACCGTTCATTGTAAGATTTAGGTGCTTCCTAAAAAAGCTGTAAGCTATAAAAACGTTAATCTCTACATGGGGTTAAAACCCGTAAATTAAAGTTTCCAGTTTTATTGTATCACTGATTCTCCTGCTTTTCGAGTAGGTGTTTAAATTCGAAATTGTAGATTTGTTAGGAGGAACTTGACAACTAAACACAAATCACGTATAGAAATGCCTCTTTCTGTTAAAAGTATAATTAAGTAGTCGTTTCTACTCGGGCAAGAAATTTAGCTGACTAACTGCTACCTTTTTATACAGTAAAAACAATTTACGACATATTGATTATTATTTGATAGCCTATATTTATTTTAACGTTTTATTAGATAATATTTTATAAGGAGTTAGCTTTTTAGTTTCAATATTTTTTAAGAGTTTAGAAAATAAAATATTTTTTAATTTAAGCATATATTAGCTATTTAAAAAAATATTAATTTCTTTGATTTGTATTATTTTTTTGTTACTAATATACCTAAAGTGAGTTTACAAAAGTTGCCATTTGACGAAATTTTATGCATACTCTAAAGAAAATATTACTTTAATTTTTACTTACGACGAATTGGATGAGTAATATAGAAGTCATTTCCAAGTTGTATGTCAAATTAATGTAAATAAAATATAAACCTCATGCCTTTATTTACCATGGAGTAGTGGAGAACACGTTCCTGAAGTCGTAATCTTGAAGGTTTTTAAGTCATAAGTATAAAGGTAAACTTCTTACTAGTAACCTAAGCTTCCATAAGGAAGCTACTTCAGTTTTTCTATTATAAAATAAACAGTACTCAAAACGTGGACCTTCAAACATTATAACATACGTACATGAGAAGAACGGTTACTTTAGCTAGAAACCTGTGTACTTAAAATTCTACAGCCGCATACTAAGTGTAAAATGTAACATTTTTAAGAACGATAATTAATGATTATTATAATTTGTGAAGCATTATACTTTGTTTTAATCTCTAGAGATATCACACTTATCGTGTCCTCAAAAGAAGCGACGGGAATAAAAATTGATGCTAATCTAGGATAGAGCTCGATTGTTACTACCACACGGGAAACTAACCATGTGATGGCACTTTGCACAATATACTGTAAAGTTGAGATAAAACTCGAAAGTGGTCTTCGGCAGACGTTAGTAGATTAAAGTAAAAATATTATTTCTTGGATAATAATTTCACATCAACTATTACACTTCTGTTTATTTTTAATAACGGGGCAAACATTCGGCTTAAAATTAGCATTATCTTCTTTGTGACCAAAACTCAAAAACAGGAGCTGGAGACGGTTCCTTAATTGTAGCATTCGGGTTACATTTTGTGCAAATGAATTGGAGAAGAAGAAAAGCTTTGTTTTTGAGTTTTGCTGTTGTGTGTATTTACTGTATATATTTTCTATCGTTTTTCTGCTAAAAGTTTTGTGGTTAAGCAGGTTAAGTTTGTGCTTGTCTTGGTAATTAGATACAACGGTTTTTACTGCATGAATATTTGTTTTTTATATAGTTATTGGTAATTGATACTTGTATGTTTTCAGTAAGTTTTTGGAAGTTTTAATTGGAATACCTAGTCAAAGATCAGTCCTTCTCGTCAAAATAGTAAAGGTATGGAAATACCATCTTTTAACCAAATAAACAAAACTGACGATAATACAGCCGAGGATTTGAAACTCCGACCTCAGGTAAGCCTGTCACAAAAAGATTTAACGTTTTGGGCTGACCTGCTACTCCAGTATGTTACTAATGTTTCACACCTTAATGTTTTCATCACTAAGAAAAATCTATGTTACTGGTAAGAACATTTTACTTATAGTAGAACTAAGAACTTACGAAAGTGAATACTAAAGTGAGAAGCGACAACTCAAACAATCGGCAAGTTTCTTGATTCTAATGTATTGGGTTGTATTGTTATGTAAGTTAATATTAGATGAACATATCTAGGCTTTAACTTTACAATGACCAAGACTCAGAACTTGAGTCAGGATGCCAGAAAAGATCTCCGACAGAGAAATCAAAGGCCGTAGTCTGTCCTGCTGTGTACCACCTCATTTCTCGTAGTTAATGAAGTTAATAAATTTGCTTAAATTGCATACGTAAGGCCAAAGGAAGGTATGAAAAATATCCAAGTTTGCTTTATATAGTGATTTTTTAATTAACTGGTGATTCACTTTAATTTTGATTATTTTTTTTACGTTCACATTAATATACACAAGAATGTAGGCCTACCTGTTGAATTAAGGCAAAAACCGTTATTTGTATTTTAGTGAATTAAATTTAAATTTCAGTGTAGTCAAAATTTTGTTAACAGCTGTAATTGTTACTACTGATTTTAAATATTTTGTCTATTTTATAACATTTAGTGTACGAGAAACTGCTGCTGGTAGAAAAGTTATAATAAGTTGTATACTGTACATCATGGGAATGTAGCTGAAGTAATAAGGACAAGGCTTTGTGCCTGAGTTTTACGAGTACCTTCATATTAAAAACAACAAAGTACTCTAAACATTCTGTGAAGGTCTTTGGATACTTTACGAGCGCCTACTGGTCGTTGTTTAGACATAATATTTTATTACATCATAAGATTGGAGTAGACAAATGCCAGGAGGTAAATGTTTATAGGAAACACACACACACTTAAACGCATACAAAGGCACGTACAGAATTAGCTAATAAAATCTGTCAGTATTTTGTATGAATTTTTCTGAATGAAAGTACAATGGTTTACAATAATATGGGTCACATCCATCATAAATAATTACGAGATTAATGGAAACTTTTGTTTACCTTATAACGAAAAGACTAGGGTGTAAGTAAATGTGGGCGATCGTGTTCCTTCTTTAACAGTTTCACTTTGGAGTCGTCAATTTATAACAAAAAGAAATAGTGTAAGTGTTTGTGTTGTAAACTGTCGGGCGTTACCTCCGCGCACTTTTTGTTACTTACCGTTGACTGGATCCTCTGCGGTGATGTAGTCCTGTAACACAACTTAATACTATGTTTTTTTGTGGGTGCCACTTGGAATCGTTTGTTCCAAGAAATAAATGTGATTATTAAAGTAATTAAAATTTTCGAAATCTTACTTTTATGAAAAAATATAAACAAGTCAGTTTAGCTTGAAAGAAATCAGGTAATTTTAATGGTTCTTCAAAGACAAACAAATCGTCTGAAGGACTAACATTCATATAAAAAATTATACAATTGCAGAGTTAATAAAAAATTCACAAGTTATTATTGTTACTATTGACAATTTTAGATATATCCAATCAAGTATCGGCTAGTGTTTTAAAAAAATTTTTTACTCAGTTGAAAAGCATGAGTTTAATATGTGAAAAAATCTTTACTCTCAGGACGTGACTCCTTTGAACTACCAAGACATATCAATTAGATGCCTTACAATAAAAATTAAGTGATTTAAAGGTGTGTATGTGGCGTGTGAAGTACAACTGTGTGATAAGTGTAACCAGGTAATAAAATTTGACTTTAATTTCGGTAACTCACGTTCCAATGAATAGTTAATCTCGCACAGGACACTCCTCTCGGGTAGTTTTTCAATCTCGCCTCTTCTTGTGGGCACTGAATCTATTTTAAGTCAAAGTTGCGATCGTATACTATTTCCGCACTTTTTGTCAAAACGTTTGGCAGTAGAATATCGTTCAAACGCCGCCACTACGAATCATCTGTTTAGCGTTGATTCAGAAATCGGCCACCGCAGCGCTGATTCCCATGTTGACGAGAAAGGCTTTGTGTATTGTTTGTTTACGTGAAGGGGATTATTGTCAAGTTAGTCAGTCAATGCGAACACAGCAGAATTCGTTCTCTATTTAAATTTTTGGTCCCTCCTGGCCCGTGGACGTTCTGGCTGCGTGATTTCTATTAAAATTTTCCGTATCACTGCCCTACTTCAGCGACACTTTTGGCGTAGATTCTCGTTGAGGTTAAGTCAGTCGGTATGTCTATGTACGGGAAAAGCCTTTCTTCGGGTCTTGTCGATTTCTCGCCTCTCGGTTTCGCCTTAGCTGCGTTGATCAGTGTCGTGGGTGATGCATCAGTTCTGGAGTTCAAGTTTCAAGTGTTTTTGGGTCGAATTTGGTCTCTCTTTTATACTAATTCAGGTTGACTGTTTTCATCGACTTCCGGTATATTTGTGTAAAATTCTTTCTAGAATGTTCGAGAATAAACGAAATGGAATGTCATGGAACAATCTTCACTTCCGTAGAAGCTTTTAGAACGAATTTCTTATTCTTCATACTAAGGATATTTCAAAAATTACACTGGTATTTATCAAACAGTTTTACATTAGTACTCACAATTTGTATGCCATTATTATATTTAGATTCTCTGTTTTAAACTGAATCTAGCGATACTAATTATGATTGGTTTTTAATTAACTTAAGTCTAATAAACAACACAATAAACAACTCCCACCTTGGGTTGTTGTCATGAAAATTCAATTTTTATAACAAAAAATTGTTGTGAAAGCATTGTGTCTCTTCCACAATCTGAACATCCAACATTACTACCTTCCTATAACAAAATAAACAAATTTTAACATAGATAAAACACAAATAAATACAGTTTTATATGGCCTCTGCTCATGGCCTAGATTCTTGTTAATGTTATAACACAATAATTGGTCACTTTCTTTAATATATGTAGTATTTCACTAGCGTACACACAGAGTTTATTACTTTGTCTATCTTTTGTGATACCTGGTTACTCTGTACATATATTATTATCACTACAGGATGACATAGCATCATTGATTGGTCTTGAGATGTCCTTTTTTCATAGTGTGACAAATCTCACTCTTATAAGCTAAGTTCTTTTATAATTGACTTTATTTTCAACTGAGTTTGTTCCTTTTTAAGGTATATTGAAGTATTATACCATGCTATTTTATTTTTGTTAGCATTTTGTAATTATTTAGTCAAATATGATTATTTTTGTACTGGATGATTGGCTTCAGCCATACATGGTATAGGTAAACATTTTGATAACTTGACTATTACAATGTTATAGTTAGTCAAATATATTAGTATAGTCGCTCTATATCATATTTCAACTTTCTAATGCAATTTGGTTGCATTTTGGCAACATTAAATCAATAAATTATATAATATTATATGCCTATCACATGTTTTTAGTTAGTACAGTTTTTGGCTATTTTGGCTGCTTTTTATTCATTTGACAGCTTTCTTTATTTAAGATAAATTGTTCGCTTTTGTCTGCTTGACAATTACATATAGTTTTTATTTAAATCTGATAATAATTAATTTTCTCATGAAATCTTGGTGTATGGTCTCAAATCCAACACATTAATATTTTTTGTCATAACAAATATATCATTTTTATTCTAACTTAAACTCTTTCTAATAATGTATTTAAATCATTTAATACATTTATTTTATTTACATTACATAATATAATAATGGATCATGTCCATTTATTCACAAAAAATAGTTGTTAATACTCTATTCAGAGTTGTAAAACTTAATAATTAATGACTTTATTTTGGTTGATTCTGACATTATTTGTCTCTCTTATAGTGTCTTATGGTTTTTTCACTGTTATTCACTTTAATAATATATATGGGGTTTGTGTCTTAGTCAACGTCTGGTCGTTTTTTCATGTTAATAGAAATAATTATTATACAAATTTACACAATTTTTTAGGACTACTTGGGTTCGATACTGTTCACCTCACTTTCCTCTTATGATAACTTACTATGTAAATGATTTCTTTTATGGAACGTTCTGTGACGTTACATATGCCTCTCCGTTAAAGTTGATAATTTTTGAAAAACATATCTTTGGTTTTGATGAAATTATCATCTCTATAATAACCTTTTATTAGCTTCTTTATATTTCATTCTTTTATCTTATAATTAAATTCCCGTACTACTCCTTTAATATATTAATCCAACTCAATATTCCTATTTCGTTCTTTGTCGTATCACCTATTCCTTTCCTTTTTACCTTGATGTTAATTAATTAATCTTTGATATAATTCCCTATCAATTCCCTAACTTTCATAGAGGGTTGGGAGTCAGAGTGGCTCGCTATGGCATACATTCTCTGCCCTTCCTATCTATAACTACTGAAATCAGAGGCAACACATCCCTGTCCAGAAAATAATAATTGCACCTTTGCAACAAATAATAATAATAATAATAATAAAAAAAATACAATATTCAAAGATCATAGGCTCCTACACCTAAATTCCCTTTCTTAAACTCTTCTGATTAATTCACAATTATATTAATATATCGTTCTCCGCAGGTTAAAATTATCGTTTAAAATCATTCAATGTTAATAGCTATATTTATATTCATCATTACCTCCTTATGTAACACACTGTTTTCCCCTTTTTTTTTTCATTTATCATTTCCATTTAAATATCAAATATCTGACAGTATTTCTCCTTCTTTTCTCCTTTACTAAGTGTCCGTCTCGTAATATTTATTAATAATAATCTCTCTCCTTCTCTAAGTACGGGTAAGCTGGTAAATATACGTTGACTTGGCTATTGGAAATAAATCTATATTTTATATATATCTTTATGCCTTTGGTGTAAGGTGTCCTTCTCGTAATATTTATTAATCATAATCATTATACAATAATATTTATAATTTATTTAACAATCTCTACTTCCTTTCTAATTATGGCTGAGTTGAAAAATTCGCGTTAACATGTTTAGTCAAGGTACCTTCTCAATGATGCTGTATTTGACTTGGGTTTTTGGTCATGGTACTTGCTCACTGATTGAGTATTTGATTTGTGATTTTTAATCATGGTACTTTTTCAATGATGTTTGGTTATACGTACCTTTTACTTTGTTACTAAACGTGTCAGTTACCTCGTAGGTATTGTTTTTATTGTCTCTGGTTATCGTGAAAGGTCCTGTATATAAGAGTAGCAATTTCCTCTTTATGCCTTGTATAGCACTGGGCAATTCTCTATTTTTAACTAACACCTTTTCTCCTACCTCATATTTAATTGCCTTGGGCTGTGATTTGACATATTTTTTCCGCTGCTGTTCCGTTTTTTCTAACACCTTGTTATAAAATTTTGCCCTTTCAAATTGGTATGCGGGTTCGTCGGGAAAATTAATAATTTCTTTTATCTCTCGTGGTGGGGGTCTTTCGAACATAACTGTGTATGGCGACACCTCGATGGTATTGTGATATGAAAAATTGAGAAAATCCTCGGTAGATGCTACATATTCATGCCATCTTTTCTGCTCGTTATGGCAGTATGTTCTCAGTAACCGTCCTACCTCCCTTAACACTCTCTCGGCTGGGTTACTATTCGGGTGATATACTGACGTCTTGTACGTTTTTATTCCGTGTTCTCCCAGGTTTTCCTTCCAAAGTTTTCCCCTGAACTGGGTACCGTGGTCCGTAATTATAGAATACGGTCGGCCCACCTCCATTATGTATCGCTCTATAATAATGTCTATTATTTTCCTGGTCGTTGCCCTAGTTATTGGGTATAGCTTCGTATATTTGCTAAAATGGTCGAAGAGGATTACGATAAATTTATATCGGTGTCTCCCACCGCTGCGTGGAAATGGTCCGCAGATATCGGGAAATACCATTTCCAATTTTTCGGCAGATGATATGGGTATCATGACCCCTTCTTTCCTCTCGTTATCACACTTTACTTTTTGACAAATATCGCACGACCGTATCGCCAGTTGCACCTTCTTATCATCCCTTTGATGTATGTTTGCTCTTCCAATGCCTTCCTTACTTTGAGGGCACCCATATGTCCGTACCTCTCGTGATAGTCGATTATTAGCGGTCTCTCTATCGCTGGTGGAATTACTAATTTCCAATTCTCTTGGTGCGGGGTATTCCTTATAAACAAAGTGTCGTTGTGTATACAATAAAATCTGTTTATGACCTCATCGCCTTCCTGTACCCTTTTTCTAATATCTCCTAATTTTGGATCGGCCTCTTGTTGTGACTTTATATCGTTTAAAAATATTTTTTAAATCTTCCCTGCTCTTAATAATGTGGTAAACCTTAGCTAATTGTTCTTTTTCGCCGTCAAAGGTTTGGTCTGGTATATTGACGCGAGATAAGACGTCGGCTGCTACGTTCTGTTTGCCGGGTATATATTCCCATGTGATATTACACTCTTGCAAGGCCAAAACCCATCTAGTCAGCCTTCCGTGGTTCAGTTTACAATGCTTTAAAAATGATATAGATTTGTGGTCGCTTCTAACTGTTATGGGGTACCCTAATATATATGTCCTAAATTTACCGCATGCGAAAACTACACTCAACAATTCTTTTTCGGTAGTATTGTAGTTTCTTTCGCAACTGTTCAGCACGCGGCTAGCAAAGCTAATTACTAAATGGTTACCGTCCTGATCTTCCTGATATAGGGCTGCACCTAAACTCACGTTACTGGCATCGCAGTTTAGAAAAAATGGTTTTGTAAAGTCGGGATGATGCAACATTACTGTTTCTAAAAACTTTTCCTTTATGATATTGAGCACTCCATCTTGCTCTGGTCCTCAAGTCCATTTGTCTTTAGCTGATAACTGCTTTTGGAACCTGGCAGTTAGTTCTGAGTAATTGGACCGAAACTTTCTGTAATAGTTACAGATTCCTAAAAATGACTGCAGCTGTTTCCTGTTCTTTGGGGTGGGGAACTTCTGTATGGCCTCTACCTTCTCTTTAGATGGAGTAATCCCTTGTTCTGGTAAATTAAAGCCTAAAAATTTCACCTCATTTGCAATGAATTGGGACTTGTCTAATTTGAGGGTGATATTATTCTCTGATAATTTCTCTAGCACCTGTTCAACCCTATTACAATGGTCGTCCCAATTCGGTGAAGTTACCAGTAGGTCGTCGACGTATACTGTCGTAAACTTCAGTACTTCCTGCCCCAATATTCTGTCCATTATCTTTACAAACACCGCCACAGAATTTATTAAGCCAAAAGGTAACCGCTTAAACTGATAGTTTCTGCCCTCGAATATGAATGCCATATATTTCCTACTATCAGGGTGGAGTTCTACCGGCCAGTAACCGCATACCGTATCCCATGGGCTTATATATTTGGTTCCGTGAAACTTTTTCAATATCTCCTCTATCTCCCCAGGTGATGTGCGGTCGTTAACAATCATTTTGTTGATCTCCCTAGCATCGAGACATATACGTACCTTTCCGTTCTTTTTTGGCACCGCTATGATTGGGCTGGTAAAGGGCGAATGACTATACTCGATTATGTCGTCCTCAATCATCCTGTTTAATTCTTCCCTGACTTCGTTCTTTAGCGAGTATGCGATCGGGTACGATTTCCTGTTAAATTCCACCGGAGTTTTGAATTTTATGGTGCATTGATAATCTCTGGCTTTTCCTGGAGCGTTCGAGAATATGTGTTTATAATTGTTGTATACCCCGATTAATTGTTCCGCCTGTGTTTCGCTGATCAGACCCCTTGCTTTCGTCCTTTGGAAATCCCGTATTTCTTCTAACTTTTCTAACCACAACTCTGGGTTTTCCTCCTGATATAATGGCATATTTATTGGACGATCGGCACAATAATAATGGTTCACTATCGCTTGATAAGGTGTATTGTCTGTACCATTTCCTTGGACATCGATTAAATTATTGGTCCAAATTCCCTTGTTAGTTTTTAAAGTTATCACCTTACCTTCCAAATCTATTACAGCATTGTATGGCCTAAGAATATCGCAGCCTATTAGGATACTCATGGGTAAATTATTCGCCACTAATAACCCTATTGGTATTGTTAACCCATTACTAATGACACCTGTTTCTTTATTGATTTATTTTGCCTCCCCGTTGCTCCGACTAAAATAATGTTGTTTATAGGCAGAGTGGGTATTGGTAAATTACTATTTTGTTTGATCCTCTCTAACTCAACACTATCGATAAGTGATACATTTGACCCCGTGTCAATGAGTAATATCGCTTCTATGCCATTGATATTTGCTTTGATCTGCACGATACTATTATTCCCTTGGTTACTATTTTTAATGATATTGTCACCCTCTTCTAATAACTCCTCTCTAATATCCTTAAGATAATTATTTATTCTTAATATAGTCCCGTCTTTGTCCTGTCTATGTTCGTAATTTGTCACCCCATAATATTGGTTCAGTGAAGGGCGGTTTTCGTTTTCCACTGCCGCGTTTAGTTTAAATGAGCCACAGTCTCATTGGCCCGGTCTCCCGGAACATTGGGTTGCTGACCCGTCTGTGTTTCCTGCCTGACCTCAGGATTACCATTAATAGGTTGGCTATTCGTCGTGTTACCCTGGCTACCTGGCGCCTGTTGTGGGTAAAACATGTAAGTGGGTACATTGGGTGGATATGACCGTCGGTTATTGGCCATTGTATAATTTACCTGGGGTCTATATTCATTTTGGTTTCTCCTATCGCCTCCTCCTTGGTTTCCCCCGTTACGATAACCATTACGTTGACCATAACTATTTCCCCTGAAGTTATTTCCGCGATAACTATTTCCCTGGTGGAAGTTCCTACCGTAATTATTCCCGGTGTAATTACCTCTGTTTGGTCCCGGATAGTTGCGGTTATTTGGACCTTGAGTGTTATCACTTCGGCCATTTGGTGGGGTATTATTGTTCTGATTACTGGTGTTTAGGTTATTACCGTTTCCACCTCCATTCCGGTTTGGTCCGTTATTGTTGTTGTTGTACTCTACCTTACGATTGGGGGGTTGGTAGTCCTGGAACCTTCCTGTGGATTCACAATTTTCCAATAATTTGGCCAGATCGGCTATTTTGCTAAGCTGTTGGTATAATTGGGCATCTTTGATACCATAACTGTAATGTCCAGCTAACTGCCTTACTAAACATTCCTCTGGGATCGGCGGTATCAACTTCCGTGCTAAACATACCTTTCCCAGGAAATAAGACGTCGGGGACTGTTATTATTGGACGCGTCGTATTTGCCATAGAAAATGTCCATTCTTACCCTGTTTTGTGCAGTCTCCGACCAATACTTTTCCTTAAACTGGCGTTTAAACTCTGCTAAATTTGTGAGTTCGGGTCGTACCGCTATCCACCAGTTATCCCTCGTGTTTTTAAACGTCTCGTCTAACATCTCCCGTATCCTGTCCCACCTTGTTTCTCTATTTCTCCCAATAAACTCTTCCATTCTTTCTAAAAATTCCATTGGGTTTCGTCGATAGTTTTGGAAGTTGATTACTTCCCTGTTTTCTCCATGACACGTATGAGTGTTTAATATAGGTGTGTCTCTCAGCGCCTCTAATCTTTCCTGCAGGTTCTTTTCTCTCTGGTCTATTTCCAGTATACTATTTTTGTTAGTTTTTATTTGTTCATCCAGCCTGTTAGCGATGTCATATGTTTTCTGCATCCTCTCGCTAACGTCTTTCTGTACTTCTCCCACCTCCTGCATGATGGCGTCTTGGTTCTGCCTTACCATGTTTTCGAGATTTCTAACATCTTGTTTGGTCTTTACCGTCTGTTCCTCTAGATTTTCGAAACGTGTATTGTTTCCCTCCTGTAACCTTTCCAACTGTTTCTCCATGTTTTCGACCTTCCTGTCACTATCGATTTTATTATCATTGATCGTTTTGTTTACTGCTTCGTACTTTATGCTAATTTCTTTTTTCAGGGACTCTATACATTTTTTATTCTCCTCCTGAAATAGCTCTAGTTTTTTTCCATTGTCATTTATTTTCTCGGTTATATTCTCCCTTAAAGATTCTATGTTTTTGTTATTATCCTCCTTCAAGAATTTTATTATTTCCTCCTTACCTTTCTGTCTATTTTTGTTCATATCCTCCTTCAGGGATTCTGTATTTTTGTTCATATCCTCCTTCATTCCTTGGAGCATCATCATTATTGCACTCATGTCAACGCTTGCTGTTATTTTTTCTGGTTCGGGTTTGTCTGTCTGTTCTACCATTTGTATGGGTTCTTCTCCCGTTTGCTCCTCTAATTCGTCTGCCGTTTGTACCGGTCTTTCCATTTCTAGTGTGGGCGGTTCTAATTCCGTTTCCTCCATTTGTACTGCCTCTCCGTCTTCCACACTTAACTCGGGTTCCACATTCTTCTTCACCTTTTTTCCCTTAGGTTGCGGCATTTTTATCTGTTGGTAGTTGCCGGGCTTGTTCCGTCTTTTTCAAGCCCCACGTTGGGCGCCAATTTATAATTGCAGAGTTAATAAAAAATTCACAAGTTATTATTGTTACTATTGACAATTTTAGATATATCCAATCAAGTATCGGCTAGTGTTTTAAAAAAATTTTTTACTCAGTTGAAAAGCATGAGTTTAATATGTGAAAAAATCTTTACTCTCAGGACGTGACTCCTTTGAACTACCAAGACATATCAATTAGATGCCTTACAATAAAAATTAAGTGATTTGAAGGTGTGTATGTGGCGTGTGAAGTACAACTGTGTGATAAATGTAACCAGGTAATAAAATTTGACTTTAATTTCGGTAACTCACGTTCCAATGAATAGTTAATCTCGCACAGGACACTCCTCTCGGGTAGTTTTTCAATCTCGCCTCTTCTTGTGGGCACTGAATCTATTTTAAGTCAAAGTTGCGATCGTATACTATTTCCGCACTTTTTGTCAAAACGTTTGGCAGTAGAATATCGTTCAAACGCCGCCACTACGAATCATCTGTTTAGCGTTGCAATAAATATAAAGTATAAGTGGTACTCAGTTAAACAAGATAAGCAGTTGCATCTGTGAAAGAAATTAGAATGATAAATTATTACAGTCCGAAGTTTATTTAAAATGGATATAAGTACTTAATATGACGTGTGAAAAACTCTACAGAGTGAACAATTCTACTTTGTCTTCCTTCCTTGTATCTTTCTCCTCCCTTTGATTCATCGCCATTAATATCGGTTTAGGCCTACAACGTTGTCCCGTTTTGGATCATCATCTGCTCGGTCTTCCAATAAGTCGTCTTCAAGGTTCACATCATACATTTTGTTGGAATATCAGCAAAACATTTCATTTAGAATACATGGCGCACGGTGATATCAATTTTACAATTTTTTCCTAATGTCATAATCACCAAGTCTATAGATTGTATAGTTTCTCGTATTTCTTCGTTTGTTTCATTTTTCTTCTGAACATTTTGACTATCTATTTTTGACAATCGATTTTAAGTCTCATAACCTTTATAAATAATTTTTTAACTTCCCTAAACTAGACGTTATTGATTTTTCTATTTATATTGTAATCTGAACTCCTTACTTTTTACCTTTCGTGTGCTATTTTTATTTAGTGGAATATAGTCTGTCAGGTCATTAGCTCTATTTATCAGACGGTTCCTCTCTTACATTGCAGTATCCAATGTTTCTCACCTGTTCAAATTTTATCTCTGAATAATTAAATTTACTCTTCCATTTTCCAGTGTTACTTCTTGTTAAATTACATTACGTTAATAATTTTTAACTGTACTTGATTATGTTTAATGGCAATACAGACTATTATTATGAGTAGTCCCTAACGGATCGTTCAGGGTTATTTATATAATAAAAGAACACAATAAAATTTTGGATTCCTGTATCACATTGAATTCCATCACACCGAAGATGGCTGATTATGCAACAGGCTTCAGACTCTGTAAAGTATGCAAGTGGAGGAGAGCCAAAGAGGTGAAGAAGGGCAATTTCATGCCAACATTTAAGGTGTATGCCACATGTAAGGTGCCAAGGGGGTAGGTCTATCATAGAATAGGACTTCATGCCGGTACCTCAACAGTAGCCTTCATTCCTTCATACATACTTTGTTGGTGAAGATGACAATAAGAATGATGTCTGTTGTGGCTATTTCCCTGTGTAAAGCCAGCTGATTAGTGGGTCAACTCCAGAAGTTGCTACTCAAACACAACACGTGTCTTAGAAACTTAGTGAAATTTTTTGAATACAAAATTATTCAGCATTTAAACTTTTGGAAATATTGAGGGGGACGGGTCTCCTTGTCCCTGTCGCCCGTGGTTGCACAATATCGCTGTGTACGACTTGAAAGTTCACCCGGTCCACCACATGTACTTATATCAACCAAGATAGTCAATATCCGAGTGGTCTACTGTCGACAAGAACGTTCCAGGCGTGAGTAGATTAATCTTGCAGGGTCTCTAAATGCGCGATGTCAACGAGACTACTCTGAACCGCTCCGAAATATTGCGTCGTCCGGCTAATTTCCCAACACCTGACAAGGATCGCGTAGGCTACCCAGGGTAGGCTTCTACTCAAGTTATTTTATCGCATCGGAATAATTGAAATAGCACAGAAGTCAAGCTGTAATCTGGTTTGTTTTAAACAAGTGAAACGAAAGGATTATTTCTAAATCTAGAAACTGAATAAGAAAGAAAGTAGAAAATTGCAAACTTTAGAAATAGACGTCTTTACAACAAGCTTTAAAACGAAAAACTTCAACGCATTTCCAATACTACCATAAGCCAAAAAACAACGGTTAAAATCTATATTATACATAAAGAATTAAAAGAAACAATTCACAGTTTACGACCTTATAAGAAAAATGCAGTAAACAATGTGGGGAAGGAAGATATCTAATTTTATACCTGTAGGAGAAAGAAGACTCGGTAGCTCGATGCCAACGTGAAGACAAGCAATGACGACCGTAAAACTAACAGATAAAGACACGCAAAAAGGAAATTTTGCTGTATTGTGGCCTAGAAACTGCGAAATCCGTGAGTCACTACTTTGATATTTATGTATAACGTATACAGGCACAGCTGTATGTTTCACTAAAAACAATTATTGTTGTAATATTATGAAAACAATTAGTGACTTCGGCAGTATTTTATATTCAACAGTTTAACACGACGTTGCAGGCAATAATAAATAAATTTCAGTCATGTTCAAAAGCATACAGAGCTCAACACTTTATATTTATCGGAACAAATAATTTGTTTTTGTGATTTATATCGATTGATGTGTTTGGTTCGAATTGGTTTAAGTGGTTATTTATTTTTAACATTACTTTATCAAGCTTAATATTTGTTATTTTTACTGTGAATAGTCACTAACAGATTGTTGAATTTAAGTGTGATTTAATTCGTAAACCAGCTGCCATCTGGCATCTGGCATTTGGTGCTAATTGCACTACGTTACACTGAATACCGCAGTGTACACAAATAATATATTTATCTGATACAATAGCCAAAAATGTAAGCATACGCATGAATTAGAAAATACTCATGAGGTTTTATCATTTAGATCATACACTCAAAATGTCATACTTTGTTTATAAACATAGGAAGACTTTTTTAATTCAAAGTAAGCATTTGAACTGTGCCCATCCAGTTTTCCTTCAAAGTTACTATTAAACAATATACTAGCTCTACCAACAGGCTTTTCATTTGTCATAGTTAATTATATAACTATAAACTATATATAGTTAAATATATATCAGTGTACAAGAAAAAAAAAGATAATTCAGCTTCATAATTATCTAGAGAGTGCTCCAGAAACATACGTATTTTAACGTATGCAGCAATAGAGTTTACATTATTTAAATACAGATACACCACTTCCAGTTAAAACTTTAAACGTGAAAACACTACTTTAACAATGACACAGATAAGCGCCTACATTATGTTTTTCTCGGTTTATGGTGTCAATGGCACGCTTGTATTTTAAGTACTACGAAATGTAGTTTTCTGACTTCAAAACAACTATATTTATTGAATTGTTCATGATATCCGGGCTGTTTGGCCGTGGTCCATGGTTTATAACAAAACCAAACGTTTCGGCAGCTCCACTGGCTGCCATCATCAGTGATATAAAAATCCTGCACACCGGGTGTTTACGTACAGGCCCACAGTACTGTGGTATAGGCTAAAGCTGTCCTGCCATGCTACCTGTACTTATAAATTCAGCAAAGTCCCACGTACAGGTAAAAATGACACCATCAGCCAATCACAATAAAGATGGTGTATGATTGGCTCGCACCAAGCTAATTCGTACGTGGGAATGGGATTGGGTCCGCTGCACTCCCAACATCTGCCGGCCTCAGGCGTTGATATCTTTTTAGAGCTGTTCAACTTATCTCCGGCTACAAAACTGCCAACATCGCGATGCCCCCCCCCCCACCCAAAAAGCCAGGATTGGCGTGCAGGATTTTTATACCACTGATGATGGCAGCCAGTGGAGCTGCCGAAACGTTTGGTTTTGTTATAAACCATGGACCACGGCCAAACAGCCCGGATATCATGAACAATTCATCTGACACCGGCCGTGAAAGCCTGAGGAATAATTTACTATATTTATTGGTTAAATGTAAGTAATGTACAACAATTTACAGTTATCAATAGATTTATATATTTAATTAGAACTGAACAATGTTTGTAAGAATACAATACAGCTACACTGCAAAAGTGTAATAATGTATATTTGAAAGTAAGTAAATTTTACCTAATTCAACTTTTGCCTAATTTACAAGCTTCTTAAAATGTTTGTTTTTCTTGTTTCCTTTTAACTTTTGACATTGTCTCATCGAGGGTTAAACAACAATACCTTGGAGCCGCATGTTGCACAGCTATGATTTAGATAGAAGTTTAACAAAAAATATTATTAACTACACGACGTAATTCATACAATAATTCATAACAGATCTGTATTCACAGCACGGAGTAATGTTGAGACGATAACTCCGTAGTAGTCTCAGTATGACCTGAATAAGCTAAAGCAATACAATTACAGGATGTTGTGGTACTACCAATAATATACTTTGGAGCCAAGTGAACCTAAACTTAGTAATTAGTGATTGCTAGTTCGCTATACGTAGTTAATCCGATTTGGGTAATCCGATTGTATATTCAGATCCTTTGGCTATCGTAAATAATATAACTGTACAGTATATTGAAACAACTGAGATGTGTGAATTATTGTTGCGTTTTACTCCATGTTCATAATACCCATTAGTAGACCTGTAGATATAGAGCTTGTGTACGGTCTGACGACGCAATACATGGGTTGTGAAACATATGTCAGGCAATATAATTTTATCACTATAAAAGAAACATAATACATTTTGTAATTACTTTTATTTTCATTCATCAATAGAAATAATCAAGCCTCGCCCTCAGTTGAACATGACTTCCTCACATCAGAGGCTTCTGAATGTAACGTGATTGGCTAAAAGACAGCAAATGAGACTAAAAAACTGAATCTTTTCACAGCTGTCGTAAGACTAAAATTTAGCTACAAACCGAGAAAATCGTAATTCCTTTTTATGTACAGTGATCTGACACGTTTTTGTACGCTTTTAGATTATCCGTATAGTACTGGATGATATAGCCTACTAGGGTTCTTCTGGTTTCCTTTTATTTATCAAAAGTACCGGTTTTTGTGTTAAATACATGCCTATACATTAAAACATAACGTCCTAAGTACAAAACAGTACAAATATATGCCGTATTACCGAAATTCATGGCTGGTGATATTTCATGAACTGAACAGTACTTTTATTTCGGTTTTATAAGTTATTTCGAAACATTTATTACAAGGTAACGTGAGTATGTAAATTGGAACGATTATAATTATAATCCATTTTGTATCAGAACGTCAGTTCATGGCGTAGTTCTGTCTAGTGAGCCGTATTTGGGTATCGCCATAAAAATAACGGCAGAATCTGCCGAATGTGCACACAGTTTGGTCATACTTGTTACCTCTGCCTGTCGAACATTTCACCGCAAAACGTCCAACGTTAGTACACTTTACCGACACAAATGTCATTACTCAATGAGCCATGATGTCTGTACTCCACTGAATTCGTGAGAGTGGAAATTTGTTAGATAATGTTCCAAACTCTATACACAGGAATTTTTGATTACCACGTGGTATTTCTAGTCTTATTATGTCTACTTATTCTTTGGTTATCTTATTTTATTTTTGCGAAAAATAGAGATTTCTGCTTTGTCTCTTACAGTAATCAAATACTAATTTTTCTTAACCCTCGCTTGACATGAAATCAAGTGACGACCTGTGTCTGCTTGCCTTGTCTATCGACTGTCTGAATTTTGTCGCCCCCTGTAATATTTTCTTTCTCTGAATAATGCAATTAATTATTAATAGTTATTACAAGGTTAATTCATTAATGTGTTAGAATGTTCCCTTTAATGCTTTTAACAATTGTCCTACAAAATTATAATGTCAATAGCTTCACAAGTTTGTCTTTGGCGAATTAACAGTTCCTTGGAAAACCTGATTAGCTATTAACAATGACAGTAAACCTTGACGCCCGATGTGAATATTGCCTGGGTTATCAGGTCGTGGTCCAAGGCCTTCTTGTAGGGTACAGACGTGTTAGCTGTACGCAAGTCAGCCATCTTCAGTGAATCAGGAAACGAGATCTCAACTGCCCGCGTAAGGCAAAGACAACCCTACTCTTGTTGATTTTAGCTTTGTTTGAGCGGGGTTTCTTTGCACCACTGACAGGATTGCAGCACCTGGGTCTAGCCAAGTGGCTGCCAGAAGATAACTTATAATTGGTATAATCAACGGGTTACCTAATTCTGCAAGGGGGGCGCTAGATGGCGACAGATAAAAAAAATTGTATTTGGGTACTGCTGCTGCAACCGATTCAGAATGTCGCCTGTCTCAAGCTCAGCAAGCAGACAGCGTGAAGAGTCTTTTGGTCTCCACGAGGCAGGGAGCCTCCGTGCCGGTGGCTACGGTATCAACGACAGCAGCGTGCACAGGATGCTAGGGAGAAGCAGTCTTGTGATTTAAGGAAATGCCATTTTTCAAAGGTCAACTCTGGGACTACTAACAGAAGTTAGACACAAGATGGCTTTATGCCGGGTCACCAAGAATCGCCCGAGGGCGTCTCACGTTGGGGGGCGAGGTTCTGTGGCAATGTTGGTCCTCAGGAAAAGGAAGGATAAAGTCGCTGCTGCCGCAAAGAGGGTTATAGCCAACGACTGGACAAAAACAGACAGTGTAGGAAGTCGGAGACATCTACGAATTACATTTCTGGCAATTATTGGTGCGGAGGTTTTTGATTGGAATTTTTTCAATACACACTTGTTGATGGTGAATAGAAGCGACAACCAAGATGACAACTGTAGTGCTCAGAGCCAGGCGGCTGCGGCACGAGAGCAATGAGAATAATTTGACTTTGACGACGTCGATTTTGCAAGCCGTCGACGGTTTCGGTCACATGGACGTTGAAACGTAGCCGACAGAGACACCGTCTATGTCTAGGCAATAGGCCTACCTTCTAGGGAGAGAGACTGGCATTGAAAAATAGACTTACGTGTTTAACAGATCGCCACTTCCTTAGCCAATCCGGAAGCAAGACTAAATGACGCTGCAGCTTTCTACTCTCAAATCGCGGACTAGCGTCGTCGGCGAAGAGGGAACGTGACTCCGGGCAAACCCTGGCAGATCGTTCGTGCACATAAAGTACAGAACCCAGCGGGACGGCGGCGGCGACAGGTCGAACTGAATAACAGGACCCGTCGACACTCACCCTGAAGCTTCGGACGATGAAGTGAGAATGGCTAAATGGGCTAGTTTAAAGACAAGGCCTTCCTGCCAGACTTTATCGAAGGCCTTGCTCACATCCAATAGGACAGCAGCTGCAGACGCTTCCATATTGGCGGCGTGAGACAAATGCGTAATAACGCGGAGCTCAAGAGTGGTCGTTTGCCCTCCGGGGAACCCGAACTGTTTGCTGGGGATGAAATCATCTAACAGCGGCGAGATACGGGCGAGCGAGCAGGAGACGCTCGAATACCTTGGAGATAACTACAAGCGATAAATAGAGCGATAGCTTTTAAGAAGCATTCGCGGCTTTATGGGTGGGGGGGGGGGTCATCGCGATGTTGGCAGTTTTGTAGCCGGAGATAAGAAGTTGAACAGCTCTAAAAAGATATCAACGCCTGAGGCCGGCAGATGTTGGAGTGCAGCGGACCCAATCCGATTAGGACGCACACACACACACGCGCGCGCGCGCGCGCGCGCACACACACGACCGGTTCGTAATCTCTTTTGTCAACATATTTGTTGTTTGAAGTTATGGATGATACCATAACATACGGTGTGTCGGTTTGGGTAAATTGTACTGTTAATACTTGTGCCAATCCAGTGTAACCGTACACTTATTTGCAGAACGCTAATGGTGTATTGTCACCTGCAGTACTCAGCGTGTCTCCCGCTAACAGTTTGTACAATGCTGTTATTCTGATTTTGTTATGAATGTATGTCTAAGCGATACTCTTAAATCTTTCAGCAATTAGACTAGATGTCTTGATTTGCCTTTGAAGGTACTGACCTGTAAATTTTTCATTCTTTTCTCCACAGCAGATATAGTATAACTACCATCCACATGGAAATAAATTTAATGCGACACAATATTTAGGGCATCACGATAATTAACGCTTCTTATTTGTGTTGCTTAGCGACGGAATAGATATTTATAGTAATTTGTATGTGCATACATTCTATTTATTGGAAATCTTATTTGAAACCGTAAAATCTCTGACGCCTGTACGAAAGCACTTTCTATCTTGATTACCTACCTTAGACCAGCCCTCTTCCTTGAACAGCTTTTGCCTCGTTTCAAGTAGATAGTTTTAAAATTTCGGCCTCTGTCTTGACCCAATAATCTAAGTCTAGGCCTACACGCATACGTTAGTGTAGACTAAAACAAACTAAATGAGGCAAACGTCTGCCTAAAATCTGATAGATAAGCTCTATTCAACGCCTAACAATTGTGTAAGTTCACGAAAGGCGATCGTAGAATTTTAAGAGCTACAATAAAAAAAAAGGTGAAGGTAAACTTAAGAATCAGCTACAAACGTCTAGTTAGTCCGAGACAGAACAAAGTGTTAAACAAGGAGACACCTTGCCCTACACTTTTTGATATCTCGTCAGAAAAACCAATAACCTAATGTAACATTTATGAGATAGAAACATTTAACAATAATATAAAACTCAATCTATAACGTAGAATGATAATATTAACACAGTGTGGGGAGAAAACCGAAACAATTGTAACAGAAGTAGTACGAGGATGTGAAACAGTAGGCAGGATACATAGAAGTAAAGGTAAATCTAGAAAAAAAATGGAGAAACTAAACGCCATGTTACAAAAGCAATCAAAATAATAAAACAATGCAACTCCTTAAAATGTAATATTAGGAACCGACACGATCTAAGTGGTTAAGAATTTTTTGTATAAGGGTGTAAACTAAAAAATACTATCAACATTTTACAGGGAACGGTAGTCTGTGAAATTAAAGAGGAAACAGGATCGTAACGGGAAGATAGGACGACATTCCAGACAGCGGAAATAAAGTATCTCAGACAAACGAAACGGTTAACAAAAACACAAGAAATGAGTCAGAAGACTGGTTAAACAGCAGGAAAAGTGCTGGGATAAAATAAGACTAAAGTGGTTCTACACCTGCTGCTCAAAACTAACGGGAGCATGGAGAAGTGAGACCAAACCTTTACTCCAGAAATATCTACAAACCTGCAGTGAAAGAAAATGAAGGTTTTAAAAGAAGTAAAACCTCATAACCATAGGAAAAAGGACTGGGTTACGTAAAGTGTGTGTGTGTGAGTGTGTGTGTGTAGAGAGACAGACATACAAATAGACAGACAGAGTACATAGAGTTTCCTGGTAACCGTCATTTTCTGGTAAGGGCACATTGTTTGCATAGTTACCGTCGAATGTTTCACCTATTCTGTTAATCTGCAAACAGCCTTAGTAGTCAAAAGTCAGAACATGTAGGACATGAACATTTTCCACCGAAAACGAACTCAGGAATGAGGTATCAAGTAACAGTTCATCACACACTGCGCCATCAACAATGACGAAGATATCAAAGATTTAATAGAAATAATAATAACAATATGTGTGTAGTCTAAGAAAAATAATTTATTTACGACTTAAATAACTTTTTACAAATTTAATTTAAAAAAAAAAGTCTTCTGTTCTTGTTTGTTTACTTGTTGTCTTCTTTATTTACTGATGGTTTACGTAATTCTTTAACTTCCTATCTTACACTGTTGTTGAACCTTTTTTCTTTTTCTAATTTACAAATTGAAACGGTTGCTTCTCTTTTTAATTGACTATATCGGTTTTGTTTGTCGCAATTAATTTTGTTGAGTTCCTGGAAAAATAAAACAATAAAAACGTATTAAA
The DNA here is from genome assembly GCA_034769895.1 of Magicicada septendecula. Taxonomy (NCBI): domain Eukaryota; kingdom Metazoa; phylum Arthropoda; class Insecta; order Hemiptera; family Cicadidae; genus Magicicada; species Magicicada septendecula. The sequence continues at coordinate 104,900,146 of CM068375.1, forward strand.
ACGGAATGATAATTAACTTACAGTTAAACAAATCTTGTCATAAACTGAAACGCTGAACACAAACATGTGTCAGCAAGTCTGCCGCACGTTGTGGCGGTCGCACCAAATTCAGTCGCTCTGGATTATGTCTCTCATATATTTTAAAACCAATGTACCCGCTTGAGGAAAACGCTAAAATTAAAATTTTTGCTACGCACTACGTTTGTTTTGTTGACTTAAAGAAGTAGACTCTACTGTATACGAATTAGCCTGTAATAATTCAACTATTATTGATAACATATATGGAAAAGCCAGAGAAACATCATTTTTCAAGTCATTTTATTACTTCGAATAGCTTAAGTTTACGTTACATTATCTAACTAAAAAATATATTAGGTTTTAATTGACAATTGGTATTAGCTAAATTAATTCAAGCTGTAATATAAGAATATTACCGTGTATTTATCACTTTCATTTATGACTTTGTACCCATAATACACAGCAACGGCAGCAGTAAAAATCTGAAAAAGAAATCAAACACTTATTGTAAGAAAAAGAAATATAATCTTACGTATGTGTTTCTAGATAAAATGTAAAATCAGAAACATCATGTACAAGGTGCCTGTGTGTGTGTGTGTGTGTGTGTGTGTGTGTGTGTGTGTGTGTGTGTGTCGGGAGATACAAATGACTGCGTCAAAGAAACGTTTGTTGGGTTTTTTTTAGAAATCTTAAAATAAATTAATATATTGCAAAGTAGAAAAAGCAAGAAGATATTTCTAGAGATAGTATAATTCCTTACCCCAACGCCGGCAAGTGCTGCCGTGGTACAAGCAACGATGGGTTTCATAGTCAGTTTAACATTGTGGCAGAAAAATTCGATGAGTTCAATTCAATTTTTTTCTGTAAAACAAATGGATTCGGCGATTATAATAACATTTGTCTTTTAAAATTATTTATCAAAACTAATTCTATTATAATAAAGAAAATTCAAATATATCTAGAGCTAAACAGCAAAATGTATATAATTTGGACATTTTTTTATTAATATTACTCTTAATAATCGTAATTTTATTTACATATGTTCTATTTCTTAATAAGGAATTAACTATTTTGAATACTCGTGAGATGTAAATACTTACATTAGAGAGTTACAAGTACGATGTTACGTATATTAAATCACTTGCAACACTAATTTATAAAATCGCTAAGTTTTCATAGAAACGTTTCCTTTGTTGGCAGCTGCTACACAAATACTAATTTTGGATTCTTGTAATTTTTATAGACGTTCCTCTGCGGCCGTGACAGTTACTTGTATATCTGGGGGGGGGGGGGATGTCAGCAGACAACAAACTGCTATACCAGGTAATGCAGCCAGCAATCTTTGAAGGCTAATTCAGAAAAAAGTAAAGTAGAAAGTTTTACTGCTGGAATAGATTAAAAATGGTGAAATTTATGACGCATAACAGTTGCATATAACGTTCGTGGAACAACAGACTCAAATTAGGGTGTAAAGGGGTAAACATCTGGGTGCATATCGACAAAACTACGCTTTGCATTCTTAAAGCATTTGTAATGAATACGAATTTAAAGTCGAGGTATGATTTATGACAATATGAAGGATTGTACGATCAACATTGGCGGTTTGTTAAATTTAACCCTATTGCGCTCTTCTCTTAATTCTTATATATAAGTTGACTTACTCAATAATTAAATTGCAATTAAATGTTAATTTACGTATCAAAAGAGATTTTTTTAAATCAGATCTGTTCATTTTATGTGTGACTAAAAAACATTGGTCGCCTCACGGTAAAATGCTGAAAACAAATAATATTGCCATTTCGAGTAGGTTATATGCAGCCAATAAAAAACATAAAAACGACTTACTTTAAATCCCATTTACAATATTACAGTTACAGTCAGGGTAATCAGTCAGATAAAAATTTCGGTGTTCAAACAATCTCCGTTCCCGTGATATTTGTATAGAAACCATATCTAAACGTATAAATGATATTAAAAAAAATAATTCGATGAAAGCAATTAGTAAGCTACCATCGTATCAAACTGTGCAAAAATAAATTATACTTATCCTGTACATTTAAAAAATTTCAAACAGTTTGCATCTATCACACACAGTAAAATAATTAATACAGAATTATCACTGTTGCACACCACTATAGAAAAATTATTCCGATTAGCGCTTTCAAGCTTCTCAGCTCATCGTCAGATTTCCGATCAGAATGATGTGCAACATTGATAATTCTGTTTGTGGTTATAACCACTAACACAACTTTCTTAATTAAAATATTTAAGCGAAGGAAGGCGGTTAGATGTGGAAAACTGTTAAAACATCGCCTAATTTAAAGTCGTCAACACTTTTGAGATAAGAAAGTCGTTTAAAATGTGTCTCTCATTACAGAAAATGACATTTAATGAGGCACGTGACTGTTACAGTACAAATAGGACTAACCAAAGTTCCGGTTTTTTGTTGGGATGACTCCTTGTTGGGCAAGCTTAGTCGCAATTTCTTTCTCTGTGCAGTTCAGCGGGTCACTGCACACTACAACCCCATTTGTAGTGTACAGGGTAATTTGAGGAACGACTTTTACCTCTATGTCTCCTATCTTCTGTAGTTTAAGTAACCTCGAACCCTGTTGATCGTTTAGGGTACTGAAAAGTAGTCCACCTGCGGCTTTTCTGATTTCCCGTACGGCTACGCTGATCCAGCGCAACCGGTTACAGCCTTTTCAATAAGGAAGGGAGTGACTTTCGTGAAGTCACCTTCCTTCCGTATCACAACAGGATACCTCGGCACCGCCGGCAAAGTGGTAGAAGATGTCACGAACCTTTCAGGGTCAGCAGAGGAGAAACGTCTCCTTCCCTTCACCCTCTGGGCGAGGTTTCTTAAGGGACTCCTCAACTATACAATTATTTTGAGAAATTCAAATTTTGTTCCCACGAGTACCGGAGAAGTAACAGACCACCGCTGCAGAGCCCTTGAGACCACGGCTAGGACTAAATACAATAGGGTGCATCCTGGTCCCCTGAGGCCACCGTTCGATACTCACTAACGTAGAGCCATCCACCCAGTGGCACGATTCATTCCACCGTAGGTTATGATGTGTTTTCAAGCGGTACACACAACCTAGTCAAACTCCCCTACCAGTATTGTCTTAGCCAGCTAAAGAGTAACAGCTATTTTCCGCCCTGCAAGAGGCTAAGTTATTGTAGGCCGGGCGTAGGGGTGGATTGCTTGGTGGGGTATTATTATTAATATCATTTTTATTATTATTATTATTATTATTATTATTGTTATTCCATCTCACCCGTTGAGGAAAACGTCTTATGTAAGTTCTGTTACATAATGCGGATTTAACCAAAACTCATAACCGAACGAGAATACTCTTGGTCATGATGGACGTCAAAAACTCGTTTAACTAAGCAAACTGGAGTGGTATGCTTGACGCTTTGGAGCATAAGTTTCGGATACCCAGATACCTGTTTCGGATGATTAGAGATTAGGGCTATCTAAGAGACAGGACATTACTTTATAATACTGGAACAGTATGGCGGATTGTAGAAGTCACAGCAGGGGCAGCTCAGGGACCAATTCTTGGGCCAGACCTGTGGAATGTTTCACATTGTGGCATTCATCTGATGCACATGTTTGAAAATACATTCTTAGTGGGGTACGTTGATGATATTGCAGCGGTTATTAGAACACGAGATGTAGATCTGGCTCAGATGAGATTAAGGCAAGTTATGCGACGAGTGAGTTCCTGGATGACAGACCACGGCTTAAAACTGGCAGCTGACAAAACAGAGATCGTGCTAATTATAAAGAGACATCTGCTCAACATCTTGCCAATGCAAGTCGGGGAAGAAACTGAGCAGACAAAAGCCGCGATTACGTATTTGGGGATTCTGCCGGACACAAAGCTTAAGTTTCCGCCACAAATAAAACGGGCGGCTGATGAGGCTGCAACTGTGACCACGGCGATGAGTAGAATTTGGCTAAACCAGAAGGCCAAAACCTTCCAAGCTATAATTATTGATGTCAGTTACGCACTCAATACTACTTTGTGGTGCACAAATGTGGCATGATGCGCTCGCTTGAGAAACACAGACGACGCACGTCAGCAGTGCAGCGAAGTGGCGCGCTCCTACCGCGCGGTTTCGGAGTCAGCGGATCTTGTCGTCGCGGGAATAATTCCAATCGATCTGCTGACACAGGAGGAAGGCCAAAGTAGATAATGCACAAGCACACAGGGAGGCCAGGAGTCATAATATGGTTCAGTAACAGGGAAGATGGACCGCTAAGCTTATAAAGCAGTTAGACTGGTTGTAAAAACGGCAAGATTAATTATTTCATATCGCAGTTTCTAACTGGTCACGGTGTGTTTCGGGTTTACCTATATAGGATGGGGGAACCAGACTGTATTTTCTGCAAACGATGTGCACCGCACGTTTTCCACTTGTGACAGATGGGAAGAGGAGAGGCAAACCCTGGAAAATATATAGGACAGGCCTCGCCCAAAAATATCATCGAAATAATGCTGCAGAGAGGGCACCACTGGAATCAGCTAGCAGCCTACATAGAGAAGGTACAGAAGGCAAAAGAAGGAATCAGAAAATGATCTTGCTAGGGCCATTGACAGAGTAGCAGTAAACATGCAATGTGGACCCACTGAAGGTTTGAAACAGATGAACGTCCACAGGGCGAAGAACAAATGGCACCACCTTGACGTATTGTGAAAGCTGAGTCCCGAGGTTAATCCATGCTATGGGCAATAGGATTTGTGGTTTTATAGGAGAATCCCACACACCGTAGGAATATGAATCCTCCTGTGACGAAAATTAATTTTCCACATTCTCCCTCGTAAAAAATATTGTTATTATTATTATTGTTACATACACAACACAAACATAATATTATACTTTTCGATGTGTACGTATTTAATCATCATAATTTGACTTGTTTTTACTCCTTTAACAATCTGTTTGTCCCCTGACCTCCACGTTTTAGTCTCAGAAGTGACTATCGGTAACATTAAACCAACGTTAAATTTGTTGCTTTTAAAATCGTTTGACCATTTTATATTGCTGCTGGCGAAACAGTGTAAATACAGTACTTTGCTAATTTAACTGAATCCATTACAGACATATTTATGATACAATGGGAGGTCAATGCTGAAGTTTGTCAAGTGATGCCGGCGAATAATAATTTACAAAGCTGTTGTAACAGTTCGTGTGTGTGTACTTTACCAGTAAAACTGAACGCTTTACTGTAGCTTGCAGTAAATGTGTATACAAAAGGTATGACGTCAGTGGCCGCGGCAACAATGCTCATAGTCAATCCACAGTTTAGCGCTGCTGCCTAATTACATATAATTGTTGAATAATCAATTTGATTCAAATTATGAGTAAAACATTCACCGTTTGTGCCTTTAGTGTTTATCATAAAACGAAACGAAAAGAAACATAATTGTTTAATGTTATATAAATTAGATTATAAGAATGTTATATTTATTCAAATGCTTGCTTTGTAATAAAAAATCTTTTACGACATTTAATACCCCACAAAAATTGGTCGCTCACATCGGTGGTCCTGACTACTAGCGGTAATCGCTCACAACATATTGTCTCTATTGTTAAATTTTAATTTTTATCTTAAGTAATTGAAAACAAATCTACAACAAAAGTGTAAGAAGTATAAAATAGTGTTAACGAATAACAGAAATAAGACGAAGAAATAGTAATATTCGTAACTCTGTTCAGAGATGTCATATATATCGTTATCTTAGAAAACTCGAATTCAATTTCATAAAACGTTTAAAACTATTTTATTAGTATTTCATAGAAAATGAAATTACTTTTATATTGCAGTAATCACAATCTGCAAGAAATACAACTTTAAGATCTCAAATACTAAGACAGAAACAATGGCCTTCCTAGCAAAGAACTCTGTAAGAGCAAAAACTGTAATTGATAATAGTGATTGTGGAGCAGATATCACATTTTAATTATTTGGTATGTGATATCCTATGTAGGAAGGCTAACGATATAGAGAGAATGTTAAATAAATTTAGTTATACCTGTGGAACAATAAGACGACCATTGAAGAATAAAACGCTGAGGGAGACACAGCTGACATTCTATAAAGTCGTAGCTGTGCCGGCTTCAATGTATTAATGTGAAACGGGCTTCGAAAATGAAATTTTTAAGAGAAGTCAAGGGACGGAGTCCGGGAGATCATTTACGAAAGAACGACATAAAGAAAGACCTAAAGATTCAGTCGGTTCTGGATAGAATAAAGGAATACAGGCAGAATTGGAAGTCCCATGTGGAACGCATGGTAGGGACGCGTATTCCTAAAGAAGCGTATGAATATAAGCCAGTAGGAACGAGAGATCGTGGAAGACCTCGGGAAAATGGTCAGAGACTGTGACCAAGTGACCATTGGGCTATATCCCAAGCCATGTAGTGAAAGAAGAAGAAGGTGATTATCAGTTATACCAGTACCAGTTATAGCATAGTTTTACCAGTTATATGACAACAACAACAACAATAAAAATACTCAAAGTAATAACACTAAATAGATCAAAGCACAACAATATTTTTATAAAAGTCATCTCATTAAATAAATTAGAATATTACAAAGCTATTAAAGAAATATTATATTACAGTATTATATTTCTATTGAAATATATACGCATTTCTAAAATCTCCAAACAACTAGTAACAATAAAAAAAAATGTCTTTAATTATCTTTTAACTATGAAGAATTTTTTCTAAACATTTGTTAATAGATTAAAAAGTAATAGTCATGTAATAGTCTTACTCGTTATGTAATCCATAAACATATTGTAGCGTGAGAGAAAATCCACCTTGTTATAATTTAAAAAATATTCAAGTATAGAATAAAAATAAAATGGATTAAAGGAAAATTACTATAAAAATTAATCAAAGACCACAGTAAATTGAAATCATAGATTCGAAGAAATAAAGTGAATTAAAAACAACCATGCAATATATAATAAATTATAGGGAAATAATGATAACCCAATGTATAGAGTAATTATACCCAGGTAGAATAGGAGCATGTAAGGAAATACCACGGATAAACAAACCTCCATAATAAAAGGATAACTATTGAAAAAAAACAACTAAATAATTATAAAAATAGAAACCCCCAAAAAAGATTAAATGTCCATAAGAAAAGTACAATACAATAAAATAAGAATAAATGTAAAGTAATTGTAAGTATAGTTTCTAGACATATGATTAACAGTGGACCAGTGCAATTTATTTTTATGATGACAAGCAAATCTTGATGATCCCAATTAAGTGATATTCTTTATCTTACAATACTAGATAAAATGACTAAAAATAAGATAAGAGAATACAGTAAATACTGAAGTGAACAAGGGGAAATCCCTAAACTAAAACAAAAACAGCAAAAGACTGCATAACAATTAATTTTAAGAAATAATTTAAATGAAAAAACAGATGTGTTTTGGTGATGTTAACAGTTCATTGAACTCAAGGCTTGAATGTTTGAGATTGAGTCTATTTTTTTTTATATAATATCTTTATTGTGTTTTAATGATATCAATTAATAATAAACATTATTGTAATTAAGTAAGGGCAAATTAGTTAAGATTTTATAAGAATTGTATGTCAGAAAGGGTATTAGCAAGCTGATATAATAATAAGCGTTGTATGTGAAGTAACATAAAATATAGGCCAAATGGTAAATATCACCAACCTTATAATTAGTAAATAAGTTAATGAAATTAATTAAATTGATGAAAATTGTTTAATGTAAATCAAGAACTGTGTATAGTAACTGTAACAACAATTTGTGAAGGTATTGAAGGAATGTATAAAATATTATTAGAAAAAATGCAAGTGTAATAACACTGGAATCTAAGAAAACCCTAAATTGAAGATAATATTCAAATTAGTTAACCAAATCATAAAATTACTGAGAATTAAAGAAAACGAACCATTTTAATTCAATCAATGATCTTGTTCAATGATAATTAGAATCTAACAGAAATTATAAACCATTTAATGTGGCAGGAAGTAAAATAGATAAAGCCTACAACCAGATATACTGTAAATATGACCTTTTAAGTTAAAAAAATACTATAAAGTATATCATGTGTGGTATTAAATGATGCAGAATTAAATAAGGAAATTGATTATGTAATTAGTATTTAATAAGAATAACTAATAAGCAAAATGTAATTAATAATATAAGGTAAAAGTCAATTATTTTAGTACAACATATAATTTAGGCTGAGGTGTTTAAAACAATGTGAATTTAATATTAAATCAGCCAGGACCTTTTGTAGGAAGAAGAAAGAGAGTGAGTTGATTGTTAAACGTTGAGATGCACACATCGGAACGATCTCACAAAAAAATTAATTAATTAAAAAAGATAGAAGATATAATTTTGGATATGAACTAAACCTATAAAAATAAAACAGAAAAATCTAAAAATATGAGTCGTCAACACTGAGTTCAAATGGAATAAATCAAATTAATCTATTTACGAAGATTTGAAGGCGTAACCCAGATATTAGAACATATAAACTTTAATTCAGAATTTTATCGATACGAAATTTGCCATTATGAACTATTTGAACAAGAAAACATTTGACCACTGATTGCCGAGCCGAACAACTGATCACTAATCCAGGATAATTACACTGTTATGAAGAGAAATTAATCACTACGCTTGGATGAGGAACACATGAAGAATCAACATTTATTTGAAGGGATTTCGTCGTGAAGACTTCTCGTACGCAGCACGGGAGCGGCCATCTTTGTTTGTCGCGAACCAGAGCAGCCAGTTGGGGTGACGTCAGAACATCGTCCAGATTTGTTGGTTCGAGAAATCTAATTTATTAACATTTTTATATTAAATATTATTTCTAATTTTATAATTAAGAACTGTTTTATTGTAAGTGTTGTACTTTTCAGCATTGCCCTTTCTCTGACTATTTAAATAACAGCTAAAAGAACCTGTAATCCAATATTAATAATTTATATAACGAAACCAACTTGCCCTGAGATATGAGTTTGCGAGCTGTGGATTAGCAGATCGATTCAAAGTCGATTCATTGCGATAAATTTAATAAATTCATTTAATATTATAATTTTAAGTTTTATTTCTTGGTAAAAAGATATATAGAAGAATTTCAGGTAATATATGAAACCTGGACTCCCAGGAAAGAAGAGAAGAACATTGCGAAGGAGTATAATAACAGAATAACTGAAAACCACTAATCGATTATTACACTTTATAATCTATTTAACGTTGGAAAACAATTCTTGTTATTCGAACATAAATCATCCAATAAATTAGTAATTAAAGAAATAAATATATAAAAATAAATAAATATATATATAAAAATAAATAAATAAATAAATAAAATTTTTTATTTTCAAACAAAATTTTTTTTTCAAGTTATATTTTAATTTTTGTAACCCCGAAAAGGAAACATTAAATATCGTTACAATATGTATCGTGGGGAGTAGCAAAGTACATAAGTATATTTGGCGATACTTTATTATAATTTCTTTTTTAATGAAAATTTGAAGAACCTCCTCAATTTTGATTTTAATTATTCTGTCCAGTTATGAGTCTTTATGGGTCTAGTTCATACACGTCAATAAGCAAGACACACGTGTAGTTGAAGTCTATCCAGGCTGTTAATTAAATCTATTGTTCCCTATTGACCGCAGTCAGACTTAATATAGTTGTTTAGTATTGTAGGAACGGGTTAATAATTGGCATTTTGTTACTGGACGATACGTTATTTATATCACCGAGTTGGAAATTTTGTTTCTTTACATGATACACTGTTACATAATACATAATAAACTCTCGAACTGAAGTGTAGAGAGGTATTAACAACTACATATGCAAATTATTGAGGTCTCTCGGAACACTAAATTATCAGATTCTGTAAAAATATAATGAATACAATAAATATAAACATTGTAACATAACAAAATTATCACACTAAACATTTGAATTAATGTTACATAAATAAAAGAAAAAGTTCCATAGTGAGTGAGAAGGATAAATTGTTTAAGGATTACCCTAGAAACTGTATAATTAAGTCTATAAAATATTAATAAAAATGGAAGATAATAAAGAAAACCATTAATTAAAATAACCTACTATGAAAAACCAGTTAAACCAGCAGTATACCCAGTAGATTGGGGAAGCAGTACAAAAAGGGAAGGACCATAAAAAAGGAAATAATCTGTCATGAAACCATTTTAATGAGGAAACTACTAATGTGATATTTGAAGAAGGGATGAAACATATCAAGATTCCAACAAAGAGACCAGAAACAGGAAGAGATATGCCAAAACAAAATGTTAATCATATAATAAATACCATGAGACAAAATTGAAACCGATATAGGTAAACCCCAAACAAGTTACAAGATACAACACTATAAAACACAAATTGTATATTAGTTGTAAGTGTAATATGTTAAAAAATATGTCAAAAGAGACTACCATAGTGTAGAACTCACTAAAAAGACTACCAGAGTGTAGAATCCAATAAAGTGAAGTGAGATAACAAAATTAAGAAACTACAGAGTGTGTAGTGAGAAACATAGTTAAAAAATCTATGAAAAAATCTTCAATGAAGTTTAAGTATTATAAAAAGACTACCATGAGTGTAGAATAATAATAATAAAACCATTGGAATGAAAAGACAATCTAAGGACTGACAACATTACTAGTAATAAGAGTTTTAAATTAGATATAAGAAAGACTATTACATATAAAATGTTTTCTTTAATTATAGCTAAGTAAATGGTGAGAAGGACAAAAATACCAAAGGACAGTTCATAACTGAAGGTATGACTAATATTAAGATGTTTGCTATTTATTATTAATTAGATAATATTTTAGATGTAAGGTGTAAATAGATACACGAGGTTTTTTATCACAGTTAAAGTGTTTTCATAAGAATCATAAATACACAAGACAGTTAGTGACTGACAGTGTTACTAGTAATAGGAGTTTTTTATTTATTCTAATTAAATTATGTCTAGGACAAGCTATTTTGTTATCATTTGATGATACAGTAAAAAATAATAGGAATAAAATATTTTTTGTTAAAATTAGGTGATATATGGAAAATAGTTGATAATAAGATGTTTTTGTTAAAATTAGGCATAAGATGTTCATGTTATGGTTCAATAATGTTATTAGTATAAAGAAAGTTTAGTAGATACAAGATATTCTATTGTATTTAAAATCATGTCATTTAATTTTCCATTGTGTAAGTCAGAGAGGCAAGTAGGGTATAAAAATGTAATAATTTTATTCAAATCAGTAAACCATGTATAATGTACAAACAGACCAACCAAGACACTATGTTAGTAAACACAGAATGGCCTATAAACAAAAAATTATCTATCAAAGAATTAATCTATGTAATAGGAATAGAATTCAATATATACAATACAGAAATTGAAAATATAATTAATACAGATACAGTTAATAGCAAATAGAATGACAAAAGAAAGAAAGCTAACTTCTTTTGGAAACAGTAAAAAATAGGCTTATGATAGTAATCAAATCAGACTAAACAGCAAATTAATCAATATTGAAATGTTTTAATAACCAAATTATTAACAACAAAGTAATTACGGAGTTATTAGGTGTATTCCAGGGAAATATTACACCGAAAAAACAAATAAAAACCTTTAAAACACTGAATTTGTACAAAATATGAGACATACAATAATTATCTAAAATTGTAAATTTTGGGCTTAAATGAGTTTGAAACAAACCCAGCTGTATATCAAAAGATGTAAAATTAAATAATCAATATTACTGAATAGTTAGATTCATGTAAAATTAAGAAATATTTGAAATACAGTAAAAAATAAGAAAACTTGTTATGTATAGTTAGATAGTGAAACAAGTCTTAGACAGATATTTTATAATTAAACAATATGAAGAGGAAAAAGACATACCACAAATTGCCTTAAAACGACGACGTTGCGTCTTTTAGTCTATTGTTAATCGCAAAGCTGAACAGTTGAAAAATGTATTAGCGGAGTATTGAAAACCAAATAATTTATATTAAAACCAAGTGTGGTTATGTGGCGTGTAACGGAGATGAACTAACAAGTGAAATAACATTATCTATCTATGTCTAACACTTCACAAGTTTCCAAAAACACAGTATAACACGATAAAACGCAACACCAGAAATCGACAGCCATTTTGAACCATTTTTGGAACGAATTCACATAAAACCAACACGCATAATTGAACACTACACTACACAAGAGATCCATCCAGAATTCGACATCGCAGACGACGAAGGGACATTCAACACTATATTTTGGACCAACACCACTTTGCAGAAAAAGGGAACATCGTTTTATTTCTGTGGGAGAAGATCTTCAATTCCAACGGCGTCATAGCAGTTAAAACCGAGCAGACGGCGGCCATTGCTGAATTTCTATAAAGACGATCAACCAGTGCTTCCTGGAGCAGAGTGACGTCATTTCTTCGACTTGGTTCGAAATTTAAATAATTTCTTTCTAATTGACAATTGTAATAATAATTCTGTTCTATTTCAGATATTAACATTTAGTTTAAGAATACCTGTTAAATGTATCTTGTTCCTTGCCCTCTGACCATTTCGACTCGTTAAAAGAACCATAAATTTAAACTTGTAAAAAATATATTTGTTGATTTTTCTCACTGCCGACTGTGGCAAATATTAGCCAGTGCCTGGGACATGCGCAGTTTGACTGGCGCACAATTTTGAATGAATAAACGCAAATCAGTATTCAGTTACCAGCATTGTTTTTATTTCTACCATTAATGTTATTATTATTTTTTATTAAGCAAAAACATAATTCACATTGAGAGAATAGATATAGGAGGAAATTACAAACTCAAATAATTAATTAATTATTAATTAATTAAATTAAATCATTCAGTCAAATTCGATACAAGCACAAGAAAAAATATTTGCAAAATTTTTAAAGTTTGATGTATTTGTTATTTAACAATCAAACACACCTAGTTATAACATATTCTTGTCATCAATATCTTTATATTTTGTTTATTATTACACTTGAAATTATATTACAATTTGACTAGCCTAACGGTGGGACTTTAAGGAGTCAGACTGACCCAGTGATAAACAAAATATCAATACGTATCAACACATATCAATTGAATATATCATATTTATATTTTTATTTTTATTTGTAATATATTATTATATTACAACATTTATTATACTCTCAGTGTCTTGTCACAAAATACTACAGCAGTTGTAGCTGTAGTTCGTGAGATTTATTCCTTCTAATTTAAAAATCCGGGAGGCTGAAGTGTAAGGTATCAAAATGTTTTTAATTGCGTACCTCCAAGTGCACTATCAGATAAAAGATAACTTTAACAGAAATGTAAAATTAATGTTTAGGCCTAGTTTAACAATTTTGAATGTTTAGACACTACAACGAAGAGGTAATCAAAGGTTAGAAAAGATTTTAAAAACCCATGTGTATCAAACGAAAGAGAATTGCAACCTAAATTTAAATATGGTATAGTGTTTAGTTTAAAAAATTTCAAAAGAAATTTAAAAAGATGAAAGTAAAACAATATTAATCCATAAAGATAATTTTATCAAACTAAAGAGAATTCTAAACCAGATCGAAATAAAGTCTTTAGTTTGAATTTTTTTTTTTAATTCAGTAGCAACGTGGGCTAAAAGTAGGTTTCAAGATTCTAGAAAATTGTTAGTGTAGGCCTATATGTAGGCCATTTGTAAAACGACTGCATTCAATTAAAACACTAAAAAATTTTTGTTTTGTATACAGAATAATTAAATTTGATACTTTCCATATTGCTTGTAACCTGTTCATTTGTGTAACATATACAAATACACGTAAAATAAAATTAATAACAAAAACATGTAGTATGAAGTATTATGTGTAGTCCCCTCTCCGTGCTGTATCTCGACTAACAATAAAAGTCGTACATACAAAAAACTGTATTCACGGATTTGAAAAGTTAAAATTTGTTCATTTAATGTTATCTAATACTAAGGAGTTTTGTTTAAAACGTTGAGCGATTTCTGCAGCACAGGGATCTTATTAGTTTTTAATATTATTATGTGACCACCAAATTTGGAAAATTATAAGTGTAAACTTTATATACAAAATAGAAAAAAAATATAAAATCTAGAATATCCAACTTGTACCGTATTAGAGCATGCACTGACACTGCTACTTTCTTCTTGTATTTTGGTAGACTACATATACTTTTCAACAGACGTTCTGTTAATAAGTTAGTCTCCTTAGTAGAGCTCTATAGACTGTAAAATCTTTGTTGTGTTCTGTTAATTCCTTTTCAAAAAAGAGAATTTTATTCAGCCGTGAGTGTATTATTCGTATGGAGAATGTTAGTCACTTCTGTTAGGTGGGTTGTGTGGTTACTGCTAATAACAAAAGTCTTCCGAAGATTACCAACGGCCAAGAGTTTTTTGACGTGTATTTCGACACAAAAAATTTCGGCAAAACATTCTGGAAGGCTTAGTTTGCCGAACATAGAGAGTATGATCTATGTATGGTGTTTGCCTACATATAGATAATACTTTACCTAAAATGTAACATAATGTTGAGGTAATGGGATGCAGAAAAGATTTATATGTCGTTGGAGCATCATAGTTTGCTTTCAGTGAAATGTAAACATGTAAATATTTTATCACGTCAACTTATCAGTTTCTTTGCAAGTTGAGATACTATGGTTAATCTTACTTAAATTTTGTTAAAGCTTTTTGATAGCACACTAAACTATATTACTCAATTTAAATTTGAATTCCGTTCTTTCTAAGCGTCCGTATGAATGGCAAGTAGCAGGCAATCGCAGTCGTCTTGAGCAAGTTTGCATCACCAGACTACAAATTGAGCACACTGACTTGACGGCGTAGTAATTCCTGCAAGGATTAGATCGACTCGTTCGCACATGTGGCGAAACATTTACAGTGAAACACATAATCGAAGACTGTACTGCTCTTGTAAAACTCAGGCAGAGACACAGAGTAAAAGATAACCTGAAAGAAGACCTCGAAAACGAACAGTTAGCAATAGACAGAACTCTGTCTTTCCTAAAAGCAGCACGATTACTGTTTAGGCTTTGAAAATATTTTGCGCCTTAGTGTGTACGAATTTATACTCTCGCTGAGTCATCGAAACGTCCCGTCGAGCAACGCTTCCGGTAGACGTCGTTGGGCTAAAAGCCTTATTTGCCCAGCCCCCAAAACAAAAAAATTACACTACTACTACTACTACTACTACTACTACTACTACTACTATTAATAATAATAATGTAAATACAATGCAATAAAATATGAGATTCACCTATTAATTATTTATAGTGATATTTGTAGCCTAAGACGACCCATCCTACTTACAGTATATATTCCCACCTTCTTTCCTAGGTAGATATAAGGCTGCTACGAAGACTGTTTAATAGAACATGTTGTTTATTCAAGGTCGCTTATTTTGACTGCTTCTGTAAGCGTATAATTGATGCTCAAACGAAGCACTCGACACAATTTGTTGACAGTCTTGTGTAACCTTTCAAATCATGTACTCAGCTATCACCGATACGGATATAACAGCCTCTGCTTGTCAACTGAAGGGATCTGAACAACGTTTTCATTCCTGTCTATGCTAAAGGTCAAGTGGTGCGGTTATAAAAAGCGGATCGCCAATATTCAGGCAAATTTATTGAACATACATTGTATTTTCGTATTTTTGGTAGTCCTGCATTGTAGAAACATTTTCGGTGCAAAATAAATCAACGCCATATAACCTTTGGTATAAAGTTAAAATTAAAAACATAAATATTAATACTGTGAATTGTTTGTAATTATAACTAGTGCTTAAATTTAATTTAAAATACAAAAATAATTCTATGTAATTGAGATTTAAGTAATTTTCATACTCACTGGGCATGTATTGTAAGCGTATTAACTTATACACTGTACAGTTCTAATTATGCAGTGTTCCGTACTCAGTTTTTAAAGTTAAATGAAACTAACATTCAAACGTTTAAAAATATTTACTAAATAAGGATGTAAATTTATTTGTTTACAAAATTGAACGTATAGTCAAAATATTAATGCTTAATAGCATCGTAAATACTGTAAGTACAGGTCGTGTTGCATAGGTGATAAAGTAAGAAAACTCATTGTTTAAACCTTCAGGGCTCGTTGTCGTAGCCGAATAAAACTCAATGGCCCGATACGCACTGACGTTTCACCGGCTTGCCATCCTCATAGTTGGGACAGGTGGAAAGCCTTGTTGCAAGACTGGTAACGTTCACCTGTCCCCACGTTGAAGAGGCTGCCGCGTAAGAACACCGAGACGTCAGTGCGCAACTGGGACAACGCAGCGAATTTAACAACCGACCACAGCCAATACGGCAGGGATCTTTAAATGGTGACATAGTGACACAAATAGTGCCGGGATAGACTAATGTAGATAGACGATAGGTCTAAAGAATTTAAGCACTCTGGAAATATAGAAGTGAAGGAAGGACTGTTATTTTTACGTATGTACATTCAGGTTGTCAAAGCCTACGTAATTTCATAAGGAAACGAATTTTTTGAGACATGGAACCCAGTTTTCATTATACGAGAAGAGGCCACGTAAAAATCTGAAAACAGACTTGGATGAACTCGTTGAGGTTTTTTTGTTTTTAAACGATAAACAATATGTTTTACACGGAAATACCGCTCACAAAAGGAATTTTGATTCTTATTTTGAAAAATTTAACTGATTTTTATTGTAATTTGTAAGATTTTTGTAAAAACTACAAGGTCTTGGATTTCAATGGAGAAAGTCTATCAATAATCGTAGGCAGTGGATGGACAAAGATGAAAATTGAAATATTTAAGAGATCTTAAAAATAAAGAAGTGAAAGAAGGATTGTCGCTTTTACAGAGTAACGTACGTGTACTCTCCATACTAGAAACATAAACAGAGGTGCCGTGACACCGACAGTAGCTTAAAAATTCGTACGTTAATAGGACAAAACTGGCTAGTTTATGAGGGATCTATCTAATTCGTTGTTAACCTTTAATCGGAGACAAAACTAGCTATTTTCTTACAAACACAAACTACTTAATACATAAGAGTAGATTTAATTGACTTATGACCTTGTATTACTAAAATTGTGTGTTAAGTTCTGTGTAGTTATGACGGCGTAAAGTATAACTTGTTATGTTTGGTTAGGCGATGTTTTATTTATATAGACTTTATGTACGATGATTCCAAATGTTTTTGTACATACTTTTGGTCTTGTTTGAGTAATTTTATTGCATGTTTGGCTCCTAACATTATTATAAATGTTGTAACATTTAAAATAATTGTTGTAGCATTTAAAATTCTTGTAACTTGTTATTCATTACGCAATTGTAGTTCAGGAGCTGTCTGATGTATTTGTTTTTACAAACAGTACGCTTTCGCCAGCGTATTTTCAAGTCTTTTTGCGTATGGAACATTTGGTCCTAACATGCGTTTTAAAAGTAGTTTGAAGGTCCGGATTTGTGTTTGAGCTATGTTCTATTTAAATAATTAATACAAACAGTTATAGAACACTGTTAGATTGTCCTACGTAGTGTTTGACTATTCTCAACATTGACAGTACTACAAAGCTGGACTACGAATTGTAACTCCGGATTATGATTCTTAACAGTTGCAAGATACAATAATTGTCACACAAATATTGTCAGTGGTATTTTTACAGTTGCAATATCACAGTAGCATTTTTACTTCCATGTTCCATAAGGAAATGGAAGTATGGTGATGGCCAAAAAAATCGTGTTCGAGATAATTGCAGGTTCTGATTGTACTACCCTCAAAACATGGAAAAAAGTCATTTTTCGAAAAGTGTCTGTGTCTGTAGATTTCTTTTGGCAAACAATAACAGCCGCAAATTCAAACAGAATCAAATAATTTTTTGCATACAGCCCTGTATTGTAGAGTACTCAAGATCTGTTGTTTTTCGTGAAGATCGGTTAAGAGAAAGGGGTAGTTTACCTCCAACGTTTTATGTTTTCACAAGGGTAATTTTTTCTATGACGAACGATAACTGCCGTAAATTCAAACAGAATCAAATACATTTTTGCACACCTTCCTGAATTATAGAGTACTCAAGGCTTGTTGATTTTAGTGAAGATCTGTTAAGAGAAAAGGGTAGTTTACTGGCAACGTTTTATGTTTTAAAAGGGTAATTTTATTTTTTGACGAATGATAACTGCCGCATATTCGAACAGAATAAAATAATCTTTTGCATACATTCCTGAAGTTATAAGTACTCAAGATCTGTTGATTTTAGTGAAGATCGGTTAAGGGAAAGGGGTAGTTTACCTGCCACCTTTAATGTTTTAACAAGAGTAATTGTTTCTATGACGAACGATAACTGCCGCACATTCAAACAGAATAAAATAATGTTTTGCATACATCCATGAATTGTAGAGGACTCAAGATCTATCGATTTTGGTGAAGATCAGTTAAGAAGGAGGGGTAGTTTACCTGCAACGGTTTATGTGATAACATGGTTAATTTTTACTATGACGAACGATAACTGCCGTAAATTCAAACATAATCAAATAATTTTTTACATATATGCCTGAGTTGTAGAAGACTCAAGGCCTATTGATTTTGGTGAAGATCGGTTACGGGGAAAGGGCAGTTTACCAGAAACATTTTTTTTGTAACAAGAGTAAAGTACTTAATTTTTATAAATAAAGTATCCTGATGAGAAGATCTTAATAAACCACTGTAGAAACGTAGATGAAATATCTATAAATGAAGAGGCTAGTTGAACGGGGTGGGGGTAATTTTCTATAAATGAAAATTATAGTTGAAGAGGGAGGGGATAATTTTTATATGTGTACTACGTTATCGGCAACAAAGTAGTAGTTTGTTGTTAAACTCCCTTCCCGGGCTGTTTGGCCGTAGTCCAATGTTTTCTGCAAAACCAGACGTTTCGGCAGTGCCGTCGACTGCCATCATCAGTGAAAATCGAGTGCGATAACGTGTGGTGGTATACGTTAGTGACCACAGTACTGTGGTTAAGGCTGAAGCAATAAGTGGAAAGAAGTAGTTTCTATGGAAACATTTCATTTCGTAAATGATTTTAAATATAAATCTTAGAACAAGGAAGTCATGTATGGTTCTCCATACCGATATTTTAATTCATCGTGCGAAATGATAGAAAACATATTGTGTAATCTAGTTGCAGAAAAATTGTTTAATAATGTAACAAGACACTTACATAACGCTGAAAAAAAAATCGAATTTTTGTATGTTAAATGAAAGTAAATAACTGATTCTTATAGTATTTGTAGCGTTGATTTCGAATATGTTAACAGTTGTCTCCTATTATGTCTCCTGGCATAGTTGTTAAGTAATTAACGTTTTTTGTAAAAAAGAAAATTACATGACGGTAATAGGCATACAGTCTCTTACAGTCGATAGAGGGCATTCTGTAAATTTTCTCTTTTTTGTCTTTTGAGTATTTTGCTGATTTTGTACCTATCTTCTTTGGTAGGCCTACATGATAATATCGTCTAGTTAGGTAATGTAAATATTATATCCAGGAGCATGTAGAAAGAACATAACTTATCGGCGAAGAAACGTGACAATACCTTGGCTCTTTCCCAATATACATTGCTACAAGACACAACTTGTTTAGGCACGCCTAAACCATTTACCATAACTGACACACCCGAAGCTATAATTAGGGAAACCAACCATTTCAGCATTTCTATGAACTACCTCAACAACACAAAAGACAACAAGAACGTTAACGTAATGTGGAACATGTTTTGAGAAGCAACGGTAGGAAGACAAAAGAAAACACCTAAACGTCGTAACTCGCAGCGAACCTTAAATTGGACAGTACCCTTTCTGATGATTATCATATTAGTTAACAGCATCACTTTATGTGATTTATAAAGTCTTCTTCTTCTTCTTCTTCTTCTTCTTCTTCTTCTTCTTCTTCTTCTTCTTCTTCTTCTTCTTCTTCTTCTTCTTCTTCTTCTTCTTCTTCTTCTTCTTCTTCTTCTTCTTCTTCTTCTTCTTCTCCTTCTCCTTCTCCTTCTCCTTCTCCTTCTCCTTCTCCTTCTCCTTCTCCTTCTCCTTCTCCTTCTCCTTCTCCTTCTCCTTCTCCTTCTCCTTCTCCTTCTCCTTCTCCTTCTCCTTCTCCTTCTCCTTCTCCTTCTCCTTCTCCTTCTTCTTTTTCTCCTCCTTCTTCTTCTTCTTCTTCTTCTTCTTCTCCTTCTCCTTCTTCTTTTTCTCCTCCTTCTTCTTCTTCTTCTTCTTCCGCAAGCTGCAGAAGTTGAACAAAGGTCTCGCCACCTTTGTCTCTGTATGGCCAGGGTCTTGGCTTCATTCCACTGCACTCCCAGCCCCTACAGAGAACACCTCACATAGTCCTCGTAAGCACTCTTTTCCGGCACTGGGTCTTCTCCCAGCAATTGTTGCCTCATACTCATGTTTTGGAAGTCTATCCTCTTCCATCCTCTGGACGTGCCCAAACTAGCGCAACTGTGCTTTCTTAATTTGAACTTTCAAAGGTACTGCCTTAAGACTCACTCTTATACTAGTGTTTCTGACTCGATCTCTTTTTGTCTTTCCTTCAACCTTCCGGATGTATCTCATCTCCATAGCTTTGCGAGAGTTTAGATGCTTCTCAATTAGAGCCCAGGTTTCAACCCCATAAGTAAGACTGGCACACACGTTTTTTTTTAATGGTCATCTTAGCTTTCTTCGAAATTTCCGCCTTACCAATGAACTTGGCCTTTAGTGCTCAAAAGTGTTGAGCCACTGCTCATTCTTGAATTAATTTTCACATTGATTTTACCATATGAGCTTATTATAGAGCCTAAATGTTTGAACTCTTAGACTTGTTTCAGTTTATTCCCTTTGATGGTAATCCGGTGTTGAGCTGGCTCTCTGGCAACAATCATTGTCTTCGACTTTGCCAAACTTACTTTCAGCCATCTTCTTTCCAGCTCCTCCACCCAAACATCAAGGGATCCTTTGGAGTCCCTCTTCCGTGTCGGAGAGTAAGGCTACATCATCTGCAAACGCGACAGCCCCAGCTCGAATCGGCCGAAGCCTCCTATTCCCAACATGGTGAAACGTGCACCTACATTTTTTTAAAGTTTTATAAAAGTTATTTTTTTCAGGGGTCGTTACTTATTCTTTAAAACTAGACGCATGGTCTAGATGGAAAAAAATGCGCTGAGCCCAGTGTGACAGGACCTACAATAAAACACTTGCATAACGATAACAGATTTTATTAGTGTGTTCCTTTTTTATAATGATAACATCTTTATAACAATATGCACGGCTATATTTTCAACGTTCACTAATTAACGTGTATCTCTCAACTATTGATAACAACAATTGGCAATATTAACAAAGAATTAATTTTTGAACCATTACATAATTAACCAACAACAAATTATTCAAACACATTTAAGTGCATTGCCCACACATAAGCCGACATCACTATGTATTAACCTTTATTCATATGAGTTTTTCTAAATAAGTTCTAATAAAAAATTACTAAATCTTGGATATGTAGATGCATTAAGAGGGTATGCAATGCATACAGTAACGTAGTTTGAAGTTCTGTAAAGAAAATAAAACAAAACTGCAGTAAAAGCACACAATCAGACTGAGCAGTCGAAATTTTAAGATTAACAAGTAAAGACTTAGAATATAGTTTTGGTACTGTAAGATATAAGATTCATTTATGATAAATGTACTGCAACGATTGAACGTTAAGCAAACAGTAATGAAGGTTTATGACGACGTAAATGAGATTTTTAAAAATGCTTTTGTTTTTTTTTAATAAATTGATGAAAACTTGTTAAAATTCAATAAATGACTACTCTTATTACGATTACTCCCAAACCCCAGTAATTGGTACATATTAACAGTAATGTTAGGTACATGTTGGCACAGTACAAATTATTTTACATTTGTTGTAATATATATATATATATATATATACATATATATTATAACAGGACCAAATACCATTAATTTGGAGTTATATGTTAAGGGTATACTATATTGATGTTTAAATAAATTTTAATAGTCGAGACTCCACTCATATGTTATAGCGATCAAAATAATGCAGTGTACAAGGCGCACACGCGGCTGTTACATAATCAGCTCACTGTGTAACGCATACGACCACACCCAAACATTCAATTATTAATATTTCGGAAACCAGTAAATTCAGGCGAAATCCATTATAGCCAAAATGTTTGCCGAAATATTAATAATAGGGTGTGCGAATCTTATGCAATGTAATTAAATAATAACAGAGTAAATTAATTTTATGTTAATAACTTCCGCAATAATTGAGCTACATAAAAGAGCTTTTGATATGTTATAGCTATAGGAATTTACAACAAATTGTATATTTTAGAATTAGCACAACTTGGTTTGCAGCCAAGATTATTGCAATATAAAAATGCCATAGGAAATCCGGAACGGCAATTCAGTTCCGTTGTGTTAAGAATATTAATAATAATATAAATTCTCCATCTGTGGGAAAGTAGTTTCGTTCCCACGGGCTCAGGTGATTCAAATTTTGTGTAGTAGGGAGAGTGTGTCAGCCAATCAAATCATTCGAAGAAATCCGAACCAACGCGGAATTTTTGGGCTGATCAAACACTCTACTGCCAGTATTCAAGAAGAACAGACGTATATCTTCGATCGTCTCAAAACCATAGTTTTGTGAAGACTCTACGTGGTCAACACGCCTAATTACGATCATCATAAAACAGATCAACTGTAACGACTCGTAATTACAGCGTCCAGTCAAGATACTCTTTCACATCAACAAACAAGCTTATTGTGCACTACACTAACTGTGGGCATAAGCACGCAAGAGATCTACAAGACTACAAGACATTACTTCAAGAATACGACAGAGAGGCCGTCTAAACCATTTGTGAATCAGCTGACAAGCAGAGCTACAACTCGAAACGACACACACACACGCTGACGTGGAACGTGCATCGACGAGGGACGTGAAGCAGTTCTCGCAGAAAGCTACAGACGTAAAAACTTCAACAAATAGCAGGAGAGCAGAGTGTTGCTGATTTCCGAGCTCACCGCCAAAACCCAGGACGCTCAAGTAGATCACTATCTCTAGCCGATTGGACAAGGACAACAAGGGACATCCGGAGCATCTCTACAATCCACTTCAGAATCAGAAAAGTCAAAATCAAGTTATTTATTTTTCAACCGTTAAATTTTTTTTCTTTTTTAATTAAAATCAATGTAAAATAAATCATTCAGATGGCAGAAATCAAAGACTCTAGTTAAATAAGAATTATTCATGTGTGATAATCTGTATAGCTAGTATAAGTAATTAATAAGCTTTAGTTAACAATTAATAGTAGATAAAACAAAAAGCGCTATACAAATCTTAACAAAGAAGTAAATAATTTGCTCATACTGCAGTATACGTGAGTCAGATCACTAGTAAATAAAGGGACGTGAACTAGATTATCACGCCTAGTTTATTTTTAGAATATTTTCAAGTAACGTTAGAGTTTTTATTTCATTAGAATCAAATCTTAAAGACGTTGAAATTAAATTAAAGTAAAATAATTAATTAAAATCTCAGTTAAAATAAACTCTTTCAAAATAACGAGCTCAACTTCTGAAAATTATCAACCATTTAGAAAACATTATTCAAGATTTATTTATTGTTTAGTTTGTAAGAATATTTGATCGTATAAGCATTTCATTCTTGTGTGTCATTGGAGTAATAAACACCGTTTTATTACCCCATATTGTATTTTTTTATTGCTGTACTACGGAGCCTACCAACCTCACAAAACTCTTCACTTTTAAAATAACTTACTTAGTGTGCTGCTGTTATACACTTGAGTTTACATACTTGCGAAATCAAATCCAAAATCCACACGCCCTAGTCGGAAGAAAACCGCAAGATCGGATAGCAGGTAGGTGCTCATATATTCACACAACACAACAACACGCAGAAAGTAAAGTTATAAATGGCTTGCCCGGAACGTGGGGCACGACGAAATTAAATTCAAATAAAATTTAATTCACGTTAAAACACAGTTTGCTGTTTTAACTTTTAAAACAGCTGGCGTCCAACTGTACAATCCCCAAAGAAAAGTTTTGTGATTGGTAGTGGCACAGCAGTGAAGTATTTGAAATTATTGTGTAAAAAATGGATACTAAGAAAATGCTTAAACAATTATTGCAAGAAATTAAACAAAACTCGGCGAAAGCTGAGCAAAACGCGGCAGAATTGAACGCGAAATTTGAAAAAGCTGAGAAAGCAACCACGGAATTAACAGCCAATATGAACGCGAAGTTTGAACAAATTACAGCCAATGCTGAAATAAATAACGCGGAAATAACGGCTAGAATTGACGCGCAAAATCAAGTTTAACCGAAGCATTAGAACATAGTAACGCTTATATAAATGCCGAAATAAAACAAAGTAATAAAGAAACGACCGCGAAAATCGATGAAAGCGCGAAAAATTTAGACGCTAAAGTCACGGAAATAAAAGAAAGTAATAAAGTATTAACCGCTAAAGTCACGGAAATCGGAGAAAAAGTGCATACGGTAGAAACGAAAATAAACGAACGGTTCAAGGTTTTTGAGACCACCATGCAGAAATCGTTTATCGAACCAGTTACGCTTATGGAGGGCCGATTTAAAGAACACATCAGTAGGTGTGAAAAACAGACCGCTGATGTTGCGAAAAAAATTGACTCGCTCGAGATAAGAATTCAAGCCGACGTGACGGAAACCCAACGGCGTGTCGATAAGCTTGATGCTTCAATAGTAGAAACGCGATCAAATATAGATTCTAATAAAGAAAGTGTATTGCAAACACTTAATGACGAGATCTTGAAGGTACGACAGGAAGTACGTAGGAGATCCGCTCCTAATATCCTAGTACAGGGTCCTGCCGATGAAAAGAATCGTGTATATTTTACAGGGGAAAATAATGAAAACCCTATTGAATTTTTGTTAGCCTGTGAAAATGAAATGGCGAGGGTAGGTTCGAGACTCGAAGATCAAGATAAAATACAATGGGTAGTAAACGCGATTCGTGATTCTGCGCGAAAATGGTATAATATTGTACGTGATAAAGTAACCACATACGGGGAATTCAAACAGAAGTTCAAAAGCCGGTATTGGAATTCTCACACACAAAGACTGTTACGGAACGACTTAGAATATGGACGTTATGACAGAAAATTAGCTATAACGCCCGAAAATTATATCATCCAACAGGTCGAGCGCGCAAAGCATTTAACCCCAGCATTTTCAGAGATCGACATTGTCACTAAACTAGCCTTTCATTTCAACCACAATATACGGGTAGCTGTGTTTACGCAAGGTATACGCACGGCTGATGAATTGCTCATTTTAGTGTCGCAAAGCGAGACAGTTTTTGATTTAGGCGGTTGGCGTTATAACCCAGATTTTCGCCGAAATAACGACGGTCAAAATACCCGGGTACAATACCACCCTCAACCTGATCAGAGACCAAGTACGAGTTCTACTCCACACCAGACACCGTCAAAACCCCCAAATAAGACCTTTGAATATAAAGGTAAACCAAATGTCGGTAGACAGAAGGGGCAAAATAAAGGCAATGATGGTACGCCGATCAGAACTATACAGACAATCGAAATATCGAAAAGTGATACGACTGCGCAAGACAGCGATACACAAAGCGTTAAGGATCTTAGTGAAAAGCAAAAAAGCCATAAATTTCCAAAAAACTTGGCAAGGGGCGCCTCCAGGGGGGACGCGCCATAAATCATGCAAAATTACTTAAAGCAAAAATAGCTAGAAATAAAAAATATACTAGGTTTAAGAAAAGTAATTTGTGTCCAGAAATCTGTGTGCCGATTAATAAGGTAAATCATCCGGAAAGTATAAAACCATTGTTCACGGTGAATACAATACAACAAAGCACTCCGACAATTGGATGTCCGGTAGAACAGGAACTTAGAGGCAGCGTTCCCACTCAACCAGCCTGGGAAGACGTTGTAATATCCGGTGACGCCGAAGGACTTAACGAGTGGCTAGAGGAATATTGTAGAACCACCCATAAAAACGGTTACCAAATATTAGACGCACTTTGAAAATAATAATAATTTAAATAATAATAATTAGTATTAAAATAAATTAAATGTGTGATATATAATATTAATAATAATTGTAAATAAGTTGTGTATGAACGATAGTTCGTTAGTAGCGCGGTAGTAAACAAACGCGTACGGGACAGGATGCACTCGCCACACAACGCGGTCTAGCGCTCAGCTGTTAGAATGTAGGTCAAGTAATTAGCGTCGCGCGGTGTTTCATATCACTGTAAACAAACTCAGCACATTCCTCCGCGCGTGTCAGCTGTTGGGCTGGCGCTTATCTGACATTCTTAGTTAAACGCTGCAATTAACTACTAGCCGTACTACAAACATTTACTACACAATGATTTCAGGTATAATATTATTAATAGTGTTCAATCAGAATTAAGTTAAATATGTAAAGAACATTGACACTAATGTATGTGTCCATAGATAATTAATAAAATGTATATTTAAAATAATTGAAAAAAAAAATTATAATTGTAAATACTACACTCATTTTTTTTTTTTAAGTGGGTGGAGGAGTATATAGCAGGACCAAATATCATTAGTTTGTAGTTATATGTTAAGGGTATACTATATTGATGTTTAAATAAATTTTAATAGTCGAGACTCCACTCATATGTTATAGCGATCAAAATAATGCAGTGTACAAGGCGCACACGCGGCTGTTACATAATCAGCTCACTGTGTAACGCATACGACCACACCCAAACATTCAATTATTAATATTTCGGAAACCAGTAAATTCAGGCGAAATCCATTATAGCCAAAATGTTTGCCGAAATATTAATAATAGGGTGTGCGAATCTTATGCAATGTAATTAAATAATAACAGAGTAAATTAATTTTATGTTAATAACTTCCGCAATAATTGAGCTACATAAAAGAGCTTTTGATATGTTATAGCTATAGGAATTTACAACAAATTGTATATTTTAGAATTAGCACAACTTGGTTTGCAGCCAAGATTATTGCAATATAAAAATGCCATAGGAAATCCGGAACGGCAATTCAGTTCCGTTGTGTTAAGAATATTAATAATAATATAAATTCTCCATCTGTGGGAAAGTAGTTTCGTTCCCACGGGCTCAGGTGATTCAAATTTTGTGTAGTAGGGAGAGTGTGTCAGCCAATCAAATCATTCGAAGAAATCCGAACCAACGCGGAATTTTTGGGCTGATCAAACACTCTACTGCCAGTATTCAAGAAGAACAGACGTATATCTTCGATCGTCTCAAAACCATAGTTTTGTGAAGACTCTACGTGGTCAACACGCCTAATTACGATCATCATAAAACAGATCAACTGTAACGACTCGTAATTACAGCGTCCAGTCAAGATACTCTTTCACATCAACAAACAAGCTTATTGTGCACTACACTAACTGTGGGCATAAGCACGCAAGAGATCTACAAGACTACAAGACATTACTTCAAGAATACGACAGAGAGGCCGTCTAAACCATTTGTGAATCAGCTGACAAGCAGAGCTACAACTCGAAACGACACACACACACGCTGACGTGGAACGTGCATCGACGAGGGACGTGAAGCAGTTCTCGCAGAAAGCTACAGACGTAAAAACTTCAACAAATAGCAGGAGAGCAGAGTGTTGCTGATTTCCGAGCTCACCGCCAAAACCCAGGACGCTCAAGTAGATCACTATCTCTAGCCGATTGGACAAGGACAACAAGGGACATCCGGAGCATCTCTACAATCCACTTCAGAATCAGAAAAGTCAAAATCAAGTTATTTATTTTTCAACCGTTAAATTTTTTTTCTTTTTTAATTAAAATCAATGTAAAATAAATCATTCAGATGGCAGAAATCAAAGACTCTAGTTAAATAAGAATTATTCATGTGTGATAATCTGTATAGCTAGTATAAGTAATTAATAAGCTTTAGTTAACAATTAATAGTAGATAAAACAAAAAGCGCTATACAAATCTTAACAAAGAAGTAAATAATTTGCTCATACTGCAGTATACGTGAGTCAGATCACTAGTAAATAAAGGGACGTGAACTAGATTATCACGCCTAGTTTATTTTTAGAATATTTTCAAGTAACGTTAGAGTTTTTATTTCATTAGAATCAAATCTTAAAGACGTTGAAATTAAATTAAAGTAAAATAATTAATTAAATTCTCAGTTAAAATAAACTCTTTCAAAATAACGAGCTCAACTTCTGAAAATTATCAACCATTTAGAAAACATTATTCAAGATTTATTTATTGTTTAGTTTGTAAGAATATTTGATCATATAAGCATTTCATTCTTGTGTGTCATTGGAGTAATAAACACCGTTTTATTACCCCATATTGTATTTTTTTATTGCTGTACTACGGAGCCTACCAACCTCACAAAACTCTTCACTTTTAAAATAACTTACTTAGTGTGCTGCTGTTATACACTTGAGTTTACATACTTGCGAAAACAAATTCAAAATCCACACGCCCTAGTCGGAAGAAAACCGCAAGATCAGACAGCAGGTAGGTGCTCATATATTCACACAACACAACAACACGCAGAAAGTAAAGTTATAATATATATATATATATATATATATATATATATATATATATATATTACGGCGAATAAATAAAATAAAAATAAAGTATAATGTTAATCGTCCCTCATGGTCCCATCTGGTTGCTGTAGTGTAGAGTGATATGTTGTTGTGCACTCACTGCTGTTGTTCTAGTAGTAATATATATGTTCTATTAAAATAAATATAATATATATAAGGCGAAGGCTGAAGAAGGGAGCACGGGAGCTCTCGAAACATGTTCCTAATAGGAAAAAAAGTATATCTTGAGGTAAATTTAGTAATAAATATTAAATGTAATATATATATTATATATATATATATATATATATATATATATGAATTTGTGATGTTATTCAATTTCTTTCTTCCTCAAGTAGTATAATTCGTTTTTTTTTCAGTAATAAGAGTATACGAAAGAAACGTCGAGTAAATTTATATAGAATATATATATTATAACGATTCATATTAGCGTCCTATCTGAGCGTTATATGAAAGTGTCTGACGGAGGGAGTATAGCAGCGTAAGCAAGAGAGAGAGAGCGTACAATCGCAGCCATCTCACTCTAACCTCGTCACAGCGACATCCGATACCGGTACGAACATGAAAATTTACTCAATACAAATTATCAGTTCAACCTGTGATAACTTAAAAACTAATAAATATACGGTAATTCTGAAAACAGCATTGTATTCAGCAAGTGAAGCTTTATAAGTAGCCGCAATCTCAGTTAATATAATTAACAATTGAAGAAGTTATACGGAAGACGAACGCCAAAAGGAATAACGAGAGAATTATGCTACGTAGGAATTAGGTGTTTTCACACACAGACACACACACACAGATAACGACCTAAGCAACAATATTCTGTGGTCAGATCTTTGAAAACACGTTTGCAAATACCTGTAATCAATCGATTTGCAAACACAGGAAGTACGATTTTAACTAGAAATTCTCTGCAGTTTCAAACCTGTCGCGGGGTGTTTCGTCGACCTGTTCGAGATTGTCAAAACTGGAAAAACGCATGATTTATTTGAACAACCAATCAGCATCCCGTATTTAAAACTGACGCCAACTCAAAGCGAGGGGTAGCATCACTCTTCGTTCGGATCTTCAATGCGCTAGTCGTGTATAAATTACGTACAGCAGTTTTTCAATCATGGAGAAGTGTAATGAAGTATCAAATTCGAGAAGTAGTCCGCAGTGAAGATGAACTAGTACCGTTCAACAACTCTTTCTGCGTAAAACAACGTTAATTAATTAAATTATTAATTAATTAATCATCAGCCGTGAAGGACCTGTGCGACAGAAGGCTACAGCATCTGTAATTGCCAGGGCATCTTCTACAGCATTGATCAACATCAATTCTTCTGTGCAAAACCATCAAAAGGAGGATCCCTACGGATTCCTATCTTCGGTCAATGCATCAAACAGTAAGAAATAGATTCATTGATCAATGAAATAAGCACTAAACAAATAATAAAAGCAATAAACAATTTTTAAAAGACACTGAGAATTTCACACTTTGTATTTTAATTATAAGATTAGCTCTAACATAGTATAGGAGTGTTGAATGGAAAGTGAGGTGTAGTATTGGACGTGCAAATTATTGCAGACCGGTTCTTTAGCACTGGTTTGGCTGGTTTGGGAGATAGCAATCTCTTAATTAAACCAGATAAGAGCCATAGGTCGTTTGAATGTCTTAATCGTTACTTTTCACACTCACTCAGTAATTATAAGTGTTAGGGTAGAAATAAGTCCCACCATTAGCATTTTAAAGATTAAAAATAATTGATTAAAACGTTAATTAAAATAATCAAGCAAATATTAAAGTGTTATTTGTAACGATTCCCCTTGAAAACCACAATCACTGAACGAATCCTGAGAAAGAGTGTCTCCATGCGCTGAGCTAAGCTGAAACCGTGTCATTTGTATCTGGGATTTGTTCTGGCGCCCAGGTAAAGTAATATCATGGGTAAGTAACATTTTATCTAACATTCAAAATATTAGATAATTGTGTTAGATAAAAGGGAGCGTTGTATGAATTTGTCGCCGCAACTAAGGGGCACGATTAAATCACCAAATTTATGTATAGAAATAAGTTATATGTATAAATTTGGCGCGGCCAACTAAGGGGCTCGATTAAACTCGATTAAGCACGATTAAATCACCAAATTTAGCACAAAAGAAAGTTATATAATTTGGCGTTGCTTTTACCCAAGTGATTAGTTTAATTGTAATATTAATTGATTAGAAACGAAGTGGAATTCAAGGTTACAAATAACTGTTAAATAATTGTTAAATTAATTTGTTAAAAATAAATTTAAAAAAAATGGCTAAATCGTCAGCAATAGATATGGCAGCAATTGAGCAAATGTTTAAGCAGTTGACCTCTAAAATTGAAAGTAAAATTGATGATACAAATAATGAAATTGATAGTACAAGTAGTCTATTAAATAGTGAAATAAAAGATATCAATAAGAAAATAGAAGAAAATAATAAAAGTTTAGAAGAAAGTAATCAAAAATTAATAAATGATGTTAATAATAAAATAGAGCAAACTAATAAATATTTGTCTAGCGAAATGAAACAAATAAATGAAAATTTGTCTAGCCAAATAGAACAAAGTAATAAAAAAGCTACATTTAAAATAGATGAAGAAATATCTAATCTAGCTAGTAAATTGGATAGTACTAATAATAAAATAGATGAGAGTAATATTAGGTTTGATAAGCATACCGAAGAGGTTAAAACTATGTTAGAGGAATTTAGGAAACAAGTAAACACTAATTTTCGCCGTCAAGACGAGAAACTAAATAAGTTTAGAAACGAATTTCATGAAGGTTAGAACAAAAATTAACCCTCATTAATAAAAAATTCAGCGAAGTAACAGCTGAATTAAAAACACAAACACTTCTAAATAAAGAAGAAATCCAGAATAATAGGGAAGAGTGTACCCAACTGGGAGAAAATATTAAAGAAGTTAAGAAACAGGTAGAGAGTAAGGCTAACAGTGGCGAAGTATATCAAAAGGTGGAACAGCAATTAAAGGTAATGCGGGAGGATCTGACTAAGGCAATGAAGTCACAGCAAACCAAAATCGTGAGGTGTGGCGGCTATAAGGAAGAACCGGAAAACCTTGCATTTTCAGGAAACCCACATGATAATCCTGTGGAATTCCTAAAGCTGTTTGAGGCTTATGTAGCTCGTGTAAATCCACTGATGGACGACGAGGACAAGAAGGATATGTTAGGCCGATTTCTCAAGAATTGGACAGGTACGTGGTGGAAAATCATCTCGGACAGAGTCCAAACCTACTCAGACTTCAGAGAGAAATTCTTTGCTCAGTGCTGGAACGTTCAGATACAAAGAAGGGTACGCGATCATCTAGAATTTTGTAAATATCACCCGTCAATGAATATGACAACCGCCAATTATGTGCTAAATGTCATGGCACAAATCAAGCATCTAACACCACCAATAGAAGAGAGAGACCTAGTATATAAGCTAGCGCGTCATTTCTCAGAACGCACTAGAGTAGCAACCACTACTAGAGGAGTGGATACTCTAGAAAAGTTCATAATGGTTGTAGATGAGTGTCAAGATTTAGAGAGGGACCTACAGCGTGTAAGTAATCAGCTGAGTAACTACTCTAGAGAAGATCATCAAGAACCAACTTTCTACTCAACTAAGAGGAGAGACAAGGAACGCCCGAAAGAAAAAAGGTTTACCCCATATCCGGGTAATAAACCCCAAAATCGCCCGGAATTGGAGGAGAAGGGTAGAAGTAGGAGTGCAGAAAACAAACCAAATAAAGGGTATAAAGTATGTAAAACAACTATAACCTCTACCGAGCAGCAACCGTCGACTAGTAAAATGAATACGGGAAACGGGAAACCACTGCAGGTAGAAAAGAAACAAAACTAAACCTACCATTACCTGCAGTGAAACAACCAAAGAAAACAGGTAAAAAGAACGTAAGTAATAATATAAAACACGTGAGCGATAGGGAGTTCTTGTTAAAAGAAGAACAAGAAGTGGGTAGAAACCATTATCCTGAATGTCCGGAAATAATTTGTAAGATCAGTAATCTACTAGTAAGAGCGCTTATAGACACCGGCAGTGAAGTTACCTGTGTCAGCTCAAAGTTTGTAGATAATTGTCAGTTGGGAAATTGTCCCAGACTACCCGTAAAACATTGTAATATACGGGGAGCCACTGGGGCCAAAATGCAAAAGATAACTGAACAAATATATTTAGCTGTCAATTTAAATGGTAACCAACCCAAATTGTAGCTCTTATAGTCCCGAAACTCGTTCATGATTGTATTATTTGGGTAGATACGTTACTTGAATGGAAGGCAGAAATAAATTTTAAAAGAAATACCATTACGATGGAAATTAATACAAATAAAATAAATGTAAGTATTAAAGATATAAGCATTGGAAGTCGGTAAGTGTCATAAAGAACTGTAAGCAGCTAAAGTCATTTCAAGGTTTAGCTAACTACTATCAGAAGTTTACAAGTAAATACGCGGAAAGTACTGTTCCATTGTTAAAGTTGTTAAACAAAAGGATTAAATGGAAGTGGACAAAGGACCACGATGAAGGGCTGCAACAAGTGAAAAGTCTTTTTATAAATACTGTTGTATTAAATCATTCAAGGATAGGAGAAAGATTTTACTTGCAAACAGACGCCAGCAATATTGCTATTGGAGCACACTTGTATCAGATTGATGAGAAAGGCCAAAAAGCGGTATTAGGATTTGTAAGTCGCACACTTAAAAGGGCAGAATTAACCTATTTTACGACAGAAAAAGAGCTATTAGCAATAATGCATAGCCTGTCAAAGTTTAGAAGTTATATTCTGGGTGCTAAGCTTACTATAATCACCGACAATAAGGCGTTAGTATTTTTATTAAAGTGTAAATTCCTAGGTGCTCGTCTGACTCGTTGGATCTTGGCTATACAAGAGTATCAATTTGAAATACAATATTGTAAAGCGACAGACAACTTGGTAGCAGATGTACTCAGTAGAAATCCACCACCAGAAAACAACATGGAAACAGATAACATTAAATGTAGTAGCAATGATATTGGTATTTACGCGGTAAAGCATATAACAAAACCTGAAGTAGTTAGACGACTTAAGGGATTAGGGACTCATCAACAACAAGAGCCTAGGATTGGTGTAGCTTGGAGGAGTGCAGTTACCAACACCAAACCAGGAATTTCTATATATGGAGGTAAGCTATATAAGCTATGTTCCCATAGGAGGAAGTATAGGCAAAATATTGACCCATAAAGAAATAATAGTTTTAGCCAATAAGGTATGTGAGTCAAACATGGTCAAATAAAATAAATATATAATTGTTTTGAATCAAGGTCAATGATAATAATAATAAATTTTATTTAAATAAATGTTAGTATTGTTATTTAAATTTTTAACATTAATTAAGCCAAAATGATGATTAAAATAGTAATGGTCATATAAATTTCCAATATACCATGTTAAGTTAAGTAAGATTGTAATCTTTAGTTATAAGATAGATGTAAGGAAAATGGTATTAGTGCAAGTTTTGTGCGGCAAAAAGTGCGAAAGAAAATGTGCAAATTTTTCATCAGTGTAAAACTGTACATTAGAAGAAAAAAATTAATGATTTATAAAATAATCAATTTTTTTATACCGAGTGGGGGTATATATAACTATTCATATTAGCGTCCTATCTGAGCGTTATATGAAAGTGTCTGACGGAGGGAGTATAGCAGCGTAAGCAAGAGAGAGAGAGCGTACAATCGCAGCCATCTCACTCTAACCTCGTCACAGCGACATCCGATACCGGTACGAACATGAAAATTTACTCAATACAAATTATCAGTTCAACCTGTGATAACTTAAAAACTAATAAATATACGGTAATTCTGAAAACAGCATTGTATTCAGCAAGTGAAGCTTTATAAGTAGCCGCAATCTCAGTTAATATAATTAACAATTGAAGAAGTTATACGGAAGACGAACGCCAAAAGGAATAACGAGAGAATTATGCTACGTAGGAATTAGGTGTTTTCACACACAGACACACACACACAGATAACGACCTAAGCAACAATATTCTGTGGTCAGATCTTTGAAAACACGTTTGCAAATACCTGTAATCAATCGATTTGCAAACACAGGAAGTACAATTTTAACTAGAAATTCTCTGCAGTTTGAAACCTGTCAAGGGGTGTTTGCTCGACCTGTTCAAGATTGTCAAAACTGGAAAAACGCATGATTTATTTGAACAACCAATCAGCATCCCGTATTTAAAACTGACGCCAATTCAAAGCGAGGGGTAGCATCACTCTTCGTTCGGATCTTCAATGCGCTAGTCGTGTATAAATTACGTACAGCAATTTTTCAATCATGGAAAAGTGTAATGAAGTATCAAATTCGAGAAGTAGTCCGCAGTGAAGATGAACTAGTACCGTTCAACAACTCTTGCTGCGTAAAACAACGTTAATTAATTAAATTATTAATTAATTAATCATCAGCCGTGAAGGACCTGTGCGACAGAAGGCTACAGCATCTGTAATTGCCAGGGCATCTTCTACAGCATTGATCAACATCAATTCTTCTGTGCAAAACCATCAAAAGGAGGATCCCTACGGATTCCTATCTTCGGTCAATGCATCAAACAGTAAGAAATAGATTCATTGATCAATGAAATAAGCACTAAACAAATAATAAAAGCAATAAACAATTTTTAAAAGACACTGAGAATTTCACACTTTGTATTTTAATTATAAGATTAGCTCTAACATAGTATAGGAGTGTTGAATGGAAAGTGAGGTGTAGTATTGGACGTGCAAATTATTGCAGACCGGTTCTTTAGCACTGGTTTTGCTGGTTTGGGAGATAGCGATCTCTTAATTAAACCAGATAAGAGCCATAGGTCGTTTGAATGTCTTAATCGTTACTTTTCACACTCACTCAGTAATTATAAGTGTTAGGGTAGAAATAAGTCCCACCATTAGCATTTTAAAGATTAAAAATAATTGATTAAAACGTTAATTAAAATAATCAAGCAAATATTAAAGTGTTATTTGTAACGATTCCCCTTGAAAACCACAATCACTGAACGAATCCTGAGAAAGAGTGTCTCCATGCGCTGAGCTAAGTTGAAACCGTGTCATTTGTATCTGGGATTTGTTCTGGCGCCCAGGTAAAGTAATATCACGGGTAAGTAACATTTTATCTAACATTCAAAATATTAGATAATTGTGTTAGATAAAAGGGAGCGTTGTAATATATATACATCTTCATACAATCACCATCTCTTATACACACGAGTTGCCCCCAAAAAAATTTAAGCTCTAACACTACAAGACTTGTTCTGGCTCGAATTCTGTAACAGCGCATGATAAAAAGCTGTTCACACAAGAAGATTTAGGAAAGAACTACCCCATAGTTATTTATCAATGCGTTAAGTATAACTTGTTAATGAAATTTCATCTTCATAAAAAACAGTTAATAAATCTGGCCAACTAACAGTTTTAGATTTTGCTAGCTAACTAATCACAACAAAAGGCAAATGGTGTTCTATAGAATACAGCATAGTAATTGACATTCTTAAACAGGTAGAGTCTTTAACTCAGTTAATTACACTAGTCACTACATGTCCACCGGACGTGCTATAACAGACAGTTAGTCATTGAACATCTGAAGTTACTGTTTATGAAGATATCTTTCATTTCATGTTTTAAATCCCATAAGTTGCTGTGTTTGTGGATTAAAATATAAGGAATAGTCCCACCTGTGTTTAGAAGGTTTAGTGTTCCTCAGAATGGGCGATGATATTGACTACGGTGCAACAACTGTTGTATCCGAAATCCTGGTGCTTCATTTCATCCTTAGGGCAGTCGTTTTAGGCTGGCAGTGTCGGCATTTCTGGAGGTCTGACGGGGTTGGGGACGTGCTGCGATATTCTGCAGATGAAGACTGATTGTCTGTCTCCATCTTCGTTGTCCCTTTCTCTTCCCGGCTAGGCGGGAACCAGGAAAACATTTTATTTTTAGATAGCCGTAAGGAAAAATACCCTCACACAATCCTTTCTCACCCCAGCAAACACAGATCACAGACACACACTGTCACAATTCTATTCCGAAAGCTAAGTGTTAATAGAAATATTACTCCTCACAAATTTTTAAAATTATCAACTTTTAGAATTCAAATTACATTTAACATCAAATATTTATTACTTTACATTTGAATATAATTCTAACGGCATCTTCTATTTAATTTTCATACACGCAAAGACAAGTCGGCAACGTGCTCTTAACCATCCATGACGCAATACACAAAAAGATCACACACACACACACACACAAATACATACATATATCATAATATAATACCCACGCAAGCTCTTAGTTAATTAATATTAATGCAACACTTGTGGCTCACCTGAAGCTCTTTAACTGATCACCAACTCATTTCAAAGGATGAATCTCAATTTGTAACGCCACCAGACCAGTGTCCCGTTCGAGTGCAAAAGTAGAAATGAGACAGAATGTCCGTTCCTGCCGTCCCACCACGAGGGCAGAAAATTGAACAAAACAGCTGACGAAGCGCAGCGAACTAGATCACACAGTCATAACTACTGTACCGCTACATAACGGTCAAGGACGAGGGATATAGTCAAGCTGTGGCCTTGGCCGCGTGTAACCCTTGATACTGATATACAGTCGGCATTGTCGCCACGAAATACGACCGGGTAATTAAATCTTTAAATTACAACGGCACAATGGAATCCTGTAATTCTGGCCTTGCACCTTTTTATTACATCATCCATTAGTCTATAAAAAGTAGTAGACTAAGAACATCACCTTGGCGGACTCCTGGTGATTTATAAATTACGATTATGTTTTTTAGAGACTCTTAAAATCTTATATTGTTTTGTTTATTACACGACTAACTGTCATGTCGAGCAACGTCTGGTTTATTTTCAATACCAACTGCTTTGGGTACGTTAATAGACCTCTGCCCTGGGTAAACAGCTGAGGAAAATATATGCCATGGGACCCATAAAAACAGTGTGTTGAGTTTGTATTTAATTAAATCAGACCAAGAATATAATTAAACATATTTGATTGCACGCTGTTATTTATTTTGAACACACATTAACAGATGCTGTGCAAGGTTATCAAAAATTCTTTAACTATAAGCGAATTTTTTAAATTAACAACTTCTAGACTTACTTATGCTTGTAGGCCTATAAAAAACGTTTCGATCAACTTTAACACTGTGATAATTTGAAGCATGTAAAAGATATTTTAAAACCTAGTAAAAGATATTTTTAGCTCTGTGAATGTTATATATAATGAAGTATAATACAACACTAAATTTGTTACAGGTGAAGAAAAATAACGGAACTTGAGTGCAACGCCACATAAGACGCAATTAAGTGTTGCTATTAAGGTTGTAACGACGCGTGAAGTCATAAACAGTACCTACTGCCAGAAAGTAACGGCTCTCTAATGCCTACCGCAAAATTAAGTTCACCTTCTCATACTTGAAGATTCATTTGAGGAAACCTTTGATAAAGCTACTGACACTTCAAACCAGAGTAAAACTAACCATTTTGTAATCTGTGTTAATATTAATAAATTTATCTCCCGTAGTGTAAAGTCTCCAATTTGATTATTTATTTGTATTTAAATATTTATCCATTTAATAATTTATTATGCAGTCGGTCTAGGATAATACAATTTAAGTTATGTAATTCATAACCTAAGACAATACCTATAAATGTATTGAATCTTGGGTTGAATCACAAAATTTCCAACAATCGAGTACATTAAAAATGGTCACAGGAAGATTTTTATTTCAAGAATATGAATATATATGCCTTTCTGTTACGACAAAACTTTTGTTATGAATGTGTTAGTAGCCAGAGTGCAGGTTATAAAGCACTAGGCCGAGCCTATTTGGATTATATGCAACAGGTCGTAAATAATGCAGGAATAACAAGGTGCTCGAAAACGAAGTTATTCGAAACAAAAAAGTATGACTTTTAAGAAAAATAGGCGAGAAGTTGTAAGTAAAGTAGAAAACAAGAAGAGAGAGATAGTATGGTTGGTGGAAGAAATAGTGAGATAGATAGAGGGGAGAGATCGTGAGAGAGCGTGTGATGGGGAGGAGGAGACAGAGAGATCCTTACTGAACACTGTGAAATATGTATGGATTAAGTCAGGTTAGAAAATCTATTACAATCTCTCATCAATCAATGTCATTTGTTATTATTATTATTATTATTATTATTATTACAAATAAAAGTTAAATCATTCTTAATTATTGTATTGTTTATGGGAAGTTTTATAAAAGTTAATTTAAAATGAGATCGCTTGTAACAGCTTCCAGTATCATAAAATTGTAAATTGCTTTTCGAGTTTTTATCGCTACTATAAAAATCAAACAAACCGTAAAAAGAACGTTTTACTATGGTGATAACTCTGGCTAGCGATAATAAACGTTAGCGATATGCTCTCTCAACGTGGCGTGGCAGGAGAGGTACATGCTTGCAGACAAATTTTGTTTCCCGGATTCAGTTCAGAGTCGACAAAACGAAATATATTAGCTGTCCAATCTTAACGTGTCTGTCATTCTGGTTTTCTGTCTTAATTAATCAGACGATAAATACAAAATATAATCTCATTAGTATTTTTAATAATATATTCAATAAAGTGAAAGTAAAATGTGCTTCACTTGCTTGGTTGATTAGTTACGCGTGTGAAAAATCTGAGGAATTCTCTTGTGGCAACCCTCAGGGTTGTCTCTGCGGTGAACTATATTCCGGGGGTGGATGATCAGTAGTGAACTTTTACTGTATCACTTACTGGTAATATTCAGTGGATTCTTTCTTTGTACGCAAACTGAGGAATATCGTTAACGCGGAATATCATGTATTTCACTTCGATTAATAACCTGGGTGACGTCACGAGGAAAGCAGTATCACAGAACCTACCTATTAGACTACCGAGTTAGCTATTAATGTTTGTAAACTGTTAATACTGATTTTTTTTACCACAATAAACCGATACCCTTTGCAGATCTAAGATGAGTCAGAATATTTTAGCTTTGGGAAGTTATGAATTGTACGAATCAATTATATAAAAAAATCAATGCAATAAGTAAAGTGTTTTACAGCACAGATCGTCAGTAGAAACAGCCGTCTCAACATAAGTCTAACACGTTTGATAATTAAAGAATACTGAATGTCTAAAATCTTATAAAAGCTATAGGCCCTGCGCAGTGAAAGAGTCTCGTACACATTTGTTTAAATTAGTTTAGGTTTATTACGAACTATTCGAAGATGTCTCGAATAAATGAGGAACAGTACAAAAAATGTAATCGCTTTTCAGCAATGAAAATCGCTTAAAAAAAACAGGAAAAGAATCTTTATATACACAGTGACTATTACTTGTAATTACTGCGAATGTAATATGTAATAAAATGCGGTACACTCTCGTCCGAATCCCACCTCCATCTGTGTAACAAGTTCCACTAATATCGTGTTTAAAAAACTGTCTTTACTAAATGGAAATATTACAGCGTTCAATCACGTTTTCGTTCTATACAACACACTGATAAAAGTTACAATAATTGCGTTACTTCCTCTGCAGTCCTATAGTATTGCGCCCCCCCCCCACACACAGACACACAATTAATAGATATTTGCATTCCCAATCTAAGTGATGTATAGAAGTAATCTACTTGACATCTGAAAACTTCCAAACGTGCTAATTAGAATTTTGCGAAATTAAATATATTTAAGACACTCAAAATAATATAGATAAAGTGTATGTAAAGACGAAGGCTTCTGTAACAGTTTTCCATTATACTGAATGAGTAGGCGATATTCATAAGTAAAGGAAACGACCTCCTGTCGTAAATAACTGCTAGCATTGTGAATTTGACAAGCAGTGTGACGTGACCACTACTTTGGAATTACAGTCAATACGGTTACTCGACACTGTATGAAATAAAACAGACTGTTGGAGTTCAGTGTGCAATTAAAGGTCAAAGCTGACCTTACTTAAAAGGATCGTACTAGTTATTGCAGCGATGGGTGAGATTCTTAAGGTCCTACTCAAACAGCGCATGCATAAGTTAACTATTACACCCAAAGTGACAAAGTTCGTACACAAGAAAGTAATGGAGAGTATGTAATTTATGTGTAATTACTTACCAAGTGTGTATTTAGAGTTTTCTCGGAAAGTAAGAATCTCTCCATATCCTTCGCGTGATAAGAATAAATATTAAACTTTTCGAGTTGGTAGATACCAAAAATAGCAATTGGTAAGAAATCTTTTTATTAGAAGCGCCACAGTGTTTTTAGAAAAAGATTCGCAAAGTTTTTCATATGGAGCATAAGTGTCATGGACAAACTAGAAAAAATGAAGGAAATGCTTGGAGAGTTTCAAGATGTGGTTGTGGAAGAACGGGGACAATTAAATACGCAACGAAATGGACAGAAAAGACATTAAATAAAGATGGATTAGGAAGAATAAGTGACGAAAGGAAATCTGTTGGAACTATTAGAATGAGATGGATCCAACTATTAAAGGTAGTTGGATGGTTACATCTTTGAAAGAATCGTTTAAGGAAATAAATAACAGCAGAACAGATTGGTAAAAAAAGAAGATTAGGAAGAGAAAAAGAAAGAAGAAGACGATATATATTGACGGTTTTGATGATGGGGCGAAATACAAAAACATTACAGACCCAACACAGGAACGAACGTCATGGAGAGATCAGTTTATCTGAACCCTGCCTTCGAACAGAATCAACATTGATGATAATGATAATGATGATGTCGATAACGACTTTGATGTATATGTAGAAACACACACACACACACACACACACACACACACACACACACACACACACACACACACACACACACACACACACACACACACACACACACACACACACACACACACACACACACACACACACACACACATAAATAGGCTCACAACAAATATATAGTAGTACACATTATTTCAAGATTGGTTTATGGAATCATCCATTTCCATTCATCCTCCATGTTTCTACGCCATCCTCAGGACTGTCTGATCTGCAGCACGCGTTTATATGGGTGTCGTGTGTTATAGTAGTGGCGTATATAGTGTTATGGCTTATTGGTGTTGGCAATTTTATGAAGCAGCACAGATGTTATTGTACTTGTTATTCATTATCATATTTATGACTATCTCCATTGTCCATTTATTTCTATAATAAAAATGAAGCAAATACGTAAAATTTTGTTATCCTCAAAAATTAGTTACATAAAAATATTTAATAGTGTTATTATTACTGTTAAGATAAAACTTTTTAACAAACAACCGTAGCCTAAGTAAAAATGTTAGTGAACCTTAAATATTGGCCTTGTGGTATCCAAGTTAACAACGATAATACCCACGTCGGGGGTCGTGTAAATACTGTTATTCCAACGATGTAAGTTATTGCAATACCACTACTTACGTCGTACTCCAAAGACCTTTCGGTGTCTCCACCATTATCAACTCCTAGATAACTTCAGCCAAATGGCCCAGTAGACCCGCCGCGTCGTAAAGACACGCTCACGACCTGTCACGTGTGCAGCCATGGTAAGCAGTTAAGAGCAATTGTGAAGGCTGTGGTACACCCCACCCACAGCAGTTCCTCTTCGTTTAGCTCCAATTGGAGTCGCCTCCTCACAGACCTTTTATTTGATTTTGCACCTTGTAAAGCTTCGTTTCTATTCAACCCACCCACGCCGGTCCGGAGTTTCTAATAGATTTTGTGTCTTGGATACAGCTGTTTCCATTAAACAAATTAGTGGATCAATTAATAATTTTTAAACGCAGCTTCCAAACCTTAAACGGAAGACCGAAACTCCGAGGAGGTCGTTGCTACTTGGCGTACGGGAACGCGCTTTATTCCGGAAATCACTCCGTACCAGACAAGACATCTGCTATACCATTTCTACCATCTGCTATTCGAGGTTGGTATGTGTCATGGTATTAGACATATAACCTGTAACTCTGTATTGATTAAATTAAAATATCACTACACAATACAGACTGAAATTCCAAGCGAAAGAATTTTAAAACGGAATTTTGTTTTATAAAAGATAAGAAAGTCATTTAAACCTCAAACAGGTGAGTTCAATTTCAAATGTAAATATGCAATTTGGGCAGCACTGTCCGATTAGAGTTCTACTGAGGATTGTGGATTGTGGTTTTCAGTGCACTATATTTTAGAATGTAATTTATGCTCTGCAAACACTGTCTTTATAGTCTGTGTATGTTTGCTTGCCATCACTAATATTTATTTCGGAATAGAACACTGCTCTATTTAATTTCCTGTTAAAAGCGATTTTATTTATTATGTAGAAAATAAAATAATAAAAAATAAAATAAACATTTTATTTACAAATAATTTTGTACATGTATAAAAGTATCAACTATAAAGTTTTATACATTTAAATAATAGTCGAAATCGCAATATATGATTGCAAAAAATCTTCTGATATTTTATTTTAGAGCTAAGTAGCCCTAACTTTATAGTTTTTAGTGAAGGAGTTTATACATCTTATATGGAGGCATTAGCCCAAAACGGTTTATATTTGGTATATTATATTAACACCTAAAACGTATCTGTGGTACTTCTTTCAAAACTGAAATGCACACTTTGTAATTTGTTTGTCAGCGTGTACTGATAAAATAAATATTTTACATTGAATACTAGTATGTACATTTGTGTATATCGTAAAATATTTACTCCAGAGTCTCTGGCATTTTTAACGAAGGAATGGCAAAAATGATCATTTTGGTAGGAGAATAAGAAAACTATATTTCCTGACGTAAACAATTTCAACATTATTCATGGCTGACTACATTCGGTTATTCCACTCGTTAATTAATTTATCGTTTATTTGATGCATTCTTGATTACGCTTAAGAACTCTATGGATTTGAAGTTACTATGTACTGCTCTTTAACGATGTTTTCTTCTTTAGAAGAGACTTATGATAATTATGTCTGTCTTATTGTAGGTTTTCAAGTTCCTGTTGTGACGCACTGGACTGCGTCAGTCCTTTACTTGCTGAAAGTTTCGACATCCTTCTTCTTCGGTGCTTTCCTGATGAGTGTAAAGACGCAGGTAGTGT
This sequence comes from Magicicada septendecula, assembly GCA_034769895.1. NCBI lineage: Eukaryota > Metazoa > Arthropoda > Insecta > Hemiptera > Cicadidae > Magicicada > Magicicada septendecula. Next base: position 104,944,130 of record CM068375.1, read on the forward strand.
TGAGCAGAAAGTGATTCAATAAAGAATGCATACTAGAAAAGAACTAAAAATAAATATGTATTAGCATTCGTAAAAGCTCTAAACAAAAAAAATATAAAATTATGGAATGCAAAGGAACAGTTGATTGATGCTTCTGGCCTCCCTCTCTGTCTGTTAGTGTCTCACTGTGTGTGTATGTGTGTGTGTGCGTGTTTGCGTAATTACATTAGATTTATTTTTCAGAGGAAATATAATAATCTACAAATGAAGCTATAATATGATAAGTATAAAATAGACTTCAGACCTGTATTGATTTTACAAAATAGAACGTAGAAGTAGAAATTGTTTTAAATGGAAATAGGACATTTTACAAAACAGAACGTAGAAGTAGAAATTGTTTTAAATGGAAATAAGTCCTACGATGAAATAGGAACAACTAATTGGGGGCTTTGTGCAATTGATTTACATATCAAAATTTGAAAATAATTTCAAAATTGTAAACTATTTTAACACATAAATACGTTGAGAAAACGCTTCTTTTTTGGAGCTTAGGGCTTAAAATTTCGAAATATTCATTATTAAAACCATAATTTTTAATTATTTTAAAACCGACAACAAAACATTTGTAAAACGATCATCACCAGCACTACCATTATTTATCATCACCATCAAAAGCAAACTCATCAATTTTCTTCATGTATAGTCTGTCGCGCCCTCTGTCCGTGAAACGAGTCACACAGGCACTTAAGAAAACCAGTCTGTATTTAACTAGCACAGAAACAAGCTGAGCGATAAGCAAGGTTTTGTGTAATTTGAAGGAGCAATACATAGGTGTGGCTTAAAATCGGCTACGGAGAAATTGAAAATCTGTATCGACTAACTGCGTGAAAGTTCGCAAATTAAAACGAAAAGTTGAAATTAAAAATGCAGGTTGAATTTAATTAAGGAAAGGAAATATTTATAATCCAATTTCCCTTATTTTAAAAAGAAATCAAAACAAGTCGACCGATTGGCACAATCCAATACTTTTATTAAGAGTTTAGAAAACGTAGCAACAATTGTTTGTATAAATTAAAATATCAAAGCCATAAACCGACCTTATCGTTGAATTGTATAACGGACATCAGGGATAAATATTATGTAAGTATTATGGTACCAGCCTAAATTATTGTAATAATGAAGCCAGCACACCAGGTAAAATTCTGTTTTACACCAATAAAGTTTTTCAGAAAATGAATTCATAGATAAAACACAACAAATCGTGAAATGGGATGAATTCTCGGTCTTTTTCAGCCGTGGCGCGTCCTCATCCTCATTTTTAGCGTACAAGATTTCTATTTTTTTACCAATATTATTTTGCGCCATTGCCTTCTATTATCCCCTCGTGTTTAGTTATTCTTTACTCACTCTAATATACTTTTTGGACATTTATTCTGAGCTTCTAGTTTAACGTATCTAATTAAGTGTCGATTTTGGTTCTCTAATGTTCTGTATGTAGACCTAGTCACTTCTGTTCTTCCCCATACTTTTGTTTTCTAAATTTTGTTCATACTGAACGTGTAGATGTCTGTCCTATTATCAAGTTTCACAGTTCATGTTTTATCTCTTTCTTTTTTTAGAAAGGGCTAAATAATTTAAAATTATTCATTTTATTTTAAAGATAAAAAGCAAAGAGACACGGCGACCATCTCCTACTCCTGACCTTATACATTATGTTAAGTAGGTCTAAAACACCTGCCTGCAATTTACTTTCGGAGGCAAATGGAACTTGAAATTAAACTTTTTACATCTAAGAGGCGACCTAACGAACCATCGCAACCTTTAATCAACAACCAACACAACTCACTTTTTATTATTTTTCTACAAAGGAAATTTACTTTTTTTTATAACAAGGCAATAGAGATAATAATGTTGATATCAAGGAGAAACATTAATACGTTTTTGTGTATCTACATTGACAATCATATATTATTTACTTTGACTGTAAATTTAATTGTATTTTTCATTACAGAAGTACTGACCATGGTCCTGTAAATGTTCACTCGCTTCCACTGAGGCAACTTTTATGAGCCAGCTGACCGTTTTATATTAAAAAAATTGTTATTACAATCACTTATGAGCCAAAACAAAGGCAGAGGAATTAAACAGTATTGATTATGGTCCAAGTCACGTTATTGATAATAAATTACCTTATTTCAAATCCGTCCAGTGACTTCGTTGCGTTGTTTTTGTTCCAACCGAACGTTACACGTTGCGCACCGAGTCGGACACGTGTGTTTAAATAATGCGCTTTTATGAATTTTAATATTTGACGATCTCTTCCCGAGTGATACGTCTGATGATGGGACATAGTTCCCGAAACGCGTAACAACAAAAACAACGCAACGAAGTTATAGGACGGATTTGAAATTAGGTAATTTATTATCAGAGGAATTAGTTTATGTACGTGAATATTTCATGTTTTGTATTGTATGATGAATGTTTCATCAGCAATAATTTTACAGGATTACGGAATGATAGTTATGAAATAACTGTACCTAAGCTTTTACAAATTTTCTTTTATTCGTAAGTATCCCACGATGGTTGTGTAAGGATACTTTCCTCACTTAGCGAAGGATAGAATCCTCTAAGGACTGTTTCGCTGGAGACATGTGCAGTAGGCTTCTGTACACTTATGTACGAGATGATATTTTCTGCTTCACGCTTCACGTGAAGAAGTATTTCTATGTTATTTTTTCATTATGTTTAAGCTTGAAGGCAGTTACGTAATTCTTGTGAAAGGCAAACCATAGTTCTTTAAACGTAAGAGCCATTGGATAACGTAGTGGTTAAAGTCTACTTTTTAAAATTCAAATATGACGTAGGCTTGTGTCATACAACACACTTAGGTAAGAGGGCCTGAGATTCAGAGAGAGTTTGACGCACGATAAGAAAGCGTCACGCACGGTGGTAAAGTGTAGTGTTGATATATAAATAAGATATTCATCTGTAAAGCGTGTGAACCTAATGAATTGAACCCGCAAAGCGTTTGTTGACCAAAGCGCATATGCTTACTGAGTAGTCAGAAACTATTCTGTTTGTGTGTGTAAGATAAATAATGTCATGTGGCCAGCAGAGAATAAACGCTTCTCTTGTATATTTTATGCATTTGTTTCACATAAGTTTGAAATATTATTTATTACCATTAATTATTTGTTTCATACACATTAACTTAATTTACCGCAACAAGCGACGCGTTGTACTAGCCATGCAACAGTCCCACTAAACACAAAAGCCGTGTGTTATGCCTTGGTCCTTTACGGACTGTTGAGCATAGGTTAAAAAACATTAACTTAATACAATATTCTCAGCGACTTGGTACACACTAGGAATTTTTTTCTTATTTGGTGTTAACACAGATTTGCTACAATCAAAAGTTGTAAGTTTTTGTTTTCATGCAATGAACTGTTGGTGATTTAAATTTATAGTTTTTTATGTACTCGCCATTATAAAAGCGTTGTAATACCAACTAGACCGTTTAGTACTTAAACCATCGTTGGATCGAAACCAAGAGAATAATAATAACTCCCTTCATATGTATATGTATAAATGTATACATACAGGATATATATGTAGTCCTTTCTGTATGGAATATTATTGCTTATAATACTTATGATGACAAGAACGATCATGATTATATAGACTTTGTATGTATACGTGGAAAAATCGTGTACTGCTCTTACGTTGTGATGTGCGAATTATGAATGAACAAAATTTACCGACTGCCCCCCCGCCCATAAAAAGGGGAGAAACAGAGACAAATGTTCAAGGACACGGGAGAGATAAGCTGCTTGAAAATGTAATATAGTGAGTTAGGAAACAATGAACTGAGGAACAGTGTGTGTGGGCGCACAAACGTATGTGTGTACATGAGAGAGGAAATGAGAGAGAGAGAGAGAGAGAGAGAGAGAGACAGAGAGAGAGAGAGAGAGAGAGAGAGAGAGAGAGAGAGAGAGAGAGAGAGAGAGAGAGAGAGAGAGAGTTAAACTGACAACAGCACAGTACTACTAAGCGGCTTTGTGTCAAAAGAGAAAACGAAATATTTCACAATAATAAGCTTAGCATTTTCAACAGGACTTTTATACCATTACAAACAAAAGGTAGGCCTACAGGATGTTTTTATTGGTAGGAGTCGACAACACAATCTTTGTGCTGGGGATTATTCCCCAGTAGGGAATATTTGTGCGTAGGGATTACGTAAAATTAAATGACATGTCAGAAAATGTTTTAAGCGTTAAATTTTTAATTTTACCAGTTTTATCCGTCCTGTGACTTTGTCATGTCGCGATAATCACGCGTTCGAAGGCATATGTTATGCCTTTCAGTCATGACTTCCACGCATTTCATTCAGGCGATATTACTCCTTATGGGTCGTTACAACACATACAAGACAAAATGAAATAGACGTACCCATAACAGATAAAAAAGAGGTACAACACACAAGCACACGCGCGCGCGTTATGCGTATCGAATGAAAGCGTGCACAAGACAGAACTATTAATGTTCTTATTATTCATGCGTTTTGGATCTTTCACGTGCAGTAAACATAAAGGGTTCGCTTCAGAGACGCGCCACTCTCCATTTTCACAGTGATAAAAGATTGTATCATTTAGTTTTTACATCAGTTCCATCATGGATTCTGATGAGGAAGTTCTTCTCGTTGCTCTTCTCGTACGTCGGCGACGCCGTCGTAGACAACGTCGATTCTGGATGGACCAGATAACTGTGAACGCTTGGTAGTGGGACAGTTTAATACACTAATGAGCGAGCTAAAAGCAGTCAATGCGAAATTTCTTAATTACTTCAGGATGTCACCGAATTCTTTTGTACACAAGAAGGATCAGTGCCATGGCAAGACAGCAGAATGATATATTGAGCTTTTTCAGAGAAACCTTGTCCCATGATGTTTCACTATCGATCCATAGTCATAATAAAAAATATTTCAATAACTTATTTTGCGTTTTATTCAAAATGTGTTCTTATTTAAAATATATCTCTCAGTGGAAATATTTGTTTGAAAATAGAAAGGGTTTCTATTTATATGAATATTGTTCGTTTCTCACATCTAATTTGTTTCAAAGATTTTGAGAGATTATGTTAAGAACGTTACACACACGTACACTCTCTTTACCTTCCTCCTCCCACCCTACAGCCCTCTCTCTTTCACACACACACACACACACACACACACACACACACACACACACACACACACACACACACACACACACACACACACACACACACACACACACACACACACACACACACACACACACACACACACACACACACACACACACACACACACACACACACACACACACACACACACACGCACGCAAGCACGCACGCGCGCGCGCGCTAATCGTATTACAGTAGACAAAATAGTAATAGTTTGTTGTTGAGTAATCAATTAACTATTGGTTTCCTGTAAGCCAGACCTAAACCTGTCTGCAACTGTAAACTGTCTGCATTGTTCGCAAGATTGTTTTGGCTCATATGTGCTCAATTAGTGTTTCCATAAACATTGTTGAGACCGTCTCGCCTGAATTCGTTAATATGCTATTATGTAATTTATAAGTCATTGCTCTTTTTATTGTGTTGTAATTATGATAGTCAACAGTAAACTGTTATGGTTAGAGACTGATCTTGGAGGGAGAATATTGTTACATATATGTTATACTTGTAGGAGCCATAGATGCAAATGTGTACGACTGTTGCAGAGAATGATGTTAATTTTTTTATGGTGCAATGCCATACAATAGGATAGTAATTAGAGAAAATATTACATTCATATTTATTCAATTATTCTTGCATTATTTTAATATTATTATTAATAATAATACAAACTTTTGGACAAGAATATATTTTCTAAAATTTTTTCAATATAACACTGTTTAAGTACTGTTACTGTAAATAATTATTAATTTGTATATCTGATGATGTTTGTTAAATTATTGAAACAGTGTTATATTAAAAAAATAATTAAAAATATATTCTTGTACGAAAAGTTTTATTATTATTATTATTATTATTATTATTAATAATAATAATAATAATAATAATAGAGAAAATACATCTAGAAAACCTGTTCAAAGCGGAATTGCATGGGACCGAATTTTTTTCCGGATTGGACAAGTACATTTCACTGAACTCTGACAAAAATATAACAGAGCTCTTTCCATTCTCTCCCTTTTGCCATTTTGTTTGAATATTCATTGCATCTCGGGTCCCAAATTGCCGGTCTCTGTTCCACTTCAGTTATTAATCGATCAGAATCAAAATCTAACATGATTGTTTTAAAAGTGTTTAAATAATTTTTAGAAACAAGAAAGTCTTAAAAAGTTTAAAAACAAACAGTAAGAAAACTCCAAAAGTTTAATAGAAATTACAGTGTTAATACACGCTTCACAACGCTACTCTGAACACTGCTGTGGCGCCACTGAAAGTGGTCCGTGTGCAGGCTCCAACGCCACAAATCGTTGTCACTAGTGGCGGGGACTAGCTTCTGCTTGCCACAGTCGCGTACCACAGTCGCTCGTGTGCAAGGGTACAATTTAAAACCATGTAAAACAACCGGGCGCCACAGAGTGGCCCATGTGTCAGCAGCCTAAGATCCACAATACACGCACAATGACAATATAAACATACTCGTAGTAGTCGTGTAGTAGGCCTAAGTTCGTATGGTTCTCACCGTCAATTCTATACGTAAACGCACTCGCGCGTGTATGTTTGTGTTTTGCGTTTTTTGTGTGCATCTATTTTATGTTCTCTCTGTCAATGATATGACGACCTCTAAGGAGTAATGACATAAGGCATATGTCTCGAAACGGATCGTGAGCACAAATATTGATGTGACAGGACGGATGAAACCGTAAAAAGTAATAATTAACTTTACCCATATAAGTGACTTGGATAGGACACAATCCTAGCGTAATTGGAAATGCTTAATTGACTCCTTAGGAGTTACTTACATTTTGATGGGAATAGTGAGTCACTGTACAACCATGTTTCTTCATTGCCTTCGTAACTGATATGTTTGTTTATATCATTTGCTGTTCTTTCCACTTACTTTTCATGCTTTGCCTTCGTTAAAAAAATGTCAATCTTCATGTTTTGATTTTCCTCTTATATTTATTTTTCTTTCGTCATCTAATTCTCTGCAGCGTTCATTTCAGGACGTTTTTAACACCAAACATTCATTGTTGCTTCTTAAATATGATACCACCTTACGCTTGACCCTTTAGTAATTTAAATTAAGGTGTTTTACTTTATTATTTCTTCCAATATGTCTGTTATGTTTTGATATGTAAAGTTCTATATTGTCCCAAAATTATTTTACTTGTCTCCACCTTTATGATTATTTACTTTAAATGCTTTGAATTTATTCTCACCTCTGTTAGTAAGGCAGATTACAATCCTTTGTATGTTACCTCAAGTCTTGTTGGTTTGTTGTGTAGTATTTATTTTGTAGTTTAACATATCTTCCTATGTTTATTAGTGGTTTATATAGTTAATATGTATTCTTGATTGTACCATTTTAGAAATTAACATACTTTTTCAAATCTGTTACTTATAAGAAACTTAATCTTTTCACCTTCTTTTAAGTTTACATTTTTTGTCTCAATTTCTATTTTTTCCTCTATTTTTCTTCCTACTTACTTTTGAAATTCTCATTGTCCTCTAATAATTATTACTAAAGATTAATTGTATGAATATCAACAAAATGTTGTTAATAAAATATAAATGTACCTTGTGGAAATATGTTACATGTGATTTTTATGAAACGGCGATCAGACAACTCCGAATACAACATTGATCAGCATAGGAAAAGAAAGTTTTGTTGGGTCTGTTATTAATTTTATTTGTTGCTGAAGTTTTAACGAACAAGAAGCCAAGGTAGAATTTCATCAACATAGTTGCTCTACAGATGGGAAAAGTTTCTGCAAAGTGCGTATTGGGCAAAATGTGTTAAATAAAACTGAATAATACGGGTAGAGTGTAATACAACGGTGGAGAGAGGCACGTTGTAAAACAAAAAGAAATCAAAGTTAACTGAAACAGTAATAACACGCTTATAAGCGGAGGTGATCAGCAGCATGCTTTGTTGTATACAGTGTATTTTTTTAATAAAACAATCAATTTTTTTTGTTAGTAAGTCGTCATAAACAATTGGTGAACTTCCAAATAAGAATTTCTCCAATACATACCTTGTACTGTGTGGGTTTAGATTTGTGACTGCAGATTGTCTATACACCATAGTTTCCGAAAGGAGGTTTAGTCCTTCTCCCATCACCAGTGTGTTGCGTGATCTATAGAGATTTCGCTGGTCTCATAGGCAGTAAAGGGGCGTTTAAGAAGAATTGAATAATACGACTATGTTAAAATTTGGTCACATACTGCAGTGTCAAATAAATACCGGGAATTGTTCATTTGAAAAGCCCACGTAAAAGGTATGAAAAACATTTTTTTTGCGTAAGTTGGTAGCAGTGTAGCTAATTGTTACGTAGAGTTGTGGGCGATCTGTCGACTAGATTGTTTACAGCTTTAATTAGGTTAGTTGACCTCAAGTGGGCTCTGCTATTTTTAAAATGGACAAAACTATCCAACAAAGAGTTTACCTCAAATTTTGTGTTGCCAACAAAATTTCTTGTGCTAAATCATTGAAAATGTTGGAGAAGGCCTACGGTGAGTCAGCTTTATCGAAAATACGAGAATACGCGTGGTACAAAGCATTCGAAGAAGATCGAGAAGTGGTTAGTGATTTACCTCATTCCGGTCGACCTTCAACGTCTTCGACTAACGAAAACATCGTCAAAGTGAAGGAAATGGTGATGGAAAATAGTCGTTCAAGCTTAAGAGAGATTGCTCTGGATCTGGACATGTCTCACGAATCCGTTCTCACCATTTTAGTTGACGTTTTGAGCATGAGACGCGTCGCGGCACGGCTTGTTCCGAAGGAGCTGAATTTTCTTCAAAAAGAGCACCCCCAACAAGTTGCTGAAGACATGCTTGAACAAGCCAATTCTGACCCTACATTCATGAAACGCATCATAACGTGTGATGGGACTTGGGCTTATGAGTTTGACATGCAAACCAGCCAACAAGCTTTGGAATGGCGCTTCAATAACGAGCCGAAACCGAGAAAACCACGTCACAGTCGCTGCTAAATCAAAGTTATGTTGACTGGTTTCTTTGACTATCGTGGTATTGTCCACTCGGAATTCCTTCCGGAGGGGCAAACAGTCAACAAACAATTTCATCTGGGCGTTATGAGGCGTTTGAGAGAGAATGTTTGCCGGAAAAGGCCAGATTTGTGGAAGAACAGTTCTTCGAGGTTGCACGATGATGATGCGCCGTCCCACACATCGACCCTTGTACGTGAATGTTTGACCAAAAACTCAACGAATATCATCTACCAAGCACCGTATTCACAAGATATGGCCCCGTGTGACTTTTTTTGTTCCCCAAACTCAAATTACCACTTCGTGGAAGACGTTTTGTGTCAACTGAAGTCAAAACAAAATTCGCAGGAGGAGCTGAAGGCCATACCGGAAAGTGCCTACAAGAAGTGTTTCGACGACTGGATTATTCGTTGGCATAAGTGTAACGCATAAAATGGAGCTTATTTTGAAGGTGACAAAATACATTTTGATGATCAAACCAATATTTTGTGTTTTATTGAACAATGCCCGGTATTTATTTGACAGAATGTAAATATTTAGATACAGCACTTTTTGGCAAATTATGTAATGAAATTTATCCTTTCCGCGTTACATAATGTATTTAAATTCTTTAAGATGGTATATTGTAAAGAATTGTCCGTCCCCGTATCCCGTAAAGCAATCAAACAAATTTTCTTTTAATACTGCAAGACGGTGTTGTCGCAATTATTTGAAACGTTGCTTTGTTTGAATGTTATTTAATAAAGAAAACATCTTATTGTTGACATAATCTCTGTTTTACAGATATAAACATCCAGTGCTATTAACAACTAATTTATGAAGGACTGAATTGCCATAAATAAACTCATGAGTAAAGTTTTCCGCATAGGTTCTGAAATAAAATATATTTTTGTAAGACGCGGTGAGACAGGAAGGTGAAACACTGGCGTACGCAGTCTGCCAAGAGAATCGGTCTCGGTCAGTTGCGACAAAACAACATTTCCTTACCTACTCTTACGCTGTAAATTGCGCCTCGGACTTTCATTTACTGACCGAATCTGTCATTAAGAAATGTTGCTATTCTGAATTTAGGTGATATATCAATTCTGCAACTTTTTATTTGTGCAATCAGTTATCTGTCATGTATCTGTGATGTAGGCTATATAGCGTCAATCAGTTAGTTGTCAACGTGTACGTATCACTTCATTCCGGCTCACCGAGATTGTACCGGTGAAACTAAACGTGGACGTCTCGATTGATTTTAAAACACATCCCAAGAGACGTGGTTTTGTTTTGACTTTGTTTTCTGCTGAGCGTTGTCCACTCTTCGGCTTTATAGAAGAACTACGACGAACACCTTTTGGACATTATAAAAGAACCAAAAATATTTTAAATTTAGTTCGTGTGTTCATGAATTTCAAATCAGAATAAGCCAAAGGTGAACAACTATAAAGAACTAAATATAAATTTGTGGTCCAAAGTGTACTAGTATAACTGTAACTATATATATTATGCTAAATATAAGTATAACCAATATATTTTATGCTATACTATAACTTGTCACATTATGTGGCGTAGACTGCAAGTTGTAAATGGAAATAAAGATATGTTTAAAGCCGTTGAAATTAAAAAATTAAGTTCGTTTTTGAGAACATGGTGAATTTCCAAAAAAATGTTTTATTAAGCGTCTATCGGTATTATACACTTTATTACATTTAACAACAGTTTACCATTCCCTAACTGATCGCACGAGTTTTTTTTTGAGACTGGAATATCAGATTCTTTAAATGCTTCTATGAGTTTGCCCTAATTAATTGTCTACGGGTTTGAAATTGTTTTGAAAAGTGGAATATTTATGGTAAAACCTGATAATACATAGAGTTAGCGTAACATTCCTGACAACATCTCTACATAAATGTTCCTTTATCTCCCTTAGAAATGCCTGCGGTTTCTCCTATATCTGACAGTAGATGGTTTATGGGACTTAGGAGGCCCTCAGACCAACCCACAAAACCCGTTCTTATGTTATTTTGTCGACAAATGACTCATGATTCCGGTCGTCTGAACGTTTTGCAAAAATTTTAAATCTCTGCTTGCCATGTATACAATTCATCAACGACGTTAAAAATAGCCTATAAGCTTTTAAAAATTTATATACGAACATTTTAGATTAAAAATTTTAGTAGTAGACAATAAATCAGTGTAATACATAATTAATGTAATTAATGTTTTAGGTAGGTTTGAAGGCCGAACGTGTATGTATTGATGTTTACAGCAGCAGCAGCAGCTATTTATCCATTTTTTATGTTTTTTAACTTTGAGTGCTTGCTACTGTAACAGTTTTATTCAGTATTGGGCACAAGAGTACAATTTTTTTGATAGAATAAACCTACAAGATCTATAAGTCTGTTGACGACTCTAGACATAACAAATATATATTTTAAGTCGGCAAACTGAAAATTTCAAAACTTAAAATTCAATGCAGTCAGTTGTGAATAGTTATTATTAAGTTGCCAGCTTCGCTGGTAAATAATTCTGTTGAATGCGATTTGCATTTTCCACACTAACGAATGCAGTATCACGTTGTATCGCAACTCGACAATAATGCATACTACACAACGCCTGCCTAACAAGTGTCTCATTACATGAAAGTCCTTAACTCGGCGTAGAATTCACCTCACACGCAGTAACTTGCACTTTCTATTACTAAGCAGGTATCGCTTCTGGATCGTGTAAATTATTTTGTGTTTGCGACTTCATATTAATATAATTTAATGTACAGGAACAATTTCTGGTATGCGTTTTTCTTTCTGTTTTATCACAATCGTGCAGCCAGTTGAGTTTATTGCTGAATATAGAACTTCCCTAAGAGTTACCATTGATGCAGGTGTAGTTTTTTTAGATTAGTTGGTAACGATTTTTTAGTATCGTCTGACCATCGTATTAAAAACGTTCCTCTGCTTCGTTTGTCAGTCCCCAGCTTCCCTTCTAGAAACTCACATGTCCACCAATTGTCTCATATTCTGGCGGCCTGTTCTGCCGACTTCTACTTAAGTTCGTCTATATGTTCCATTACATTCACGTCAGTGAGCGTATGTTTTACTCAATTCTCATATTTTCCTTGTAAAAAACATGTATCAATTTGTCCAACATCAAACTGGAGAAGACGTTGAGAAACGGATATACAATGCGTGAGAGAAATATAAAACGGGCAGACAAAGCGAAGTTCTCCATTCAAGAATCTTTTTCCTCTGATTTCTTTAGAGTTTTGAAAGCAGCAGTAGTTCCAAATATTGCCTAAAAGTATTATTCTTAAGATTATTCAATTTTATGGCAAGAAAGCTATAACGAGATAAGTCTTTACTTCCCAAACAATATCCCTCCAAACTTAAACTTCCTACCTTATTTTAAAAAAAGAGTAACTCATTTAAAGACTCTCGAGCTTTTAAAAACCGTATTATATGTCCCCTAAATATTTAATTCAATTTAGACATTTGAAAACATAACGGGATAAGTTGTTTTACAATCAATATTTTTAGTTCAAAAACTTAGCTAAAAGTTATGTTGTCCGATAGATTTGTACTGAGTGTTGCCAATTATCAAATTAAGGTCCATCTTACAGTTTTCAAAGACAGCCATTTACGGGTAACTGCATAGGCATACTATAAATATTTTATCATAGGCGACTTTCAGGTCTATTTTGTAATTTAATGTTTATGTTTTAAACAATAATCAAAATAACAAATAGTAAATAATTTATATTTAATCAGCCTCCATTATTTAAAATACTTATTTAATCTTATTTCTAAATTTTCGTTGTAGCAATGCTTCTGTATTTCTTCCAGATGGCTTTATTTTTGCCCTGCGTTTTGCATATCCTCACTCACTCACTCACTCACTCACTCACTCACTCACTCACTCGACTGACAAATTATAATGGCAGAAACGTTTGGCGTCAATAGGAACGAAGCACGTGTTGTTACTGTGCTGTTAGTACTTCTGCATTTTCTAAAAGTAAAATACTAAGTTTAGTAACTCACCACTACACTATTACCAAGACATCGTATAAACCTTTCACTGCATATGGGCATCAGTAGAACGTTCTGCATCTTCTTTTACATTCTTGGGTTAATTGTTCGACACACACACACAAACACACACATTGTGCAGGGAGAGAGAGAGAGAGAGAGAGAGAGAGAGAGAGAGAGAGAGAGAGAGAGAGAGAGAGTGAGTGAGAGAGAGAGGTTGATATTACGTACCTTTTTGTTCCTAATATAATGAATAATATAATAATATTATAACTAATATTGTTTAGTTATACCATATTATAATTAAAAAAAAAATGTCAACAGAGGAAAGCAGGTAAAAACAGAAAAATATCGTTCAAGCACTGATAAAAAGAGCGTGACATACGAAACGGTCATTAAATTCATTATTTTTTTTTTAAGTAAACACAAGAAAATTAAAAGAGTAAACCTGAGCAGAGATTAGCAAAGTTTTATTTAACAACGAACGAATGGCCGTCCTTTGTGTTACCTATCTAAGGCTAATGTCTTTAGTTTAAATTAAGAAAAACACCGTGTTTCTACAGTCTGAATTCAAAGTTCCCGTTTTCGTAATTAGTAACGCTCGACTGGCCTGGGTACGTACGTGCGAGTTTAATATTGTTACGACGGTCTACTCGATCGTCGTAAGTACAGTGGAAAACAAATTACAAGACACCAATTAAGTCACTAATCAACTTTAAATTTTTACAGTTCGTAATTAACAACACTGTCTTTTACAACAAATCAAATGAAAATTGTTCGCACGCAATAAAATATCCACTAAAATTAAACACAATCGTTTTACAATTATACCGTCCGATTATAAAACACCACTCGTAACTAATAACCACTTGAACTCGCACAGTAATATCGCTAGTATAACTCTCGAACCGCACGGTCAATAATTCGCACTAATACTGAAAACTTAGGCCGCTGCCGCCATGTATTTATACCTGCGCTTACAGACCAGAATGTTCGAAATTGCGTCTTAGCGTCCGGTGAACTACGTAATTAATTTCGGCCTTGACACAGTCCGAGCGGCTGGCGCCTTCGGAAAACTCTCGCGAATGCCTCTACAGTCACGTAGGCCACAAACATTAGAGCGAGATTCTTCTGGCACATTCGACAAACACGTAGATTGTTCTGTGATGTCGTAACAATATAAAACCTAAGGTAATACCTCGCTAGGCGTAACTTCTTGAGAACTATTACTATTCGGTATGAGAGCTCACAAAGGGTGAATTGTTTTATTCTCGAATAACATTATGATTTTTCGCAGATTATGAAGAAAAAATTACAGCTGGCTGTACATAGCCTATAACAAAAATAAGTAACCAATGCAACTATGAATTATACATATCACTTCCAAAAAGATAATCAGTGGCATTTCATTGAAGAGTTACATTAACGAGCAAGACAATAATTAACAATCAATTAATAATACCGGTATTCAATTCAGTTATTTGGAGCGTTTAGTTATCGTTTAGCCTATTGCTGTGTTTAACATCTCCAAAGTGAAATAGTCTTGAGCTTCTTCTTCTGTTAGTTCTGTCGAAACGGACACCATACATCGTCGAAGTAGGAATACATGTAATTTATAACGCGTAGGCCTACATGTTTTTGAAATCGGAAGACGAAAAATGTTAGAAAGAAAGTTACAGGAACGGTTAACTCAGGCGTGCGATGTCACTAAATAGTGTTTTTAAAGTTATTAAGGAAACATGAGTATGTACGGGAGACATAAAATCTTTCAGCGCTTCACTATTTCCATAAAAAGTGTAGAATAAAGAACGTTGAAACTAACCAGGGTTTTGACAACTGTATTATTCACGAAAGTCGAATGATAGAAGAGGGACCAATGTTGAAAGCGATTTTATGAGTTTAAAAAGAATTGTATTACAATTATACCGCCCGATTATAAAACACAATACTTCACTAATAACCACTTAAACGCACACAGTATCGCCCGACAATAAACTCGAACCGCACTATAATATATCGCAACTATAACCGAAACTGAACGTCGTTGAGTACGTATTTATACCCCCCAAATACTAGATTATTCCATACTGCGCATTAGCAATAAAGGAAAACATTAGAGCGTAATTCATTGCAGCCTTGACACAGTTCGCGCGGCTTCTGCACAGTCTAGCTAATGCGTCGAGAATCACGTACGCCACACAGATTCAGCTGGATTCATCTGGAACATTCGATAAACATGTAGATCGTTCTGTGATGTCGTAACAGCTGTAGTGCAAAGATAAAGTGACGATTGAGTTACACCCGAAAACTGTTGTTTTTTAACATTGTTACGATAAGAATGCTAAGATCCGGTAGTATTATCAAACCTTGACGATGGTAAAAGAGCAAAGGAAGATGAAGAGCCGAAAGCACAAAACCATCATTGCATAAGACCCCTAGTTCAGCATTTTATTTTAATTGGCAAAATATATGCAATATAATCAAAATGTATGCAAGGATCATAAACCACCGTCTGCAGAAAAGCATCTTATTTTGGAAGAACAAAACGGCTTCAGGAAGAGCAGATCTTATTCAGACAATGCTTTCGTTATTACACAGATCATTGAGAATTATCGTGGGTTCACTAAAAAAACTAATGTATCTTTCATTGACTTTGAGAAGGCCTTTGATAGAGTAAATGGAAATTTGCTATGGAAAATAGTAGATGAACGAAGATACCCACAACAACTTATAAGAACTACACAGGGCCTATATAACGTGAGAAGAATAGCTGTTAAAAATAACAGCTGTTGTAGGACAACTCAACAAATATCTGTCAGTCAAGTTGTTAAACAAGGGTGTGGTATATCATCTACCCTTTTCAACATTTATATTGACGATTTGATATGGAAATGGAAACATCTTGGTGCTTGGTGTTAAGTTATTACAAGACAGATATTTGAATGTTCTGTTGTTTGCTGACGACTTGGTTACACTTCAAAATACAGATTCTGATTTGGAAAAATCTGTTTTCAAACTTTATCAGATTTTCAAACAATACAATATGAAAATCTCTACTAATAAAACAAAAGTAATGGCATTTCGAGGTATGGAACTAATAAGAACAAAAATAATGATTAATGAGAGAATTATAGAACAGGTGAGCATTTTAATTATTTGGGAAATGATATTGGCTATGATAGGAATTATGATATTGATGTTAGGTAAGTTCCAGACGATCTGTGGGACAATCAACCGTATTTTGTACGAACAAGGCACACGGAGATATAAAATTAATCTTCAACCAAGTTATGGCAGTCCCTGTCTTGTGGCTGTGAATTGTAGACTACAACCAAGAAAGGAGACAGTAAAATACAGGCCTCGGAAGTAGCATTCTTATGGGAAATTAAAAGGTGTCCTAAACTTAGCCGTATAATGAATGAAGCTACAAGAGAAGAATTACAAGTTTTTAACTTGAATGAAAAATTAAAAGATTACAAACAACTATGGAAAGAACACTTAGAAAGAATGTCATATTCCAGACTGGCCAAACAAATCTAGAACTACAAACCTATAAGACACAATAAGACACAGGTGTGTTGGTAGACTCAGGAAAAGATGGCTGGGGGATATTTAAAGGGGGAACAGGCAGCACCTTGTTTATGCCTTATTGTGAATACAGTGATAGTTTTAACTGGCATTTTAATTACTTATCGACACCTAAATGTGCACGAAACAAGTAACTGAATATTGTGTTATTCGCTGGTGACCTGGTTATTGCAGACTATAAAAATACATTAAAACCGCCAGTATGTAGTCTATAAAAGCTACCTACCGTACGCAACATACAGTATATATATATATATATATATATATATATATTCCTACAACAAGAAGGTGACTCCGTTTGATGGAAGATATACCTTGACGAGCAACATTAACCACTAGTACTTATATCCCACTTCGGTTATTTGGACTGTGCCGTTACTTACCTGATCATCTTATTAAACTAAAACGTACACCGTAAGGCGTATACGGCGATGTCTCGTACGGCGAATCTACTGTACAAAATGTACAACATCTACTTAACTTAAATTTTTCAAGGTAATGTCCGTTCCAGTATTGTTGCACGGTAGCGAGACATGGGTCCCAAGGAGTTCCCTTATTCTAATCGGGAATTCAAGCAGGGGAGACAAAACATTCAATGTCAGTTAAAAATTGCACAGGACCACATAACATTTTCAACGATTTGATTAGTGCACAGGCATATTCTCACATATGAAAAACGTAAAGAACAAACGGGAGTAGCTGAATCGCGTAAACCGGATTATAATAGCGAAACAGGTGTATAAACAGAGACCAACAGGACATCAATTGAGGGTAACTTTCAGTTTAGATAGTTAGATAATATCTGGTCATGATCTAATCATATCTAGTCGGAACAATTTGAATAGTCAAATTCCGTGACAGGGAAGGAAGAGTAATATGAAAAATTACTTGTAACTAACAGTTATCAACAAATTTTTAAAACTTGCAAACACGCATACAGAATATAAGTAAGGAACGATACTCATATTTTAGGCAAACAACTGTTTTAAAAATGTAACTACTGCAAAAATGAAATTCGTGGTACGAAAACACACACGTATTAATGTTTCATAAAACTATAAATTTAAATAAGTATCAGCCTTAGAAATTAATACATTTCTGCTTGAAAACGGCAAATTGATTTTTTATAAAACATTTGCTACTTACGGGCGTTTTCACATTATTTCCTTTTTTTAATTCAGTATTTATTAAAATGTAATTTGACACGTTGTAATTATGTGTTTTTAATTTTGAATAACTGGTAGTGAAAATGGAAAAAAGAAACGTAATTTACTTAATTTTATATTTTGCATTCAGATTATATTGAGTTTTTACAGACACTTGACCTTCCCTTAGGTCCTGCAACCCCCTCTCCGTCTTCACACCTCACACATGTTCTGATACACGCCCTAAACAGATGTCCCACCACCCTTACATCCTCTGTTTAGTGTTCACTCATCTCTTTGACAATGACTTAAGAAGTCGAAACAGCTGTCAGAGTTAAATAAAATCCGTGAAACGTACCAAGTGTTTATATATTTTTAAAAACTTTTGTATTAATATATTTCAACAAGTGCCCAACGAGTCATCAAATTAATATCGTGACAAAAAAAATTACAGCAAGGCAAAAATAATCTACAGCAATAATCTACAAAATAAGGAGATTGAAAGTAGTAATGGAGTTTATAATGCATGATGTGCAAAGAAGGTATAAATTTGTAAAGACAAACAATCATTGGTGAGTGAGGTCTGCAAACGTCGTTTTAGTTACACGTCACTTGTGTGTTATAATCTACTGTAGTACAGTACACAAGAGTGTGTGTTGTATATGAGACGTATAGATTAGATTATAACTGAATAGATTAATCGGATACAGATTGAAGCTATTAGGTTTAAAAAAAGATGAGTCAGTGTTTTGTAAATTGCGTTTGTAAGATGAGCAATATTATAAAAATATATCAAGTTTGCAAACGGATGATGCAACTACAGAATTATGGAAATTAAATAAAGGTGGTAAGTTATCTGGTAGGCGATAATATTGGAAACAGCTAACATCGTTGTCAGACTAGAGAGATAAAGAATATTAAGACTAGGGACACTATCTTTTGCAAGAAGAAAAATATGTTGATGATGAAGACAGACACTAAGTTTTGATGATGTTGATGATGATGGTTGTTTTTATGTTTTCATTTGTTCCTTGTATATTATAATAATTTAGTAATGATATCATTGAAATACCAGGCCTATAAAATACTCAAAATTCATAGACACTTGAAATTATTATAAATTCAATTTTTGTAAAGAAATATCTTAAGTGTTAGACTCAAAAGTTAAAGAAGAATAGCGTAGAATCTTTTGTGGTACGCTACTTATTAGAAAACTGATAAACACTCACTGTTGATAATGCGGACGTATGGACTTCAAAAATCACAAACTATTTTCATTGCTGTTTGGGTACATTCTCTTTCAACTGCAGCTTTCAATTAATCGATTGTTGCACGTTTTGTCATTATCTTTGCCGTCTAATTACAAAAAATGTTATCTTTGTATCGTCTTGTGACCATGTGGAATAGATGTTCACTCATTTGTTGGGACCCCCCCTCTCCATTAAGGAAACTATAGTCTATGTTACTTATTTTCAATACTATGCAGCTGTTTTCAATGCTTTATTTAAACTTCTGCATTGTTTAAAGCTCTTATTTATATTTTTTTAATTTTTCCGTACAGTTATTATTGTGTGCGTGTGTGTGTGTCAAAACACGCACGCGCAAGCCCGCGAGTATATACGGATGTGAGAGAGCGAGGGTGAAAATACTTTCTGATAATTAGAGAACTGATTCACAAAATCTATGAAGTTAATACTATATTGTACATACTACTATATGGTAGTACCTTTACACAGTTCTGTGTTTTGTAGCACCTGTCTTCTGATCTGTGTCTTCAGTCTTCTTCTTCACCATCATGTTCAGCTGAATCATCACCACCATCACCATCATTACATTCTTCTTCCTCTTCTTCTTTCCTTCTTCCAGTTGGAGGCTCTCTACCGCTTTCTTTACTCCATGTTTACCAATAAACAGGGCCGCAGTCAAGACTTCTTACGGGTGGAGGGGGTCTTCCAAGCTCTGGGGGATTAACATTTTTATGAATAAAACTTAAAAAAGACAAAACACTTTGCTCTTGTGAGTAGGCCTACTTATTTTTAAACATTTGTAGCAAGTGGAATTTAATCCGTCGACCACTGAAACGAATTAAAGATATTTATGAAGCACATTGTACATTACATTTTATTAAAATACGTGACTGTCCGCAAAATTTTGTTGACGTTAGAGAACAGATTAATTCATCGGTAGCGCGTGTAAATAACGTTCTAATCTTTGAGTTTGGTGTTAGGATTAGATCGTATATACAAAATAACGGACACGTTTCAAGATTTTATTTGTTGACTTGTTTTCAAATTGTTAATAAAGCACTACGTCACACAATAAAAAAATAAATAAATAAATAAGTGCGGAACCAAAGAGCGTGTGCAAAAAATAAGCACGCCCGTATAAGATTCTAATAACGCGGTTTAATAGAGAGACTTTTTAAGTTGCTGTACAATTAATTACTGCACTTTAAATATTGTAAACCAATTTGGATACACTTCGTGCTGAATAAACATTCAAAACCTACTTCTTTCCTACTCGTTAAGCAATTTCTCAGTTTTAACGTGACCGTTTGCCATTACCTGTCTGCCCTGCCTGTGTGTCGAACTGTCTAACTCTATAGAGTATGTCTCACAAGA
This sequence comes from Magicicada septendecula, assembly GCA_034769895.1. Lineage (NCBI taxonomy): Eukaryota > Metazoa > Arthropoda > Insecta > Hemiptera > Cicadidae > Magicicada > Magicicada septendecula. The sequence goes on from CM068375.1 coordinate 104,964,697, forward strand.
TCTTTTGAATGCATCAACTGACGTTCGTAAAACGTGGCATGTGTCCATTACTTCACAGACCCTACTTTTTTTATATTGATTCCCCTTAGAATAGGCGGTGGGAGGCAAAATTTGGGAAGAAATTGTAAACTCCGTGTGGAAATTAAAGGGAATTTACACCGAAATCTGAATATAGCGTGCGTTTTTGGAAATATCGAAAGTTTGGGACGCCAGAGCCTTGGAAGTGAGAATGTTTCCAGGGGACGTAAAAAGCTCCGGGAATGACGTCCGACAAAGTTGGAGCCTCATTTACAACAAATGCCTGGTTCTCCTCGATAATGTCGTGCTCGTTATGACTGGCACGCCTCTGCGGTACTACGGCCTCTACTACGGCGTCCTGGGCCAATACGGGATCAAGAGGACTCTACAACAAATCCCGAATATCTAAGAGAGCTGGTCAAAGAGCTGATCCAGGAGGTTGTCGAAAATAATCCGAGACTTAATTCCGACCAGGGGCTGGTGTACATACTGATAAAGTCACAGCAAGCATTGATTGTGAAAGTGCTTGGAGAAACTGGGAAAACCTTTTTTATCAGTCTGCTGCTTTGTAAAGTTAGGAGGGACAGAAAAATAACTACAGTATTGCTGTGGCTTCATCAGGCATCGCAGCGACTCTGCTGAAAGGTGATAAAACGGCCCACTCTCCCTTCAAGCTGCCTTTCAGACTTAGCAGTTCTGAAACACCAATGTGTAACATATCTAAACATAGCAAGATGAGTAAATATCTAAATATATCTTAAGTACTGAGATACTCTGTGGCGGATGAATGGCCTGCAGAGAAGATATTGAGGTATTTGGCTCAAGCCTTCAGAACATTAGAAACATTAAAGGGGACTTCAAGCAAATACCTGTCGTGCCAAGGATGACTCGCGCTGACAAGACCAAGGCCTAACATAAGTCCTCTTACTTTTGTCGTAAAATTAGAGTTCTCATTAATAGACTAAACGTGAGGATTAATCTGAATAAGGTCGTGAGGGCCAGGGAGTTTGCTGATTTACTTATGATAATTGGAAACGGTACGGTACTTGAAGTTAATAGCGGTGTACCTAAAGCACGACAGCTTCTTTCACAGCCAACTGTATGTGGCTTGTTCCTCGGTGAGCTCCGCTGACAGTCTTGTCATTTTCCAACCTGAAGGTAAAAACTGCCAAAGCAATGTAAAGGTACTTTAATTTAAAATTTCAAATCTCATATTTTGTAACCCACTTTTACTGTGTTAGAAACCAATTATTTATAGAATACTAAATATGCACAAACCCACTCTTTTGTTAGCACTACGTACAAAAACAATTTTGGTAATATTAATATATTTTTAATAACACAAAAAGATTGGTGTATTTTTCTTTATGAATTCATTTCCAAACTTTGCATGAGTTTATGGAAAATTAGACCACATTTTATACGGTTATTTTACAATTATTTTTTAGCTTGCATTATTTATTTATTAACTATTAAACACGGATCAATAACAATCCGTCTCTGACTTTGGATATGTTAGTTTTAATTGCAGAGGTTATTATAGTAATATAAAAATCCTATAATAAAAATTCGCACTTGAGTATAAACTGAATCGAAAACTTAATTTTAGTTTTTTCGAATCTGTCGCAAAGCACGGATATCTTGCATTTATAAGTGTTTACATACGCAATGAAAACATTAAAAATTAAACACAGTAGATGAGTAGGAAAGCAGTCAATAGGAGAGAAAAGCTCAGGGAGAAAAAAGGAAAAGTAAATAGATAAATGAGGGGAAAAGCGGGGAAAAGAAGTATCAATGAAAACGAAAAAAGCAACTCTGCCGAGAATGGAAAAACAGGGAGAAGAGAGTATCTAATAAATATAATCGTGTCTATAAGCAAAGTAAAATTTTATTAAAAATCTGTGGGAATATTAACTTTTATTCTTGTGTATAGTTTAGTTTTTGGAGCTTTTATTGTCACGAACATAATAAGAAATTGTAATTAAAACGCAGCCATCCCTAGTTGGGGGAGCGTTTGTGCTTTTATCCTTCATCGCATAAAAAAGATACTGCGGGTAAGAGAGGGTGGTTAAATCCAACGCTAAATAGCAACGTAGATGATAAAGAATAAAAAGAGTCAATTTAGTATGTTCCAAACTGTCAAAAATTGTACTTTTACTGTCAAAAACGTAATAAAACTGGGAAAGAACAACGCATAAGATAATTGTTCCAATGGTATTTATTCACCTATAGCAAATGCTTATACAAGTTGGGAGCTCTTTAGTAGTAGAATATTATTAGCCCAGCTCGAAGTTTAATAACGTACCGGCTTCAAAATAACTTTTACATTTTTTCACCGTTTATGGCACTGTTCATTTTTAGAGTTATTTTTTTAATTTTGCGTCATTATTTGTCACATATGGATATTTATTTTACGTATATTTTAATTTTAGATCATATTTCTTACACCTTATTATTGTTTAGACGTTTGTATTGTTGTCAGAGTATCCAGAGCATTCTACTGTGAAGGAACTACACGCTTTATTCTTATTAAAAACCAATAAGAAGAATAAAAAAAGGTCTACAGGTTGAAGATTTTCGTTTCCAGTGAAGAAATTAATCATGCAGAAGGACATACTATTGAAGTCATAACCTGCAGCTTTGAAAATTGCAAAATGTGGGAAAAACAATCTGTTCACAATAACTCACTGGTCGTCAACCACTTTTTCCTTCGTGAGCCTGTGCGTGGTGAATGTGGCATATGGAACGAATTCAAGTCTAAGCTCCATGTACACGGAAAGATTGCACATTTCTTCATGCACTGTCACTATTTAATGACGGGCTCTACTTCATAATTGTAAAACTTTTTTTCAGATATATTTGACACACTATCTACGTTATATCGTTGTAATCGCGGCTTAAATGCTTAATTATTTTCATATAGGAACTGCGTATAAGACGAAACACAGAAGGGATAGATACGTCTCGGCAGTATTTGTATGAATGTGTATTTATATCATCATCGTCGTCGTCGTCGTACACTTTTGACGTAGGTGGGTGTGTCGTCGTCGTCATCATCATCATAATCATCATCATCATCATCATCATCATCATCATCATCATCATCATCATCATCATCATCATCATCATCATCATCATCATCATCGTCGTCGTCGTCGTCGTCATGACAATCACCATCATCATCATCGTCATCATAACATCACCATCATCAACTTAACCCATATGGCAACGTAAATGGTAATCACTCATTCCTATTAGAAATGTATTTCAGTGAGTAAATAGCTTTATGGTTCCTTTAAAACTTTAATATACTTTAATACTTTAATATAGTAATAGCCTATTGAGTAACTTTTGAAGTTTTAAGTTTTTATCTGTTTCTTGTCTTAACTTTTGTATCGTTTTATACAAATATTAAGTCCCTAACTTCCAGGCCCTGATTATTCTTAATTTAGGCTAACATTTTTTCCAGTGGCTACGAGAAAACATGATTTTGTTTTGGCTATGAAAGTAATCCAATTCATGAAACGTCTAATACATTGTAAACGTTAAAACATAATAGCAATTATTAGACTCTTATTTCAGGTGAAACAAAAAATATTTGTACCCTGTGGTATTTTAGTTTTATGACGGTAAAAAGTATATTATTCTCTTTTGTTAATATAGGAATGTTTTTCATAAAACTTAATCAAGTGTGAGTTTGTTTGCTAAATCTTTTATTTAGCAGATACTTTAGAAACGGAATTAGTGATTTAAGTATAGCTGAACTATATTGCCTGATACGAAACAAACAACGTCTTTCGTTAGTATCACTTCACAAATTCCCATCTTCATTCTCAAAAATCCTCATTATCCTCGGTCTTAACAAGGAGACTACGATAAGACGTTGTTATCTTCTACTGGACTTTCTGTTCTCCTAGTGTAGCTACTGAACTTCGACGACCAGCTTATGCACGCAGGAACCATTAGGTGTGTGTGTATTTTCAATTACTTTATAATTATATATATATATATATATATATATATATATGTTATTTGGTTTATCATTTAAAGTCTATATAACCTACACAAGCAATGAACTCAATTAAGTTTTGCTTAAAATTGCTATAGTCTTTGTCAAAACCCTGCTTTTATCTACAGCTCAACGTCATGTTTTGTTTTGCATTAAACTCATGATACTCTAAGGTGGTGTACCTCTGTAGACACACAATTTGAAAGATACGAATTTTTTTTTAACTTCGCTGTGTTAGTGTCCAAGTTTTAAATGCAATGTAACTATTGATTTTCGGAGTGACTACCTATGCTCTGGCAACCATAAGACTTGCAAAAACCGCGTTTTTTGCGTTTGTACGTAAACTACAGATCAAAACTACGTGCGGAAGTGAAAAATTTGCAAAAAAATTTTTGCAAAAATTTTTAAAAACTTTTATGAAATTCAAATAATGTAAAATGCAAGTTTTTAAATTTTCTAAGTGGAATCCACGTCTGATTTAGCTGCGTACGCGGTACACAAGGCAGTTTTTCGACATAACTAAGGTAAAATTGACGTTGTTAGGTTAACATTCAAACTAACCTAACTACTAACCTTTCTCGCTTTTTTTGAAATTCACGTAAAAAAAACCTCGAAGTAAGACTTGTTACCGAAGTACATGTCTCCCTTTATGTGGCAGAACACTTTATCCACTAATACTCAGTTTTTGTTCAGATCACTGGAAAAACAAACCAACACTGGAAACATCATTGTTTTTCAGTGATGTATTGCTATAAGTAATTATGTATTTTTTCGAACTTGTAAATAAAACGTGCCTATTTTTCGCGTCCGCATCTAGTTTAACATTTAGTTTACGTAGAAATACTGAAAACGCGGGTTTTACAAGTTTTTTGGCTGCCAGAGCACAGGCAGTCACTTGGAACTATTAACGAGATAACTATCTCTACAATTTATCAGTTAAAAGAATTCGAAATGTTTCTTGCGTATTGCTAATTCAAATGCTTCTCTTCCTACCGTCGAACATTTCCACTTACTCATCGCGTAGGGAGAGATAAACTCCAATGTCAAGGAAAATAAAAGTCGTAATTGGTTCTTAATCTAAAATACTACGAAATAAGAAAACTTGATGACTAAATACCTCTTATGGTCATATCATAGCTACATACTTATACTTCATTTTGACCGAGTCTACTCCCTTCTGCATTTAGATTACTTATGCAAAGTACAATCTCTTTTTCTGTCATTTTGCTTTAATGAAGGATTTTGAAGTGCCCTTGATAAATACGTATAACTACGTGCCTTTCAGTAGATGGGTACAGAACTATTTTAAATTGTCTCATGTTTATGAAGCGATTTTCCTTCTTTAATGACTTAAAGTTAGTTATTTACTGTACAAAAGAATTTTCTTTCAGACTTCATGACCTCTTGTAAACATCGTGACCTTGGTAAGCATTAAACTATTATTAAAAACGTCAACAGACTATGCCCATTAAATATATATATTAATTTAGCTGCAGTTATTACAGAAGGCGATTTAACTGAAACACTAATAAAGACGTGACCGTAAAATACATTAGAATCGATTACCGGTACGTTATTTTTCAGCATTATTTATCTCAATAGAACAGGTAATGAAAATTACGAGCTCAATATGAAAAGTTTATGATGTAGAAACTAAACAGAACAAGAAGTTAGAAACGTACATGTTAAGGATATACAACGAAAGATGAAGAGACAGGGCGGGAAATGTAGAGAGAAAGAAACACAGGAGGAAAAGAAAGGTAATGAGACGGAATCAAAACACAGAGTACAAAAGAGAATGAAAGAGGCGGTAAAAGCTAACAGTCAGCAAAGGGAAGGTTATACTACTTAAGCCTTTTTTCAAACAGTAGCAGGTATTATATGTAAGCGGATGGGGGTGTTAAGATATTATAATTGGGTTCTTCTGAACAAATATATAAAACTCAGCCTACGAAACACATAAACAAAAACCGTTATATGACCTATGCGCATGTTCACATAACGCACGGGAACACACATGCTCCTAATTAACAAAAACATTATTTGGATGAAAATCCAATAAAAAGGATGAAATTATCCATGAGCAGTGCAAACTGCACGCTTATTTTTGTGATCGTAGGTGTGTTTTCAGCCTTCAGATGAGACTTCGCTCTTAAGTTATTTGGCAATCATATTTTTAGATAAACTGGATTTTTTTATTTATGTGTGTTGGTTTTAGTAGTTCTTCTCGTGTGTCCTTCCGTCGTCGGAGTGATAATTTATATTAGTTTTTTATATTTTTTATGCTTTAAAATTATTGGCCTGAAAATGACTACAGATTTTCAGTACGGCCAAGACTTTGCTAAGAATTATTAACTCAGTGACGACAAACATTTGATTTTTTTAAATTTAGGAACAAAGGAGTATCAGGAAGTGAAAAGAAGAGGAGAAACAAAGGAGACAGGCGAGCAACAAGGAGTGTCTCGTGTATCAGTACAGGTATACGGAATCATCAATTGTATTAAGTAGAGTAATGTAAGGGAAGTAATGAAAGCTTTTGAAAGGTAACAAAAGGGGTAGGGTAGGAAGTGGTGGTGGATGTGATAGAAGTAAAAATTTACAAATTGTTTTAAAGTAGCGTGTAAAAACAAATATATAAAGACGGAGAGATGACAAATTTGGTGTAGCAAACACAAGTTGGTTGGTGTTCATGACCAACCAGAAAACTACTTAGAAAATATGATTTGCAGAGAGGAGATGGACAAGAAACAAACTGCATATGGATTTTAAATGTTCGATATAAAACAGTTGAAGGATGGGATATCTAGAATAAGAGTAAGCGAATAGGGTGTCTCAAAGCAGAAAATAACAGGGAGAGTGTAATAAAGAAATTAAAAGAAAGTCAAAGAAAACATAGATGGACAGATGGAGAGAGAGAGAAAGAGAAAGAGTACGGAGGTGGATGGGAGAGATTGATACATAAGAACAAACTCAAGAGGAATAAACTATATTTTTGAAACAACAAAGAGGTAGTCAGGAGTATAAAAGGAGAACTGTTTGTGACATTATGTTTCCCACGTATATAAAACAAAAATTAAATATTACATAAATACCAAAATTCAGAATAATTAAAGTAACGGAAAATAATTTAAATAAAAGTTAAATAACGTAAAACCTTACAGTGCTGGAGGTGGAGAGTTTTTAAAACTATATAGGAGGAAGTTCGTTCTAAAAACAAAACATTACATTGTCCTGGATTCATAATATATAAACACGTTTAAAATCAAAACACAATAACATGCCTCCAAAAAAATTAGTGATGAGTAAAGCTTGCATCCCCCCCAACACACACACACACACACACACACACACACACACACACACACACACACACACACACACACACACACACACACACACACACACACACACACACACACACACACACACACACACACACACACACACACACACACACACACACACACACACACACACACACACACACACACACATTTATTGCAACAATCCATATATTTGCATATTTGCCCAGGGTGGTATGTTTGTAAATATTTAGCATAGAAAATATATGATGAACAATTTTTAACAATATTTGCAGGCAAAGAATTGTCAGAAAGCGTACACCTGCTCCGCGAGTGAATACAGCGCTTGTTTGTTTGTGTGTCTGAACGCAAGCTACGAAAGGCAAAGTCTACAATGGGGGTGATGCATACGAATTATTGGTTTGTCTGTAATCAGGTTTTTACCGTATAAAAATAAACTAATTAATACATTTTAAACCTGTGAACAAAGATTTAACCCAATTATAAAGACACCATTACATTGTAACCCCCCTTTGTTTTATAAGTTTTTTTTTGTAAATTTTTTTTTTAATTTTTATTTTATTTTATTTTTATTAAGTTTTTTTGTAAAGGGGAGAGACATAATATTAGAACTAGGTGGAGAACCTAGAGGAAGCAAAAGTGTGCAAAGGCCTAAGTTACAATTACAGACATGTCCCCCCAGGTGAATGACAGGACTTGCAAATGAAAAAGTCTATTAACAAACAAGCGTGTACTTTATTAAGCATGCAACTCTTACATGACATGACAAGTTATAGATTCAACAATGAGTAAAATTAACTGCAGGATTATATATACATATATTAATATTCTTTACGGCATAAGATGTGAGTGAATTTAAGTTTAACATAAATTGCATAGATCCTGCCACGTTATGTTCAAGTTAATTGTTGCAAGAATATTATTCACAAGTTAAATAGAAAATTACTAATCCTTGAGTGTTGTATAGAAAAGAATTTAAATAGGCTAGCCTTTTAGTAACTTAGTAAGCACATTTATGATATCATAATTTATAACATATACCCCAATAAAAAAAATGAAGATTACACACAAGCACATACACAACATAAATGACACACATCCCTCATTTCTGTACAAACCCCTCATAATAACCCTTTTCAACAAGAATAAATAAATACACAAATATATATATAATTAACAAGGCAATTAGATAAATCTCAGTTACGGATCATTAACATGTCAAAGTAATTAGCACCGGAAAATGTAAGTGCCCCCAACCAAACCAGAGACTCAAAATAATAATCAACCACCACTTTAATTATAATAAGCCATATGCGTATGTGATAATGAAAATAGTTTCAACACATAAAGACATCAGACAGTCCCCTTTGTGACCGGAATTCTGCCATGACCGGATGACATGAATGCGGAAAATAACTAACTCTCGAATAGCTTTAATTCGATAAAAGGTAGAACTTAGGGCAGAGCCTGCGGATATGTGTGTGTGTGTGTAATTTTCTTACACATTATAAGAAGATATAATAGATTTCATTAGACTTAATTATGTAAGGTTCACACATGTAGTCACAGAACTGAACATGAGAGTTTATGCAAAATTTTAGCGGTTAAAAAAAACTCATGAGTGTGCTTCTGGGAGCTTCCTTGAATTCACAGTGTAGTTAAGATAGTATTAAATAAATAGAATGGTCCCACCTGGATCGTCCGGTGCACTTAAGCAATACTTTGGCTGATCAGTAGTGTCTCTGTTGCACTAAGAAGTCCTGGGGCAGAGTAGCGTCATAAGTGTGTCTGACAGCGTGGATCTCGACTGACGGCATATCATGGCTTAAGGGTCGTCTCTGCCAGGAGGGTGGACAGTTGGTCGTCAACACCCGACACCCATCTCGCCCTTGTTCGAGCACCTGTGACATGCAATGGGTAGTATAGGGTGTCATAAGGAACCTGATCTCGCCACATACGCCATCATTATTAAATGCTAACACACACTTTAATGCTTCAACAGCCACTACAAACACATCACCACTTATTCGTATTAATCTGGATTGAACTCCCCAGCTGTGCCTTATTTCATTCAACCACTAATTACGTTTTAAGTATTTCATTGAGAACGTTATTCACATAATTATTAATGACACAAAAAACAGGTGAGTGCAAGATGTGCATTATCATTTTCCTTACTGAAATCAATTTGACCCGCAACATTCACATCCATATTGAGTTAAACTTTAATTTGCATTAACGCCCAAATTGAAAACTGATATACACGCACACACACAAGGTATAGTTTATAATTAAAGTGAAACAGAGACAAAATATATTTTTGGGTTAGAATATTTTTTTAGAACCCGTTAACTTGTACATACCTGGAGCAGAACTTTATTCAGCCACTCATATAGAAGAGCAACGAGATCCTGAACCGATGAGTGCCGTCAGTCGAGAGCAGATGACCTGGTTGAGGGTTCAAATAGAAATGAGAAAGATTCGATGTGAATGTCTAACCACGAAACCTCGCCGATGCAGGAATACACAATTATAGCTGAGCGCGCCAACTGGATATCATCGCTACACAACCAACAGTCTGCATAGCCCACGACGACGAGATGCAGCGGCCGCGCGTGACGTCAAAGCCCGCTCGTTTTAAAAACACATCGCCTACATGCCGAACCCAGTACGGCACAACATTAAGGAATTTTTAACGAATATGGTGATGTAGAATTTTTGCAGAAATTTGCAATAATAAAGACGCTAAGTAATTTAGTGTTAATTACTATTGTAATTAAATAGTAATTAATAAGTGTGTTAAATGTGAGTGACCAGAAAAAATTACGCAAACGATGATATCGCTCGTGCTACGAGTATGTTTACGAAATCGCGAAAATGAATCAAAAAGTGATTTGTAATTTAAAATACACTTTGCACGAAGGGACAGTATCTAACAGGTCGAAAACAGTCCTGGACTTGTCAGATTGCCGTCCAGTATAAATACCACCGGCAATTTTGGGGCGATCGCAGAGCAGACTCAAGATATCTTCACACAACGTCACCCTGCTGGTCTGCCGACCGAACATCTTTATCACACACACCAAGACTTATGGAGGAACTCTGGATCATCAAAAACAACAAACCGTAGAGACAGAGAACACAGCATCAGCATAATCAGCATCATCAAATTCTCAGGATTCAGGACACACACGCAACGGTAAAGTCGGCAGTACGCAGGTGATGAATAAACAATTATATTTTTTGTTTGTGAAAAGAAATCTTAAAAAGAAACTTATATATGAACAGTAAAGACTTAAAGTTTTAAATATAATCACTGTACATAAAGTTAAATATTGTAGTTAAAGCAAATATTTTAATTTAACAAGAAAATTTAAAATTACTAATCTTCTGTTATATGTTAAAATTTGGGTGTGTCAGTATAAATAAATAATAGGTTGGAAGTAAATGTTTGTTTATAGCAACAATTAATTTTATTCTTAAGATTTAATATTATTTTTGTTTGTAAATGAGTTGTTATTATTATTTAAAATTTGAGTCAAAGTCAGACACACTGAAATAAAAAAGGTTTAGATAATTTGTTTAACATGTCCGTTTAGCTAGTAAGATTATATGATTGTTTATTTTTGTATGTCATGAACAGCATAGAAGGTTATGTTGTATTTTTTGTAAACTTATAAGAGAGAATATTTTTTTATTTTCATAATTCGAAATTTTAATATTTGCATATTTTTTATTAATATTCATAAACCATAGAATGATTATTTCATGTCATCAACATCTCACTCCTCTATGAAAATTATTTTATTATTGTGCAACTACTTGACGCAACCAGAATAAAAAAAATCCTGCGACCTGGCCGATGTAATACACTTCATAGTTGCGTTGAGTACATGGTAATGTATTTGTGTATAATACTTGTAACGTTGCTTAATAATTTGGCGTGCCCAACGTGTGGCTCGATATATGTTAATTATCGTATATGTTCATATTTAATAAGTGTATTATTATTATTGTTATTAATATTATTGTATTGTAATTGTAATATTATTGTGTATTTCACAACTGGCGCTCAACAAAACTGAAAGAGGAAACAAATTGTTGGTATGAGACAATTTTAATAATAATAAACGTAAATAAATAATATTAAATAAAAGCCAATAGAGTCGCGGTTTACCAATAATAATTAATATAAAAAAAACGAATTTAAATTTAAGTCTAATACAACGAAATGGCTACACCGCAGAAAGGAGTTGCTATTGAGGCTATGTTTAGAAGTCTCCAGGAACAAATGCAAAAGAATAATGAAGAATTAAAAAAGAATAGGGAGGAAGTTAAAGCTGAATTAGCGAAAATTATGAACAAATACAAAAGAATAGCAAAGAAACTAAAGCCGAATTCAAGGCTGAATTAGCGAAAAATAAAGACGAAGTTAAAGCCGAATTTAAAGCAGAATTCAGTAACTTTAAAGAACAGTTGACTGCAAAACTCGAAGAAACTAATACCAGAATAGAAGTATTAGAAGCTAGGGTAGAACAATCAATGAAGGAACAAGCTTTAAAGATGGAGAATAGGTTTAAAGAACAGAAAGCAGAATAGTTAAAAGAATTAAAAGATAGCGTGAAACAATTAGCTGAACAATGGAATGAGAAGTTTATATTATCAAAGCGGGAGCAGGATATGAAAATAAAAGCAGTCAGTGAACAAGTACATGAAAACATCAATAAGACAGAGGAGTTGGAAGCTAGAACAATGACTTTGGAAACTGGCATAGTAGAGTATAATAAAAACCACAAAAGAATATTCAAGTGAAATAAATATACTAAAGAAAAATCTACGTGGAAAAGTAGAACGTCTAAAAACGGAATTGAAGAGGGGACCAACGCAGGTGATGGTGTATCTAACACAGATTGATGAAAGGACAAAATTGTTAGTCTTCAAAGGATTAAAGGGAGACAGTCCAATTGAATTCTTACTGAACTGTGATCAAGAAATGGAGTTAATAGGTAATGCTTTAACTGATAAAGAGAAAATTGATTTTGTTAGTAACATTTCCATGATTCTGCTGCACGATGGCATACTATTGTTCGAGATAATTTAACTACTTACGAACAATTTAAAAACTCATTTGAAGGTCGCTATAGGAATATTCACATACAAAAACAAATACGGAATCAATTAAAATATGGTAAATACCAACAAAATGGTAAACTTATCTACGAGGAGTACGTCATAAATCTAGTGGAGGGGAGTAAACATTTAAGACCCACATTTACACAACACGAATTGGTACTTAAGTTAGAACATCACTTTCACAGAAATATTAGACTAGCCATTTACACACAAAAGGAATTAAAACTATTGAAGAATTGTTAATTTTACTCGCACAATCCGAACACATGTTTCACACCGAGGACAGAAATAAAACTAATTTTATACAGAGAGAAGAGAATTGTTGTGGAGAGAAAAACACCACTGACCCTCCGAATGCAGGTAAGGGCGGAGCGGTGAGAGAGGGAAAACTAAGTGTTGTAATACAACTGACCCTCTTAATGCAGGTAAGTGGGGGGAACACCGCAAACGACGCAAAATAAAAGAACGAAGTAGCGACATAACAGTACAAAGAGAGTACAATGATCATTGTTATGTACACAGAAACAAGTGTAATGCAGAATGTTCATCCGCTATTATGACGAGAGCCGAGCCATACGGAGAAAGGAAACAGGTAGAAATAAGCCGACAACAAAATGTACAGTGAACCAGTGTGTCGATACGTATAACAATGGGACACAGGATAGCAGGATGTAAGTACTGTTTGTATATGGGGAAGGAATTTTGTCGCCCATCACAAAGGGTTTGTTTCTTACATATTGCTAAAAAACATTTACTTTTATAAGGAGTTTTTAAAAACCAATTGTAACGTAGATAATAAGATGTAATTGTAATTATAGGGTACATACATGAATATGTAAATGAAATTTGAACAACAGCCAGATTGTGTTTAAACCTATCTGGGGAATATATGCAACAATACATACATTTGCCCAGGGCGGTATGTTTGTAAATATTTAGCGTAGAAAATATATGATGAACAGTTTTTAACAATATTATGCAGGCTAAGAATTGTCAGAAAGCGTACAACTGCCCCCGCGACAGGCAAAGTCTACGATGGGGTGATACTCAACAATTGTTTTCCCCGGAGTACTGTGGTGAAGGCTAATGATTTCCCGCGATCCCACCTGTGCTAATTGTTTACTAATTTCAACCCCCGCACAGGTAAGAACTGCATCATCGGCCAATCAGATAAAAGAAGGTGTGTGAGAGGCTCGCATCGCGCCATGCCATAAAGTACTCAATGCAATGCTATCGCCGGCGCCTTGGATACACAACAAGCCTGTGCTGATCACCGCTGCGCGGACAGTGGGGCGACGTCGGAGACAGCAGCGCTGGCCAACCGGTCCTCATAGCGTAGGTACAGGGAGGTTTCTCCGCTGTGACTCGGACGTGTCAGGGCACACGACCTACCAGGCTTTGGCTAGGCTGAGCACCTCACTTGCTGAGATCCTCTCCCCTACCCAACTGAAAAGGAGCATACCATCCAACCCACATGACCTTGTATACCCTAGTCCTTGAAAGAGAGTACGATTCTAGCAGTCATCGGAGGAATCACTACGGGCGCTGCTACCATGCAGGGGCCTTGAGCCCCGTCCCCCCATTAGCTACAAGGTAGCTACAAGCTACCGCCGATTCACAGCGATTGCAGCATGCTTCTGAATCAAGGCAGACTCCATATGAAGACGAGGGAAGTAGTCACTCACCGCCGACAAAAGCTTCGTCTCATCGAAGCGGATCCGATGGTCGGCATTGGCGAGCGCGTGCTCAGCTACGGCAGACTTCTCCGGCTGTCCCTATCTAGAGTAGCGGCTATGTTCACCCACGCGTGTGCGGACGGTGCGCTTTATGGTTCCAATGTATACCTGGCCGCACGAGCAGGGAATACCGTACACACCGCAAGACGACAGCGGGTCTCGGACGTCCTTCGCCGCCCTCAAGAACTGGTGGATCTTTCTTGTCGGCTTGAATATTGGTCTTACGCCGTGACGACTGAGCAGCCTACCAATGGGGTCCGTCACCCCATGGATGTAGGACAACGCCGCAAAACCGACGGTCTCCCGTGACACCACTTCCTTCCTGGCTGTTCTTCTCGGCCGGACGGCTCGTCTCACCTCCCCGACGGAATATCCATTGGCCTGCAGGGCTAGTTCGAGGTGGCGCAGTTTCTCGTCGAGGTACCGGCGCTCGCATATCCTCCTAGCCTGGTCCACCAGGGTCTTCAACACCGCCTTCTTCTGGCTGGGATGGGGGTTCGACTGTTTATGGAGATAGCTGTTAGTGTGCGTTGCTTTTCTGTAAACTTTATGTCCGAGGCTCCCATCGTTCCTTCTAAGGACCAACACGTCCAGAAAAGCGAGCTGATTGTCGGTCTCCCTCTCAACGGCGAACTGTGTCCGTGGGTGAACCTGATTGAGGTATGCCAGGAACCTACCGAGTTCTTCCTCTCCATGATTCCAGATAACAAAGGTGTCATCAACATACCGGAACCAGCACCTCGGCTTCAACGGAAAGGATGGAATTGCCCGCTGCTCGAACATTTCCATATAAAAGTTCGCCTCCACAGGAATGAGTGGGCTCCCCATGGCGACACCATCAACCATTTCAAAGAATTCACCGCCTACTAAAAATAGGTCGTTTTTAGAACATGCCGTCAAAAGGTGGCTAAGGACATCATCCACGGGCACCATGGTGAACAACGAAACCACGTCAAAGCTGACCAATATGTCTCCAGGCCACAACGATAACCCACCGAGCTTTTCAAGAAAGTGGGTCGAATCCTTCATATATGACCCCGTACCACGTGTAGGCCTATATGGCCGGAGAAGCTCGGTCAAGTGTTTAGCCAGATGGTAGGTTGGAGACCCTATGGCGCTGACGATCGGTCTGAGCGGGACGTCCGGCTTGTGGATCTTGGGGAGCCATAAAGCCTAGGTGGAAGGGCTTCCGAACACCGGAAGGTACGAGCTACTTTTCGCTATGAATCGGCGGGGCGAAAGCATTGCAATAAGTACTTTATGGCAAGGCGCGATGCGAGCCTCTCACACACCTTCTTTTATCTGATTGGCCGATGATGCAGTTCTTACCTGTGCGGGGGTTGCAATTAGTAAACCATTAGCACAGATAGCATAGCGGGAAATCATTAGCTTTCCCCACAGTACTCCGGGGAAAACAATTGTTGAGTACCTGATGGCATAGCGTGGTGCGAGCCGATCATACACCATCTTTATTGTGATTGGCTCATGGTGAAGTCTCTACCTGGGCACTATTCGGTTTGGCTGATGGTGTCATTTTTACCTGTACGTGGGACTTTGTTGAATTTATAAGTACAGGTAGCATGGCAGGATATCTTGAGAGATCGCTCCAGCTGCTTGAACAGGAAGGACCTCCTCTCTCGACCAGCTCTTCACTGGACATTCACGGAAGCGATTCGCTGTTATACAGCTCCTGCCCTGCTGCCTTCACTTGAAGAGGACAGCGATAATACATCTGCTGCGGTGGAAACATCAGGCCCATAGAAGAAAGAAGACATCAACTCAGCTGGCTAGTGAATTGAGTAGCCAGCACAAGAACAGCTGAGTTCGTCGGACCTTCTAAGGGCCACCAACCGATCGACCCTTTTCAGGACCACCATCTCGCCTGTGAAGAGGAAGTATATAGCCTGCCAGAGCTCTAAGTTGCGCAGCGCATCTTGCCCGCTGATGCTCAGGCTCTTAGGTAGTGCTGCCCAGGACGATCCTTGTGAGCCCCCAACAGTGGTTAGCGAGCTTGGATATCGCCTGGATAAAGAGGCCGGTGGACACCTCTCTTGGTAAGGAGAGGTATCTAACGAAGCCGGTCATTAGCCCAGCTCGTAGACAGCCTGAGCGTTCCGGTTCCCCTGCAAGCGATCCGGCTCGAGCCGGACCCTAGGTCCCTGGTTACCGCCGGAGGCAGCCTGGCTGCCTCTGGTCGGCGAACCTCCCGCTCCTTGGCAGATATGCCCGGTTCGGACGCGTCAACGAGCACGCAGTCGCTCGCCACTGCCATGCCCCACACGAGCGACTCGCCTAGTTCTCCGCTTATGGATGCGGACGGAGTAGATCCCCGGACGGTTCCGCTGCCCGGTGACGAGACCGCCGCTTTCGTGGCGGTTGAGCCACGGGGGCGCCCGGTTAAGAAACCGAGGCGGAACCGATCCTCCTCTACCTCTTCCTCGGCGTCCGCCATGGAAGTTGCCCCGCCGATGGCGAATCCGGAACGGGGCCGACTGTGTCCGGCGATGCCCAAGCACCGCCGGCCTCTGTTCGCATCCCGCCCGTCTTCGTTCACGGGGTGAACAACGTCACCGGTTTTTACCGGCGACTGCTAGTGGCTCCCGGACTTTCCCCGGCCAACGTTGACTTGAAGCTCCTTGGGGGCGATACAGTCAAGATCGTAGTCCGAGGATTGAACGTGTACCGCAGCGTCATGGCATTCGTGGAATCATCACTATTCCAGTTCCATACCTTTTCACCCAAACACGTGAAGCCTCTGTCCTTTGTGTCCTTTGTGCTCAGAGGCTTGGACGTGGACTCTCCTCTCGAGGAAATCCTCGATGAGCTGCGCGAGCTGGGCTACACGGTTCGCGCGGTGCATCGGGTATTTGCTCCTCTCGGACCAAGGGGTCCGATTCCCCTGGTCCGCATCATGGCGGAGAATAGCGAGGCAGGCGCAAGCCTACTCTCTCTTACACGGCTTTTTGGATTCCGCGTAAAAGTGGAAAGAAGCCGCGCTCGCGGGGTTCTGTTTCAGTGTTACAGGTGCCAACGCTTCGGGCACCAATCTGAAACTTGCTCAAACGCTCCGGCGTGCGAGAGGTGCTCCTTACCTCACGCCAGTAAACTCTGAGATGCACCTGCATTCAAAAGGTGCATCAACTGTTGCGGAAGTCACCCCGCCAACTACGGGGTATGTCAGGTGTTTCAGCGGGAGCTCGAGCGGCGAAAGCCGAAAGGCCGCCTGCCACCACCGAGGCATCCGGAAGCTGGTTCACGACCTGCTACCGAGCAGCCAGGCCCTCCGCCTCCTGCTACAGCTGCCGTGTCTTTCGCCACAGTTGCAAATAGGCAACAAAAACGTACCAAAGGCCCGAAGCAAGCACCTGCAGCTCAGGCAACTCCAACTCAGGCTCCTTCCCAGGCCCCTGTCCCGCTTATGGCGAAAAAGCGCCGAAACCTCGCGGCATCTAAAAGTGAGACCAATCAGCCTACAGAAAACATCTCGGTTGTGGAGCCTGAGACAACTCAACCCTCCCCAACAACGGAGAATCCTGCCCCTGCGTTAGAAGCAGCCTCGCCTGATCTCCCGCCCCCGCGGTCTCCTAATGCAGGCAAAAAGAAGCGGCATCGTAAGCCCCGTGGCGCTCGCTCCCGGGCTCCTGCCAACCCAGCCCAGACAGCCTGCGCATCGCGTTAAGACCGACGTAATTGCATCTGTCCCACATCCTAGCACCTCCGCTAGAGACGCTACACCTGGCCCTAAAACACCCCTGGCTTCCACTAATCCCCCGATTGAAAAGTCTCGGCGCTCTTATGCGCAAACAGTCTCCGGGTACTCTGCCTCAAAAGCCGAACCTGACGACTACCAGGTCGTCAAAGACTTCCTTGCGGAATTCGACCTCCGCAAAGTTGCCCAGACCTTCAGGTCCATCCGCTCCCGCTTGGAGACTGCCGATATAACCGAGAGGTTCGTGCTCTTGGTGGAAGCCGCCACTTGTGTAGGACTTCTATGAGTCGGGTCCTCAAACGTGACCTCTCAATTATTTCCTTGAACGCCAACGGGTTGGCTAATAAGATCCAGGAACTCCAAGAATTACTGGCCTGACTCAAACCCGATGTAGTGCTTCTCAATGAGACCAACTTGACCCCTACGGACCGGTTACGACTGGCCAACTATGTGTGCTATCGAAACGACAGACCGGGCACTGCTGGTGGCGGTACTGCCGTCGCTGTGAGGCTCAATCTCGAGCATCACCGAGTCGTCTTGCCTGCAATGACTCACCTCGAAGGCACCGCTGTGGAGATGTTAAACACTCTAGGCGGCGAACTCATGGTCGCGGCGTATAAACCGCCGCAAAAAGAGCTCCTTCACCCCGATCTAGCTGTCGCGTTCGATGCACACAGGAGGGTCATCATGGCCGGTGACCTGAACTGTAAACATCGCCACCATGATTACATTGGAACAGTCGCTTGACTGCCCCAAACCGGAAGCGTTTACGCAGGTTTTCTGATTCACGCAGGGTAACAGTGGCCTACCCAACTTACGTTCTACCCCTCACAACTCCGCGCGGCACCCGATGTCTTGGACATATCGGTGATCCAAGGAATTGACTGTCCGGTCCATGTGTCCACACTAACGAAACTATCGTCCAATCATCTCCCCATGTTGATACACGTCACTACCCAGCACGTCGTACGCAGAGATGTCAGGAAGGTGGTAGAATGGGACAGCTATGGCCCGGCGTTAAGTCGCCGATTGCCAGAGGCGGGACCACTCGAAACCGTCCGCCAAGTCGACGAGGCAGTTGCCGCGTTTGACGCGACTGTCGTATCTGCGATAGACTCGTCTTCCAGGATGAAGCCTGGCGTCACGCCCCACTGGCAGCGGATCCCAGAGGAGACGAGTGCTCTCGCTTGAGAGAAATCGCCTCCGGAGACGCTGGCAGCGGACCCGTGATCCGGCCGACAAGGCAGCGTACAACCGGGCGACCGCTATTTTACGTCGTGAAATTCAGGCCTACCGGAGACGTTGTTGGGAACTCGCCGTGGCCCAAGGAGGGGACGGATCGGACGAAAGTAGCCCTTACCGGATACGTTCGGCGTTGGTAGGGAAGAGGCGCCGACCTCGTATCGCAGCCATTGCTGGACCTTTCGGTCAAATTCTGCTTCGCCCAGAGGTGAGGGCCGAGTACTTGGGCGCGTGTTTCGAGCGACAGTTTGCTCCTAACCCGCCCATGGACTGGGACTTCGATGAAGAAGTCGAGAACGAAGTGGAAGACTTTCTGTCTCTTCCGATCACTGCGGAGCTCGAACCCATTACTAGGGAAGAGGTCACAGATCGGCTCGTTGAATTCGCACCGAGAAATGCTCCTGGCCCGGACGGCGTCTCGAACGCCGCTCTTACTCGACTCCCGGACCAAATAGTAATTTTCTTGGTCGCGCTGTTCAACGCGTGTCTAAGACTGGCCTATTTTCCCCAGAAATGGCGTAAGGCGACGGTCATAGTGATCCCGAAGCAGGGAAAGGTTGCTTCCCGTCCCGGCAACCTTCGGCCCATTAGTCTACTGTCAGCCACGTCAAAGGTTCTCGAACGTCTCGTACAACGGAGAGTACTAGACCATCTACGAAATTTCGATGTACTGGTCCCCGAACAGTTCGGTTTCCGTGTGGGGCATTCCACCACTCATCAGCTGATGAGACTGGTGGAATACATCACGGGCCCCTGCTGTCGGAAAGAGCAGACTGTCGCCTATTTCCTAGTTGTGGAAAAGGCCTTTGATAGTGTCTGGCACGACGGGCTCTTGTTCAAGCTCCGGGAAATCCAGCTCCCAGATTGCTACCTTCGCTTGATTGCTAGCTTTCTGACGGAGAAGACTTTCTGCGTGAGAATAGACGACCATGTCTCTTCCGAGAGACGCATTACAGCCGGGGTACCTCAAGGTAGCGTGCTAGGGCCTCTTCTGTTCTCCGTGTACGTTAACGACGCACCCAGAGAGCCTGGAGTCCAGATGGCTCTGTTTGCCGACGACAAGGCGGTCTATACCGCCGATCGGAACGCTGACAGGGCTATCCCACGACTCCAGCGCGCACTCGATGCGTATTCGACGTGGACGGAAAGCTGGAAAGTTGCCGTCAACGACACCAAGAGCTCTACGGTGCTATTCTCAAAGCGCCGGAAAGAACCACGAGGCCGAGTGAGACTCGATAGAACGTACTTGCCCTGGTCGAGAGAAGTTAAATACCTCGGTGTCCACCTTGATCGTCGGCTCACCTGGCGTGCCCACGCTGAGATGATGCGAAAGAAAGCGTCCACTCGTCTCGCGCAACTGTTTCCGATACTTGTCAACAAGGCTATGAGTCGCAAGCTGGGTAAGTTGATCGTCAAAGCGTATCTGTTGCCGATCATTACCTACGCTCTTCCCGTCTGGGGTTACCTCGCAACCGTTCATAAAAGAAAGTTGCAAAGCATTCTCGATAGGGGCCTTCGGCTAGCGGCCAAAGTACCCTATCGGTTTTCTTCTCGACTCTTGAGAAAAGGACTCGGTGTCCGCTCCTTGGAAGACACCGCAAGGCGACTTGCAAGTAAATTTTACGTCCGAGCTGCGAGGACCCAGACAAACCCAGTCATAGCTGGCCTTGGCAAGTACCGAACACGTCCAGGTGAATCTTGGAAACGGCCTCGACAAATACTGTACTAGTCGACCTAGTACGAGCATGTCGTTGTTGCGACCATTAAAAATTAAATAATATTCCCTCTGGACAGGATCGCTAGGCAGGAACCCCTACCGGAGGCTCGGTACTAGGAACCCATTGTGTCGGCTCACGACGCACAACCCAACAGCTCTGGCAGGCGGGACTTCTTCAGCCGTACGCCCGGCCCCGACGCCCCATTCTGCTTCCAGACTTCGGACTGAACACGAACTGCTCTCTGCAGCTCTACTCTGGACGCCGCTTCAGCTTCTTGCTGTTACCGCCTGCCTCTCCGCTGGGACGAGGAGACCATCTTTCCCCGGAAAGAAGAACCAGGAGCCAGCTACTGCCGGTGAATTAAGTAGCTGGTACAAGTGGAAGTTGGCAGAAGACCTTATTAGGACCACCTGCGCCGGCATACATCTCACCGGACAGGAAAGCAGAGGACTGCTCTGGGCTCTGGTGAGTGCCGCATCAGTGGATAATCCCTAACCTGCCCACGGCTGTTAGGTAGCGCTACCCGAACGATCCTTGCGAGCCCCCACCAGTGGTAAGCGAGCTTGAATATCGCCGGGGTAAAGGGACCATTGGACACCAGTCTTGGTAAGGACTGGTATCTAACGAATCTGGTCGTTAGTCCAGCTCCTGCCGCATCGCCGTGAGCAGGGAAGTCACGTGGGAAACCCGGCTTCGGGCGGACCCAAGATCCCTGACGTCTGGCAGTGACTGCCTAGCAGTCTCTGTCCGGCAGCCACACCCTGCCAGCATGCCCACTACGGACAACGGCTCGAGTGCCGAGTCGCTCAGTTCTGTCTTGCCCCACGCGGGCGACTCGCCTGAATCGCCTCGGGCGATGGAGACGGACGATCCTCTCCCTAACTCCCTAACCCCTCTCCCGGTGGAGGAGTCGGACGAATTCGCGACCGTTGGTCGGCGTAGAAGCCCGGCTAAGAAACCGAAGAGGAACCGCTCAACCGAATCCACTTCCTCTCGGACCTCGGCCATGGACATCGGTCCTTCTCAGGGCCAACAGGCTACGGTTCCGACTGCTTCGGTAACAAACTCCGGCTGTTATCGCTGTTGGTCGCGCGCCGCTCCTGTTCGTTCACGGGGTGTCCAATGTCGCCGCCTTATACAGGCGGCTGATCGCGGCCCATGGCCTGTCGGCCGACAAACTTGATCTTAAGCTGCCTGGCGATGACACGGTCAAGGTTGTCGTCCGTCGGATCGAGGACCACCGCTTGGTCGAGGCCTTTCTGCAGGCTAACAACCTGCAATACCATACCGTTTCCCCCAAACGTGTCAAGCCCTTGTCAGTAATTCTGCGTGGGCTTGACGCGCACACTGATCCCCAGGAGATCCTTTTGGAACTCCGTGAACTCGGGTACCCGGTGCAGGCAATTTTTCACCTGTTCACCAACTCCGAAACCCGAGTACCTCTCCCACTCGTCCGTTTCCAGCTCGAGAAGGGCGTGGCCGCCGACAAGATATTCCACCTGATGCGGCTGTTTGGCTTCCGCGTCAGGGTGTAATCCAGTCGCCCCCCGGGCAAGCTCGCGCAGTGCCACCGGTGCCAGCGTTTCGGCCATCATACAGACGTCTGTCGCAGTGTCCCGGCCTGTTTATGTTGTTCCATGGCACATTCTACGCAGGCCTGCACTGTGGCAGACGAGTCCTATTATCGCTGCATCAATTGTGGCGAAGGCCATGCAGCCAATAATAGTAACTGCCCGGTGTACAAGGCGGAACTCCTGCGGAAACAAAAGCCGCAGGGGCTCCTCCCGAAACCGAGGTAACCAGTTTTGCCGCCCCAAACACAGAGGCAGCCTAAAGTACAGCCCAAGCAGCAACCAAAGGCACCACCGGCACGGCGCGCGCCCTCCCCGGCTCCACCTCCAACACCTACAAAGGCACAAAAACGTATCGCGTCGCCTTCCATAGCAGAGACAAGCCCTGTAGCCAATACCTCGGTATTGGAGCCGGAGAATCAACCCTCCACCTCCGCGGAACCACCAACTCCCGCCTCTGAACCAGAGGTAGCCTCGCCACCACTGCCACCTCCGCGATTTCCGCGAGCAGGCAAAACTAAACACAATACAAAAGGGATAACCACACCGGATGCTCGAACCCGAGCTCCTGCTTGCCCACAGCCCAAGAAAAGTCATGCTTCCCGGTACAAGTCCGACGAAGCGCAACAGCGTACTTTTCCTGTCGCACATTCAAAAACGTTTGCCCCTGGTCCTGTGGCTTCCACCACGACTCGATCTGCCGTTAAACCTGGTCGCTCTTACGCGGCCTCAGTTTCCAGGCAATCAGCCCAGTCCGTCATATCCGATGACACACAGTTCGTCCGCGACTTTCTGTCTGGCTACAACCTCAAGAAAGTCGCATCCACCTTCAGGTCCATCCGAAACCGCCTGGAAACTGCCGACCCAACTGAGAGATTCATGCTCTTGGTGGAAGCTTGTAATGTCATAGGTCTTCTATGTACCAAGCCCTTAGACGAGATCTGTCACTCATAGCCTGGAATGCTAACTCCATCGGTTCCAAGCATTCCGACCTTCTAGAATTCCTGGCTCGGTTCAAAACCCGACGAACTTCTCCTCACAGAAAACCACCTGACCCCGGCGAACCGGTTTCGATTACCAAATTACGTGGTCTATCGGGATGACCGAGTTGGCCGACAAGGAGGCGGCACCGCGATCGCGGCGAGGACGTCTATAGGTCATCATCGTGTCGTTTTGCCGCAGCGTACTAACCTAGAGGCCACCGCCATTGAGTTCCACGGAGCTCTTGGCGGCGTCCTCGTGGTTTCAGCATACAAGCCCCCGCAAGCTGAACTCCTTGTCGGCGACCTGGACTGGACGTCATCTTCGATTCCCACCGAAGGATCATTTTGGCCGGCGATCTGAACTGCAAGCATCGCGTTTGGAATAGTCGCTTGACTACTCCGAACGGGAGGCGCTTGCTCAGTTATGTTGAATCGCGCCGGGCGATGGTATTTGGACCAGCGCAACCCACGTTCTTTCCGACACTACCTCACGCGGCTTCCGATGTTCTGGATATTGCGGTGACCTAAGGAATTGTCTGTCCGGTCGAGGTATTCACGCTTACGGAGCTAACATCCGACCAAAACCCCATCTTGGTCCACGTCGCTACCCAGCACGCCTGTGCATGTTCTGACCAGAAGAAAGTTATCGATTGGGACCGCTACAGCCCGGCCTTGTGCCATAGATTGCCGCCAGCGCTCCCACTCAATTCCGTTTGCCTCCTAGACGAAGCAGTAGCGGTAATCGAAGAGGCAATTATCTCGGCTATAGGCGTGTCTTCACGTACGCGAGCTGGTTTCACGCCTGACTACCAACACATCCCTGAGGAAGTCTCTCTGCTCGCTCGCGAGAGGAATTACTTCCGGAAACGTTGGCAGAGGACCCGTGATCCGGCCGATAAGGCAGCATAGAATCGGCTCACCGGCGACTGCGTGGCAGTCTGAAGGCGTTCCGGTGTAGCTGTTGGGAACTCGCTGTGGCCCGAACGGGGGATGCGGACCCACAAAGTCACCCGTACAGAATACCTTCCGCATTGACGGGACGGAGGCGACGACCTCCACTCCCCGCCATTGTTGGACCGTTTTCGGACGACTCCTGGGTCGCCCGGAGGAGAAGGACGAGTACTTGAGCTTGTGTTTCGAGCGACAGTTTGCTCCCAACCCGCCCATGGACTGGGACTTCGACGAACAAGTCGAGATGGCTGTGGAAAACTTTCTGTCTCTTCCGATCATGGCAGAGCCCGAACCCATCTCTTTGGAAGAGGTCTCAGATCGGCTCGCTGAACTTCAGCCAAGAAAATCTCCAGGCCCGGACGGTGTTACGAATACCGCTCTACGACTTCTTCCTGAGCCTGGAGTTCAATTCTTGGCTGATTTGTTCAACGCGCGTCTCAGACTGGGCTACTTTCCCAAGAAATGGCGAAAGGCGACGGTCATCGTGATTCCGAAGCAGGGAAAGGATGCTTCCCGCCCTGACAACTTCCGGCCTATCAGCCTACTCTCCGCTACGTCAAAGGTTTTTGAGCGCCTCGTGCAGCGTCGTGTACGAGAACATTTAACCAACATTGACGTGCTGGTCCCCGAACAGTTCGGCTTCCGTGTGGGGCATTCGACCACTCATCAACTGATGAGAAAGGTGGAATACGTCACGGACGCCGGGTGTCGGAGAGAACGGACAGTTGGCTGTTCCTTAGATGTTGAAAAAGCTTTCGACAGCATATGGCATG
Source organism: Magicicada septendecula (assembly GCA_034769895.1). NCBI lineage: Eukaryota > Metazoa > Arthropoda > Insecta > Hemiptera > Cicadidae > Magicicada > Magicicada septendecula. The sequence goes on from CM068375.1 coordinate 104,989,863, forward strand.
ATGGCCTATTATTCAAGCTTAGGGAAGTCCAGCTCCCGGACTGCTACCTCCATCTGGTTGCTAGCTTTCTTACGGAGAGGACCTTCTGCGTGAGAGTTGGAGATTCAGTCTCTTCCGAGAGACGAATCACAGCCGGCGTCCCTCAAGTTAGTGTTCTTGGCCCCCTTCTGTTCTCACTCTACGTCAACGACGTGCCGAGACAGTCTGGAATCCAGGTGGCCCTCTTTGTGGACGACACGGCCGTATTTACGGCCGATCGTCATGTAGAAAGAGCCGTCTTACGACTACAGCGCCAGCTCGACACGCTCGGGGACTGGACTGAAAATTGGTGAGTGCAACTCAACGCTACCAAGAGTGTAGCCGTCGAATTCTCGAAGCGACGGAAGAACCCTGTTAGGCAGTTAGGTATCGGCAGAGCGTACTTACGCTGGTCCAAAGAGGTCAAGTACCTCGGATTACACCTCGACCATCGGCTCACCTGGCGTACCCACGGTCAGACAGTTCATAAGCGAGGATCCGCTCGTCTGAGCTTACTGTTTCCACTCCTGATCAGCTCAGCCATGACCAGGAAATTGGGCAGGATGATCGTCGGCGCGTATCTGCTGCCGGTCATTACCTACGCTTGCCCGGTTTGGGGTTACCTCGCTGCAATGCATAAAAAGAAGTTGCAGAGCGTCCGAGACAGGGGTCTTCGGCTAGCGGCCAAAGTCCCCCGTCGCTTCTCGTCACGCCTTCTAAGGAGAGGACTTGGCGTCCGCTCCTTAGGCGAAACATTCAGGCGGGTTGCACGCAAATTTTATGCACGTGCGGCGAGGTTCGCAGACAATCCTCTAGTGGCTGGGCTGTGCAGGTACCGTATACGTCCAGGCGATTCGTGGAAACGCCTTGGTGTATACTGCGCTATTGTAGGCTATCACAACAGCCGAGAATCGGCCTGCTATAGAGCAAACGCCCTACTAGGGCAGGGCCACGAGGCAGGAGCTCCAGAAGGTAGCTCGGAACTCAGATACCGAGCGGTTCGTCTCTGCGACGCACAACTGCACAGCCCAGAGCGTCGTCGTCGACATCTTCAGCCTTTACCACAGTACTGTGGGCCTGACGTGAACACCCTAGGTTCAGGATTTTTTTTTTAAATTCCACTGATGGTGGCAGCCATGGAGCTGTTGAAACGTTTGGTTTGGCAATAAACCATGGACCACGGCCAAACAGCCCGGATAACTTTAATGATACAACTGACACCGGCCGTGAAAGCCTTAGGATAAACTGATTTGTAATTTAAAGGACGCTTTGCACGAAGTGACAATATCTAACAGGTCGAAAACAGTCCTGGACTTGTCAGATTGTCGTCCAGTATAAATACCACCGGCAATTTTGGGGCGATCGTAGAGCAGACTCAAGATATCTTCACACAATGTCACCCTGCTGGTCTGCCGACCGAACATCTTTGTCACACACACCAAGACTTATGGAGGAACTCTGGACCATCACAAACAACAAACCCTAGATACAGAGAACACAGCATCAGCATAATCAGCATCATCAAATTCTCAGGATTCAGGACACACACGCAACGGTAACGTCGGCAGTACGCAGGTGATGAATAAACAATTACATTTTTTTGTTTGTGAAAATAACTCTTAAAAAGAAACTTATATATGAACAGTAAAGACTTAAAGTTTTATATATAATCACTGTACATAAAGTTAAATTGTAGTTAAGGAGAGAAATACGAAACAACTATAACAAAATATTTATTAAGGATGGTTACAGAATCAGTGCAATTAGGGAAAACCAAATAGAATCAACGAAAAGAAGAAATAAACAATGAAAAGGATGAAACCAATAATAAGAACATGAAATATTGATAATGAGGAAGTAAAAAGTGGTACTTTAAAAGCTAAATGCAAACCCTATGCTATGACACGACTATGACACCAAACCATCAATAAATAGGAAACCAATAATAAGAACATGAAATATTGATAATGAGGAAGTAAAAAGTGGTACTTTAAAAGCTAAATGCAAACCCTATGCTATGACACGACTATGACACCAAACCATCAATAAATTAGTCTAACTGACCTGACAATATGACCAGAACTCAAAGGTAAAACAATGATAGGAGAAACAATAAGGAAGAGAGTGAGTCCAAGAATTGTATTAATATAAATTAAGAATGTAAAGTAATAGCAAATGAATTGTGTCACAAAGACTAGTTAAATGATTAATGTAAGTATAAGAATATAAGAAACACTATTAGTCAACAATAAGGTTAAAAAAATCAAAAAAGAAACACCAGACAAAAAAAGTAAAGAATAATACTAATACAGTTGAAGAATTAAGTACAATGTATACAAATTAATAATAAGACAAAACCATTGTTGTGAATTAAGATAAGGACACATAACCTAAGCTAACAAGCAATTGTCAATTGTAATTACCAAAAGTAATAACAAAAATGTTGTTAAACTAGAGTGTAGTATACTAAAATGAAACTAGAGATTATGAGGATCATTCCAATAACAAAACTAGTTTTCTAGAAATTCTTGTATACGTCATGAGTGTAAAATAACATGCTGAAATGGACAGAATTGAATTTGCACCATGACCAATCTAATTAACATGTAAAAATGATAACGAAAAAGGAAGGGATTAATGTGAGTAGAATAATTAAGATGTAATACCACTAATAGAAGGCAAACCAATGATTATTGCCATGAATTAAATAATAATTATGGAAATTAAATATTATTGTCATGTAAAACTAGGTGCAAGAAGTGTTAAGGATTTACCAACAAATTGCAATACCCTAGGGCAGAACAAAACATTGTCAAATTTTGTCACTATTGTAATGAACATTATGTAAACAATAATGGATCAAAAGACAAAGTTTTAACACAAAATAAAAGCAGATAATGTAACACCCAATGGTGTTGAACTATAGACTGATGTAAAGTATAAGTACAGTAGAATAAAACACCTACTAACTAAAACTGAGATAATCAAAAGATGTAATGCTTATCCCAGAATGGTTAGGCCAACATAGAAATGGTTTAGAAATCAATATATATATATATATATATATATATATATATATATATATATAATTTACCAAATTTAATGCAATTTAAATTTGTGGAGTCCCGCGTTCTTTGGGACGCCAAAATGTGACAACTTAACCTTCTTTGTGTAATTTAATCTGTACATTAATTTAACTCATACACTTTATATAACATTCCTATAATGGCATGTATGTGTATTTGCGGTTCAGGTGTATCTGTAATAATAACTCGATGTAACTTGTAACGGTATTTCAAGTTTATTTAGTAAGAATGAAATTGTGTGCAAGGCACTTTATTCGACTTAAAAACATTCATTATTGCTTTGTTACTATGCCGTAAGGCTTACGCTGTATACATCCTTACTGACTAAACATTCTATTCTAATAATTACTTTATTAAAAATATCATTTCCTGACTACTCAGTCAATTAGTGTGGTTCTAAATATCAATGCTTAAATATCTTTTTTAGATATTGCAACGAAATTCAAAATATTAATAGCTATTGAATTCATCTTTCTTTTTCAGTACTGATTTATAAAACTCTAATTTTTACTTAAATGCTTTGCATTCTTTTCATTTCAATACTAATTTGAGCTCTTGTTTTTTATGTTAATCTTACTTCAATAATATCTACCCTTTTAACTCTATATTTACAAGAAACATTGGCTCTTAACTTTAAAATAAAACAATAATGTCTTTAATTGTCTTTGAGTTAATTGTTCGACTAATAGATAAATAAGTTGTTTATTACCTTATTGTTGTCAATCATACTGAATCGCAATCGATTCATCTGTAATCGTCCTCGTCTCGAACTCCAGCATCAATTCCTCTTGTCCAGCGTCGCTTCTCTGGTCCAGCGTCGTTTCCAGACATCAGTAATGTTCCTCTTGTCCAGCGTAGTCGTCTCTAGACTCCAGCGTCGTTCCGCTCTCTGGAACTAAGTCGTCAGCTCTCTCGCTCTCCGGAACTTCATGTTACTTCTTCTCATGCTGTTTCGGACGTCAGTTGATCATCTTATATGGATTTTCTTCTCGTGTAATTCTGTTACTATTTAAAAGTGATTGTATTTACAACTTAGTTACATAGTTGTATGTAACTGGAAGGATGAAACTATTTACAAAAAATAAATACTCTGTGCGGACGGGCAGAAGCTCCCGCTGCAACTGTGGGTGATCGAAAAAGATACAACTGTAGCTTGTGTGTCCTATTTATACCCACGCCTTGGTTAACACCTGCAGTTGTATGAAATCGACATGTCTGAAATTGTCTCTGGGTTTTGTTCCCCCACTCCTCGTCAATTTCGCTATTTCTTATATTTCTGCGAATTGCAGAATCCTGTGAGTATACTCTTATACCCATCTTATAACTATTTTCACTACACATGTTCACTGTACTTTTGGACATTGTAACTTAATCCTTGCAATCTCTACACAGTTATTTCGCCACTACACTCGTAAGGTGTGTCCCTTTCACGTGGTTTTCGTACACAGTATGTAGTTAATTTTATTACATTTTATTGTGTCTTTGGATTTTACTCCTTATTTATAGTTTATGAATAATTACGGAAAAATAGTAATTACGAAATTATTCATATTGGGGTGGCAAACTCGCCTCCATAGACCTGCGTCACACACACATGCAAAATACTGTTGTACACACTTTCAGTTACATCTGTGTGTGTGTACAAGTCGATTCAGGTCGAAACACCTGTCCATATTTTTGTCTGAGCCAAGCTTGCAATCCCTGACATGCATACTTCTAATACATTATTAATTATTTTACAATTTATTATGTATATTTAAATTTTTATATTCAATGCTCAGTACAGCACTTATCTGTACTGTCGCAAAAAAAAAAAAAAAAAAAAAAATATATATATATATATACATATATATGTATAACGGATCTTTACAGCTGTCGCCGTTTCTCCGTCACCAACTTCCATTGTAACCTATCGTAGCATGTAAGTTCTTCTAAATGTCTTGCAACCATTGCTTCCGCTACGTCATATCGCCAACTTTTCCGTGGACGTCCTCTTTTCCTCCTCACCGGTGGTATACATTCCAATATTTTGTGGGGCCATCTGTCATCTTCCAATCTCTTCACATGCCCAAACCAAGTCAATTGTCTCCTTTCTATTTCGTCTATTATTGTCCTGTCAATATTCATCTCGGCTCTAATAGTCTCATTTCTAACCCTGTCTAATTTTGATCTTCTACAACTCCTCCTGAAGAAGTCCATTTCCGCTGCCATCAGTTTGTTCTTATTTACGTTTGAAACGTTCCAAACGTCTGCTCCATAAAGGATTACACTTCGCACCATGCTATTATATATATATATATATATATATATATGTTTCTTTGTATTTCTGGTTATACTTCTTTCCCATAGAAGCGAATTCAGCGTTCTTATAACAGTTCGCCTCTTGTTAACACGTTCTTCAATTTCATCTTTGCTGCTTCCCTGTTTGTTGAAAATAACACGTAAGTATTTACTTTTTTCAATACCTCTTATCCTGTCCACATCCAATTTTAAGTCCTTAACTTCTTCATTTAGAAATCAATATTAACATGAAACAAAAGTAAATGGTAGTGTCATAGACCAAGGGTCAAAGACAAGATAATTATACTTACTTACTAGCCAACGCCCACCCTTGGCTGTTGAGTCATTAGGCGACGCGCTGACCAGTAGCGTCGGGGTTCGGCGATCTCGGTGTCCTCGTTGGTCCAAGGCCGAGCAGTCTCTCAGATGGTCGGCGTCCATCGTCGTGTGGCCGCACAGCTGGCACTCAGGTGTTGGCAGCGCGTGGAGGCGGTGCAGGTGTGAAGCGAGATAGTCGTGTCCGGTTTTTAGTCGGAAGTTGGCGACACACACTGCGCGAGGGAGGTTGGGGTTGATTGGACCGTCGCGTCGGTGACGAGGCTTTCCCATTTTTTGCCGGCGGCCGCCTCAGACAGTTTTCGCTTATTCCATATGCTGACGGGGGAGTTTATTTGAGCTTTGGAAGATTGTAGGGACTGCGGGCGGGTAGGCTGGGGTAGGGTTGTGCCTAGCTTGGCCAGTTTATCGGTCTCCTCGTTGCCCCAGATGTTGACATGACTGGGTATCCATTGGAGTTTTAGGATCCACCCTCGGTTCGCCAGGGTCTCCAGTTTCCTTCTACAGTCGATAGTCCTTTGGCAGTCGGTTTGAGAGTTCCTTGATAGACTGCGTATTGCGGCCTGCGAGTCGACTAGGAGCACGGCTTTTGAAGGGGGAGTGATTTTTTCCAGTTCATCAACGGCAGCGTGAACTGCTTCGGTTTCCTCATCGTAGTTACTAAGGGGGCTGCCCACGGCTAAGTGTCCTTGGAAAAGGCGGCTATAGTACCCAGCTCCTGTTTTTCCATTGCCCGGAATTGATGAGCCGTCAGTGTAGATATGGATCCACTCTTGCTCGGGATAATCTTCGTGGATGGTTTGCAAAGCTGATTGCTTTAGTTCTAAATCTGTGGATGCATGTTTAGGTGCTGAGTGGTTCTTAAGATGGTAGCTGGCTTGGGGTAAGAGACTGAAGAAGTCCTGATGGGTATTCAGCGGCGCACAACATAATTATGATAATTATTATCAATAACTAATTAATTATATCAAATCCAGCAATGTAATAGTTATAAGAAGTCATAGAAGACAATTGTGAACAATAATAGTATATTAAAAATAAGTAATATTACTATAAGTGAGTTATCAAGATATAATAGATCATGGTGAGGTAGGCCTCAACTACCAAAGGACGATTTTAGCAAATTGCCATACTATAACTTAATGAAAAGGAGTAATATTCGATGAGTAGATAGCCATAAATGTTTATTGAAATAAAATGTGTTCGGTCGCGGTACTCAACAATGAAAAAATTAATGTCATACATCTGACTAGAGCAATTGTAACCTCCAAAAGAGAAAGTGAGGGTAGACGGAGTGTAAACAAAAGTTGTAATTGCAGTGAGCTTATACGGAGTATGTGCGCATAGGCAGTGTAATCATTATTAATTATTAATTAATAAAAAATTAATAGTGCCAATCCAGAAAATGGCAAAGAACGCAAGTATAGTTACTTAATAATTACTTAAAATAATTATGACCTTTTTTCGATAACCAGATTATCGAACACAATTAATAATATTATGTCAACGGAACACTACAAGGCATGAGACCTTATTTAATTTAACAGTTTTAATAATTATTATTGAAAGAAAAAAAAACAATATTATATCAAAGAGACAAATGACTTTGCTTATATAAATGGTCAACTGTTTTAATCAATAACAGTAAATATAACGGAAGAGACATTGTAATATGGGAAAATAAACATCCCATGAGTTTAACGAGAACTATTAAGTTATTAATAAACAAAAAATGAAAAAAGAATCAACTATAGTTGAACATAATTGTCATAATTAACCTCCGAACATTCCAAGATAAAGGGGTATTAGTTGATTAATAATGAACTTTGAGAAACTTTGAACTATACTATACTAATTATGTTGTATTGTTTTAATTTTATAATTGTTAAAAATATTTAATAATGTGTAACCATATTAATGAGGAATATCCAATACCTGTTTTGTTTGTTATCCAGTCTGAGGAAGCAGATAATTAATTTTTCCACTGAAATGAATTTATAACCGTGCATTACGGATAATTTTAATAATGATAAAGAGTTGTTAGTAATTCAAAAGTTAACTGGTTCTTATTCAATTAAACCAGCTTTAACCTCAAATGTCGATGAAAAATCGTATGTTGAATTTTCATGTTATTAATGTAACGTGTATGTACCGTCGTTACGTATAATTTAAAAACTAGACGTATAGCCTAGATGGAAGCAAAAGTGTGCTGGACCCAGACTGACAGGATTCGGAATTAAACTCTCCTTCAACATTAACAATTTATCTTTTTTTTGTGTTTTCTAGTATTACAGGTTTTACATACGTTCAAACAATTGATATTGTATTCTGTTAGCAGTGTTAATCCAGAACAATTACTCATACATTTTTTTTTAAATCATCAAAATAATTTATAAGAAAACACAATAACTGATTCCACCATTTAACATAAGAATTCGAACTGTAGTACTGTACTGGTGCCTTTCAATTTGAATAATAAATCACAGCATAAAAATAAGATACAAATTATTAATACTCAACACATGTTCATACAGGCCACCATATCTTTTGTTTAAAGAAATAAAAAAGGTTACAAGAGGCTGCCAAGGATTATTATTATTATCATCATTAAAACTTCACTTAAAGCACATTCTCACAGTCTTGCTGTGATCAAGAAAATTGGCAATATACATATCCATCAGAGAGCTGATAATAACTGTAATTTAAATTAAAATTAATTTTTCTGATTATGTGACCTCAGTATTTTAATGAATCAGACTATAATTTAAAAATCCTTATTCCATTACCAGATATGAATTTATGAAGGTATCATTCTTTACAATACTTGAATGTGCAGTTAGTCGCTATACATTTAATCAGGTACAGAATTTAAATTGTTTTTACATTTCTAGTCATCAGTAGGCCTATTAATCACCTCTTGAACTACCTTAACGTTTTTCTACATTATTGAAAAAGAATAATTGTGTTTATGTATATAACAATATAAATCGGAGCTAAAGAAATGCTTACACCTTATACAGAAACAGGATCTATCATACATGAATACTTGAACTAATTAGTCTATCAGCCTGTCCTTTCACTTGCAACTGTAGGAATGTAGTTGTAATTGATGAATGGAATATAATGGAAGTTTTTCACCTAATATTTTGAAGCACGAGGTATTCACTGGTGACCCGTAGTGATGCTAACGAAATGTGGCACTGTTAATGAAGAAGTGTGTGAAGTTGCTGATTCTAGTGGACGGTCCTTGTAAGTTTTTAGAGTGAGTCCATGTGGCTGACGGGGTTAACCTCTCCGTCGATGATGTCCGGTGTTCATGACATCATCCAACTCCGCATTCTTTCGACGAGTCGGGAACCCTAGAACAGTTTATTATTTGTAATTGGGCCGTCACCTAATATAATCAACCCGACTACACACTTCTACTCGCACCAGAACTCTGTCATTGACCATAGGGGAGCTAGATAGTTCACGCTTTGCATTTCCCTTAGCATTAGCAAAATTCCAAACTTTTCTTTAATTACATTTCCATTTATTTATAAATTATCTTTTAAATTATTCAATAATTCGTTCATTACAGAGTTAATGTCCTTTTACGGTTACATTTCTGCAATTAGTTAAGTGCAAGGTCAGCACGTGGTTCCCAAATACGGGAAGAAACATGTGGGACACACGCGCGCGCGCGCGCGCACGCATTAACACACATTCTCGTATTCTTTCCTTATTCTCTTACATTTAAAACATAACCCCTTTATTAATATAATTTGTACAAAATAATAGTCCTCACCTGAGACACTCTACGTGATTAATTATTCATACTTATACACAGCGAAGCCCATTGCGAACCCAGCCGCCAGACCACGAAGAGCTCTGTCGAATAGCCAAAGAGAGAGTGAGGCCGAATAACCGATTTATTCAAACCAGGATAATTAAAGAAAAGCAAGCTTAAAATTGTTAAGCACCTTGACTGGCTGCCTACTGTATCGCGTCACCGTTGCCGAGCGGCAAACTTGATTTCGTCGTCGCTACTGTATACCTTACGCGAGCACAGCGCAGCTATCTCACTCTAACTGCCGAAGCGACCAAGGCAGTGGACAAGGCACGACTTATGACCGGCCGCGGGTTTCGAATGTCGATTTTAATTGCTTCGGCACATTAATTAAGGCCTTTTTCAATAATGTAATCACTCTCCTACTACTAAATAATTATAGTTGTGTAATTCTTTAAGTTTTGTTGTATCTTGCATTCTCAAAGAACTCACATTGTTTTTAAATAATCTAACAAAAACATTAACGTCCAACATAATGGCGAAAACTAGAATCAGAACAGCAAACCCTGAGAAATAAGAATTTTTAAGAGTCTATCAACCAATATTAATAAACAAAAAAAAAGAATGATTAACAACACTTATGTGGTGTAATATAAATTTCATAAATAATTTTGGAGAAATAAAACATAATTTTACCTGACCAAAGAGTTCTACAAATTATTTCCATAGACTAAGACGTTACAGTTATAACAAAAAGAATTAGGGGTGTGTTGTGTGTTGTTGTGTTGTAATCTGTGTGTCGGGCGTTACCTCCGCGCACTTTTGTTACTTACTCTGTTGACTGGATCCTCTGCAGTGATGTAGTCCTGTAACACAACTTAAAACTATGCTTTTTGTGGGCGCCACTTGGAAACGTTTGTTCCAAGAAAAAAAATTAAATGTGATTGATAAAATTTTTAAATCTACGAAAAAATTTAAACAAGTCAGTTTAGCTTTGAAAAATCAGTTAAGTTTAATGATCTTTTAAAAACAACAAACAAATCGTCTGAAGGACTATCATTCATAAAAATTATAAAATTGCAGAGAAAAAATTTTACAAGTTATTATTATTGACAATTTTTATATGTCCAATCAAGTATCGGCTAGTATTTCAGATTCTATCTCAGTTGACAAGCATGAGTTTAATATGTGAAAAAACTTTAATCTCAGGACGTGACTCCTTTGAACTACCAAGACATATCAATTAGATGCCTTACAAGAAAAAAAACTAAGTGATTTGAAGGTGTATGTGTGGCGTGTAAAGTACAACTGTGTGATAATTATAACCAGGTAACAATGATTTTAATTTTGGTAAACTCACGTTCCAATGGTCGTTTATTCTCTCACTGGACACTTCCTTCGGGTAGTTTCTCGATCTCGCCTCTTCGGGTGTACACTGAATCTATTTAAAGTCAATTTTTTCGACCGTTACTTTTTCCGCACTTTTTGTCAAAACGTTTGGCAGTAAAATCTCGTTCAAACGCCGCCACTACGAATCATCTGTTTAGCGTTGATTCAGAAATCTGCCACCGCAGCGCTGACTCCCATGCAGTTTTGAGGAAGGCTCAGTGTATTGTTTTGTTTACGTTCGGGGGAATTATTTGTCACGTTAGTCAGTCAATGCGAACACAGCAGAATTCGTTCTCTATTAAATGTTGGGACCCTCCTGGGCCGTCGACGTTCTGGCTGCGTGCTTTCTATTAAAATTTGCCGTATCGCTGCTCTATTTCAGCGATACTTTTTGGCGACTCTCGTTGAGGTTAAGTCAGTCGGGTATGTCTATGTACGGGAAAAAGCCTTCCTGCCGTGTTTTGTCGATTTTTCGCCTCTCGGTCTCGCCTTAGCTGCGTTGATCAGTGTTGTGTGAGATGCATCAGTTCTGGCGTTCAATCTTCAAGTGTTTTTCGGTCAAATTTTGTCTCGCTTTTATACTAAATCGGGATGACTGTTTTCGTCGACTTCCGGTATATTTGTGTAAAATTCTTTCTAGATTGTTCGAGAATAAACGAAATGGAATGTCATAGAACAATTTTCACTTCCGTAGAAGCTTTTAGAACGAATTTCTTATTCTTCATACAATGGATATTTCAAAATTTACACTGGTATTTATCAAACAGTTTCACATTAGTACTTACAATTTGTATGCCATTAATGTATTTATATTCCTTGTTTTTTACTGAATCTAGCGATACTAAATATGATTGGTATCTAATTAACTTAAGTCTAAAAAACATTACAATATACAACCCTCACCTTGAGTTGTAGTCATTAAAAACTCAATATTTATAATAAAAATTGTTGTGGAGTTATAAAGTTCCCTTCACAAGCTGGACATCTACTACTACTACTCTCCTACAACAAAATAAACAAATTTTAACATCAATAAAACACAAATAAATACAATTTTATATGGCCTCTGCTCATGGCCTAGGTTCTTGTCAGTTTTCTAATACAATGATTAGTCTTTTTCCTTAATATATGTGTTATTTCACCACTATACACACAGAGTTTATTATTTTGTCTATCTTTTGTGATACCTGGTTACTTTGTACATATTTTATATTTATCACAAGATGACATAGCATCATTGATTGTCTTGAGATGTCATTTTTTTATGGTGTGACAAATCTCACTCTAATTAGTTAAATTCTTTTAGAATTGACTTTACTTTCAACTGAGTTTGTTTCTTATTAAGGTATTCTGATGTATTGTACCTTTCTATCTCATTTTTGTTAGTATTATGTAAGTATTTTAGCCAGATCTGATTATTTTTGTACTGAATAATTGGCTTCAGCCATACATGGTATTAGTAAATATTTTGCTGACTTGACTATTACAATGTTAAAGTTGGTCAGGTATATTAGTATAGTTGCTTTATATCATATTACAGCTTTCTAATACAGTTTGGTTGCATTTTGGCAACATTAAATTCATAAATTATACAATATTAGATGCCTATTACATGTTTTTAGTTAACACTGTTTTTGGCTATTTTGGCTGCTTTTTATTCATTTGACAGCTTCCTTTATTTAAGATAAATTGTTCACTATTGTCTGCTTGACAATTACATATAGTTTTTATTTAAATCTGATAATAATTAATTTTTTCATGAAATCTTGGTGTATGGTCTCAAATCCAACACATTAATATTTTTTGTCATTGCAAATATACAATTTTTATTTTAACTTAAACTCTTTCTAATAATGTATTTAAGTCATTTAATACATTTATTTTATTTACATCACATCATATAATAATGGATCATGTCCATTTATTCACAAAAAATAGTTTTTAATACTATATTCATAGTTATAAAACTTAATAATTATTGACTTCATTCTGGTGGATTCTGACATTATTTCTCTCTCTTATAGTGTCTTATGGTTTTTTCACTCTTATTCACTTTAATAATATATATGGGGTTTTTGTCTTAGTCATAATTTGGTCGTTTTTTCAAGTTGATAGAAATAATTATTATACAAAATTACACAATTTTTGGGACTACTTGGGTTCGATACTGTTCACTTCACTTTCCTCCTATGCTAACTTAGTATATAAATGATTTCTTTTTATGGAACGTTCTGTGACGCTACACAGTTTAGGTGGACAGCAACCACGGTTGGCAGCACTGGTGGCGGCAGCGAATTGGTTTAAATAATTTTAAACATTTTAACCAGCATTGGAAATCTGCATCGCTTTACAAAAATCAATCCAAGTATACTTATATACTTAAGTATACTTATACTACTTCTAATTCCAGCGAGAAGTCACCTACACTGATTCATCTTATCGAAAGGAGAACATCGAAGAATAAACCACGAATTCATTTAAACCGAAATTAAATAAACTTTTTTAATTTTATTTAAACAAAATACCAAATAATCAAAGTGTAACGAGAGGGGAGCTCGTCTAATCGAATCGTTACAATATTAATAAATCATAGAATGATTATTTTGAAACGGTTTTAATTAATTATTTCATGTCATCAACATCTCACTCCTCTTTGAAAATTATTTTATTATTGTGCAACTACTTGACGCAACGAGAATAAAAAAAATCCTGCGACCTGGCCGGTGTAATACACTTCATTGTTGCGTTGAGTACATGGCAATGTATTTGTGTATAATACTTGTAACGTTGCAATATATATGTAGGCTATAACGTATTCAATGTAGCAACTACTGAACAAATAATAATTTTTTTTACTTGCTTGTTTCGTTTGCTGACTTGCACAAGTTAATTACAAGCAACAAACCTATTGTTAAGACTGTCCCACAGGTTGCTGTGTTTGAACAATGGACGCAGAATAATGTTTACCAGATGAAATCGCTAATTAAGACTTTAATAATCCTTTAAATGAATAAAACAACAATAAATACTGGTATGCAATTTTTTTTAGCTTACGATTGTCCAACACTTAATAACGTAATGCACGATTAATGTTACTTATTTAATGGCGTTGTACTGAATAAAAAAGTCACCAGTTACAGATGTCCGCAAGCAATAAGTCGCAATCACGTTTACACTAAACGCAGAATGCATCGGTATATAAAAACTAAAACCTGTATTTTATATAGGCGTTTTTATATACTTCGCCTGTGTTGTATGTCTTCAGTCATTCATTTATTTGAGAAACGAACGTTAGTCATTATTCATTTCATTTCAGTTCAGTTTATATTTAATGCAACTTATATTCAAAGTTACTAATTTTTAAAATAACTACTGTCATCAGATAGGCCTTTTTATTATGAGTATTCTGATATAAGTCAGATTTCAAAAAAATTCTGTATCTCAAAATTTAAATTGACATGTTTTTTATGAATATCTCGTAAAATAATTTCGTACCTTCGGACACGCGCGGCTAAGCACCATTACCTACCATCTCTCAGCACTTAAAGTTGTTTTACTAGTTTAAAAATACTTAGAACTAACATTTGTTACAATAAATCCTTAAATTCGTAGTGACCTTCAGTCAAAGAATTTTACCGATGAAATGTTTTTGAGGATCTGTCAGAAAAGTATAATATAAATATTAAATTATTTGTGTCGACATTTCGACAATATTTATTGTCATCATCAGGACAATTGTTGCTGAGTTGTTAGGACACCAAACAAAGCAACTAACACAGTTGTGTTTTTGACGTCTTAACAACTCACCAAAAATTGTCCTAATGATGACAATAAATATTGTCGAAACGTCGAAACAAATAATTTATAATTTATGTTATACATTTCTGACCGAGCCTCGCAAACCCTTCATCGGTAAAATGTTTTACAATGTTCCTCATCAACTAATTTACAATCTTCAAACCTTCAAGTCAGTCTACGTAAGTAAAATAACAATCGATAATACACAGATAGGTTAAGCAGGCGACAAGCCTTTTTGTTACCTAATTTTAGTTAGAACAAAAAACGGTATTTATAATGGCAACGAATATTACTAAACTTTGTTTTGCCACCAAAATTTATGAAGACGAAAAATTAGTGTTACCCCATTCGTCTTTACTTGCGTCCAAATTCGTTATTACTCGAGTGATATATTCGTTTTAGCTATTTAGTTTCGGTTATTAAAATTTTGCGTTAAAATATATTATTGAAGGATAACGTCCGATTATTTAATTTTAATACAAATTTACTATCGCTATACAACATTTAAATAGAAGAGAATGTGGTTTGAGTTTCAGAACATAGAGGGCAGAGACTTGGTAAGATACAGGTATAGAGAAGAGAGAGAAAGTAAATGAGATGGACGCACAAAATAAAGTGGGGAAAAAAGCCGTGAGGCGGTAAGTAGCGGGAAGCAAATATTACTTAGGCCTAATCCTCTTTACAATCTGTAG
The DNA here is from genome assembly GCA_034769895.1 of Magicicada septendecula. Taxonomy (NCBI): domain Eukaryota; kingdom Metazoa; phylum Arthropoda; class Insecta; order Hemiptera; family Cicadidae; genus Magicicada; species Magicicada septendecula. The sequence goes on from CM068375.1 coordinate 105,005,231, forward strand.
CAGGTAGTATGTTGCGGATGCGGGTGGAGAAGCTGATGGGATGTTGAGATTATGAACATTTCATAAACCTCCGTGAGCGGAATACTTAATTAAAAATAGAAGAATATACATAAAAGCATGCGCGCGTATAAGTAAAACGTTGACTATGCGTGCTTGTGTGTATGTGTGTGCGTGTGTGGAGAGAAAAGGGCCGCACGAGGGCGTTTTAGTGTAGGATGTGTTCATTTCTGGATGTTTCACTTTCTCTACTCTCTGCGATGCTTGAAAGCTTTAAAAATTGTAACAGAGTTGACAGAGTTTTCTTATCCAGTAATCGACAAACATGTTTAACATCATATAGCCTATTGTCTTTTGCTTACCCACTAGTCCAGTAAAGTCTTAAGCAAAAAACTTTATTGCCCCTCCCCGAGAAAAAAATAAAAAACGCGTTTTTGAAAGTTAATAAGCGTAAAAAAACGGAAATCATTACTGAAAACATATTTACCTATACTATAACATGTGAGACTTAAACAAAAGGAAAAAGAAGCCTTTGAGGGCAATAAAGATTTGAGAAGTATTAATTTTCTAGCAACCAGTATCCAGAGATTGGTTGGAGAACACAATTTGATGTCACTACTTCCCCTGTCCGTCGCCTTTTGCTTAAAAATTCTAATCTGTTTAAATACTTTTCGGCAGCCACTTTTTTGGATTACCTTTCAGTGCTTCAATTAAACTTCACCCATAATACGAAAAGTAATCGGTATTTTTTTTTTTTTTTGTTATGAGCTTATTCCTAAAGTTTTATTATTTAACTTCTTAAATATTTGATTATTTTTACTTTTCCGTTTGTGAAAAGTAACACACGGAAAATGTAGTGTTCTTCTCAAGCGTTATAAGACTTGAAAACCGCTAATCGTTTTCTGTCCCCCCCCCCCAGTCTATAACTCAGTGCCACGTTCTCTACATAGTTGCATCACGTTGTACAAGTGAACCCTATATATTGTAGCACAACGAAGTTTTTACCTTATTCTACAAACTAAGATCATATAGGAAAAGAAGGGAAGAAGTCACCTGGAAGGAGTAAAATCAACTTAAATAAAAGTAACAGAAAAAAGTAATTACAATCATAAATAAAAGGACTTAACAGAACTAGAAAAATCGAGTCAAAGAAATTATATATAGTCAATTTATAGCCAAAATATGTTAAAAAACAAATAGTGTATCATTTCAGTAAAATAATTAGTAGACCCAGTAAGATATGGAGTAGTAAGGAGTAACAGCCCAGGACAAATAAATGAAAATGACAACCCTCAAAATATGGAGTAGTAAGGAGCAACAGCCCAGAAGAAATAAATGAAAATGACAATTCTCAAGATATAAGGTAGTAAGGATTAACAGACCATAACAAATGAATTGAAATGAAATAATATCAAGATACAAAAACCTAGTTAAAAGACAGAAACCTCTATAGCAGCAAACCACATAAATGAATGAACTTAAAACCATATTAGCTATACAAATTTAGAAGAAAAAATAATAAAATAAGAGAATCCAATACAAATAATCAGAATAATGTAAACTTAATTATAAATAAAATAAGTGTGTAATTGAGGGAAACACCCCAAACCAGTTTTATAAAAGGACAACAAAAGACAATCATTAATATAAAGTTTTACTGTGTTTATTTATATAATTATTATGTATTATTATTTTTGTGTATACCATACAAAATATGTTGATAGTAGGAAATACTAGATGTTAGTATGTAAGAGTTTATTGTATTTGAATCATGTTAATTAATGTTGTATTTTTGTGAAGTAAGGAAAGGCAAAATAATAATTCAAACGACCCATAAATAGTGAATCAAAAAATATAAAACTAATAAGGTGAATTAATAATAACATTGCTAGGAAAATTGAAAATTGATGACCAAGACAAATTCAACTTTGACCATATAAGTCAAATCAGAGAATATAAATTAATAGAACCTAGATTAAATTGATATAAATTATCATTTTCAGAATACAAATACTTTATCCTAATGATAACAACAACCTATAATAGTGATTAAAAGAATCAGCATGTAAAATTGACTGAAATGGTGATTGTACAAGAAAATGCCAAAAGTAGAAAGCCAGGACTAGTAAAATACAAATAATTTGTTAAATGTTTAGAATAATAGCCAGATATAAAAGGTAAATTACAAATAGTTAATTAATAATCGAATGAGAGTAAAATTGTAACATAAAACATATTGTAAACCATATAATAGGTAATTATGTGAATCAAAATAAGGCCTATAGATAAATTTCAAAGAATGTAATTCTGAAGCTTAATTCAAACCAAAACAGGTCAAATTTAGTATTAACTTGTATAAAATAAAAGCAGGAATATTGTTCTATAATTAGAATTACGTAAAAGCACTAAACAAATAATTTATAGCCAATTAAATATAAAATATGACATTTTTTTCTATAAGATTGAATTATTTGATAGGAACAGCTGATCAATGAACAATGAGAAATGAGACCAAAATCTTATAGAATTTTCTATATGAAGGAACAAATATAATTAGCTGATTGTTAAAAGGCAAACAGGACAGACGTGTCAGAATACATTTCAGAGAATTATGAACGGAATTTTTTAACGCAAACCAAGATAAAGGATGATGTTATAAAAAAATAAAGTGACGAATACTATAATAACGGTCATTGAAACCTTAAACTAAATTAAACACCATTAAATAGAGCTGTCACTACGCTATACGTCTGAAGAACGAAATTAAACTCAGATAACCAGAAGACGAGTGAAGGGAACCATTTTACCAACACAACTATTACCGAACAAAATCCGGTGGATGAATACAACTACACACTACAACTTGTGGATATTCCAATACCGGCATCACTGAAGAGGAATTGACAACAGGTACAATGATTTGAAGTGAAATCTCGGAGCTGAATTTACATCGCAGAACAACACATGGGAGACGACATCTTGTCATTTTGAGTTAAACGCATTCAGACTTGGAGGAGACATGGTGACGTCAGAGACATCAGCTGTTCGAAAATTGACTTTTCTATCCATTATACTTTATTATATTTTTGGTCTCTTTAATGAATAAGTTTTTTATAATTTGTAAGTATTGAATTCTCTTGCCTTTCCTGACTATTTCTACAGTTAAAAAAAGAACCCTTATATTATACTAATATAATTGAATATTTTTTTATATGTAATAGTCGAACTGGAACTTAATCTGGAATCAGACTCGAGCCAGTCGCGGTAATTCAAATAATTACTTTGAACCTAATAAACTTAATTATTGTTTAAACATTGTTTTATTGATTATTTGAGTCATGAATTAAATTACATTAATTATTAAATGCTAACGTGAACTTCTGAAGGAAAGGAACGAGCAGAAGAAGAAGTACAGATACTGAATTGGCCGCTACATCCAATCGATGTGGTCAAGACAATCTATTTAGCGTGAAGAAACAAATAATTCTTCATCAGAGCATACACAGTTATTAATCAATATTTTTTTTTTAATTGAACGCTGACAATAAAATAATAAAAACAATAAACCAATTAAAAACAATTACACCAATTAAAATTAATTAATGATATAAAAAATAAAATAAATAATAAAAATTTTATTAACCAATTATTATTCCACGTATTTGTTTTATTAGAATGTCTATACAATCTTTACGAATGCATGTGCAGAACTTTAAAATTCTTTGATCTACAATTAACTTTAATTATTTTCCACATCTCTTTACTTTCCAACTCCTTATTCTACGTAAAGAACGTCAATAAGTCAAGGTATCAAATCTTACCGCGCTCTATCAAGCAAAACCGTTGCTAAAGAATTCTTGTGTCATAAAATTAGAGTCTATACTCTTCAAGATAAACCTAGACAGTGGCATAACTAGGAGCTGCTTCTGGGGGAGATAAGCCTGGCTTCAAGTCTAGACCTTCGATTTTCCTCATGACAGATGAGAAATTCACGATTCTTCCCGTAGAATTTTATGAATAGATTTTACAAATTCTTTGCTTTCCAAAGACTGGCGCGTGCGTGTGCGGGTTGATAGTTATTTCTTAGGCCTGTAAAAAAGGACGTTATGTACCACATATTGAGTGGTTCTTATTATTATGAAAACTCTAACCTTATTTTATTAATTTACAGATATTTTAATAACTTTTATTTATTTAATTATCTAACTTTATTTAGACGCGAACATAAATAGCTTAGAAATAGGCATACATTAATTAATTATGGAATATTGCTGAAATTTTTAATAGCTCTGGGGGAGGATTGATACACCAGACCCTCCCCAGGAAATTACCCACTGAGTCTAGGCATATCACATTCACGTGCTTGTAATTACATCCTGAAAAAAGGCCGTTCCCGTTGTTTGATGCAATTCGCGTCGCTCTGTATTTATTGAATAGTGCCGCCTTTGCGTGTATTTGAATGTGGTACACAAAGATCACTGAATGAGCAACTTTCTATCCAAGGAGTGCAACCTTGGACAATAAATATAACCTGTTCTGTGGGGAATTCATCATATCGTCACGTCTGGGAGACTCTAAACCTCTTTCTTTATTTAGAATTATGCAAATAATATTTTATTTTGATTTAATCAAATACCTTTGAAGCCGCCTTTATTTGTACTCTTAATTCACTACTACACAGTACACAGTCTGCTGGCAACTTTTGCCCTGTAAAAATTAGCCCAAAATAGCAGAATTAAGCCTAATCTAGCTGATAATATGTAGCCAAGTCGAGAAGTCTACGTAAATTATTAATTATATTTCATATGTGCTCAATTTTTTTGTTATTTTATACTGTTACCTCTATTAAAAATAAAAAACAACTTTTTAGAAGAATATTTTTTTACTTTATGAATTACAAATGTTTCAATAGTAATACAACTATCATCATCAGATATAATTAATAAATTCAAAATTTTTTATCTATAAAAACATAAAAATTTAAAACAGCTGTTTAGAACAATTGATTTACAAATTTTGAATTTATTAATTATATATGATGATGATAGTTGGATTACTATCAGAACATTCGTAATTTATAAAATAAAAGATATGTTCTTATTAAAATTTTTTTTAATCTATTAAATAGATAATTAACAAAATTTCAGGTGTTTAAAGCCAAACGTACATACAAATACGACGTAATTGTCACAAGTTAACGTGTGTCGTAGGACGACTTGGTCGAAAATGTCTACTTTGATTAGCGACACGACATTGTTCTGTGTTCGTTGCTGCTCCAGTACCACATATATGGAATGACAATAACTTGCCCCTGAGATATTTACTGATGACGACAGCTGTCACGTAATGTACACAGAACACAATAGAAATTACAGTACAAAACAAGGCCTGAAGATATTGTCGCCATGTCAACACAATGGGTTTGCGTATATGCTGCCATTCACTAACCGGTGGTGTCTGGTACACTATTAGTCTACTGTTATGTTCAACTATGTATGGGCCTACTGGATGCGTCCAGGCTGAGTTGTCTGGATACAATACGCGTGTTGTCCACAAATTCTCACGCTTACCTCTGGCAGCGATTCTTAATCGGGGACCGTAAAACACACACCATTTTTGCTCTATAAATTTTTAAAGTACTTTTAAGTAGGCCTACTTATTTTAGCTCTGTAGTTTGTTTCTTTCAACCTGTTTTTAATTAATATGGGGCTCAATTTTTCACTAGAAGACTAGGTTTAGATTGGACAAGTAGGTCTAGCCCCAGGGCGAGCATCAGGTACCGGGTGGGTCGCAGTTGGCGAATAGCATACGTTCCATCAGATATGGTGGACACCTGTGAAGAAGGGCTACCCCAAATATGCAGCCTTGAACCGAGGAAGCAGCATTAACAGGGAGTACTGTGAGTGACCTAAGGCGGGGTCATACTCTTCAAAAAATACATAAGCCCTATGACGATGCTGTGACAAGGCGAACAAGTGCGAAACATTGAATAAACATTGCCCTGTATTTCCTGGTGGTTTGCGGATTGTATCCCTGAAGGAAAGGAGAATAACACACAAAATAAAAAAAAACATGGGAGGAGGGATCTCATTGTCGAAGTCCAGGCAATCTCTCGAGGGCAAAGATACGACTGGTAAACAGTCACCTAGTCACTCTGGCTGGGGGTTATACGAGGGGCTGGTAACCCTTCCATGTCAAAGCACAGGGAAACAATTTGGCAAATCTAGTGTTAAAGCTTTAGGAATAAGTACATGAAATATCAGAGGCTTTGCTAGAAAGGACAGTGAATTGGAGCAACTGAATCTATAGTACAATGATACGAAAGCTAACAGTGGCATGACAACTATGTTGGTTTACCTGCTCCAACACAAGTTAGAAATTATTCTGATATTAGTGTTCCAATAATGTCAGACAGGATTAAAATTGAGAGAGGTTATGTCACTGTGATCAGTACACATTTGCCGGAAGATAAAAGGAAAGAAGAAACAGAAAAAGTTGTATCGCTGAAAAAAAAAGAAAAAAGAAAAAGTTGGAAGGAAGTTCATTTAAAGTTCACTTTGAAGTCAGATCATTTAATAATTGGATGCAATTTAAATGCCATAATTGAAATATATCAGTTTCAAGTGAAAGTATAATAAATAAAAATGGCAACATTTTAAGAACTTTGTTAAAAAATGTAATCGTATCTTAAGTAATTGCAACTGCAAACAGAAAACGGCAAAGAAAACTATGGAAGAAAAAGAAATGTTACCAAATTATTAGTTCGCAATGAGTATGAAAGATCTTAAATAGGTTTATAGCAATAATAGAAAAGGAAGTCGTGGCTATCAAATAATTGCCTCTAAATTGTTAAGGCACTTCAGTAGTACTACAAGAGCTATAGCACATTTAAATGACATAACGGAAAGCCAGTGAATTGAACATTACACGAACCTTTCGTTTGTCCCTAAAGATAAAGGGTTTATGGTAAATCAAGCTGAGATTTCATCTACAGTAGATCCTACAATAATCGAGTGGTTAAAGATGTAGTTAAAAAATAGACACGCTACTGGTTGTGATTGAATAAATTCGGACTATTGAAATGTGGAAGAAAAGTTTTGTGGAACCGACATTTGACTTTATTCAATAAACGTTAGAATCTAATGTATACGGTCCCCAGGTCTTGGCTGCAGACAAAACTGGTATGCTTATTTCCAACGGAAAAAGAAATTTCTGGCAAAATTAAAGAGGAGTTAGTCAATTAAAGACGTATTACAAATTTTATTGATTAATCAGCGCTTTAAACTTTTCTTTGATGCACTTTTATTAAGAAGAGAAAGTAATTTTTAAAATTGAGTGATCCTGCAGTGGAAACGTTTTTTAGTAAAGCAAATAATTGAAAAATAATTGACAACTAGAGACTCGCCATGACTGTAGAGAAACGCGTGTACCTTATTGATTATGACATAGATATTAAAAGATTATTTACAAATAAGTGGTGGGATTTTAATATTTAGAGGATTTTCACTTCACGCGGTCCGTGTCGTTCAGAGCTTGCATGCAAGGACAACTATTTGTATAGATTAAGTAAGCAAAGGTTGTCGGAAGAAGTAGCCGTAAATAAAGTTGTCAAAACAAGTTTTTAGGCCCTCTCCAAGTTTATTTAATATGCATATGGACGAAGTTAAAGAGAATGGATAACTCTTTGCTGTACAGAGATACGGATCTCATAGAAAAGCTCAGGGCTCAGTTAATATATTACTGTACAGTGATGAACTGATAATTATAGAGAAAAGTGAAAAATGAGTCAGAAAGTTTTATTTACACTTTGAACACAATCTGCAAGAAATACAATTTTAGAGTCTCTAATACTAAAGCTCAAACAGTGGCCTTTCTGGAGAACATTGCTGTGGAAACAATAATTGTAATTGATAATAATGTTTTGTAGAAGCGGCAAAAAGAAGAATTTAAGTGAAAAGCAGATAACGTTACGGAATTGATACACGTACGTAAACAGGTGTAAGAACATACCATTGCGAAACTCGTTCTAATACGAGATAAGCTGACTAAACAATTCACTAGAATTCTGAAATAGAAAAAGCTATCTCAAGTAGATAAACACCTATCTCAAATATCTACAAAAATACGTTATAAATATAAGAAAATAAATTAAAATTAAAGCCAAACAATTAATGAGACAAATAAGTGATCAGACAAGGTAGCTAATAAAAACTAAGAATGCTTCGGAAAATAAGAGCAATGAAAAAGCGTCATGACTTGTAGTGTGGCTAGTTTACGCCCAGGTCCTGATATTGACGACTTATAAAGTCCGAATAAAGCACTCATTGGGCGACTTACTTTGCCAAGTTAACGCTTATGATCGCTTTAATTAATCAGGTGAAGATAAAGGACGTTTACTTATTTTCTGTCTTTAAGGCCTTGCCGCAGAGCTGTTACGGAAAGTACCACCTGTTAGCCAGAACACCACCGGAGAATTTGAGAACGCTGTTTGTTCGCCTTAATTTTATTGATGGTATCAGAGAGAGTAAATTATGAGTGATAAGAATGGGACGGCATCATAAGAACTCAGACGCTTTTCTCGTTTACGCTCTAGAGTTTGAAACTGGTAAATATACTCAGAATATATGCAATGATCATAAACCACCGTCTGCAATCATCTTATTTTGGAGGAACAAAACGGTTTCAGGAAGAGCAGATCTTGTACAGTCAATGCTTTTATTATTACAAAAGTCATTGAGAAACGTTCTTAAAGCAATACATGTAGCTTTCGTTGACTTTGAGAAGGCCTTTGATTCAGTAATCGGAAATTATGTCACTTTAAGTCAATTTAAATCGAATCAACTGTTAGATGAACGGGGATACCTACAACAACTTATAACAACTACAAAAGGCCTACATAAAGAATAGCTTTTAAAAATAATTGTAGGATGTTTAAACAAACATCTGCCAGTCAAGGTGTTAGACAAGGTTGAATATACCACCCACTGTTTTTAACTTTTATATTGACGATATTGTAAGGAAATGGAAACCTCTAGTGAGCCGTGATAATAAGATATCACGAAACAGATATTTGAATGTGCTGTTCTTTGCTGACGACTTGCTTGTAATTTAAAACGCAAAATCTGCTTCTCAAAAATTTGTTTTTAAGCTTCATCAGATTTGCAAACAATACAATACGAAAGGAAGTACATTTCAAGGCAAGGAAACAATAAGAATAAAAATAATGATTAATGATCAAATTGTAGAACAGGTGAGCGATTTTAACTATTAAGAAATTGTACTGCCTATGATAAGAATTATGATATTGATGTTAAGTTAGGTAAGTTCCAGACAATCTCTGAAGCAATCAACTGTATGTTTTCAAACAAGGTACGTCGAGATACAAAATTAATGTTTTACAAAGTTATGGCGGTCCTTGTACTGTCCTATTAGTCTGAATTATGGTAACAACCAGTGAAGAAAGAAGTAAAACACAGGCCTCAGAAATGGCGATCTTAAGAGGAGTTAAATGATGTTGTAACCTTGGCCGTATAACGAATGAAGCAATAAGAGAAGAATTACAGGTTTTTAACTTCAATTAAAGATTAAAAGGATATAAACGGTGGGAAGAACACTTAGAAAGAATGTCAGATGTAAGGCCATCCAAACAAGTCTGGAAATATAAACCTATAGGACACAGGTGTGTGTGGGTAGGCCCACGAAGAGATGGCTGGAGGAACTTTGAAAGCGGAACTGACAGCATCTTGCCTATTCCCAATGTGAAAGTGATGATGATGAACTAAAGACCCAAAACGATTTGACAGTTTGAGGCTAAGAGGCTAAAGGAGGCTAAGGGGCTGTGTTGCTGAGAAGATAGGTAATGTGTATATAGAAGCAACAGTATGACGCGATCCTCTTGAACATTTTCGATTTTCCTGTGGCTTTCTAGAGTCGGCTGTAAGTAGAGTAGCTTACGACGGAGTTAGCAAGTTGTGACTGCGATTCCATGGATGTTGTTCGACAGCGGCTTACTGTAGTGTCAATTGACAGTTATTGTGTATAAACTTGGCATACAAGATTACGTTAGCCTTGTCTAGCCCTGAAGGGCTTGTATAATGAGTACACAAGTTAAAAAAGTTTTATTGTAAAAAAGACAACGGGAAACCTTTAATAATAAACAAAATACAGTAAATGAGAATTATCCATGTTATCAAAACTAAAAATCCTTTAAGAATATAGGCATAATGGAAATACTATTTGCAACAAAAAAAGGATACAGCTGAAAATGGAGTAAATAATGGATTCTTGGATTTCGTTGTCCATGACGTGTCCGTTACTTAACTAAATATCACTATAATATTGACGACTCGGAACACAAAGTTTTTTATAAGTAAAAACGTAAAGTTTTACCTTACAGCCTAAACCGGCTTTCACCTATAGAAGGCTTCATCAGAGGCTGTCGTTAGTAGCGCTGCTCGTCTTGTTGTTGGCGACGAGAAAGTGTTTCGAAAGATTGAAGCTGTGTGTGTGTGGTGAGATGTGTTCGAATAATGCGTGCGATTTGAATTGTGTCTGTTCGTTTAGGATGTCGTTTTTATTTGTTTTTGTGTGTTTGTATATTTCTAATTGTTCTAGAGTGTCTAGTTTTCGGCCTTTTGTGTGTACGTGTAGTATGTTCATGTTATTGTCGATGTTTTTATATGTGTGGTTTGCTTCAATGAGGTGGTTTGCGAAGGTAGATTCTGTAGTGGTGTGGAGTGCTTTAGTGTGTTCAATGTATCTCTGTTTGAAGCTACGTCCTGTCTGGCCTATGTAGAATTTACTGCAATTTGAACAATTTTGCAGTAAATTCTACATAGGCCAGACAGGACGTAGCTTCAAACAGAGATACATTGAACACACTAAAGCACTCCACACCACTACAGAATCTACCTTCGCAAACCACCTCATTGAAGCAAACCACACATATAAAAACATCGACAATAACATGAACATACTACACGTACACACAAAAGGCCGAAAACTAGACACTCTAGAACAATTAGAAATATACAAACACACAAAAACAAATAAAAACGACATCCTAAACGAACAGACACAATTCAAATCGCACGCATTATTCGAACACATCTCACCACACACACACAGCTTCAATCTTTCGAAACACTTTCTCGTCGCCAACAACAAGACGAGCAGCGCTACTAACGACAGCCTCTGATGAAGCCTTCTATAGGTGAAAGCCGGTTTAGGCTGTAAGGTAAAACTTTACGTTTTTACTTATGAAAAACTTTGTGTTCGGAGTCGTCAATATTATAGTGATATTTAGTTAAATAATGGAGACTGTGAACTGCGACATTTATAATTATGCTTGTGAGGATTATAAATTGTTACGAAAAACAAATAGATAAGTAAAATTGGTAATCATAATATGAAAGATTCAAACAGCTTCCTAACCGCTATCTGGGATAAGATAATTCTGAAACGAAAATCGCAGTTAATTTATATTAATGTGTAACCCGACATAATTAATTTTTTCTTCTATAAAAGGATGATACATGTTTTGGGTATCCATGACGACGACGCTATAATGCGAAATATGCTGATCTACAGTTCCTGGCTTAGCGACGTGTTTCTGTTCAGTAATGTTGAAAAACCATGTGTCAGCCATGCGTTTTATTCATCTTAACCCTTGAAGTCATATGTTATTTGACTAAGTAATGCGCACTCATAACTGCAGGCTTATAATATGTCTATAATATTATAATGTATGTATTACAATGTAATATTATAATTGTTTAATGACTATTTGCAACATACAAAAAACAATTTGGAAGACTGATGGATGAATATATAAATTACATATTCAGTTTAGTATTATTAAATGCTGAAACAGTTGAAGGAGAAGAAGCCATCAAGTCATATTAGGTAAAAACAATATCCATGGCACAGGAAAATTAATATAAACTCTAGGTATACATAATAGTATTCGTATGAAGTGTAATGATGTATAAAGCCGAGAAAAAGAAAATAAAAGACTAAATTAACAAAAGACTATCTACTGCAGCTGACACAGACTTCAAAAAATTATCTTAGGTATTCCAAAGCATTCAGCATTACTGAAGAGGAAATTAGGGAAAAAGTAATAAATTCAACAAAGGTAATAGGCTGATCTGATACGGACAGCGCAAAAACAAATACAAATGGATTGGACACAGATTCAGGAGTCAGGGATGACTAGGTAGATACAGTCTGTGTCTGAAAAGAATCATTTTCAGGCTATATACAGGAATAAATTTGGAATATATACAGTCGAATGTAAATTGACAGCTGTTGACAGGAAGAAAGTGCAAAGGTTCTTATACATTTTTACAAGCTTAATCTGTTAGCTCACATTTATAGTCTTAACATAATGTTTAAGCCAAACTTTATTTTATGTAAGGACGTGAATCATCAACATTATCATCATCGTCGTTTTGTCGTCATCGTTAATATACTCTTCACATAGCTAAAGGAGTATTTCCCTAGTATTTTACGGGTGGCTTCTCTAACAAGTAAATCATTTTGTCTAGTTCATTTTAAGAAGATTGGTCGTGATGGTCTTTTTACATTCTATAACTTCAAATCTAGCGATCAACTTGAGATAAGTTTAAATGACCGATTGATAGTAGTTTTGCTTTGTAGGGAAATCGTGCTCAGCAATTGTTCATTTTCGTTATGTTTATGTATTCTAATCGCTACGCACACGACAAGTAATTTAAATTATGCGTTCCATGAATGGGCGATAACGTTGATGCTGTCTGTATATTTTGCGCGCGCATGCACATGGATATGCAGTCCCTTTATCACACACAGAGGTGAAAACAAAATTAATTTTCAACGGCATCACGTGAATACCAAAGTCTTCAGTTAGTGGTAAGTTTAATGTTTGTTTGGGGATTACGGATAACAGTGTAGACCAGGCGGCGGGAAGGAGTTGATACAATGAGCGAGAAGGGGGAGAGAGAGAAAAAGAGAGAGAGAGAGAGAGAGAGAGAGGGAGACAGAGAGAAAGAGCGAGAGGTAGATATGTTTGATTGTGACATGTTTGTTATAGACCCGCAAGGAATTGGTGGTAGGTTGTAGTGGGATTGCTGTGTATGGTTCTGTAACCACCGTGGCGTCTAGGCGTAGGGACGCTACAGGAGATATTTAATGTTGCTCCAAGCGGTTTCGAGATGAGGCTAATTAAGGACAATCATATATGTTAAATAAGAAGAAATATATGTGTTATGCGGTTCATAATTTTGTCAGGACTATAACGTGTGTGAATAAAACCAATAAAAATATAAATTTTATTGAGTCTGTTCGTAAGCTGTGCTTTTGCAATCAAAGGATTTAATAATCGTTCCACTTATTTTACATTTAATTCGCTTTTTAGATTAAAACGTATTTTCAAGCAACCAATAGTCATAAACTTGGGGATATTGTGTATCTACATCTTTCTCTTTTTAGTCCACTTCAGTGGACTGAAAACTGATAAAATCAAAGAACAGTTTGTGTCACTGGACAAACGATAGCTGCTGTCACGTAGATCAAGTGCTGACATTTTGGATTAAACTGCTCCCGCTGTCTATCGTATTCAGTTTATTGTAATGGATATATTGTAATAGAAACAGAAAATTAATTTTACTAAATTTTGGGGGAAATTATTCCAAGTGCATATTGGTAAAAACACAGTCATAACATACTTTAATTAAAAGACATTGAAAAATTAATAAGTATACAATGCTTTAAATGTGAGAACTCGTCGTATACGTTTGTCGTTACACAAGGCGTGTGTTTTAAGTAAAGTCCGTTTACAGTTATTGGGAACTGTGACAACGAAGCAGGATGGTATTGAGCCGTATATTGGGTAATACTCAGGTGCCGGCTATTTCGTTGAAATGACATACAGTAATTGTTTTAATGTGTTAGTTACTTTGAGTGTTACGAGAGATAAACCCATAAACTCTGACGTTTGCCCTGTGAAAACCAACTTTGGCGGTGTCAAGCATTATGAGTGCCAGTAAAGTTATGGAATAGAGCCGTCTCCTTAGGAAAGACGAAACGAATATTCATGATGAAGAATGTAGTGGTCGTACAACCGCGTGATGAGACAAAGATTTAGTAGAAGATTTGAGTGAAAACAATCGTAAAAATCGGCCATTCCTTGCTTCGAGGTTGTCTATTCAATTTTCTTCAATTTTACGGCCAGTAACGTATTTTAGGAGAGACGTTTTGCTGACAAAATTTTGCGCCTAACATTTGAACTCTTACTAACAGAAAGAAACTTTTGGCTCTATCTGAATTATATCTTTAGACTTTTGAAAACATAGAACAGAGGCTCTTTGAACCTATCGTCAAAAGAGATAAATCAGGAGTTTCTGCACAGAAATTTCTGGAATTGCAATAGTTTGAAAATGACGACGATCTAAAAACGGAGTTGTCAACTGGGTCAAAACATAAATGGCTGCCTTTACCAACCATAAAATCATAAAATAAAAAAGATTTTAAGAAACTTAATGTTTTCTTCTAATTTTATAACCCACCACACTTAAAAAGCATGCCTCCTACATTTCTTGCGGAACTGCGGCTACTCGAATTACTTCTCACCAATTTATCTTATAGTAGAGACGTGAGCCATTTTCCCCAGACCTTCTTCTTTTTTACGTTTACGACAATCACGTTTCCATAGATAACGAAATCCAGATAGCCCTGTATGAGAACGAGACGAGACGCTCCAGTCGTCGCGCTGAAGAGTGAGCATAAGCCTACAGTGGCATATTGACGCGTTTCTTGACTGTATTGACGAAGAGAGGCGCGGTGTTATTCTGCAAGAGCCGGAAAGCACCATACCGTAATGGCGAATGTACTAGCATATACTAGTCCATGGATGTCACATATTTTGGTGTCCTTCATGATTATCATCTCATTTTGCATACTCATACTAAAACTGTTGGGAATACTTAAGTGAGCACATCTTTAATCCGAAAACTGAGTATATATTGTTGGAGCGTATCTCCTACCGATCATTACTTACTCTGTTCCCGTTTGGTGATACCTTGCCACTATGCATAAAAATCAGATTCAATGGGCTCAATCTAGCGAACAAAACCGTACATTGTTCCCTCCCAAATTTCAGAAGCGGACTTTGGAATTATGTCTTTGGACGATATTGCCTATACGTTTCACAGTCGGCAAGAGACTCAGAAATCTCTCTTACAATGTATTCCTAGGTGATTACTGAAAACGACCTCAAAAAATACACCGCGGTAAAGACGTATAGCATGGGCAACAATCTGTAGGTTTTAAGGTCTACTTTAAAGACGGCATATAGCAAAGCAGATATCAATACTTTAAAAAAAGGAGAATATATCAAGTCATCTAGGATTAGAAAATACATTCAATGTTAAATATTGAATGTTATGGAACACTTAAGCATTTTAATTCTCTTTCAATAATCAATAATTAACCTAAATAATTATTATCCAAACAGTAAAATTATCACAAATTATTTAAATAAATTTTTTTTAACTTACACTTGATTTTTCAAATCCTTTTCAGAAATTCAATTCCAGTATCCCCATTAATAACTCACAATAATAAGGAAATATTCGCAAAAAGTTCCTAAATCACATAATAATTCTACACGCGGACAAGTTTGTTTTTGCAATATGAGGTGCTTCCTTACTGTAGTCGTTGTTTATACAAGAGCAAATACTGACAAGATGCGATTGATATTTCCTAGCTATATGTAAGCGCTGATTTGTTGCAGCACCGTCCCGCTGGTGTTCATCACGGGTGTCTTAAAATCACACTGACATGGGCGTTAGACCGAGGCCTCTCATTTAGATATCCGTAGTGATTGGAGAGATCCTATTCCAGTTCTCAGACGATTTTTTTTTTAATTTTTTTGTTCATTAGAACTCGTTAGAATAGCATTCTTAAAAGATAAAACTATCATATTTTACACTACTGTAATGCTAACAAAATTAAAATTTCCAGTTTTTTATTTAATCAGTATACTATGTGTGCATCATTTGAAATCCACAGAATTAAACTTCAGATTTACGAATTAAATCAGTGAAACGTAACTGACGAATGCTGTTTGACTTGCTTTAGCTGTTTATGAATTGCTCTTTCGCTCACGCAATTATATTAATTGTAATTATCGATTGCATTTTAATGACCATTACTGAAAACTACAAACCTTGTCATTCTACGGTGATTTGTCTCTAGAGAAATTCTTGCCTAGTTCATTATTGTTGCCGTATGAGAGTATTTCAACTCATTCACCAGCTTGCAAGAGTCTGAGGTAACGACATTCCAGTCTAACGACATTCACCGTCATCTGCCGCCTTTTCACTTAGCCAAATGTGCTTGCCACCAACGTTTTGTTCTCTGCATTTTGTAAGTAGGCTAGTATCATCTATTCTAGTTTGCATGTGTATCTATCCAGTTGGTTTCCTCATTCTGTAATTCCTAATATAATTTTTCCAATACAAATTTCATAATTCCGCTGTCTTTGTATAATCTTTGATTGTATTATCACTAGTTAGTTTCAGCCACCTTCTGCTTTCTCAACTAACTAACTTTCCCACTAACGTTTCAGTTTAATAACTTTGTAAAAAGTATCATCTATTCTTGTTTCTTTGCCTAGTCCTCCAGTTGTTTTCTGACTTTCATTGTAATTTCTTTGTTGTTAATGTTTTATGCTTAATGCTTTATTATTAATCTTTAAAAAAAAATCCATTGTTTTGTCAATCCAAAACAAAATCCTCGTGAAACGAGTTTAGTCTCTCATAGTCCATTGACAATTTCTGATTTGACATTTAGCTGTAACGTAGCATACAGAATAACACAATAAATGGTAACTGTAGGGACACCCAACTAGGAATACGTCGCTAATCTCTTTACGTAATACTGTTTTGTAATTATTTATGACATAAGCCCTGAACGTATCGGATAATTTTTACTGCTGTGTATATCAATTTCGTATTCGTAAATTTTACAGTTTTTATGTCTAAAACATTTTAATATATTGTTTTGTCCAAGTAAGAAATTTAAAGTAAACTTAAGATTAGTTTACTAAAACGGAAACGTAAATAATACAAAGTTTAATTTTTTATTTTAAATTAAGTTGTATTAAAAAGTCTTAATACTTAATTTGAATGCTATATAAATTCTTCTGTATGCTGTTGCTTCACGAAATTACATTTCCATGAATTTAAATTTATCAGTGAATAGCTTAGTATTATTCTTTTAAAAATAATATTTATTATACTAGTAACGGCTACTAGTATTATATGAATATTAACGAAACAATAGGATTTTTTATAGATTTAATTTATAAACTTTATAATCACTGAAATATTGTAAGAAAGGGCCTGTCAGCTTAAGGTGTACGCCAAACAAGGAAGGTAATCTGACAGGCAGTAGGTTTCTTTCCCCTGTTTTTACTGTAGGAAATCTTTATTGTAGGATGAGTCGACCGGGAGCAAAAAAAAAAAAAAAGTACTTGATTTATAATGCTCGCCGAAAATCTAACCAGAGCCTTTAAGATTTCTAGTACAGTTTTCTAGTAAACCTTACTGAGACTTAATTTATATATATTAGGTCGTTCCAAAGATTTATAATCTTACTTTTATATTGACGGAAACTATAAGAATTTGAAAGCTTATTTTAATAAATTTTACATTACCAACTTTAATGGTTATTCCATTTTTTGATTTCTTATACACTATTGACATTTTGTTTTTTCTTATGTTTGTTTCATTTTGTATAGAAACATCAAGATGATTGAAAATGTAAGTATCATAAAATACACATATTTTCTGAGGGGCAAATTTTGTATCTTTAACTGGAAGACTGAAATAGTATGAATTGAAAGCAAAAGTATTTTTATAACCAATAAACCAATGGGCTATGATAGTTGTCAGCTAATACTATTTATATGAGAAAATAATAGTTATAATAATAATAATAATTATTATTATTATTATTATAACAACAAAAATAATAGGCAATCCTCGACCAATGCGAAAGGACGTGCGTCTGGAGGATTCGGGCTGCCGAAATCCGCAGCATCAGGAAGACTCTGGTTGTAGATATTCTATTTGAGATGGGGAGTTGTCATGGTCAGGAGGCGCTTGAAGAGGCTATTCAGTCTATTGTCGAAACTGGCAGGGATGTTCACAGTCTTCCTCCTCGCATGAAGCTAGAGATCCTCGACCTCGAATTTCCATTCTGAGGAGTACGTAACCGAAGCCATCAAACAATATGTGAGTGCGTCGGTGAAGGTTTCGGTATTCTCAACAAACGGCAGAGAACTGTGTATGGCAGTAGTTTACCTGGACGAAGCAATGGCTACGAGTCTTGTGGGTAAGGGCCGCATCAAGATTGTGTGGGTGAATTGTCGTATTAGATGGTGAATGCCCAGCGCTGGTTTAGATAAGGAGTAGGAAGAGGAGGAGGAGAAGGAGAAGGAGAAGAAGGAGAAAAGAAGAAGACGAAGAATTTCTGAAGAGCTTATATGCGTTTTAACATTGAAAATGTTTATAAGGGCGTGTCGCACATTTGCGGCCGATCGCTGGTGCGTGATCGAAAATGGGAACCGGTGAGTTTCCATAGAAACTATTTCTTTGCTGTCAATAACGTAGTACACATATAAAACTTCGCTTATGAATGCGACTACATTTAACTTATAGTATGTACATTGGTAAATGAAGAATGAATTTATTGATTGGTGAATAAACATAAATGTATATATATATATATATATATATATATATATATATTTATATTGAAACACTTTCAATGCCCTTCTCTGTGCATTGCAATCGTGAAATTTTTGTAAATTTTTGAAAGTGTTTTATCCAAAGTGTTTCGGCAATTAGATTGTGGACCTTTTTGTAACTGCATTGAAGGAAATATATATGTAAACAAGTAAATTAATTGGTAACGTGTTATCTTTTAGAAATTGATAACAGCGAGACGAAAAATTTTGCACGCTGCAAAATTTTTCAATGACGCTGGAACGCTGGATCCTTTCACAAATATTGTAACATCACAAGATGTCACCTAACCTAAGTGTATGTTACTAGATTTCATAAAACCAGAATAACCATGTAAATAGGTATAGAATAGTCAAAATAAACAAGAAAGAAGAAACCAAGAGAGAAGAATAAAGCAGAAGTGCCATGTGAAACAGTAACCCAATAGCTGTTTGACACTACAACTAGACTGAGACTAAAACGAACTAATGGACAGAATAAATGTAAATTCAACTGTCAATTCAGTAAATGGTTAATGTAAACCGAATGTCATTTATAAACAAAAAACAAACGAATTAGCAGTTAAATACTGTGAAAGCAAAATCAGCATTTTTCTGATAATAAATGTGACAATGAACAGTAGATAATGAATGCCAAAACCAATGTTAACAATGGCTATATTGTAGGAACTAAGATGTATTTCCGCATCAAATATACCTATTAGAAAAGAGAGCTATTTATATAAGAGAACCCTATACAAATAAGATGTCTATAATTTATCGAATTGAGAACCAATAGGCATTATTAAGGCCAAATTTCAGTGTAGGCAATACACTTAACAAACTTAGACCAAACATTAGTCAATAAAATGACTATCAATAATTATCACCAGTGCAAAATAAAATGCACCAGAACAATGGTTATGCATTAACATAACGAAAAATGATATCAAAACGATAGGTTTAGCCATAATTTTAATTGTAAATAGTAGCTTAAAAAAAAAAACTAACGGCGAACGAAATGTCATTAGTCAGTAGGATCATTTATTACTATGTATAGAATTAAGGTGTAAAAGTAAAGTTCAGTGAAAAAAAAAACGTCAGTACAGTATTAATGGTGTCCGCACATAAACATTTGATTAATAAAATGTTATGTGGATACGAGAAAGGTTAACCAAAAGTGTAAAATCGGCGACTCATAAAGAGCAGACGACAGTAAGAATAGTGTACCCGAACATTGATTTTCTAACAATGTCGGTTAAAGTGAAGGTAATTCGAGATCGAGTGATATCAATTTAAAGGAAACAAAACAATCTTTAATTTGATAATAATATCAACTCAATCGTGACGGTATTAAGCGTATTACAACTGTTAGCATCATTTTATAAATATACATCAGGAATCTGAATACGAATAATAATAACAATGACAACAGAAGCGACCTGTCAATCATCTCAACATTTGACAGTTAGAAAAACCGTTACCAACCGCCAAAAAGTGATACGTCATCTTCGTTCCACCTGTCTGGACCAATAGGAAAATTAGTTATAAAATGATAATTTTACCTAGGCCCGATCCAAAAGAGGGGTATATAAAGACAAACCAGCGAATTTTGACAGAGACCTTTACTAACTAACAAGCAGAACAGACGTACGCTCGTCTCCGCTACGTTTTTCTTATAACACATAGCGTCAGCTATCTTGTACTCCGGAACCAATAGTTAACAACGAGAAACTTTACTTCAAGTTCATCATCAACCAACAACAGTGTTCAAGTGCAGTTTATTTTAATTGTGTGCGGGAATGACGAACAGAAAATAATTTATTGTCATTATTCACGATCCATTTTAATCAGAAGAGGATCGAATTATTCTGTTCTTGTGCGAATTAGTGCCGAAACAAAGTAATCACTAGAATCCGATTACTTAAGTGATAAAAGGTTTTAATTAAATAATTAAAACTATGAAGGTAAAAGTGCAATTATTATTATTCTTGATCTGAGCGCAATAACTTGTATTTTTGCTACCATAACCTGTACTGACGCAAAACACAAAAACAGTATTTAAGATTACACCACGTTTCGATTTATTAGTCAAATTTGTTATTAGTAAGTAAGCTATATGTTAGTTGTAAGGGCTCTCAATTGAATAATATTGTCATTAAAAAAGCAAGCGTTGATGAAACGCACGATCTTCCAATAGATCGTTTTTTTTTTAATTACTTGGTAAAAGTAACTTCAAACTTTGTTGATCAATTGTATCATTGGATACTGTGTAGGCATAATTGTTTTCTTTCGTGTCTCAAAGAATTCACAACTGAGATAATAATAACGATAATAATAACAATAATACTAATATTAATAATTGTAATAATTTTATACTAAAAATAAATAGTATCTGGACTTAACCAGATTTATAATTCAAGTTCTGAGCAAGCCGTATGAGGCATATAATAATTAACTTTTCATTGTACAACTTTGTATGTTTACATTATGTGTATTTTTTGAATTCACTATAAGGGTGCAAATAAACCCATTATTAACAGCATCACCTGATTTGATTTATTTTATTTTTTTTTTGAATAATTAAATATTTTCTTTCAAGAAACTTAAACAACCTTCTGTTGTGTTTGACATATTGGAATAGCATTGCCAAAAAGTGGTATTCAACTATTTTAAATTTTCTTTTCATCTAATAACTTTTATGAACGGGTTTTACACGGGATTTTCCCTGAATAAATCCGTGTGGCGCCCACTAATTTAATAAACAAGGTGACATAACCTTGCAACCAAAGGGAGTTGATGAATGTAAGCTGAGTTGACAGTTTAGTGAACTTCAAGTAAACGCAATCAGGTACGTAAAAGTATATGTTTGTTTATAATATTGTCCAGACTTTACGGGACTTGACTTACTCAGACTACCTGTAATCAGAAGAAGTTTCTACTACCAGTTTCAACCAGACGAGATCTACTATCAAGCAATCAACTGCCATACTTCATGTTTTAATTTAAGTTAATCTAACATTTAAATATAATCAACTTTATTATTTTTATTTAATACAAGGGAATTCTTTAAAAAACAAGAGTATTTAAACCATTGTAAACACTGTGAGTAACTTGAATGTTGTATGGTAAAATACTTTACTACATTGGTCACCTTCAAGTAGAAATAACCATTCTCAACATTGAGTTATCTCAAAGGAACACTTCACCCATAGATGAATTTTGTTTTAATGAGACTTTTAATATTTTCACCACGAATTTAAATTTAAACAACAACCACTCTTTTATTTTACTTCAAGTTAATTGTAAACACACGCGTTTTCATTTTATTACAAATAGATTAGACAACCCGTGTGGCTTTAATTCAGGATGAATATAACGATTATTTTAGTGCAATTACTATAAACGGATAAACATAATAATAATTTTATAAATATTTAAGATAACCCCGAATCGTGTTTTCTTATAAATTGGCGCACCAACTAGTGTGGCTTAAAAAATATTAAATAAATATATTTTTTATATTTTATATTAGCCCGGTAGGCACGAAAAAATTAACATGCCGCACACCCATCAGTACGATACAAGATATAAGGACAGTAGGGTAGGAGAGATGCAACGGGATGTAGATACATACGAAGAGCAACCCACAGACGAGATAGGAATTATTACAAACAACAATATCGAAACTAGTACCGACGAAACACCTCAAGTAGAACCAGAGATGGAAATGATTGTCAGCGACCAACCAGGCAGACCATCGGAAGAGACGAGATGGGATCACATGATGAGAATGATGATGGAACAATTCGGACAGATTAAGGAAGATAGTCGATCAATGAATAAAAATATGGAAGCATTACAGGAAGATGGTAAGAAATCCCGGGAAGAAAATCAAAGGAATGTCGAGGTGTTGAATAGAAATATAGAGTCGATAAAGGAGGACCTAAATAAAAGGATAGACGATACGCATAAGTCTATGGACGCGCTGAACGGTAAAATCGACAATAACTGTCAAGCCATTAGAAAAGAATTGAACACCACCTTAATGAAAATTAGCCAAAAATTGGATGACATGAATAACCGGAAGTGGGGAGAAGAACGGAAGGTATCCGAAGACAAAAACATGGAACAAATGAGTCCAGAGCCGGAGAATAATGAAGAAGGAAAGGACGATGACAACTCAGAGATAGGAGAAGTATCAAATGATGAATCCATGGAAGAATTAAGTATACAATTCAAAGACACTGATAAACAAACTGAGGATAAAGAAGACTCGAAAGCATTGGTGCCTGAGGATACACACCATAGGAATGAAGAGAACACTCAGCATAAAGAAACTATCATTAAAAATGTAAGGAACAAGATAATTAAGAAGACAGGAGAGAAAGAGACAAAGATAAAAAGAATAATACGCTCTAAGAAAACAAGGATTACAAAGGAAATATTAGAAATGACTAGGAGTGGATTAATTAACTTCGTAGACAACCCAATTATTCGTCATAGAGCAAGGACCAATGGTAAGAAGTATAAACAAGACTTCATGAAAATATTAAAAATAAATCACCATAAAACCGTGGGTAAAAAATTAAATAAGAATCCGATTAAATTAAATGTACCACCAAATAAAATACACCAAATAAAATCAATCGATTCCTTAATGCATAACCGATCATTAAACCATTTAAGTAATGACCCAGATGACGGAACGATTAAAACAACGTTACATGCCATTGACTATGTTATGACGGAGAAGGTCATAAACAATGAGGTATTTAAGGCGAATATTCCTAGAAGAAAGAAGCTTCACAGGGAGAAGGAAAATGATCAAGAACGACTGGACCAGCTTATTGAAAGGTACGCCCAAAGAATAAGGGAAATGCGGAAAAAGAGGGACCAAGCGATGGAA
Organism: Magicicada septendecula; assembly: GCA_034769895.1. Classification (NCBI taxonomy): domain Eukaryota; kingdom Metazoa; phylum Arthropoda; class Insecta; order Hemiptera; family Cicadidae; genus Magicicada; species Magicicada septendecula. The sequence continues at coordinate 105,028,906 of CM068375.1, forward strand.
GAGTCCAACCAGGAGAACAAAGGTCAACCCGGATTAGAAGATGGGCCAGACATCAATAATAGCCAAGGCCCAGAGTACAATGAACACAGTAATACCAAAGATGATGAGAGGAAGAAGGCAAGGAAACGGGGAGCCAATGACTATCTAGTAGCCGCCAAGTGGAAGAACCGCATGATAGGAATAGAGTGGAAGAGCACAAATAACCCCATGAATATCGACGAGTAAGCAATGATTAATATTAAGGAGGGATAATATGCAATAGGAAGCAACATTCCTCACCCATACGTTTATGTTATAAAAAAGTAAAATGTATCTATTGAAAAAACCACTACTATAAGCAAACTCATTTGTGGTTAAACTACAATATGTTGAAGGTGACTGGTTAGCTATAACTAGTTAATCCGCCTTATCAAGTTACAAAAGTGTGTAGATTTAAGATGTAAACCAAACCATTTGTTAATGATGAAAATGTACCAGACCTATTACCCCAGGGGATAGAATATTAGATAAGGTCAATCAAATGATTTAATAAGAAAATGCAATTACTGTACTATACCTAGAGAAAAATATGTATCCAGATGAATATTCTATATGACATAATGTTTATAAAATAATCATAAAACCTCTCATAAATCACACCTCTCATGTTTATACCTCTCATAAAACTCAAATGTTAAATTAAAATCGTCCAGAATAAAGGTTCACCCAACTAACCTTTGAAGGAGTAGAGAGGCAGTATAACAAAGTGTGTAAAATAAAAAGAAGGACATTATTATGGAATGTAAGGAAAGAAAAAATAATATTTGTGAAACAAACCATGAAAACCCCAAGAATGTCTATGAAATAGATATTAGTATATTGTTAAATGAAATTGTAATTACAGTATAGTATATAGTGTATAAAATCATCCAGAATAAGTGAAAACCACCATCACTTGAAGGAGTAGAGAAGAAAGATAACAAAGAGTATTAATTGTAAGAATAACTATTGTTATAATGAAATGAAAGGAAAGAACAATGTTTGTCAATTATCAAATATGATACATCATAAGAATATGTCAGAGAACATCAGAAAAAAAAGAGAACCATTTAGTATACAAACAATGTAAGCCTGACAATTCAGGAGGAATATAACTCGTTAAGAAAGATTTAATAGACTATAGTGAAAACAGAAATATATTGTGAACTCTAGATAGAACAAACAGATGCATAAGTACTATAAGCATCTAGACAAGTGTATAATCTTAAAAATATTTAAATGAACCACAACAAATTGTTAACTAGTACATAAGTAACTATATAGCTGATAAAAGCATAGCTAAAAAACATCAAGTCTAAAAGAATTAATTACCTGTAAGAAAGAAAGTATGTTAGCAAGTATAAAGACAGAAATGTGATCTAAATGAAAACCTCTGATACCTTGTATATTATAGTGAATATATTATATTATTGAATATGAATGATATGTGATATTTTTTTGAGTTGTGATAGTGCAACTATTGCCAGGTGCAATGTTTATTTTTACTCAGACAGAGAAGAGTAATGCCTCTGAATCTGAGAATGTGTAGGGAGGAACGGCAGAGGATGTTAGCCATAGTGAGCCACCCTGATTCCAAAACCTCTACTACAGTTAGGGAATTATATTGTTTTATTATATCAAGGAATATTATGAAAGAATCTGTGAGGTATAAATTATAATAACCATCAAAATGATCACGAATGCAAAGATATGTAATGAGAAAGTAGAATGTAAATAAAACAGGGAATAATTAACTTGAGAAGCAAGATCCATTATAGTTAAATGATTTAGAGAGTAAGCAGCTTGAAATTACTAGTAAATTAAGAATTGTACCATTGTATAAAAAGCCAACCTAGAGTAATACACCAATAATATGTTTAAAAAAATCTAGGAATACAAGAGAAAATTTTTATTGAAGTATACTAAGAAACTGACATGAATTGATAATTTTACAAAATATAAATTTTTCAAATGATCAATTTTAAAGAGGGTGTATATGTAACATCACAAGATGTCACCTAACCTAAGTGTATGTTACTAGATTTCATAAAACCAGAATAACCATGTAAATAGGTATAGAATAGTCAAAATAAACAAGAAAGAAGAAACCAAGAGAGAAGAATAAAGCAGAAGTGTCATGTGAAACAGTAACCCAATAGCTGTTTGACACTACAACTAGACTGAGACTAAAACGAACTAATGGACAGAATAAATGTAAATTCAACTGTCAATTCAGTAAATGGTTAATGTAAACCGAATGTCATTTATAAACAAAAAACAAACGAATTAGCAGTTAAATACTGTGAAAGCAAAATCAGCATTTTTCTGATAATAAATGTGACAATGAACAGTAGATAATGAATGCCAAAACCAATGTTAACAATGGCTATATTGTAGGAACTAAGATGTATTTCCGCATCAAATATACCTATTAGAAAAGAGAGCTATTTATATAAGAGAACCCTATACAAATAAGATGTCTCTATAATTTATCGAATTGAGAACCAATAGGCATTATTAAGGCCAAATTTCAGTGTAGGCGATACACTTAACAAACTTAGACCAAACATTAGTCAATAAAATGACTATCAATAATTATCACCAGTGCAAAATAAAATGCACCAGAACAATGGTTATGCATTAACATAACGAAAAATGATATCAAAACGATAGGTTTAGCCATAATTTTAATTGTAAATAGTAGCTTAAAAAAAAAACTAACGGCGAACGAAATGTCATTAGTCAGTAGGATCATTTATTACTATGTATAGAATTAAGGTGTAAAAGTAAAGTTCAGTGAAAAAAAAAAACGTCAGTACAGTATTAATGGTGTCCGCACATAAACATTTGATTAATAAAATGTTATGTGGATACGAGAAAGGTTAACCAAAAGTGTAAAATCGGCGACTCATAAAGAGCAGACGACAGTAAGAATAGTGTACCCGAACATTGATTTTCTAACAATGTCGGTTAAAGTGAAGGTAATTCGAGATCGAGTGATATCAATTTAAAGGAAACAAAACAATCTTTAATTTGATAATAATATCAACTCAATCGTGACGGTATTAAGCGTATTACAACTGTTAGCATCATTTTATAAATATACATCAGGAATCTGAATACGAATAATAACAACAATGACAACAGAAGCGACCTGTCAATCATCTCAACATTTGACAGTTAGAAAAACCGTTACCAACCGCCAAAAAGTGATACGTCATCTTCGTTCCACCTGTCTGGACCAATAGGAAAATTAGTTATAAAATGATAATTTTACCTAGGCCCGATCCAAAAGAGGGGTATATAAAGACAAACCAGCGAATTTTGACAGAGACCTTTACTAACTAACAAGCAGAACAGACGTACGCTCGTCTCCGCTACGTTTTTCTTATAACACATAGCGTCAGCTACCTTGTACTCCGGAACCAATAGTTAACAACGAGAAACTTTACTTCAAGTTCATCATCAACCAACAACAGTGTTCAAGTGCAGTTTATTTTAATTGTGTGCGGGAATGACGAACAGAAAATAATTTATTGTCATTATTCACGATCCATTTTAATCAGAAGAGGATCGAATTATTCTGTTCTTGTGCGAATTAGTGCCGAAACAAAGTAATCACTAGAATCCGATTACTTAAGTGATAAAAGGTTTTAATTAAATAATTAAAACTATGAAGGTAAAAGTGCAATTATTATTATTCTTGATCTGAGCGCAATAACTTGTATTTTTGCTACCATAACCTGTACTGACGCAAAACACAAAAACAGTATTTAAGATTACACCACGTTTCGATTTATTAGTCAAATTTGTTATTAGTAAGTAAGTTATATGTTAGTTGTAAGGGCTCTCAATTGAATAATATTGTCATTAAAAAAGCAAGCGTTGATGAAACGCACGATCTTCCAATAGATCGTTTTTTTTTAATTACTTGGTAAAAGTAACTTCAAACTTTGTTGATCAATTGTATCATTGGATACTGTGTAGGCATAATTGTTTTCTTTCTCAAAGAATTCACAACTGAGATAATAATAACGATAATAATAACAATAATACTAATATTAATAATTGTAATAATTTTATACTAAAAATAAATAGTATCTGGACTTAACCAGATTTATAATTCATGTTCTGAGCAAGCCGTATGAGGCATATAATAATTAACTTTTCATTGTACAACTTTGTATGTTTACATTATGTGTATTTTTTGAATTCACTATAAGGGTGCAAATAAACCCATTATTAACAGCATCACCTGATTTGATTTATTTTATTTTTTTTTTGAATAATTAAATATTTTCTTTCAAGAAACTTAAACAACCTTCTGTTGTGTTTGACATATTGGAATAGCATTGCCAAAAAGTGGTATTCAACTATTTTAAATTTTCTTTTCATCTAATAATTTTTATGAACGGGTTTTACACGGGATTTTCCCTGAATAAATCCGTGTGGCGCCCACTAATTTAATAAACAAGGTGACATAACCTTGCAACCAAAGGGAGTTGATGAATGTAAGCTGAGTTGACAGTTTAGTGAACTTCAAGTAAACGCAATCAGGTACGTAAAAGTATATGTTTGTTTATAATATTGTCCAGACTTTACGGGACTTGACTTACTCAGACTACCTGTAATCAGAAGAAGTTTCTACTACCAGTTTCAACCAGACGAGATCTACTATCAAGCAATCAACTGCCATACTTCATGTTTTAATTTAAGTTAATCTAACATTTAAATATAATCAACTTTATTATTTTTATTTAATACAAGGGAATTCTTTAAAAAACAAGAGTATTTAAACCATTGTAAACACTGTGAGTAACTTGAATGTTGTATGGTAAAATACTTTACTACATTGGTCACCTTCAAGTAGAAATAACCATTCTCAACATTGAGTTATCTCAAAGGAACACTTCACCCATAGATGAATTTTGTTTTAATGAGACTTTTAATATTTTCACCACGAATTTAAATTTAAACAACAACCACTCTTTTATTTTACTTCAAGTTAATTGTAAACACACGCGTTTTCATTTTATTACAAATAGATTAGACAACCCGTGTGGCTTTAATTCAGGATGAATATAACGATTATTTTAGTGCAATTACTATAAACGGATAAACATAATAATAATTTTATAAATATTTAAGATAACCCCGAATCGTGTTTTCTTATAATATTCCTCTCAAAAATTTTTTAGAATTTGGGAATGCTAGTGTACAAGAGTGTGATAGGATATGTAGTGTAATGTTTCACTAGCAATAAAGGCTACCACGTTTATAGGTGTTTACGAAAAATAAATTCACCACTGGCATTTAAAACTTGAGATTTATACAGTGCTGTGGAGTCGCATGGAGTATATCATAAGGTTCAGAAAATACCATAAGAAAGGTACCAGGAAAGATTCCCCTATGGGACTGTAAAGACATCGATAGAACGTAAAAATACGATTAAACCTTAAATTAGAGTAAGTAATAAATGCTACAGACCTAGTGAAATGTTTTAAAGAAAGAAACGTAGTAAAGATTAGATATTTAGACAAAAAGCTAAAATAGGAATTGATACGAATTGTGTATTGTACACTACAAAAACACAGAATATCCTGGAAAAAGTGTGGTGTTTTTTAAGACTGTAAAGTAGTATGAGTGATTGTACCGTGTTGGCGTAACACATTTAACAAGGCAGAATGGAATACTGTTGTGAGGAAGTTTGAAACCTACCCTACAAAACAGGAAGGTGTAATGACACGCGCTTTAGAATCGCTAGAATCAAATAGTGTCATCAGTACCTAGGTTGGTTCACAGACCAGAGTTAGCAAAGCTTTGGTTCATATAGCAAAGTTAGAGGAATTGGGTGGTGTGCTGGCGTGTATAATGTAGAGTGTTGAGAATATATATAGATTTATTGTTGCATTTAAAATGTTTACAAATTACATAAATAGATATAAAAATAATAATTTTTTGTTACTTGAAGACAGAGAGTGAACCATTACAAAGTTATGACTGCCTACACAAAAGTAATAACATCAGAAATGAGAAAGGACACATGAAATTTCTAAATCACACTACAGTCCATTTCTCGGTTTCCCTGGAGGTCGCCAGTTTGCAACACGTAGCTGATTAACGACGTCCCTTTGTAACGAAGGGCAAAAAGTGTAGCCTCGGAGACATTGTTGCTGAGAGAAAAATGGGTGTTCTGCACGATACTATCTTTTGTGTATGCGTGCGTGCGTGCCATCGCTTGCTTGCACTTGTTAGTTTTAAAATAATTGAAATAATTAGCTTTGGGTTTAACCCATTTATATCTACTAAGAACTGAAGTAGTCCTAAAAGCACATGCAAATTTTTAATTTATTTTTATCCTTCCCTAAGGTTTTTACTTTTTTTACTCGATCCGTTCCGTTATTACCTCATCCTTCTAACAAAATTTACACACACACACATACACATACACGCACGGAAATACACACATATTTTGTTGGTATTGTTTTATTCTTTTTTTTATTATTTTTCCAGAGAAATTTTGAGCATTAATTTCTCTGGTATTAAGTAGTTTCCTCCACTGTTTTACGACCATAATATGCACAATCCAAATCAAGTAGTGGGCCACTCTACGCACTTTCGTAGGCAGTATACGTCATGGAGGTGAATGATTAAAGAGTGACTTAAAATAACTGTTGTATGTACTGGTTTACCTCTTAAATGTAACTGAGTTACTGCTATACGTTGTGGTGTCACTTATAGAAAGATTCACGTAAAGAATAAAAGTTAACTGAACTTAATTATCTTTTAGAATAGTAATGAATACTCACACAAAAAACAAACAAAAAATACAGCCGACAGCTGAATTTATAAAATCGAAAGGATTCCAAGATTTCCCTACAGAAATATATCAAAAATATAAATGAATAATAAATACTTTTGTCTGAAAGGAACGTTAAATATTTTTATTGCTAACCTGAACACAAGCAGGCTATAGCAAACTGACAATAGTGGGTTAAAGCACCCTAGAATATATGCAAAGCCTAGAATAAAGCAAACCTAGAATAACGACCCAGATATACACAATGTCAAATTCATTAAATCAGGAACATAAAGTCAAAAAATTGGAATATTAGAAGACTTATAGCTATACAACAGGCCGGATTAAAAATAAGTAAAGAGAAAAGGAAGTATATTTTGATAACAAGGAATGAGAGAAGATAGAAAGGAAGAATAAGAATAGGAATCCAGAGCTTTGAGAAGGTCCAAGAATTTAAATGTCTCGGAAGCACATTTACAGAAAATAATGAAACAAAGGAAGAAATCAAAGCAAGAAGGTACTACGAATTAAGAAATATATTGGAAATGTATTCCAATTCAGGAATGTATCATAAAAATGTTAAAAAGAAAATATATACGTACACCACAGTAGTCAGACATGTAGTGACACATGCAAGCTATGTGTGTGTGTGTGTGTGTGTGTGTGTGTGTGTGTGTGTGTGTGTGTGTGTGTGTGTGTGTAATATAAGAACGAACTGAAATAAAATATGTTAGAATATACAGGGAGTGTAATGACATTCGTACGCAAAAATTTAATGAGATGTTTTCTCCAAAACAAAGCTCAAGGCAGCATGGAACACAATATATAACAAATTAGTTCGCCGTTTGCTTTTTACGTATAAAACCTCTTGACCTGAAAGCCTAATAGAAGTTTGTAATGACTTATGTTGAGCATGCACAATACACACACACACACACACACACACACACACACACACACACACACACACACACACACACACACACACACACACACACACACACACACACACACACACACACACACACACACACACACACACACACACACACACACACACACACACACACACACACACACACACACACACACACACACACACACACACACACACACACACACATCCTTAATTCCTTAATATTATTATTATCGTTTTTAAATTTTCCATCAATTACCTCCCGCAGAGATATTGTTCCATATATTGTATTTTTTGTCTTCTACTTTAGTTTGACATAAGCATTCGTAACTTTTTAAATAAATTACATACATTTTTCTTGCAAGATAGCTTACCATAAGCTTTGTGATTAAACTTACGACAATGTATTACTTTTACTAAAAACTTGGTTAAAAAGTTTGGAGTCAAGAAAGAACTAAGACGGAAGAAGGCACATCAAATCTAGTTTTAACTCAGCGTCAGACACAACCTCTTAGCTGTAGTCTTGGCTTCTAACATAACGTTAATTTCTATGTATAAATACTTTGCCTGTTTCCTGTACTAAAATGTGAAGAACAAGGGATTTTGCTATCTTTACAGTCATTAAAAGCGGAGAAATGATAACTGGAATATTCAGAATTTATGTATATTAATCCTGGATAAGAATCTAAATATCTAGAGAATTATAAATCTATCACCACCTGTGACGCTCATTATATTTATGCACATAATTCAAGTTTATATTATTGGTTTCTGTTGATATGTTATAAGAATATTATTGTGCAGGTTACTCTCCCTCAAAGCCTTTTTCTACCCGTAAATTTATTGAAATAGTGGATTTAGTTTTCCTTTACTTTATTTATACGTAGATCAATTGACGGATACTAACAAATACTTTATCGGCGTATTATTAGTTTGTTTGGACAACAGTAGGGCTTCTCTCAAATGCAACAAAAGCAACCAGCTTAAAGGTGTTCCTCACATTTTCTTAGAATGAATCTTTGATACCCTGCGTTGTAGGTCGTAGAGTTCAACTTAAACTATCTTTGGAAAATCATACCATAATCATATCAGTCAATACTTAGTAATATCTTCCTATGAAGGAAATAAAAACAATATTACACAGAAATGTTTTAGCTAGATTTTCTCCTCTACATTTTCTATTACTATAAACAATTTTCGTTTCCACTTAATGCAATGAAGAATTTAAGGTAATAACAAAATAAATTATTTGATATTGAACTGTGATTAAACAACACAATAAAACGTTTCATTAGATAAAGTGATAATGCTTTAGTAAAATACTAGAGATGACGAATAAAGGAAACAGAAAGCTGTCAAAAATAACGATATAATCTGTCAAAGATATAGGTAAGCTGTATATATAGGACAGATATATAAAGCTGTCAAAGATATAGGTAACGATCAAATTTTCAATAGATCAGAACCAGTTTGGAAAAACAGTATTTTTATTATGTGTCGAATCACAGAATTAAAATTTCTTATAAAAAAATAAGCAATAACGTATAAGAAAAAAAAACAGTCCAAAATAGCATGCGGCAATTGCCTATATACCCGTTTCTAATCCATAGTTGCCCAATGAAGACTGAACAATTTAATAATGACGTAGTCATATGAACGACAAAGTTGTTTGGCTGTTACAAAAACGTGTAAGAGACACACGTTTGAACAATTAAATTTGGGAGGAATAGGGAAAGTTTAGACTAGTTAGGTGAATGAAAAAGGAACGATGGTAGAAATTAAACGCGTCTTATAACTTAGGTCTGTTCTCTTTTTCAATCTCGTTCTATTGCCTTTAATTGTCTTCTGCGCCACCGTGAAAGGCATGTCACGTATTACATACAATTACCATTGATAAATTGATTTACTATGTTTTAAAATGTAAGAACTATGTAACAGAAAGAAATCAGAATAACCTTACCGAAGAAATTTTTCAAAATGCTTCTGAATAGTCTATTCTGAATAGTCTATATAATTTCTGGAATACTTCAGAAATTATATATGAAAGATATTGTACAACATTATAGACCTCCCGGATGGTCTAAAAGTCACGCACACAAACATTTTAAAATGTAATAAATAAATAAAATTGTATAATACAAGTTTATAAATCAAGTAAATAAACGATATATTTAAAGTAAATAAACGTAACAGATAGATTTGATCGTAAAACTGAAATTTTTATTAATTCTTAAAATGTTTAATACTTAAAATATAATCGATCTTCTCTTTCGAAAAAATCGTTTTTAAATGTATCTAAGAGAAACGATTAGGAGCATTTGAGATGTGGGTTTGGCGAGCAATGGAAAAAGTAATGTAGGTTGGTAAAGTAAGGGATGATAAAGTTTTAAGAAGAATAGGGGAAGAGAGAAGAATCCTGAAGGTAATAGAAAATGGAAAAAGGAATTGGTTAGGTCATTGTTTAAGAAGAGACTGCTTGCTTACAACTGCAATGGAGGGTGTCATAGAAGGAGAAAAAAGAAGAGGGCGTAGAAGAATGAAGTTAATACATAGCATTAAAATCAGCGGGTATTGCAAAGAAACGAAAAGACTGGCATGCGATAGGACACCTTAGAGAGCTTTTACCTTTTGAAGACCTGCTTTAGGGCAGAACAGAAAAAATGTATCTATTAACAACACTACGCAACAACACTAACAATCCACAAACAAAAACACATGACACGTAATAACAATATTCGGATTACAAATAACTTCCCTAAAGATAGCTGCTGATGACAGATAGGTCTACGTTTCAATGGTTTTCATGACTTTTCAACCATTCGTATATACTTAAGGGAATAGTGTAAGAAAACGGTTCCTGTATATTGAATTTCCAAAGTCAACTCCTTGCTTGTCGACGATGGTTTCTTAAGTAAGACGAGGTTTTGCAAAAAATGAAGATGATTTAAATTAAGGATATTTAAGAATTCTCTGTTTCTTGTTAAAATTCTAATTAACCCAAATACTATCCCTGAATATGCAAATAGTCCATACGTCTTACCGTAAATGCGAGTGAGCGTAATTCCGCATACGACAGGAACAGATGACGACAAAAGCTAATCAAAGATTCATTACCTTTATGGAGCAGAAATGAGACATTAAAGTTTCTGCTAAAGCATGAACACCAGGCATAAATAAGGCAGTGTTATAAATTAAGAGTTTGCTAAGTAATGTATAGATAGTATCTTGTCTTACAATGTAGGGTTACACACTCGCTTATTCTTTAGTATCTTGAGCTGTTCTATTCGAAACCCTTTCTTATCGTCCTCACAGCTTGTCATCGCTTACTCGCATCCCTCACAGCTTGTATCTAATCACATCTTTCATTTTTATACTAATTATTTAATTGGTGTAAACGTTTCTAAATGGTCAGAGCTGTCACCTGTTTTCGATACCGTGTTTCAAGTCAGTTTAATCCCATATTTTCTTCCATTCTCACTACGCGGCCAAATAATAAAATGTCTAATTTTTTCACATGCCTTTAAAATGTTTCTGTTCTTATTTTATCGATTCTGGTAAAGTCTTCAACCTTCCTCAATACTTTCAACTCACGTTGGCGTTTTAAATTAGTTACACCCATAAAGTAATGAATAGAATTTATGAGGCATAAAGCAAGAGCTATGGGCATGGTTGTTAGATTCGTAAAATAGGATTGGAATCATACAGTAGTACCTATCCCCCATCTTCTGAAAAATTATAATGAACTGCAAAAATAAACCTTATAATAATTATAGCATATTTTTGTAAGTTTTGTTATTTGAATTAGTATTTTGTAATTGAATTTACTTCATCAACAAGTTTTAATAAGTGATAAAAACGTCTAGAGAGTGGGACTGTGTACAACGTTATTTTTAGCGACAACAAAGTAAAAGATACTTTACATATTTACTTTATAAAGTGTGTATCTGAATAGAAATCAAGCACAAAGAGCTACTGTATACGGGAGACGAAGCAAGTGAGTTTGCATACACAGTGTAGGCGGAGTCACGTACTGTCAATAAATCTGCCTTTCTGCTGCCATAAAGTCTTTATAAGTGATGTCAAGTAAGTTACTTTACCACTCGTCTTTAACAGCGCGTATTTGGTCTAGTTTCGTTATTTATCGGCGGCCCAGAGAGTGAATACAGTCAGTAACAGCGATCGCTTTGCTGGTCACGTAAGGGACGTTATGGTTAGTCAAATAACAGTGTAATGCGTAATTAATTACAAGATAATGCATTCTACTCCAAAGATCGTAGAAACAGTGAAGAGAATTCTTGTTGCTGAATCCTTCATGAGACGTAGGCAATGTGCGTGTGTGTGAGGGGGAGAGGGTCAGCATACATATCTGTGGAAAAAGTTTGCGTAAGTTTAGTTTGAAAATTATACCCATCCTGAATTCAAGGGGTTGAACTAGGAATTTCATATAACAATTGATTGAGAAAAAGAAACGTATGACGTTATTCTTTTCTATACATTTTTGTAGCAATTTTGACACATATATAGTATGATAATATGATTAAGTGCAATTGTATTAGTCTATTCGCGTGTACACGTATTTTATTTTTAAAAAAACTGCATTTGTTTGTTAAGATGGATTGTTTTTTTTTAGTGAAAGGTTTTTTGTTACTGAATGGACTAAAATTAAGTTTAATCAGAAGGCGAGATATTGGTTAGGCCGTTGCCTAATTGGAATTTTTTTGCCTTTAGAGAAAGCTTGATGTCAATTTACTACGTAACAACGTCGGAAGATTTTCGTAGGGATAAAATTTAACGTATAATACACAAACACACACACACAAATTTATTAAAATTAAATATACAAAACGTACTTATATTATTTATAGAAGTATATAAGTATGAACAAAATTAGACGTATGGTATACATATTTCCATTTCTCAGTGGCCTATTTAAACAATACACGACAAGTTTTTCTCCATCGTCCTTATTCCAAAAAGTTAAGATTAAGCTGAGAGACTTGTTCTGATCTGAAACCCGTTAGCGGGAGAACGTAATTCTCTCCGACTGAAACAGGAACCGAGGTATTCGGTCACATTCGGTGAAAGTGAAAAAATAAATCTAATACAAGAAAAATGTTCTACTTTATTTTTTCTATCTTAATTCTCTTTGTTGTCCTTTACATGTGCAGCAGAAGATTTTCACGCTTTGTTCTATAAGCGACTTGAAATCATCAAGGGAGACATAAAGGAGAATCGGAATCGCATATAGAAGATAGGAACACTAAAGACAAGACAAGAAGATATCGTATAGGAACTTATACAATTTAGACATTCAAACAGTAGTCTAATAGATTACGTAGGGTCACAGCATGTACAGATTACATTTTGACGTATTGAACATAATATTAGAAAACGTATGAATTATTAAATTGCAGAGCATATTTTACACAATAATAATTTTAAAAGTCGCTTGTAGTGTCCTTAAGATCAGAAGATATGTTTACTTCATTTATGTAAACTCCATAATTTATTACTGTTATACTAACAATTTTGTATTGAAACTTGTTTTACAGCGATGTAAATACGGTGCTTTACCATTTTGAAATGAACTTTGTTATAGTTAACCATCATCCCCACATCACGGATTAAGCAGCGTGCTTTTTTGGATTCCAAACTTTTGTCGGTACATATGTTGATTTATATTTCGTTCTACTGTATACCTGCTTGCGTTTTATGATAACCCAATTTATTCTTTCCAGACGTTTTTGTCATATCATACGGTTGGAATTATTTTTCCCACGTAGGTTAAATATTTACACCTCATCTATTATTTCTTCATATTATGCCAAATATTATGTTAACTTTTTTGGTTTATATTAATATAATAATAATAATAATAATAATAATAATAATAATAATAATAATTCCAACTTTGTCACTACTTATTGCCACACTGCTAAATACTTCGTTCTTGACGAGGCCTTTCGGTGTCTCCACCATCTTCAGGTGGACGATATATATATTTCGTTTAAGACCTGGTCGTTTAAGACCTGAAGATGGTGGAGACACCGAAAGGCCTCGTCAAGAACGAAGTATTTAGCAGTGTGGCAATAAGTAGTGACAAAGTTGATGTTAAGATGGCTGCTAATAAAACTAACAAAACTGGAATAATAATATTAATCATCATCATCATCATCATCATCATATGTTGTTGTTGTTGTTGTTGTTGTATAGCGTACATGTTTTGAAGTTAATTTAGGTGGAAATAATAATTAGGTTTGTCGAATAATGGGAATAATTAGGGTTTCTTGTGTTGTTTTAAAGCTGTTAGTATATATTATCATATAATTAGGCCTAATTTGTTAATGAGTCTGAATAAAGTTGTTCGTCACTCACAACGAAATTGTGAAAGAACCTGTTGGCGGTAAGATCTAACCGGACTTACAAAAACCTCGTTTAATGCGACAGAAGAGTATGTAACCGTGACCATAACAAAGCTGTTACTACTTACAGTTTGTGGTAGACAGGCAATTCTCTTCTTGTAAAGTAATTAATATAGTAAACTATAATAATGGGAATACATATATTATTATTACTGTTATTCATAATTTTTTGTTTCACTACATGCTTGTATAGACTTTATAACTAAAACTTAAATACTTCGTTATTATGCTTTTAATGTAACCCATGTTTTACTGTCATGTTTGTTGACGCCAGTAGTACAACAAGTCAAACGCACAGTCCCCTCACCCCCCTCCATACACATTACACGCTATTGTAAGTAACTATACGCGTATATTACTCTATGATATATCAATAATAACACGTTGGTGTTGACCAATGGATAATCCCGGAGACGACTTCCAATCGTGGACGTTATTGGTTAGTTTAGTTTGTGAATTATACTATTTTATTTTATTTGTCGTTTCGTTTTAATAAGATATTGTTTTTTCAGATAAATTGTTTTCATATGTGTGTATACGCATGATAATTTTTGTCCGAACAAAACAAAACTTTGTGGTCACTAAAATGAAGAATTACGTAGAGAGTAACAATTTTCTTGTGATTGTAACTCAAAAACATTGTAATTTTACTGTTATTTCGCAATAGCATGTGTTCAATATATTATACATTTTAACACAACAAAAATTGTAATCATCATTATTATTATTTAGAGATAATGCCTACAATCGTTCGTAAGCGATTCTCCCTTTATTTAAGGGAGACAGGAAAATGTTACAAAGTTATGACTTGTCTGCACAAGCGTAATAACAACAGAAACAAGAAAGAACACATGAAATCCCCAAATCCCACTGCAATCCATTTCTCTGTTTCCCTCGCGGTCTCCAGTTTGCAACATTTAGTTGATTAACGATGTTTCTTTGTAACAAAAGACAAACACTGTAGTGTTGAAGCCATTGTTGTTGAGAGAGAAAAGTGAGTTTTCTGCACGATACTTTCTTTTACGTGTGCTTTAAAGAAAGAAATTAAAAGAATTAATTTAATTATTGCATTAGAAGGATATATTTGAGTCATATGTATTTGTAAATTTTGAATGAGTTCAATAATTTCTGTGAATGCCCATACACACCAGCTCGAGTAAATATTGGCTACATATCTCAAAATTATAATTTTTAAGATACAGAATAATAAAATGAAATAGTGAAAACAATGATTTTATTCAAGTCATAAAATAATATAATAAAAGCATTGTTTTATTCAAAGAGTAATATTAGAGCACCTGATAGACATCGTAGAAAACTAGTTATATTCCGCGGGAGGTTCAGTGTTTAATAATAGGCATAACTGTCTTGACTTATAGGATTTAAAATTATGTCATTGTTTTAAGGTTTGTTAAAAGACTAAACGGCGGTCCGAAGGACATGTGGGAAGATGCAGCCCTGGATGTGAGATACATTCTGTTAGTGCGAGGATGGAATCCTTCCTTACCTTTAGTGTGAGGGAGTGGGTCAAGACTAACCCAAGCCAAGCCAAGGTCCGATAAAAGAAATGTTTGTTTGTACAGTCCACTGCTTTACTAGACATGCCAGGAATACAAATAGAAAACAATTAGATAGATTTACAAACAAACTAATTGATGTCTCCTATAGAATTTAGAAGATGAAATGGTTCCCGTAAAAAGTAAAGTGCTACGATGGCGTCTGAAAAACAAAAATAACACAATGATGGTTCTTATAACGACTGAGGAATGACGTGCTTCGATAGCTTCGATACAGTGGCACAGAATAGTGAACATGAATTGACCGGAAGGAAATGATTCGTTCAGCTGTGAGTAGACGGTTGCAGAATGTCAGGATGATGGTGAAATGTTAGAGGTTTAATATGCTTGTGTGAATTAATTAGGTGTTTATTTTTCAGTTACCAAATTTTTCTAGTTTTATAGAAAAGTGTAACGTAAATTAACTGTTTTGAATGAAAACAAGACATATTGACATGTATTCTGTTTGAATATGGTTATTTTGAACCAAAGGTCTCAGTATACGTTATAGTGACTATCACTGACGTTGTGTCCATTGATTTTTAATGTCAACTGAATATGAACCTATAAGCATAGAACGCTAATAAAAGGTTCTAGATTAATTGAAGCAGACAGACTGCGCTGTATTCTGTAATAAGGCAAGGGCTGTTATTTGAATATGAAAGGTGAACACAATATTGAAAAGATGCAAGCTTCATTTTGTGTGTGTGCTTGTAATATAAACTTATATTACGAGCATTCTACTTTCCAAAGGCAGACTTTAATATTCTTTCTGACGAGATTACTAGTTTGAAATCTAAAGGTCGTGACCCCAGCCTTTCGTCTGCATTATTTCATAATTACGTTTTCAGCCAGACAGAGTCTACAGTGTAAACAATTACAATGGTAACTCTTTTATACGTTTCTCTTCCTGCATAGTTCAAATTGGGCATTATATTCATAAATTATATTATTATTGAATCTTATCGATTGTTTCTGTCTTATCTATGTTCTTATCGATGCCTTCTTAAATATCTCGGTCTTCAAGTCGACCCCCGTAAACACATTGTCTATAGGCCTATATTAGCAAACAGATTTGAATTAGTTCAATTTACTTTCCTGAATTATTCTTACGGACACTGAAAATCGTGCCGAAGGATATCAAACAATAACGTATAAATTAAACTTAGTAGATATCTATAAATTACATGAGCTTAATTTACCGTACAGAGAGAATAGAGTATCCTACCTTCCTCTTTATCAATTACTATCAAATACTAATATACACGAAATGGAGAGTGTCGATATCAATCACTAACATTTTTATTTTATTCTATAATAATCATACAATTATTTAAGATTTAAGGTTATATTGTTATTATTCTGTTGGTCACCTCAGCATTATTTTTATTAGTTTGGTTAAATTAGAATTCTGAATAAGATTCAATAAAGTTTACTAAAGTTAACAACAAAAGGGCAGTACATGTGTTAAAAAACAAGCAACTATTTGAATGAATGTTTTTGTTTTTTTCAGGTAACAGCAAAAAAACTTTTGTTAGTAAAAAGAAATCAAAACTTTTTTACTAAAGAGTGGTCAATACTAAAAAAAATAAGAGATAAAAATAACAAGGAATAAATACTACTACTACTACTACTACTACTACTACTACTACTACTACTACTACTACTACTACTACTACTACTACTACTAATACTACTACTACTAACAACAATAATTATAATCATCATCATCATCATCATCATGACTCTATTTTACCGCCTGAGCAGTTTGGGAGTTGAACAGGGTTGACTGCCGTAAATGTCTGCATACAAGACATACAAGGCATAGAAGACAGGTAATGTGGCCGCCCATTATTATCGCAGGATGTATCTTCTTCTTTTTGAGTAATCAGTCTTTGACTGGCTTGTGTCCTCCCCGCGTATGCCCGTTGTGTGTGATTACAGATCCTCCTAAATGGGTATTCAGTGTAACGCCGGATTCGAACGGCATAGTTGAGAAGGCCTTATACTAGGCAGAATACCTCTTACCTGTTACCTTGGGAGGGATACCGGCCGTACCTAAATCAGATGACACGCAGGAATCGTACCCGCTCCGACAGCATACCAGTGCCAGACGCTAGCCCCTACGCGACCACCACTCCACTGGTCTACTAAATCTCTAAATTAATACAGAAAATAAAATGAAAAAATCGCTTGAACTGGAATCTATCCAAAACTTTACACTGATAGCCTCGCTTACAATGGCGCATATAGGCCTATTGGGATTTGTAAACGATTCTTGTACAGTCACTTTCTTCATGTCCTCGTCGGCATTTACGCTAATATCTTAATATTTACAGTTGCGTCTGCTCACCGTACTATTACGGCAACAAGCGGACTCTTCCAAAAATACGAGATTATTGCGGCATTCGGGGTCAACTTCATGAAAGTCGACAAAAAAAACCCTGTTTATCTTTCTATAAGACGAAAATAAGCAAAACTTATAGGCTTTTGTATAAATTGATTTTGTTTCTTTGCGATTCTATGAAGGTTACCATTTTAAGTACATAAAGTTTAAGTTTTATATAAGTAGCCACTATTTTCTTTCTGCAATAAAAGTTTAGTTATTTTGCTGATTAACTTTCGTAACTTTTGATGAAGCCCCAGCAAGATTTCAACCGAAGAAATTCAAAAACAAGTGCTTAGAATCAAAACGCAAACAGGGTTGGAGACCTGTTTTACACGTATTGGAAACAATTTACAAATGGCAGACTTATTGTAATACTAACAATTTTGTTTCACGAAAGTTTTAATAAAATATGTGATTACTAACTTTAATGTTGGACCATAATTTAACAATTTAATAGATCGACAATTTATTATGTCATAACAGTATTACAAGTATGAGCGTGAATGAGTGTACGACACCTTACCACTTTTAGGACTGATAATTTAAACAGATATTTTAGGACAATATTTTGAGTTACGATTTCACACAGTATTGGACCATCTTTTTCATAGACAGCTGTACTTCTCTTACAGGTTTTTGGTGCTCACGTGTTTAGGAATAATTGCGTTAGTAATATTTTCTACATGGTAGTTCCTATTCAGTCTATATTCAGTTTACTTTTTTATTACACCTCATTGCCATCATCATCATTTCCATTACAACGTCCATTATCAGTCATTGTCGTCGTCTCGCCGCCGCTCGTCGTCGGACGTCGGACACTTTGTTGACCTCTGTGCTTGTTATACAAGGCAATTCGGGGAAGACGGTATAGCTACTACTTTCTTTTAAATTGTTCCACTAATTGACTTTCCTACATAAAGTGGAAAATGTGCATGCACGAGCGAGCGCGTTCCTAATTTTAATTCCAATTAAACGTTTGCAATTCTTGTCTTATATTGTATTTCGTATTCTGTCAGTTAACGTGCAACCTTTACAGCTCTAAGAAATTTCATTTTAGCTGATGTGATTTTTCTTCCGTCTTTCTTCAAAAGTACCCACGTTTCACTTCCGTACAAAAATACTACAACCGCTATTGCGTTGTAAAACTTTAGTTTAGTTTCTTTTATAGTTTTATGCGTTCGGGCTCTATGAATTGTTACACATGTGTGTTTAGATTTATTAAGTTTGTTTTTAAAATTATAATTTATCTGGGAGATAATTTACATTCAAACTTTACTTAAACTGGACCCCTGCTCCAGTATTTTGCCATTTTTCTCTACTTTATTTCTTATCGAGTATTTCCTCTTAAAAACAATTAATTTTGTTTGATATACAAATATTGTCAATCAGTGTTCCTCTGCATATTTTTCAAAAAGAATACTTCCTTCTGCAGATCATCTTCTGCCTGTTTTATAATGACAACATCGTCAAAATACAGAATACTACTTAATCTGTGTGTGTGTGTGTGTGTGTGTGTGTGTGTGTGTGTGTGTGTGTGTGTGTGTGTGTGCGTGTACATACATATTGTAATGTTAATAATTGCAAATATAGTATTTCTATATGCCTCAAGTTGTTGGCGACATTTATTGTACTGATCTATTTTTTATTATTCTTTATTTTATTATAATTAGTTAATTTATTATTTAATTGTTGAGTTGTATTTAACATAAGATTAAGATGCAACTAGCCACATGTTGTGGATATCATTGAATGTACTGTTATCTTTTCTTATTAGTTATATTTGTTTCTATTTGCAACAGTAATTTCCCTTTATTTGGGCTATCAGAACGAGTTGTCTATATTATTTTAATATTTGAATAAATTTATGTGTTGTTTATGTTTAACATCTGCTCATGAAAAACTCTATTTCAGGGTAGAAAACTACTAATTCGATTTATATTATTTAATACTGGGAATGATTGATTCTTTTCTTTAATCAGTACCAAATAACGTTAGTTTATAAATTTTGAAGAAATAACAACGTAATATTATCTACCGTATAAATGTGAATAGTTTGAATCTTAGCTCTTTACAACTGCAATGGGTTCAATTCTCTCTGATGTTCATCATTTTAAAAATAATGTTAGGCTTCGTTGCTTGCTCCTTCTCTTGGATCTTGATCAATTAAATGTAGAATTATACTTTCTTCTTTGATTGTTCAATATAGATTTCTTTTAAATATCGAGGTTCATAAGGTTGAATATAAAATTATGCTCCTTGACATGCTTACTCTTTTTAATCTGTATTTGATAAAATATATACTTAGACTTCTTTGAAATGTTGATGTTTATTAAGTTGAATATAAAATTATACTTCTTTCAATATTACAGGTTTTCTTTCTTTTATCGGTATGTTATTAAATATACTATTAAACTTATTTACAGGTTTATACTCTGATGGTTATTATGTTAGATATAATTTCTGACTTATTTACAGACCACTCTTTCATGTTTATCATAATGAATATAAATTTTGACTCACTCCTTTTTGATGTTTACTATATTAAATATAAATCTTGACTAACTCATTCTTTCATTTCAACACAATTCCATAATAACAATTTACATTTTGCCATATAGATACTTAACTAAATTCGTCACATATTTTCATCATATTACTCTTAAAAACATATATAATTTTACCAATTATTATTAAATACATTTATTTGATTTTTACATTAGTCATTCTAATTTGTATCTATTAGATTACAATCTTATTACCCTTTCATTTTATTTTAATGTTTATTTCAATTTTATTATAATAATTGTCAACATATATTTTCTTAATGCTGTTCTGTATTATACAGTTCCAATACTGGAGTTTACCTCTATGTTGGTCATGACTAACTAATCAGTTTTTGTTTAGAATTCTAACATATGTTCGAAATACTATTAAATTTATACCTTTGCTTCTTCTGAAATTATTATTTTATTCTTATGTACTGTGGTTTATTTTTACAGCAATACAATATGTGGATCTTAATATGTGTGTGTGTGTGTGTGTGTGTGTGTGTGTGTGTGTGTGTGTGCATATAAATGTGTTTTGGGATATCTTTTGGTGGGCATTCTTTAACTGATGCTGTCAATGGCTTACCTGGATACATGAAAACAGATGCATTTTGATGTAGATATTTGATTGCTTTGACTAGATGGTGAAGGAAACCTTTTCTGATCAGAATTTTCTACAGCATATCTATATTCAGACTATCACCTGCCTTTTTGAAAATCAATAGAGGCAATATGAGTTTCTAAATTGAATTCTCTTATCTTCTGTATCATCTGTTTTAATACAAAAATGGTATTAACACGGTTCCGTCTGAACATCCATCTTTTCCTCGCTAATAATGATGTTTGTTGTAACCTTAAGTCTGCTATTGATTAATATATCTTATTCTATATTATATTCTATAATATATCTTATACGCACTGTCTTATAATGCACTTATCTAGCAGACTGTAACCCCTATCTATTTTACATTTACTTCTACTACCCTTTTTAAAATTCGAAATAACTTTTCCTTTTTACCTGTTATAAAGAATTTTTCCTTGTTTCCAGCACGTATTAAACAGATGCATTAGTCTGATGTGTAAACAAATTTAATTCAAATTTCCATATTCCGCTTTGATTCCGTCTATTACTGTTCTTTCCTGCTTCTTATCATCTTCATTGCATCTATCACCTCTTCAAGATGAATGTCATTAATCCTTGTAATCCGATTCTAAATTCATAGCCATATCCTGTGCCAATGGTTTACGTCGTATGATCTGCATGATTCCTCATCAATCACAATCAGCTTTGAAGCATCTATTTGATCATTACATTATGTTTTATGGACGTCATATTTATTACTGAGGTAAATCTAACCCAGCATTCTTGATTACCCGTCTTTACTAAATTATTTGTAATTTTTCTTTTAATTAGATATGATTGTATATATTCTGTTGTGCGGCTATTTACATGCTTTCTATATTACACTTTTTTTCTCTACAGCTCTTATAATTTCTACAGCCCATATTGGAAATGCCTTCAATATAAAGACGCGACTGTGCTATTTAGACGGAAACAACCAGAACAAAGTATAAACCAATCAGGTTTTGTTATACGTGTTACTATGTAGACCCTATCTACATAGAATATCTAGATTACCACATTTTGTAATCAATTTAATACTCGTGTATAGATTATTTTACCCAAATTCTCATTTTTTCGTTAGAAAGATTCATTTGCAGGCTAATTTAATAGAATTTTTAAAAAGTTATAGGAAAAATCTCGTTTAATGTTTATAAGATTTGTTGACGGTTCACGACTGCTAGCCTATATATAGTTCGTACAGCCAGCTATAATGTATATTGTACTTTATTGCAATTTTATTATTGTTTATTGGTAATAACCAGAGTTTGCATTTAATCTTTTTTATATTTCAACGTTGAATTTTATTTTTGGTTCTGTAAGTAACAAAATATTTGTTGCGGACCGAACAAAGTGTGTGTAACAGACTTTTTTGAAGGACCTAAAAAGATAACTAAATGTTTGGTATTACTAGCAGTATCAATAAATTGTGACTGTCTACACAGAAAAAATTTTTTATTAAAATTTTGCATCACGCTATGTATTATGTTCGCATGTAGTAGGCCTAACATTGGAGTGACATATCGGAAGGGTCACCCAGGCCTAACCGACGTATATACACACCTGTACTAAATCTACACCAGACCATTCCATCTTTAATGACTTCTCCCGTTATTACGTAGCATCGCTCAGTACCGAAGTGGTACAAAAGCGTTACTCAGGCAGACGAATAAACGATAACATAGAATTAGGATTACTCTGGGATTTAGGGAATTAATACATTTCTGTCACCGATTGTTATCTGTGATCTTGTGGGTCCTGGCATTAGGAACGTTTCCATGAAGGCATATCCTGTTCGATAGGCACTGTTTCTATGGTTTTGTTAAACCCGATTTTAAGTTTGTTTTTACAGTGCATTAATACAGATGTTGTATTATTGCAGTACAATATACTTGTTTGAAAATAATCCATGTCAAAGGACTGTATATCAGTGTTTGATAGTATGAAAAGATAAGGAGATTCAGCACCATACGACAATAATGTCTGTTCATAGGCTACACACGAAATTCAGAAAACATGGTGGTTAGTTAGCAGGCAGACAATTGGTTAATGCCATCCTACGTCCGTACGTGCGTAACATTCTCAAAAACCTGGTGAAAACGTTTTCGAATCCGTTTTCTTATACTTGACTGCTTTCCACAGTGTAGATGTTTCCGTGATGTTATCTGACGTAACATTCTTCAGTACACTTTTGTTAAAATATCCATGCTTAACTACGAGTTTTTCGGCCAGTGTGTCACTAATTTCCATCGAAACGTTTGACACACGTTCTTCTTATTCCTTCAAGGATTAGGTTATATAAACTGTTTCGGGACCCATCTCATCCTCGGACGACCCACGTCTCTTCTACCGATTGCTTTATAGTTCAGTGCCGCTTTTGGCAATCGATTCTCTGTCAATGTGGGTATTGCAATTGTATTATAAAATGTAATCCTTGTGCTGTGTCTTGTATTATTTCTAATATTTCTGTGAATAGTACGACAACTTTATTTATCTTCTCTTTTATATCATATTCAGACTTATAGCTTACTGCTCATCCGAGGTATTTAAAACAGCTCACTTGTTCTAAAGTGCTGTTGTTTATAACTATCTTTGTCCTCACTGGATATTTATCGTTAAAGGTCATGGTTTTAATCTTTCTCACTGAAGGTGTCAGTGAGTACTCTCTTGATACTTCTTGTAATTGAAACATAGCTCGTTGTAAATCATACACAATTTCTTGAATAATAACTATGTCATCTGCATATAGTAAGGGAGCCATACAAATTGATTTGTTAACCTGTATTCCCGAAGTCATTCTGGATTTCCGTGCTCTCAACATGTCGTCAATGTATATATTAAACAGCATCCCTGCATAACTCCTTTATTTATTGGAATGTGCTGTTGGCCTACCATTCAGATCCAGGACTACACAGGTACTTTTGTAAAGGATCTTAACTGAATTTATTAAATGCTGTAATTATTCTCTTCTATCCATAATATTGCATAACTTTTGACGGTCTACATTATCAAATGTTTTTCAGACCTGCAAAAGTGACATGCGTCTCCTGGTTGTACTCCCGTTAACACACATTTTCTATTTAAATTACTTTACAGTCACATGAAGTTACAAAACATGCTAACTTAGTGTTTATAACAAAATATTTACTCCTGACATACGTTCCTACTTATTTTGGGTGAACTATGAGCGGATTAATAAATGTTTTGTTGTTCTTCCTTGTAACCATCTTCTTAAGTAATATTTCTTTTCTATTCTTTTTAGTGCCAGCGCTTGTGTGGTTCAATTACAACTCACTTTTCTATTGCTTAATAATTTGTTACAAGTTTGGGTTGTTTGGTATCTCTGTAAGCTTTGAATGCTTAAATTTAATCAGTAAAATATATTTTTGAGCTATTCCGATATTGGTATTATAGGCCAGTAATTACTTATCAAAGTCTTCATTACTTGTTTCGGCTCCTTTGACCTAATTTAAAATTTTATTTTAATCAACGAGAAACCATTCTGTTCCTGTTGGATTGCACGGGACTTTTCCTGTCACGCACAATTCTGGAGATGGTATTAGAAAATTTGTCCTTCTTTGTAAACGTTCTAACAATGGTGCCACAACTTTGTTGTTTTTAGGCAGTTGTGTTTTAAAACTTTATCTTTATCATATGATACATTCGAACTGGAATAATTTTAATAGGACACTTGTTCAACAACGGTACTCGTTAAATATTTTATCATTCCACTATAGCTTTACCTTCGTTAGGAAATTCATGAGTATTTTTGTCATGTAAATTAAAGCTTCAGATTTTAATAGATTAAATGGTTATTTGTTTGTTCATTTTTCTAGCAGGTGTTTAAAGACAGGGTATCCTCGTGTTGTTCTATCGTGTCATCGCTTGTCATATATTTGGTCGATTGAAGGAGAGAATGTATTCAAAAGTGGGAAAATAACGGACTTACCAGTGTTTATAAAGGTTTTATGGCAGCATAAAAAGCAGGAAGGCAGATTTATATACAGAACGTGACTTCGCCTACATTATTCACTTCCTTCTTACCCCGTTATGTTACACAATAACTCTTTGTGTTTGTTTAAATATTGAGACAATCTGTAAAAAAGGTCTGCATTTCTCTCAGGGAAACGAATCTTTAATTAAAATTGTGTGTATATGTGTGTGTTTGTGTAACTTTTAAATGCAGGTATTCGTGTTTTTCCTTTTCACATAATTTTTTCTACTACGTAAGTAGCAAAGGTTACCGGTAGAAAAGTTAACAGAAATTATTAATAAATTTCTATTAAGCCTGCATGGATCTTTAATATGGTCATATGGATTCTTAACATAGTAGTGATAGTGGGTTTTTAATGTGGTGATAGTACAACTACCATGACCATATTAATTTTTCAGTTTATATTGGGCGTTTTATGGAATAAAAAAATCATACTGAGCTGAAAAATTAATTTATTTTAAGCTGTTAGTTACATGTAGAGAGACTAAAAAAAATGGAAGGCAATGATTTTTGTATTAACTTTAGAAAGTTTATAATTCTGAAAGTTTGTTGGGTTAAACTTCTTTTCTGATATCAGAGTTCATCTTTCCTTCTATTAACTCTTCTGGCACAAAATATTCTTAATACCTTATAAACAAAAAGATGCTGGACTGGCAGTATGTTTAGTTAGTGGTATAATTAAAACAAAATGGTGTCTTAAGTTTTTAAAATAATACCCAAAGTATAATTTTGTCACTCACTTGAACTATCGATTAAACACTTGAAATTACCTTCCCAAAAATAGTGTCTTCTCTTAGTTTTTTTTAAGTATAGGGTGCTTAATAATGAAGAATTACTGAAGTTCCGTACAAAGTAAAACTTCCTAACTGAAAAATTATTTTAGACGTCTTTTCCACGTTGCCCTACTATCTAATGTAATCTCCTCAATATTTAGAATTAGTAATTTCATCTATAGTTCGATAACGGTTTTTGTTAAAAACCGTGATATGATAATAATCCTGTAATAAAAAATCAAACTTTTCAAGGAAACTTTCTGTATTGAATTTACAAATAATAAACTGTGTACATTAGCCTACGTATAACTGAAAGACTGTCTCAAATTTACAATTTTGTAATCTATAATGTTTTCCGCAATTTGATACGCAATTCAGTTTCAATAAACACGATGTTGTTTATTTTTAATTCAATCTTCTATTGTCGTGTATTCATTGTTCATAACCTAAAGATACCATACTTTAGGCATATAGGCCTACCATAACCTTTGTATGGTATCTTAGGTTATGAACAATGAATACACCACAATAGAAGATTGAGATTATAGGTACCATTAGTAAGCAATAAGTGTGTGTATATTATAATACATCACATTATCATTAGTTCACTTGTAATTTTTAATAACTTATTTATTTTTAAGTATAAGCCTAAATTACATGCCTAAATTAATCATAACACACTTCTGAACTTCTACCTCTTTTATACCGATGTATCTTTCACTACGAGTGTTGCGGTTTGGAAGCTCTTGAAGAATCGTGAGTTATTCCAAAAACGCTAAGCGGGAAAGGCTGGATTGTATGTTAGAAAGAAATGGACTGTATTGAAGATATTGAACATGCCTTTATTGAATATTTTGATTGTTAGTTACGATCGGCACGTGCGGATGCATTTGTGGCAATAACGCCCGAAAATTAATTTTGAATAAAATCGTGGTCCATTGTAGATGGACGCAGGTAATTGAATTAAACGAAATCTTATGAATGCATGCCAAAAAATATCCAGAAGCCGCGGCTGGAAGAGAAGTGTTTTACGAGAGTTGCGCTCGGAGCCTTGTTAGAAACTAAACTAAACTTGCCTGTAGCCGGCTGCAGCGTTTGATAAGCGCGTGACGTCATCCGCGCGTGCCGTATTGCGGCGGTAGACCGCGTACAGCTGATAAACCAGTACAAAGTTTAAACATACTGCCCGCTAAAATCGGGACGATTTTGTACATTAAACATTAACTAGGAACAGTATATTACAAACATTATCAATGTATATATTATAAACAATACATAATACACTTAAAGGCTTATACATAAAATTTGTAGAAAACAAAATTCATTAAGCTAGCACAAAGCTTAAGTCAGAACAAAACAGTTTCTGTGCTAGAAAAGGTACAACAAATAAAAAATCATGATAAAAACGAACCTTTACATAACTAAACATGATCTCTCTTGAAGCATAACATGTGGATAAAAAATACATATATTTAAACCTTGACAAACGTAAATAATAATCTTAAATTATATAAGAGAAACCATCTTGATCACCGTTTCATATATAGTAATAGAAATAATAGAAACATAATGTTATCATAATCATATCAATGTTCAATGGTACATGACATTGAAAAATACAATACACAACATCCATAATAATTGATAGTACATATGAAACACAGTCACTGTTGCAGTAATAGCTAGCGGCACGTAAACAATATTACAATGCTTATGATACAATTGAGTTGTATGCTCGCCCCGGGGAATGTCCCGGGCGTGGTCCATGCAATGTGACACGCACACACTCACACACACACACACACACCTCGTATGGCACGCATACGATTAGCTTGTTGCCACCGGAAGGGGGCATAATTTGTGGATGGGTCGGCGTAAGATACCTAGCGCGGTGCGAACTTCTGCGACGCGTACTAAGGAATCTTGACCCGGAAAAACATTGGTAATTACCCCACGCTTCCATTCTAGAGGGGGGGAATTGTCATCCAAAATGAGGACAAGCTGTCCGACATTCAAATTCCTTAACGGGGTGCACCATTTATTGCGCTGCTGCAGCTGGTGCAGATAATCCCTAGACCACCGTTTCCAGATGGTCTGCGTAAATTTTTGGAGCAGAAGCCATCTGCCCAAATGACTATTATTGCCTTGGGTATAGTCGGGTTTCGGAAGTGCCGTCAGTGGAGCACCGACCAAAAAATGAGCAGGTGTTAAGGGTTCAGGGTCTCTAGCATCGTCGGACACCGCGCATAACGGGCGTGAATTAAGGCAAGCCTCAATTTGAGAAAGAAGAGTAGAATATTCCTCAAAATTCAAGATCGTACCGCCTATTACGCGACGTAAATGAAATTTAACACTCCTTACACCACTTTCCCACAAACCACCGAAATGAGGGGCTGAAGGGGGGATAAAGGACCATTTGATACCGTGGAGACCGCAAAACTCCAGAGAAGATTGCTCAACTTCCTTGGAGGTTAAAAATTTGTACCAATCATGCAAAGTGTGGTTGGCACGACGAAAATTCGTGCCATTATCCGAAAATATCTGCGCGGGAATACCTCTGCGCGAGATGAACCTTTTTAAAGCCGCTGTAAAGGCGTTGGAAGTGAGATCCGACACCAATTCTAAATGGATGGCCCTAGTACACATGCATATGAATAGCGCGATGTATGCCTTGGTCGTGGACTTAGAGCGCTGCCCGCCATGGCGCAAAAGTACAGGACCGGCGTAGTCCACGGCCGACTGTGAAAATGGCCTTGAAGGCGTGACCCTTGAAGGGGGTAACTGACCTAGTAGTTGATTCGCGCCTTTAGCCCGGAAACGAAAACAAGTGACACACTTATGTATCGCTGAGCGGATATAGGATTTGTCGTGTATGATCCAATACTTTCGCCTAAGCGAAGCTTGAGTTGATTGCACTCCAGCGTGCAACAAACGAATGTGTTCGTGTTCAGTTATTAATCTCGTGAGATGAGAGTGCGGGTGCAAAATTATTTGGTGTTTACTCTCATAGCTAAGTGGGCAGAATTGCAAGCGTCCACCCACTCTTAAAATGCCTGATTCATCCAGGAATGGGTTAAGAGCAAGAATTTTACTACTGCGAGGAAGGCACCGGTGTGCCTCAAGTTCCATAACTTCTACGTCGAAATGCAACTTCTGAGATTGCCGGACAAAAATCAAGAGCGTGTCAGACAATCTTGAGCCGACAAAAAGGACGTGTCTCTATCAACCACCGCGAGCCTAGAATTGCGAAAAAATCGTCGGCAATATGCGAAGACGCGAATAAGCCTCGTAAGTGATGAATAATTTTCAACATAACTATGTGTTGAGGATGCGACAATTAGTGAGGTTTGAACCTGCTTGCGACGTTCCTCCTCAAGGTCGGGAAAAGTACAGGGAGTATTAATGTCGAGCGCGCTGACCGGCCATGAAGCCGAATCATGAGCTAACCAGGAGGGACCATGCCACCATTGAGTATGACAGTGCAAACTACGAAGGAGGCAACCGCGCGATAAAACGTCGGCAAAGTTGTCATTTGATACTACATGACGCCAAATTCCCCTGCTGCTAACAAGACGCTGTATTTCCGCGACACGGTTGGCCACAAATACCTTCCAGCGGGAAGATTGCTGATGTATCCAATACAACGCTATCATCGAATCCGAATAAAGATATAGTCCGTCAAAATTGTAATCGATGGCGTTTAAAACCTTGGACGTTAATTGTGCCAACAATAAACAAGCACAAAGTTCAAGTCGTGGTAGCGTTATCTGTTTCAGCGGAGCGACCCTAGATTTAGCACACAACAAGTTTGATGATATGGCGCCGTTCGAATAGACCGCCCGCACATAAATGCAACACGCGTAACCTTTAGCCGAAGCGTCGGCGAATCCGTGCAGCTGTAATGAACTAATTGGGTAATTGTTCGAACTCTTAACCGACCTCGTAATCTCAAAATGAGTGTCGGAGACTAATTGAGCGTATAATTCCAACCATTGATTGGCCAATGATCCAGATAGGGGTTCGTCCCAATCTGTGCCCGCCAACCACAGCTGTTGCACGAAATGCTTGCAGTAAAATGTGATGGGAGCGATCAATCCTAAAGGATCATAGATCCCGGCGATGATCGACAACACGCTTCTCTTGTTGAAAACGGTTGAATTATCATCACCCCTAACGGTGTATAAAAAGTTATCCCTTTCAACGTTTCATTGGATTCCCAATGTACGCACGTTTTGGCCTTTGCTGAAGTCACGGGTTACTTGGGCGCGAAGGGTCATAATCTTATGGTGGTTAGAGAACCATTTATGTAACGAAAAACCATACCTATTCAACAACCTCACGATCTCGCATTTCATTTCAGCTAAGCCGTTCGGATCATCCGAACCCGTTATGAGATCGTCTACGTAGAAGTCATTTGCTATGGCCTTAGCAGTTGTAGGGTATTCGGGTTCATTTTCGTAGGCTATCTGAGCCAGACAACGTGTAGCAAGGAAGGAGGCACTAGCAGTGCCGTATGTAACCGTCCTTAGCGCGTAATGTCGCAATTCCTTGTGCGGCGCATCACGCCAAACGATGCGTTGCAGGTTTGAATCCTTGGGATTAACAATGATCTGGCGATACATCTTTTCTATGTCCGCAATAAGTACGTATCGGTGGGTACGGAACCGAACCATTATCGAAAACAGATCCTGCTGGATCGTAGGACCGACCATTAAAGTATCGTTAAGGGACAAACTATTGGTGGTTTTAGCGGAGGCGTCAAATACCACGCGCAATTTAGTGGTTAAGCTAGAGTCTTTGAAGACTGCGTGATGGGGCAGATAAAAGATCTCTGACCTGTCAAGCGACAGATCGTATTCATTAAGCGGCGACATGTGGCCAAGTTTCAGATAGTCACTCATGAGCTCGCTATAATCCTTATAAAGGGTAGGGTTCTGCTTGAACTTGAACTCTAACGATTGGAATCTGCGTATGGCTCCGCGGAGAGAATCTCCCAAATGAAATTTATCAGATCTGCGGGGCAGGAATACCACGAATCTCCCATCGCGGTTACGGCTAGTGGTTTCCACGAAATGCCTTTCACACGGCGAGTCCTCAGATTGGGCTTCGCGACTAGAAATCTCCTCCAACTTCCAAAATTCTTTTAGTTGCGAGGAAATCTGATTATCATCCTTACAGACCATAAAGGAAGAAACCGTTTTAGTTATATCGACGTTGAATGGTAAGTCACCGGCCAAAATAAATCCTAACTTGGTTTCCTGAATTATAGGAAAGTGTGGTCCGCGCGTAAATTTCATAGGTTCAATTAATTGGAGAAAATATTGAGCGCCGATTAATATATCGACTTGCGCCGAGCAATGTAGATGAGGATCCGCCAAGAATATGCGCTTGGGTAAATTCAAAGAGGCAAGATTGAACGACTCCGCCGGTAAATTATTAGTTATACTGGGTAATACGGCACAATGTACGTTTAACGTGAAGGGTTTATAGCGTGAATGTAGCCTTACATTAGTACTGAAGTCAGCCTGGGAAAGCGAGTTGTTTATACCCGTGATGGGCAGTTGCGATTTAACCAATTGGAGGCCCATTCTGCGGGCGAAATCCATTGTGCAAAAGTTCGCTTGAGAA
The DNA here is from genome assembly GCA_034769895.1 of Magicicada septendecula. Lineage (NCBI taxonomy): Eukaryota > Metazoa > Arthropoda > Insecta > Hemiptera > Cicadidae > Magicicada > Magicicada septendecula. The sequence goes on from CM068375.1 coordinate 105,060,569, forward strand.
CCGGAATCCAGTAATATCCTAACGGGAAATTTTTTGCCGACTTTATTGGATGTCATACAGACGGCGGTAGATAACAATACCGATTTATTGGTCTGTGATTTCAGTGAACACTGGTTGTTAACAGAAGTTACGTCCCTGTTGGGGACATGAATCGTGGTGTGGTGACGCCTAGAACATTTTTTGCACGAGAATTTTGAGGGACATTTTGAGCTCTCGTGTCCCGAACGGAGGCAGTTTAAGCAAAGTTTGTTTTTTATTAACGCGTTTTTTTCTATCAGGGATAGACAGCGATGTAAACTGTAGGCAGTCGCTAAGTCTATGTCCACCGTTACACAGCCTGCATAAATTGTTTCTAATATGTGAATGGAATGCGCCCTTTGGAGTGCTTATCTGTTTAACTGCCTTGCGATAAGGAGACTTATCGCTTTTGTTCAACCTGCTCGTTGGGCTAGTCGCGTTATCGAGATTTTGCAGTAATTTTCTTCGTGAATTTAGAAAATTTATAAAATTATTAAAATCAGGGAATTTATGCTCCGATAAACTCTCTTTCCACAAACGTAAACTGTAATTATCAAGTTTTTTGGCTAAATAATTTACGACAATAATTTCGAACGTGTTGACTGGCAGTTTGAGATTATTTAAAGCGTTTATATTGGCAGAGATTTGATCAATAAATTGCGATATGCTAACTTGGGATTCTTGTTGAACTAATGGTACGTCCAGGACATTCCACACGTGATGGGCGGAAACAATTAGCTTACTGTCATATCTATTCCTCAACAGATCGATAGCAACCGCGTAATTCTCATGAGTGATGGGCAACGATTTTATTACGTTAAGCGCCTCGCCATGTAATGACGAGTGCAAATAGTGAAGTTTCTGTATATCCGTCAGATCTGCTCTGACATGAATTAATTCAAGAAAAATATGGTAATAATGTTGCCACTCAACAATACTACCCTCAAACCGTGGTAATTTTATTGGTTCCAATTGAATGGGGGGTGTTTTAGGCTGTTTACCTTCAGCATTAATTACTGGTTTTTGGTTCATATGCTCAGCTTGCTCCAGCAGGTGTTGCAATTTACATTCTATAGTACAGAGATCGTCCTCCGTTTGTACTCTATCACTCGTTAAAGCAACGTCCGCTTCCTCCGCTTCGATTTGTGTCTGAATCTCGTCATATTTGGTGGATAATTCCATCAAATGACGCAGTTTTATTTTCAGCGCATGAGGATCGCTGTTTAAAAAATCGAAGTTATCCGCGAAGGTATTTACTCGGGATATTGAGGCCTTAATTGTGCCTCGTTTTTTTATTAGAGCCCTTACATCGGCCATTATTACAGTTTAAGATAAAAAGGGAAAAATATTTAGAAAGAAATTGAGCATAGAGCATGTGAACCACAAACTTAATTTTAAATGGGTTTAAATACGTTTCGGTAGCTAGCGATCGTTGTTTTGAACATAAACTTACTCTCTCTAACTAATCAAGCTTTGTTGACAGTTAAATTATTGAAATTATGAATCTAAATGGTAACAAAGTATATCTTTATCTTTAAAGTTTTAACTGATAATGAGCTGCCAACCATTTATTAATTTGTATTGTGTAATGAGGTGTTTGTTTATACAAATGTGTTAAAAAATAACCACTAAAGTGAAATATTATTAAACGTCAAATATAAGTAAAGTTTATAGTCACGTGGCCGTCGATCCATTCGTGATGAAGCTTCGATCCCGTTTGGAGCTGCTACACCTCCTGTCTCTGCTGGTCAGCCGACGCCTCATGTTGTACCCTCCATCAATTAAAGCTGTGGAATCTTTTTTGATGACCTCGCAAATGTTGTCCTGCTTTGTCCCGTCGTCTCTGGTCTACTGCTTGGCCGAATCTTGTCGAGATGACTGCGACGTGATTCAGAACAATGGTGTCGCTCAGGACGAGAATGATGCCCGTAGGGCGTGATTAAATTCAGATCGATTGGTCCAGAAATGATGCGTATAAGAAATGCTGTCGCTTGTGGACCAAAACATGAGCAATCCGTCCCGTGGTGACCAAAAACTTTTTCGTTTTTGGGCCAAAAATATGAAATCCTGCCCGGTGGGACCAAAATGATGTCGTTTTTGGGCCCGAAAATATGAAATCCGGTCCGGTGGGACCAAAATGTTGCGGTTTGGAAGCTCTTGAAGAATCGTGAGTTATTCCAAAAACGCTAAGCGGGAAAGGCTGGATTGTATGTTAGAAAGAAATGGACTGTATTGAAGATATTGAACATGCGTTTATTGAATATTTTGATTGTTAGTTACGATCGGCACGTGCGGATGCATTTGTGGCAATAATGCCCGAAAATTAATTTTGAATAAAATCGTGGTCCAATGTAGATGGACGCAGGTAATTGAATTAAACGAAATCTTATGAATGCATGCCAAAAAATATCCAGAAGCCGCGGCTGGAAGAGAAGTGTTTTACGAGAGTTACGCTCGGAGCCTTGTTAGAAACTAAACTAAACTTGCCTGTAGCCGGCTGCAGCGTTTGATAAGCGCGTGACGTCATCCGCGCGTGCCGTATTGCGGCGGTAGACCGCGTACAGCTGATAAACCAGTACAAAGTTTAAACAATGAGTGTGTGTGTGTGTTGTAACTGCGCAAATTCTATCAATAATGTACTACGCTGCATATGTAATGTATAACAAACATAACACAGGAAAAATTTATTGAACACCATGTATGGTTTAAAAACTTGTGTGGTGAGCCGGCTACCCAAAATCACTCACAGCGGTGGATACTGTAGGAAACTGATGAGCCGGCCACCCACGAGTCCGAAATGTAATGCTTTGCGTTGTAGGCAATTGAATTACATTAAGGCAAAATGTAGTGGTGATCCCACTAACTACTCAGTTAATATGGCGCTCATTCACCTTTGGATTCGTTCTTATGGGAGTAATTATTTTATTTTGTTTTCTCCGTAAATAGGTTCGACCGCCGTTTAAAATTATTTTTCTCTTATAAAAATTATTTTTCTGTTTATATAACATAGAAGAATAGAAAAACAAATATGTCACTCCAATACTAGCGCGGCCCAGAAAGTCGATAATTACCATTTTGGTAATTTTTCATGTGATGAAAGTGAATCTCCAAGCTTGTAACAATCGTTGAGAAACCCAGGTATGTTTAATAAATGTTTGAAGGGTTGATATGCCAGGATTATATTCCGTCGTTTGGTAAACCATATCCTCTCTTTAGCAACCAGATTGCCACGAGTGAACGTCGTGAGTTTTGCGAATAGCGCTTGTTATCAAGACGTTCGACGTGGCTAAACCACACACACACACACACACACACACACACACACACACACACACACACACACACACACACACACACACACACACACACACACACACACACACACACACACACACACACACACACACACACACACACACACACACACACACACACACACACACACACACACACACACACACACACACACACACACACACACACACACACACACACACACACACACAGGGAACCATCAGGAGGATTACTATGGTCACACAGTCCACGCTACAGAGATATACAGCATTAGGTGACAATGAACTAAATTATAAAAAAAAAAGAACAGAGAAGTAATGAAACAGAGACAATACACAAAAATGTGCCTAAAAACAGCGATGTTAGATAAGTCTGGTATAACTAGTTATGTAATTTACAGGATATTTTAATTTTCACAAAACAAGTGTACAAATATGTGTGTGTAGGTTATATAAGATTTGTATATAGCTAGTTACTTAACAATTTGAGTCGTTATTTTTTAGAAAAGCCGTTTTTACAGAGGTAAAATTGTAAACAAAAAATCGAAATTAATGGTAGCAGATAAAACATGTTTTGTTAATTTTTAAATATGTTGTAAATACATTTTTACAACGTGTTTCTAAGAGCAACGAATAACTTGCGTGTTTCTCACTAACTATGTCCTTACAATGTTTTGTGTTTTACTAATGGTAGGGATATGAAATTCAAATTTCACTGAAGAAATAATGTCTTTCAAAACAGCTACGGAATACTTTAAAACTCCCTAAGATTTGTAGTAGTGGTGTTTGCTTGTTGGAAAAGTGTTTGCACTCAGCGTCTTGCATTTTTACTTAATACATGCCAAATCACGTTCTCTCAACATCATGTATCTACGTTGCTTCGCCCTCTATAGAATAGTTTTTATTATACACGTACAGTGCAGTTTAGTTTTTAAATATTTCCTTCACGTAAGTCAATTAAATTTAATTATATAAATCTAAAACCCATTACTACTTGCAATCAATATATTCAGTATAAGATGACTTACTACTACCTCCAGTTCCAGGCTTCGAACGTTTCTAGTCTCTTCTTTTCAACCTGTCACGCTACTTTTAATTTATAGCTGCCACATCAGTTTTTATGCAAATCGAATGAGAAATTTGCGCAACTAGCATCATGAGCGATACTTAACTTTTTCGTTTTTCTGTACACATTTGCGAACAACTTCAAAGAAAATAATTATTTGCATAAGCAAAAATTGTCTATCATCAATTTATGAAGAATTTGGTTGATCTGAACTGTGGTGTAATTCTATACAGTCTAATACTTTATTACTACTGATTTATTGAAAATACAATTTTTTTAAGGTGTGAACAAACGCGACAAATGATTTTGGTGCTGCATCTCTTTAACCCTATAGTAAAGATAGAAATGCAGAAATTGTAAAATTTACATACATCGTGGCTGCCAGGGACCAGGAAGCAACAGTAAACCGTTGGATCAGCTCGTTGCAACACGTTAATTTACATTTTCAATATGATTCGACAACACATAAATGTAAACTAAACATATAGGTATATTTGTTGCTTCTAGTCATCCTTCGGTGCTCAGTGCTCGGATTGTGGATGACTGCATAACTTTCCCGTGCTATTATCTTCATTTAGGTGTACTTCCTGCTACAACGTTTAGTTACTTGTGCCATGCACTGTTTCGTTGACCGTCCTCTGTACTACTTCGCTTCGAGTCCTGGTGATGGTTTACCTTTTGTGATGGTTACCAGGTAAGTCTTATGCATTCTGGGATGTGAAATCCGTTTCTTTATTCTGCTACTTGGTCGTTTTCTCATTAGTTATTTCTTCTTTAGTTTCTTCAGGATCTCTTCATTCGTAGCTTTTTCTTTCCATGAAGTATGGAGCCGTTCCGAAGACGAAAATCCAAAAGCTTCCAGTCTGTTCTCCACACTCTTACCACTTATCTAGTTTCCATACATATGAGTCACTCTCGAATTGTAATACCTGAATACTTAGATTGCTTAATGCGAGTTCCCTTTTTACATGGAAATATTTATTTTTTACATCAATTATGTTACTAGTAAGCTTCCGCTTCCGAAGTTGTAGAAGTCGCTTTCTATTCTGAATAAAGTACTAATATTTGTTAATATCTCTAATTAGATATCATTAAGTTAATACATTTTTGAAAGTTTGAGCCAGGTTTTTGAGTATGATTTTTAGTTTTAGCTAAGAAACGTTATGAGGATGTAACCATATGTCGTTACTAAGGTTAATGAATGTTCTGTTGTACCTTACAAGTAATAGAAAAGTTACTACTCTACTATTTTCTTAGCAAAGTTACAATTATAAAGCTGACAATCATATTACTTTTCACTTATTATGACTATCAGAGGCATTAAAAATCTCTTGGCGTTTTAGTTAAATTTATAACCGAAATGCTGAAATTACATGTAACTTTCTCCCAGCTATTAGTGTACTCATGTGGCTATAAGTATCTATAGGCTTCCTCGTATATCTGACACTTTTCATAAACATATATAACTCATAACAATAAGTAAAGCTTATTACAAAGTAGCTTACAAAGTGTTTGAAGGCGTTCACAACGTTCCAAAGAGCGTTGGCAGGTATGTACTTTGTCAAGTTACTAAGCGTACCGAGTTCTATTTTGAATACCATTACTCACAATTTGTTTTTCCACATAATTTTTCAAAACATTGATATCGATTTAAACCATTAAAGATAAAACATTTTCAAATAGGCATTACATTTCCATTTGAGTTAAAATTCCCTGTAGTCAGATACCGAGCATGGATTTTACAATTTTTGAAAACTTTTGTACCTTTTTGTAGGTTCAGATGTAAACCTACAGTAATTTAAAAATTTGTAAATATAAATTATAATATCAGATTTTGGACAAACGTCTGTTTAGTTTTGTACTCGAAATCGATTTTTGATGTAGTTTTTGGGCCGTGATGTCAAAAATGTTGAAATTAAAAAAAATTGGATACTATATTCAGATTAGGCTATAGTTACAATTCCCTTCACTCTGATATTCCACACGAATTTTTGCTATTTTCCCGAAATGTTATCTCCACAGCAGAAACACGGACAAAAATACCAGTGGTTGAATTTTAGAGTGGTTGTCACAATAAGGATGAGTTGTTGGTGATACTCTTAGCTTAGGAATTTGCGTTTTGTAAATCAGAGATATACAATTAAAATGAGCAATGGGGCTAAACAACTTACGTTTCCTGAACTGTATAAAAACTTACTTAAAAAATTTGCTTACAAAAATATCTTAAGCTTTCTAGCATCTTCATTTCGACTTGTAATATAAATTTACACTGTCACTTATAAAGTTCGGTACACATTCTTACTTGATAGGGTGACGAAACATATCTAACACTATCCCGTGAGACGAAACGGCTATCTAAGCTCTTCAACTCGCAGGACTGGCAAAAGAAACCACGATTGCAACGCTTGCTCAATATTTACGTCTAATATCAAACGTTTACAAGCATTTGTGGAGACGATGATAGCTTCTGCAGGAAGGTAGACAGCTGAGACAAAAATCACGTTCCTGGAAGTATTTTCGCTTAAAAATGTTTGTAATTTAGTTTAGGCGATGCAAAGCGCAGTGCGAAAAAAGCCTGTAAATGTAGGTCTATAGGTAGGCCTTAGACAATTGGAAAAAGTCGGAATATTTCAAAGCGATTAACTTAAATTTATAGTTACACGACTACGAGTGCCGAAAACCAGAAAATTCCGTGAAAAGGTAAAACATGCATACCGACATTCAAAAGTGACACACACACGCGCGCGCGCGCGCACACACACACACACACACACACAGAGTCCATAAGACGAAGGAAGCGAACTAACCTTTGGCTGGTCTGCTGTCATTATTAGGATAACGTACTACCAATAGCGTGAAAATATTGTTACGACTATCTACTTGATCGTCGTGTAGTACAGTGGAAAACAAAATACAAGACACCAATTAAGTCACTAATCACCAGTTTGAATTATCACAATTAAAAAGTTTGTAATGAACAAGATAGTCTCTTGCAACAAACGTAATAAAAATTGTTTACACGCAACAATAATGTCAACGAGTATAAAACACAATTGTACTATAATTGTCCCGCGCAATTATGAAAACACAACACTTCGCCACAATACTACGAACCGCAATCCAATAAATCGCAACTCAAACTGACTCTAAGCGCAGCTGTCGTCGTTTAAATAGATAGCAGAATTGTTCCAGAATAGTCGGTACTACGCATCAACAATAAAGATAAACATTAGAGAGTAGTTCATTGCGGCCTTGACACAGTGCGCGCGGCCGCGAGAATTTCAGCACAATCTAGCTAAGCCGTTGAGAATCACGTACGCACACAACGGTACAGCCGGATTCCACTGGAATAGCCTAGAAACACGTAGAAGTTTCTGTACTGGCGTACACTTTTTCCGCATTACGTGACAATATCCAGAAACCCGGGAGCTTATCTGTTTTAAACCTCTATTGTTTTTCTCAGCATGTTATCAGCCTAAATATTTTGTTGAATACTTTAAAATGGCAAATTCATCAGTTAAAATATAAAAAGAGTACTAAGTAAAATGAGTAATATAAAGTGAGTAACGAATCAGTTTTGCAATATGAGAAATATTTTAATATTTACAAAAAGTTGATAAAGGTAAGCAACTAAAAAAAAGGTGAACCACCAATATTTAAACAAGTTGAACCGTGAACCGTGTATTCCACAATAAGTTGACACAAGTTTTTGATTAGGTAACTGGGTGGCAGGGTCTCTTGAATGAACGTAATTTCTCGTAGATTTTTTCAATTTGCAAAATTTTAATCCTTCAGTGGGTATCATTTTTGTTGTAAATAATCATCACTACTTAGCCTACTTTAGGAATTTAGAAGGCTAATTTCTCCAGACACTGTAATATGGCCGATGTATACTGGGAATAATTTTATCAGGGCTCGTTGTAATGTTCTTCAGTTAATTACTAAATCAAATACAATTACAATTCTGATTCATATATTGACACTTTTCAATTTTATTTTTTAAATTCTATGACTACAAAAAATACTTTTTGTGAAGGAATAAGAAGTTTATATGTGACAAATGTCAAAAACATGCAGTATGTAACTTCAATGTGTGATGACAATTTACTAATTTATTAAAACTTTTATAACAAGTGTTTGCATTTATATTCCGTCAACCTAATTCGGTGAATAAAACTGTTAGCTGATGCCGTCGTTAATTTCATGCTGTACTGTAACTGTATCAGGCTTTAATTTCAGGCTTTGTATCTGTAGTTCGTCCCCATACGAAGAAAATTATTACGTGGAATAGGCCTAGATGAAAATTTTAGGCCTAGATACCTATTTTAAAATATATAAGTATACAATAATCAAAGAAAAACGACAACAATAAGCATTTCTAGAAAAAATAATGACAAAAATCACGGGCTCACAGTTTATTAAGGGGAGATTCGCGCTTTTTTTGTCCATTATTTTAAATGGATGAACAGGGGTTTAGTTAGATACCATTAATTAATGATCTATTAAAGATATGTATTCGAAATTTCTACCATACCATAACATATATATTTGAAACATAATGTACTAGTTTAAAGCAATTTAAGAAAGAAATACTAATATAAAAAAATTTCTTTTTATAAACTTTTTAAAAATTTTTTAAAATTTATAATGTTTGAAAAAATTAATTTTTTCAAGGACTAGATTAATTCTACCAAATTGTCGTTGTTACATTGTACTGTTTAACCACAAAAACGTTTGACTCAGTAGCACTTGTAGTTTTTGAGAAAAGTGTACCTAATTGTTGAAATCCATGGTTACGGGAAAAAGCCCGTAAAATTAAACAATGGGAGCCGGAAAACAACGTGTAATACGTTTTATTTTTTTTTTTTTGTGGTCACATTAATGTGGATAACCTAATAAAAAATATATATTTTCTTAATCAGGATTAAATGGAAAATGTTTTGAGACAATAAAAAGAATTCGATTTTTTCACCTTAAGAATTACAAATTACTTATTTGAAAGTATAATAAGCTTCATATAAACTAACGTAGGCTAATTAAAAAATGTGACGGATAAAAGACAAAAGACTGAGAGCATGGGCAAGTATATAACGTAAACTTTGATAAATTTTTAGAGAAAATAAAGATAATAATAAACAATATTTTAAAGAGTTTATTTAAAAGTTAAAGTATTTATAAATGTGTTTCTAATAGACCGGAGAACTACTATATTAGGATAAAGTAATAAAGTCATGTTCTGCTTTTCAGTAAGTTTGAACTGATTGTAAGTAATGAATAAAATAATAAGTTTTGTGTCCCACACAACAGTCAGTTTACGATAGATTAACCGAACGGTATCAAGGAGTATTACTTCAGCAGTATGTGACGAACAAGAGAATACGCTGATGTGGCATGTTGTTTGTGCTCCCCATCTGTTATCTGTCGTCTTGTGCACGGTGAATGCCTTGTCAGACCGTCAGATTATATTTGTTTGTTGCAGTTATATCATCGAATTAAGGTCAAGTCATACAACGAAACTAAGTATATACCTTTCTGAAGACTGAACGGAAGTACATAACAGACAATGAAAAGCTACCTACAAAGAACCCCCCCCCCCCACACACACACAATTACAGAGGTGAACACAGTATTCCAGTACGAATTATTCCAGTATCTATCGCCAGATAATTTGATTAGTAAACTTTCTTGTTAATCCTGACTTACTTATCTTAGTCTAGTAATAACGTTTACATTTGCCGTTATTGTTATCAATATACAACAACTATACACATATACATAATTATTAATATAGAATTTATATTATACTATTAATATACATTTTATGTACATAATTTTTTAATTTATGTATGATAATGATAGTTAAATACTATTCAAACGTTGTAATATTCACAAAATAATAAAACATATTCTTGTACAGAAAGAATTATTATTATTAAAATATATCTAATATTTATAATCACTTTACCTCAAGATGTTTTCGCCTTATTTGGAACATGTTTCGTGAAGCCTTGTGTTCCCATCTTCAGCCTTCCTGATTTTGAGTCTTGTGAAGTGAAGGCATGAATTCCCAGACATAACCAACATGACACCAATAAAACATGCCACACAAAGGCACCATAATGAACATTTGGGAAAATTTACAAATATACAAACAAAACACAAAACAAATTAATATCTGAACAAATACAAATCAATACAAAACATGACACAATTTTCAAAGCACTCAACATAGAAAATACACAAAATACTAATATATACACCACAATCACACACAATAGTACCAATTTAAAGTACCAGATTGCAACAGGAAACCACAACAACAACCAGCCAACACAGAAGTACTTCACAAGACTCAAAATCAGTTAGGCTGAACATGGGAACACAAGGCTTCCCGAAACATGTTCCAAATAAGGAGAAAACATCTTCAGGAAAAGTGATTATACGGTAAATATTAAATATATTATGTACATCAAGAAACAGACTAGCAAAAAGTGTTTGTATTATTAAAATATATACATGGACACATGTATATGTGTGTGTATGTCGTTTATTCGTTACAACGTTATGTGTGAAAACATTCTTTACAACTCGCTCGTGATGTTGGTCCAATGGTTTCGACTAGTTGGGAACAGATTCAGATTCATTTGATGGTGGAGTTGAACATCTGTTATCGAAGGTAGGATAATTCTGCATTCCAATAAGAAAAACGCTGTTGATAAATGTTGTCGACTGTTAACTCATTTTTCATATAGGACAATATTATCTTAAAAAAGTAATTGAATATCAAAAAGTTTTAAATGTGAATTCAGAATGTCAATATATTTCCTTTTGTAAGATTATACAATGGCAACATGTTATTCCTCTTACATGTAACACACAATAATAACATTAGCATCAAAAGACAAAAGTACATATGAAAAAAAAATGTAAAATTAATTGAATTGTTTGAGTGTCTGACCAGTGTTTCAACATTGAATCATTATTAATATTTTTAAATCATAGAAAATCATTCACGAAAGTGGTATTACATTTACTTAGTCAATTGAAAGTTAAATCAAAATAATATTTACTTTAAGTAAAATAATTATTATTTACAACAGAGCACCAATTTATAATTGACTAGAAAATTTATTTTTAATAAAACTTCAAACTTCCATACTTTGACTTTGACTGGTTACATTTATATACTGATTTTACTTCGTTAGCTCATAGTTGAGTTCTTTATGAGTTCTTTCTTAATTTAAAAAAAAAATAATTTTTTATTTGTCAGCTGTGATTGTGTTGAGTTACCGTTGCAAAGCTGTTATTGCGCGGGTATGCATAAGCGCGCTTGGGTATACGGCTCCTGGATGTGACGATGATTATGATGATGATGATGATGATGTACTGACTTCTATGTAGAGCGTTAGTTGTTTTGTGTTACTATTGCATGATGATAATAAGTATGTCCTCCTTCGCCAATCATGGTATGTTCGGTTTACGCTTAATGATGATAATGTCGATTACAATCGTCTGTCGCTAATCAAGTCCCCGTGAGTAAGTGATTACCGTCTCTCCATCGCTCAAATTGTCGGAGGTATTCGTAAAACAACTTGATAAAAGCACACGTCATGGACAACGAAATCCAAGGATAAAAGTATATATTTTCTTAATCAGGATTAAATGGAGAATTTTTTGAGACAATAAAAGAATTCGATTTTTTCACCGAAAAACTGTTGATCACTTCTCTGACAACAGTAATTAACTTCGATGTCAGTAATTCTGATATATCAGATATCGACGTATGCCTTTTCTAACATGTTCAGTTTAATCTGCACCTGCAGAGCGTCACTTTTTCAACACATCACTTTTTGTCTGTTTTTACGACAACGGTAGAATTGATGTTTAAACTAGCGGTGGCATTAAATGCGCAATTTTCCACACGTTATTGCGTATTACACAATTGTTTATTATTTTTTAATTACGGTCGTAAATAACTTTATATAACTCCATTATATTTGCAATTTTCCAATCTTTTTTATATCAACATACGCGTTTATTTTCAAAAATGTATTTTGTAAAATGCAAATTTTATTAAATAACAATCTTTAATTCATGTCTGAACCAGAATTCACTAACATAAGTAACATACATGCGTACCCAGAGATCTCTGTAGCTCCAAAAACATATGGGCCGTTAGAACACACACACACACACACACACACACACACACACACACACACACACACACACACACACACACACACACACACACACACACACACACACACACACACACACACACACACACACACACACACACACACACACACACACACACACACACACACACACACACACACACACACAGAGCTTAAAGTCGACAGGTGTACACATTTTGACAGGCTACAGCTACGAATGTACATACACGTTACACTACTGAAACTGTTCCTAAAAACTTCTCCATATTAATTAATTGCAAAATTACTGCCCTGGATAAATGTGAAAATATATGTACCGTTGCAATATTTAAAGCATCTTATAACACAGGTAAGACATTTTTTGAAAGCGAATACCATTCAGACATTCAAAATGAAAAAAGGAATATAGAAAATATGATGTGCGGATTGTAATAAGTCTTACGTAGTGCAAACAAAGTAAATTCTTTTTGATAAATTCTTTTACACCGAGATGGGTTTTTGCAACCAAATATCTACAAATGTAAACTAGCTACACAAATCTAATTGAATACATCAATTTCCAGACATCAAAATTTAGACAGTGAGCTTGAAGGTTAACACCTCGTTGCGAGGCTAAAAAAATTTTCATTCATTTAGCACATTCATACAGCACTCTTGAACAGTGTTTAATAGTGTATATGTTACTGTAAAAGTAAGTAAGCGAGGTAAGGTAAATCTTAAGATTTACCGGTATATCCTAAGATTTACCGTTTCATGGTGGTAAATGTCCGAAGATCCATTTAAAGTGTTTGAATTTCGGACTTTTACCAGCAGTTAGTGGTAAATATCAAGACTTACCGCTGCATTGTGGTAAAAACGTAATATTTTTAATTTTAAAGAAATTTATAGTTAGTAATTTAAAAAGAAAATTAATTTCTATAAAAACGCATGAAGAAATGCGACAAAAATAACGCATTAAACTACTGCTTGTTTCTGAATTAATTTTTATTTAATGATGTACAACGAATTGAAAAACTACTAGAAAAACGTACAGTCAAAAATATAAAAATTGATAAAATTAACAAAGTTTACTTAAAAAAAGAACATTTAAAACCATTTTAACCATTTTGTGAAAAATTAATATTTAAAAAGTTTTTAACCATTTTGTGAAAATGTAATCTTACTGACGAAAACAAATACGAGTACTTTTCACTTGTTTTTAGTCTAATAATTAATTGATACAAATAAATGAAACTTAATAAAGTAATAAAAGTAAAATAAAGTAATAAAAAATAATGAAAATATCGGTATGGAGAACCATACATGACTTCCATGTTCTAAGATTTATATTTAAAATCATATTTGAAATGAAATATTTCCATAGAAACTACGTCTTTCTACTTATTGCTTCAGCATTAACCACAGTACTGTGGTCACTAACGTATACCACCTCACGTTTTCGCACTCGATTTTCACCGATGATGGCAGTCGATGGCACTGCCGAAAAGTCTGGTTTTGTAGAAAACATTGGACTACGGCTAAAGTGCCCGGGAAGCAATTTTAACAAAAAACTACTTCTTTGTTGCCGATAACGTAGTACACATATAAAAAATTCTCCCCTCCACCTTCAACTATAATTTTTAATAATAGAAAATTACCCCTACCCCGTTCACCTAACCTCTTCATTTATAGATATTTCATCTACGTTTCTACAGTGGATTACTATGAGCTTCTTATCAGGATACTTTATTTATAAAAATTAAGTACTTTACTCTTGTTAAATCATAAAATGTTTCAGGTAAACTACCCCTTTCTCTTAACCGATCTTCTCCAAAATCAATAGACCTTCCATCCTCTACAATGCAGGGAAGCATGCAAAAAATATTTGATTCTGTTTGAATGTGCGGCAGTTATCGTTCGTCATGGAAACATTTCTCTTGGTACAACATAAAATATAGCAGGTAAACTACCCCTTTCCCTTAACCGATCTTCACCAAAATCAATAGACTTTGAGCTCTCTGCAACTCAGGAAAGAGTGCAAAAAATTATTTGATTCTCATTGAATTTTCGGCAGTTATCGTTCGTCATAAAAAAATTACCCTTTTTAAAACATAAAACGTTGCTGATAAACTACCCCTTCCCTTAACCGACCTTCAACAAAATCAACAGACCTTGAGTTCTCTTTAGTTCAAAAAGGTATGCAAAAACCTAGTTGATTCTGTTTGAATTTACGGCAGTTATCGTTCGTCACATAAAAAATTACCCTGGTTAAAACATAAAATGTTGCTGGTAAACTACCCCTTTCCCTTAACCGATCTTCACCAACACCAATAGGTATTGAGAACTCTACAATACAGGCCTGTATGCAAAACATCATTTGATTCTGTTGGAATTTGCGGCTGTTATCGTTTACTATAGAAAAATATCGGTATGGAGAACCATACATGACTTCCATATTCTAAGATTTATATTTAAAATCATTTTCGAAATGAAATATTACCATAGAAACTACTTCTTTCTACTTACTGCTTCAGCCTTAACCACAGTACTGTGGTCACTAACGTATACCACCTCACGTTATCGCACTCGATTTTCACTGATGATGGAAGTCGATGGCATTGCAGAAATGTCTGGTTTTGTAGAAAACATTGGACTACGGCCAAATATCCCGGGAAGGAATTTTAACAAAAACTACTTCTTTGTTGGCGATAACGTTGTACACATATATATCAGTGGCGAAGTTACATGGAGGCAATTGAGGCAATGCCTACCCTAACAAATTCTGTAGAATAAAAATAATAAATACGTATGAACTACATAACGTAAAGATTATACATTGTTACTGTGACTGTCAAATTTATTAAACCGAAACGTGCTTTATTGAGCGACCGCTAGATGGTGACAGGTGAGATTCGGCATAGTTCGTTTAAATCGAATGAGGCAACCTGAACTTGCCTCAGCGTTTTTTGTATACATCGTATGTAAGCAATGTAGTGGTGTGATAGGGAAGTGTAGGGAGGGGGGATTGTCCCGCGCTGTACACATAGAGCGTTGAGGCATGCCTCACTTCTGTGGTCCAAACAGTTAAGTTAAAGCGCCTGTGTTGTTACTAAGTGTTTATTTTATGCGGTTATTAAAAGTGTCACTGTTATTCCGCTGAACTAACAGATGATCAAGATTGTTATTTGAATTATTTGTAACATTAAACATATATATAGAAACTAACCAAGTTTAAAAATTTGAAGTTCAATCAGTTGTATTATTGTGTATGACTAATACAAGGATTGTTCAATAGACACACGTATAGAGCTGTAAAGCATTTTTTATTCAACGATTTTAAAAGAAGTCTCCAATAACATTAAGACATGAGTTCCACTGTTGCGCTAACCTGTAGATTCCCTGCTAGTAAAATTCTTACGGCTGTTTGTGGAACCATTCGGTTACAGCAAACTCTACCTCAGCGTCCGGTTTGACCCACCGTCCTTTTAGTGATTCCTTAAAAAAAATTTAAGATAAGATTTTTGCCTACCCATTCATTAACTACTAGCTTCGCCAGTAAGCAAATTGATGTCCATTTTTTCGGCTTGCACGCGTTATGTTGCTGTGGGTTTCGGCACTTTCCATTTAAAAAGCGTGCAAACGTAAGAAAATAAACATAAGTGAGGCCAGAAATAACGTGAATTGTGTGTTTGTGTCTTACCTGCCTTTTTATTGCCGTATTAAATGAAAAATATTATATTACATTAAAATTAAAAAATTTTAATTTTATTGCCTGGCAACAAAATTATTTTATTTTTAACAATTACCATTGTTTCAAAAAGGTTAAATAAATTTGCAAGTACTTTACTCTTGTTAAAACGTAAAAGGTTGCAGGTAAACTACCCCTTCCCCTTAACCGATCTTCACCAAAATCGAACGTCCTTGAGACCTCTACAATTCAGGGATGTATGCAAAAAATTATTTGATTCTTTTTGAATTTGCGGCAGTTATCGTTTGCCATAGAAAATACGCTTGATAAAAAAACGGTGCAGGTAAACTACCCCTTCCCCTCAACCGATCTTCACCAAAAGCAACAGGTCTTGAGTACTCTACAAATCAGGGCTGTATGCAGAAAATTATTTTATTCTGTTTGAATTTGCGGCTGTTATCGTTTGCCATCGAAAATACCCTTGTTAAAAAAACGTTGTAGGTAAACTACCCCTTTCCCTTAACCGATCTTCACCAAAAACAAACGGTCTTGAGAACTCTACAATTCAGGGCTGTATACAAAACATTATTTGATTCTGTTTGAATTTGCGGCTGTTATCGTTTGCCAAAAAAAAAATTTCCCTTGATAAAAAAAACCGTTGCAGGTAAACTACCCCTTTCCCTCAACCGATCTTCACCAAAAACAATAGGTCGCGAGTACTCTACAAATCAGGGCTGTATGCAAAAAATTATTTGATTCTGTTTGAATTTGCGGCAGTTATCGTTTGCCATAGAAAATACGCTTGATAAAAAACGTTGCAGGTAAACTACCCCTTCCCCTCAACCAATCTTCACCAAAAACAATAGATCTTGAGTACTCTACAAATCAGGGCAGTATGCAGAAAATTATTTTATTCTGTTTGAATTTGCGGCTGTTATCGTTTGCCATAAAAAATACCCTAGTTAAAAAAACGTTGTAGGTAAACTACCCCTTTCCCTTAACCGATCTTCACCAAAAACAATAGATCTTGAGAACTCTACAATTTAGGGCTGTATGCAAATAATCTTTTGATTCTGTTTGAATTTGCGGCCGTTATCGTTTGCCATAGGAAATACCCTTGTTAAAACATAAAACGTTACAAGTAAACTACCCCTTTCCCTTAACCGATCTTCACCAAAAACAATAGGTCTCGAGTACTCTACAATTTAGGGCTGTATGCAAATAATCTTTTGATTCTGTTTGAATTTGCGGCTGTTATCGTTTGCCATAGGAAATACCCTTGTTAAAACATAAAACGTTACAAGTAAACTACCCCTTTCCCTTAACCGATCTTCACCAAAAACAAAAGGTCTTGAGAACTCTACAATTAAGGGCTGTATACGAAACATTATTTGATTATGTTTGAATTTGCGGCTGTTATCGTTTGCCAAAAAAAAAATTTCCCTTGATAAAAAAAAACCGTTGCAGGTAAACTACCCCTTTCCTTCAACCGATCTTCACCAAAAACAATAGGTCGCGAGTCCTCTACAAATCAGGGCTGTATGCAAAACATTATTTGATTCTGTTTGAATTTGCGGCAGTTATCGTTTGCCAAAAAAAAAAATCTACAGACACACACACACACACACACACACACACACACACACACACACACACACACACACACACACACACACACACAGACACTTTTCGGAAAACGACTTTTTTTCATGTTTTGAGTGTAGTAGAATCAGAATCTGCAATAATCTCGAACACGATTTTTTTTGCCATCACCATACTTCCATTCCTTAAGGAAATATGGAAGTAAAAATAACCTTGATAAAAAACCGTTGCAGGTAAACTATCCCTTTCCCTTAACCGATCTTCACCAAAAACGATAGGTCTTGAGCAATCTACAATTCAGGCCTGTATGCGAAACATCATTTGATTCTGTTTGAATTTGCGGCTGTTATCATTTACCATAGAAAAAATTACCCTTGATAAAAAACCGTTGCCGGTAAACTACCCCTTTACCTTAACCGATCTTCACCAAAAACGATAGGTCTTGAGAACTCTACAATTCAGAGCTGTATGCAAAATATTATATGATTTTGTTTGAATTTGCGGGTGTTATCGTTTGCCATAGAAAATACCCTTTTAAAACATAAAACGTTGCCGGTAAACTACCCCTTTCCCTTAAGCGATCTTCACCAAAAACAAAAGGTCTTGAGAACTCTACAATTCAGGGCAGTATGCAAAATATTATTTGATTATGTTTGAATTTGCGGCTGTTATCGTTTGCCATAAAAAATACCCTTGTTAAAACATAAAACGTTGCTGGTAAACTACCCCTTCCCCATAACCGATCTTTACCAAAATCAAAAGATCTTGAGAACTCTACAATTCAGGGCTGTATGCGAAATATTATTTGATTCTGTTTGAATTTGCGGCTGTTATCGTTTGCCAAACAAACAAAATTACCCTTGATAAAAAAAAACCGTTGCAGGTAAACTACCCCTTTCCCTCAACCGATCTTCACCAAAAACAACAAGTCGCGAGTACTCTACAAATCAGGGCTGTATACAAAAAATTATTTGATTCTGTTTGAATTTGCGGCTGTTATTGTTTGCCATAGAAAAAAAATCCACACACACACACACACACACACACACACACACACACACACACACACACACACACACACACACACACACACACACACACACACACACACACACACACACACACACACACACACACACACACACACACACACACACACACACACACACACACACACTCACTCACTCACTCACTCACTCACTCACTCACTCACTCACTCACTCACTCACTCACTCACACACACACTCACACACTTTTCGAAAAACGACTTTTTTTCATGTTTTGAGTGTAGTACAATCAGAATCTGCAATAATCTCGAACACGATTTTTTTTGCCATCACCATACTTCCATTTCCTTAAGGAACATGGAAGTAAAATTACTTGTTGCAGCAGGGTTGACTGTTATGAAATTTAGAATTGCACAACAAAGAAGAGGCTTTGCACAAACACTTCTTCGTAGTACACTTTTTTGAAGCCTTGTCCTCCAACTAAAGATAATTTACTAAACACTTCTCAAACAGTAACCTCTTCGCTTCCTACTTCTGCAACGCTAATACAATTTTCTGTACACAGCGTGAATTGGTTTCTTGTATATAAAGATGTAAGTTTGCCAACTGTGGTACCAAGTTGATAAAATTTATCATTTTCAATATTCAGTACGACTGCTGCAGCACACTCAGTACATCTTTGGCCGGTCAAAATCTGGCACTTTGACTCTCACATTCCGTCCAGTAATTTTTTCTGCTTGTTTTTTGAAGCCCTTCGGCGGCTCTCTTTCGCTTCACTGTATCGATCCCGCTTGCTGTAGCGGTTACATCAACGAGTGCAGCTTTTACCACAACGCAGCGGTAAGTCTTGACATTTACCACTAACTGTTGGTAAAAGTCCGAAATGCAAAATTTTAAAAGGATCTTCGGACATTTACCATCATAAAATGGTAAATCTTTTAGGATGTACCGGTAAATCTTAAGATTTACCTTACTTCGCACTTTTACAGTAACATATACACCGGGAGTAACTAGGCCTCTTATGACACAAATTCTTTCATCTCTGAAAAACATTAGGTTTATAATAATATAAAAAATTACGTAGTTTAATAATAAATTTATTATTTTAATTATAACTTGTGTGCATACAATTGCTTAATTGAATACCACTTAATTAAAGGATTTTATTTTTTACTTCCATGTTCCTTAAGGAAATTGAAGTATGATGATGGCAAAAAAATCGTGTTCGAGATTATTGCAGATTTTGATTGTACTACACTCACAACACGAAAAAAAGTCATTTTTCGAAAAGTGTCTGTGTGTCTGGGTGTCTGTCTGTGTGTCTATCTGTGTGTCTGTCTGTAGATTTTTTCCTATGGCAAACGATAACAGTCGCAAATTCAAACTGAATCAAATCATTTTTTGCATACAGCTCTGATTTGTAGAGTACTCACGACCTATTGTTTTTGGTGAAGGTCGGTTGAGGGAAAGGGGTAGTTTACCTGCAACGGTTTTTTTTTAATCAAGGGTAATTGTTTTCTATGGCAAACGATAACAGCCGCAAATTCAAACAGAACCAACTACTCTTTTGCATACAGCCCTGAATTGTAGAGTTCTCAAGACCTGTTGTTTTTGGTGAAGATCGGTTAAGGGAAAGAGGTAGTTTACCAGCAACGTTTTATGTTTTAACAAGGGTATTTTATATGGCAAACGATTACAGCCGCAAATTCAAACAGGAACAAATGATTATTTGCATACAGCCTTAAATTGTAGAGCTCTCAAGATATATTGATTTTGGTGAAGATCGGTTAAGGGAAAGGGGTAGTTTACCTGCTACGTTTTATGTTTTAGAAGGGTATTTTCTATGGCAAACGATAAGAGCCGCAAATTCAAACAGAATCAAATAATGTTTTGCATACAGACCTGATCTGTAGAGTACTCAAGACTTATTGTTTTAGGTGAAGATCGGTTAAGGGAAAGGGGTAGTTTACCAGCAACGTTTTATGTTTTAAAAGGGTATTTTATATGGCAAACGATAAGAGTCGCAAATTCAAACAGAATCAAATGTTTTGCATGTAGCGCTGATTTGTAGAGTCCTCAAGACCTATTGATTTTGGTGAAGATCGGTTAAGGGAAAGGGGTAGTTTACCTGCAACGGTTTTTTTTAAACAAGTGTAATTTTTTTCTATGGCAAACGATAACAGCCGCAAATTCAAACAGAATCAAATATATTTTTACATACGTTCATTAGTTGTAAAAGACTGAAGGCCTGTTGATTTTGGTGAAGATCGGTTAAGGGAAAGGCGTAGTTTACCTGCCACATTTTATGTTTTAACAAGAGTAATTGTTTATATGACGAAGGATAACTGCCGCACATTGAAACAGAATCAAATAATGTTTTGAATGCATCCCTAGATAGTAGAGTACTCAAGGCCTGTTGATTTTGGTGAAGATCGGTTAAGGGAAAGGGGTAGTTTACCAGCAACATTTTATGGTATAACAAGAGAAATGTTTTCATGATGAACGATAACTGCCGTAAATTCAAACAGAATCAATAATTTTTTACATATGTGCCTGAATTGTTGAATACTCAAGGCCTGTTGATTTTGGTGAAGATCGGTTACGGGAAAGGGCAGTTTACCAGAAACATTTTTTGTTGTATCAAGAGTAAAGTACGGTGATAAGAAGATCTTAATAATCCACTGTAGAAACGTAGATGAAATGTCTATAAATTAAGAGGCTAGTTGAACGGGGTGGGGGGAATTTTCTATAAATGAAAATTATAGTTGAAGGGTAAGGGGATAATTTTTATATGTGTACTACGTTATCGGCAACAAAGTAGTAGTTTGTTGTTAAAATTCCTTCCCGGGCTGTTTGGCCGTAGTCCAATGTTTTCTGCAAAACCAGACGTTTCGGCAGTGCCGTCGACTGCCATCATCAGTGAAAATCGAGAGCGATAATAACGTGTGGTGGTATACGTTAGTGACCACAGTACTGTGGTTAAGGGTGAAGCAATAAGTGGAAAGAGCTACAGTAGTTTCTATGGAAACCTTTCATTTCGTAAATTATTTTGAATATAAATCTTAGAACATGGAAGTCATGTGTGGTTCTCCATACCGATATTTATTTTGCTGAGCTCTTTTGTGCATCTTAGAATCCCGCTTTTACATCATAGGCATATTAGGAAACCTTTATATATTGCAATGTGACAAACATCTTATGAAATGACGAAAGTATGAATAAAACAACTTATTCTGTAAATTTAAGGATTTAGATTTTGTAAGAACATAAACCGTAGTGATCTATTTATGAGAAATGTGTGTCAGTGGACGTATCATTAAAAATACATGCTCGAGAGTAAAAAAAACCTACCCTTCCATGGACAGGCTACTAAATAAAATAACGTGTTGAATAGTGACCAGAAATACAGATGGCTAACTTAAACGTATTTGCATACTGTTTGCAAATAGACACTAGTCTATAGTGTTTGCATAATAAAATACTGTATATCATAATTACATTTTTAAATTAATATAGGCCTAATTAGCAATTCAAGCCACGTGGCATCGAATGTTTTTGATTCCGAAAGTTGAACATTTTAGTACGTGGTCTCCATGAAAATACACGTTTTTAAAATTTTGGTAAATAAAAGTCTTATTTAAGCTAATCTGGTTAGAGTATTTATTTTTCTGCAATGCGACATGACGTCATTAGATCATACATGTTTAACGTAAATGCCATGTTTGGAGAAAACGCCATATACAGTAGCATTTAGTCATTAGATGACGTCATCAAGTTGTCAGTCTAAGGTGCTAAGCTTCCAGGGTCAACCGCAGCTACGCAAGATTATTCACAATTGTCTGTACCTATTAAACCTAAGACGGAAGTTGAAGCGACGGAGGGTATCCCAATAACGTCTGTGGGGGGGGGGGGATGACAATTAGGCCTACCTGTATTTTCTTTGAACTGAGATTAAAAACATTCAAAAATTAATAACTCCTTAGAACGTAGTAACTCCTTTATAAAGTATACGGTTATAATCAACTAAACAAAATCACAAATGATTTGAGCACAATACGTTGCTTTTATATTTTAATTAGAGGAAACATTGAAAAAGAATATTTAATTTTTAAGAGATTACTTTTCCTTTTAAAACGTTTTGCAAACCGGGTTCTTTCTTTTTAAACTTTATTCTGTTAAATATAATTAATATTATCATAAAAAAATTGACAAAGCTTATTACTCGGTGAGTTTTTTAATTTAATTATTAATTTTATTATTTTTATCTGTCATCATTATTAGAAAAACGATTCTCAGAAAAACGATTGTCAGAAAAAAGCTTTACGTTTATTAGCTTATACAGCCAATGAAAACCGAGAAACTGAAGCAATAATTTTACTTAAAAATTTGGTTTTGAATTATAAGCATATCTTAGAGATTAATGTGAATACGTAATTAGATGTCGAATTCCTTAAGGCGCAATTCAATTAGGGATTCAAATATGTATATATATATATTTCAACGTTACAAGTATTATACACAATTACATTACCATGTACGCAACGCAACTATAAAGTGTATTACACCGGCCAGGTCGCAGGATTTTTTTTCTCGTTGCGTCAAGTATATGTAGTTGCACAATAATTAAATAATTTTTAAAGAGTAGTGAGATGTTGTTGACATGAAATAATTAATTAAAACCATTTCAAAATAATCATTCTAAGATTTATTAATTAATAGAAAAATATTCAAATTTCAAATATTAGATAAATAAATATTCACTTTTATAAGTTTCACAAATATAATGTAACCTGCTATGCTGTACATAACATATAAAAAAAATAAACAACCATATAATCTTACTAGCTAAAGAAACATGTTAAACAAGTTATTTAAATCCTTTTTATTTTGGTGTGTCTGAAATTAACTCAAATTTTTAAATAATAATAGCAACTCATTTACAAACAAAATAATATTAAGACTCAAGAATATAATTGATTTTTGCTATAAACAAAATAAAAATAATATAACATTTACTTCCAATCTATTATTTATTTCTACTGACACACCCAAATTTTTAACATACAACAAAAGATTGGTATTTCTTTTCTAAATGTTCTTGTTAAATTAAATTCTCTTATTTCTACTACTTAACTTTGTAACTTTAATTATTTACTGTTCATAGGTAAGTTTTTTTTCAAGAGCTCTTTTCACAACAAAAATATAATTGTTTTTTCTTATCACCTGAATAGAGCTGCCGTTACCGTTGCGTGTGAGTGTGCGTCCAGAATCCTGAAAATTTGATGATGATGATGATTATGCTGATGCTGCGTTCTCTGTCTCTACGATTTGATGTTTGTGATGGTCCAGAGTTCCTCCATAATTCTTGGTGTGTGTGGTAAAGGTTCGATCGGTCGGCAGACCAGCAGCGTGACGTTGTGTGAAGATATCTTGAGTCTCTCTGAGATCGCCCCAAAATTGCCGGTGGTATTTATA
The DNA here is from genome assembly GCA_034769895.1 of Magicicada septendecula. NCBI lineage: Eukaryota > Metazoa > Arthropoda > Insecta > Hemiptera > Cicadidae > Magicicada > Magicicada septendecula. Next base: position 105,084,877 of record CM068375.1, read on the forward strand.
CTGGACGGCGATCTGACAGGTTCAGGACTGTTTTCGACATGTTAGATATTGTCAGTTCGTGCAAAGCGTCCTTTTAATTACAAATCACTTTTTGGTTCATTTTCGCGGTTTCATGAACATCCTCGTAGCATGAGCTATATCATTGTTTGCGTAATTTTTTTCTGGTCACTCACATATACCACACTTATTACTTATTATTTAATTACCATAGTAATTAACATTACATTAGTTAGCGTCTTTATTATTGCACATTGTTGCAATAATTTTATATCATCATACTCGTTAAAAATTCCTTAATGTAATAGTGTCTTTATAATTGGGGTAAGTCTTTGTTCACAGGTTTAAAATGTATTAATTAGTTTATTTGAATCCGGTTAAAACCTGATTAATTGACAACCAACAATTCGTACGTGTCTTCCCTTCTCGTTATTCAATGCAGGTCGGAACTGGCTTACACACACTTACACACAAACGCTGTCTTTTACGTTACCGAAGCAGGTGTCACTTTCGACAGGCCCCAGCCTGTACTTTCCGCACAAAATTGTTTAAAACTGTTCGTCTTATTTTTTTTACCCTAATTATTTACAAAACAAGCCGCCCTGGGCAAATATGTAAATATATGTATTGTTGCAATATATATTTATGTTTGTTTATTTATATTTATATGTGACGTTACGTTCTACAGCGTGCGTGTTCGTGTGTTGAATTTATCTCTAAACATCTCTAACTAGACCGTAGGATTTCAGCTTATTTGCGTTACGTACAAACACTACGTCACGTATTTTATAAATATTAATTTTGCAGAGAGGAGAGAGTATCGTGAGATGAAATAATTAAGATGAATTTGAAAAAAATAAATTGCGTCTTATTTAAATCAAAACTAAGAAATTTTAAATATATATTCAATTTCTCATAATTGTGCATGTTTTATAATCATAGTATGTATAATTGTCAAATTATTAACTTACACTTATATCATAAAAATAACATTCATTTTATTTTGAATGCCTTTCAGATATTAAAAAAATTACGGAAAATTGTAAATTACCAATTTAGATAACAACTTAAATAACTGAAAATAATTGTTTTTTGGTAAGAACATCATTTTGATGCTACAATGTGCATCCAAAGAGTTTAAATGACTAGCGTGCTCAGTTAAATCTTCATATGAAATCCCTTACCTTGTATTCTTGATTAAGTCTGTTATATCAATTATACTGTTTATAATATGTACAAACTGTTAAACATTCATACATTTTATGAATTCTTTATTCTACTATTATTGTCTTTGTTCTATAGTGTTGTTATACTGTGTTTTTTTTTAAATTCAAATACAGTAATTCTATTCATCGTTACCTGGTGTTATCGACTACTACAACATGGTGTGTGTGTGTGTGTGTGTGTGTGTCCATGGTCGTCCTCCTGAAGGTTGCGTGTACGTGAGTGTATATGGTTCAAATTCGTCTGACGTCTGAACAACACCGGTTACACGCGAAACCCACGACGTTCAGCATTAACGATCCGATTTCAAAGAGAGAGAGAATGGTTTACCAGACTTGGGTATATTAAATAAAAATAATTTACAAAAACTAAGTATCCCATACAACAAAGATAATACAACAACCAATGTTATACACAAAATTGAATGCCAAGATTGCAATAAATGCTACATAGGACAAAACAAATAAACAGCTGAAAAAACGTTATTTTGAACAACTAAATGCATACAAAAAACCAGAAATATATAAATCTAATTTGGCCACTCATGCAATAAACACTGGATATGAATTCCCAGACATAACCAATATGACACTAACAAAACACATACCACACAAAGGGACCATAATGAACATTTGGGAAACTTTACAAATACACAAACATAAAACACAAAAGAAACTAATACCTGAACAAATACAAATCAATACAAAACAAGACACAATTTTCAAAGCACTCAACATAGAAAATACACAAAATTCTAATATATACACTACAATCACACACAATAATACCAATTTAAAGCACCAGAGACCAACAGGAAACCAAAGCAACAACCAGTCAACACACAAATACCTCACAAGGCTCAAAATCAGGAAGGCTGAAGATGGGAACACAAGGCTTCCCGAAACATGTTCCAAATAGGGAGAAAACATCTTGAGGTAAAGTCATTATAAAATATATATTATATACATCAAGAAACGGACTGTAGCAGAAAGTGTTTGAAATAAATATATGTATATTGTAACAACCCTAAAAAATTCTGTTGTTTACAAAAAAAAAATTATTGTGTTATAAAAATTAAAAAAAAATTAAGTTTTGTTTTGATGTTTAATATTTTAGGAAATAATTCTTGTAATTGTGTGGTGTTAAAATTTTAAGTTCCTTTGAGTCAATTTTGTTAATGATATCGCTTATTGTTCACTGGAATTAAATTCAGCGTTAACAGGATTGTCTAATTCACTGATCGATTAGCGGTATTTCTTCTTCTTCGTATGTATTACTTCCACTTGAGTAATGGCCGCCTTTCTTGTAGTCCTGTTGTTCACTAATACTCTATTTATTAAATTTATAAATAAATTTTAACCCAAATTGTAGAATTTCTAAATTTTATTGACAAATGTTTTAAAAGTATCGATTTAAAATCGATTATCATATAATGCTCGACTCGTTCACAGGGCGATCGACTGTTGGTACATATGTTATTTAATATTAATTTTTTAGGTTCTTTTAACGGTTATATTATATAATAGTCAGAGAAGGGTAAGGTCAGAAAGTATAACATTTACAATTAAAAAGCTTAAAAGTTAAAAATTACAACGTTATTTGATAATATATAATGTTTATACAATGAAAAGTTCGAACCAATGATTTGTTGACGAATACTAGTAACCGTGTGCGCTTTGCATGCTGGGAGTCAAAATGGCCGCTTCGGAGCTGCTGATGTAAAACAGGAATCGTCTGGATGAAATTTTCTTCCACTAAAGCTGCCTTTTCAATGCGTCCTCGTCTCCGCAGTAGTGATTAATATTTCTGGTGTTATTGTAGTATCTCTCCTTCAATGTTCTGTTATTCACTCGAGAAAAATGTGTGTGATAATGTTAAGTTACTGGTGTCGTAAAGTTCGTTTTTTGTTATTCGGAATTATTAGTGTTAGAGGTTCATATTGTTAATTAACTAGTTCGGTTGTGTATTCACTTGATTCAATATTTGTAGTGGTTAATTTTCACTGAATTTGAAGGTTTAAAATTGTTCTGTCGAAATTCTCAAAATTTTACTGTAGGCTAGGATCAATTTTTACACGCCATTAATGGTTCCGATATAGATTGTTATGTAGCTAGAGCTTACTCAACCGTACACTACGAACGTTAATAAAGAACTATCTTACTTCCTTCGTTCCCTTAAACATCTTATCCAATTTAATATTAGCAATGTATTGTTTCAATTTTTAATCGTTTCCGTTACATGTCAGAAAATTCATTATATCATAGAATATATTTTGGTTATTAATTAATTTCATTAAATAATAAATACGTAATCCTTTTCTTCAGTTTATGCTGCTTGATTTGATATCAAATAAGATAGTTTTACAAAGTTTTTTCTCTAAAAAACCATATTTCTGTATTTTTTAAAAGTAGGCCTAAAAAATTGCTTCTTGTCCTTTATAAAATGATGCCATTTTAATATGTTATATTTAGGATTGTATTCAATCTCAGATTGAAATAAAAATGTTTATCTTCCCTTAATTCATTGTAATTTTATTAATTGGTTATTCTTTTAACTATTATTCAATAATTTATAACTCCCCACTCTGAATTTTCAGTTATCATATTTCCAATTTTTTCAATAATTTTATATATCTTTTTACACTATCCTTTTAAAGTATAGTTTTAGTCCATAGTATTTGGTGACTGATTCACCTTATATAAATTCCATCAGTTTAACTGGTTTATTTAACTTAATTAACAATTATAATGTTCTTGGAGTTTCCTATTTGGCCTAGATTTTTTCTGGTTTTACATATAATGTTTTTGAATAATACTGTGTTTATACCCCTTCTGACTTTCTTATTTTAATACAATATTAATTAAAATCTCCTTAATTAACTAACAGAACATGTAGTATCGTATTCATACTCATAATACCTAAACAATATTTGAAATTAACAATATGGTATTCAAATTCAGACATTTTAGTTTTAACTATTACTAGTAACATATAATAAACATTTTATAAAAAGAGTATGGTATCCATACTTAGACATTTTAGTCTGGATTAATACTATTAAACATATTAAACATTTTTATAATAATAAAACCTTATATTCTACTCCCCACATTGAATTATGGAGTTCATGGGCTTTAACATAAGCATAACAAGCCCTTTATTTTTTATTTATTACTTAAACTTATTTTGGTTGCAGTTTTATCTGTTTTTATTTTGGCATTAAAGATTTTTCCACTGTCACTTTATTTATTCACCACCTGCTCTCCCTTTATCCTTTACATTTTAATGAAGGTTTTTAGATAAAAAGTGGCACCTCCTTAGAAACATTAGTAATTGTTTTCATAAGAATATTTTATAAAATCTTATTTCTGTAGTTATTGAAAACTTTAAAGTTGTTTAATGGTACACATGTACTTAGTTGAAGTATTAGTCACACTTCTACTTGAAGTTTATTTAATATACTGAAATAACTTGCACTTGTTCACTTATATGTTTGGATCTTATCTCTAATTGAGTTTTACAATATTCCAAGACCAAAATCTTAGTTATAAGGGATTATGAAGATTTGTTTATTCCATTATACAATAACGTTAGTGGGTGCACTTCTACTTACAACACTAAACACTTTTGTTTACAACTATTTTACATTAATATCAGGTTTTGGGTGTTATACTTTCTTTTGTGACATTTAATCTCTTTCGGGGTTTGTTATATTCTTCTTAATAGGTTTCCCTTGGGTAAATCTTGTAGTCCTCCCATCCTACAATTTTGTTTCTTCAAAATTCTTCTTTCTTGGTTTCATCAAGGTTGACATGACATTGTTTTATCATGTCCGTTGGTTTGTTCTGGGTATCTTCCTTACTTACTCCTATCCTACCTGGGTATTTTCCTTAATTTATTTTAGTTTTTTGGGGTTTATTTTTCTTTACACATTTTTGTTGCATAGTGGTTTTTTCTTTATTTTTACTTTTTTAAGTTATGACAGTATTTTATAGTGATGTTTATTTGTTTTCATTTGGATTTTCTTTGATAGTTATTTATTTATGATCATATTTTATTAGTTCTTAAGTGGATAATCTGTAATGCTACAATATATATATATATATGTATATATATAATAATTTTCTATATAAGTAACTCGATGTTTCTTGCAGTAATTACACCATACAAGGTGATGTAACTCATTCCTGTAACCAATTTATTAAACGTAAAAAACAATTAATTAATTGTTTTGGAAACATATATTTTAACAAAAAATGCCTACACCTTAATATTTTTCCAAAATACACAAAAATAATAGTAAAAAACAACAATAACAATAAATTAAACAAATATATTACTCAAGCCCAATATAAATGGATTAAAGACGAAATATCAAATAATTACAGAAAAATCGACTACATTAATAAACAATTAATTAATTTACATCTTCTTTTAGCCAACACACTTGAATATCATACATGGAATAATAAATATATTAATATGCTTAAAATACTAAATAAACACAAAACAATGAAATTTAACACAATCAATAGAAAACTTAAAAATCTACTAATAAATAGTACACATAAAGAAGATAACCAAAATTTACACACATTAAATAATAACCACACTTTTTACCCCAAATTCGTAAATTTATCTAATATTAAATTCACGGAAAACGAAATAGCTACCCTAGAAACATCAAACAAAACAAATCTCAAAAATGTAAACAAACATGTAATAGATAATATCATAGTCGAAACTGAAAACGCAATTAATAATGTAGAACAAGAAAAACAAGATAAAATAAGAACAGAAGCCTCAATGGAAATAATAAAATATATCAAAAAATATAATAACCAAAATCATCATACTAAAAATAAAAATAAACAAAATAAAACCATTAATAACATAAAACAGAAACTAACGACTAATAACCTCACTTTAACCAAAGCTGATAAGAGTAATAGTACAATAATAATTTCTCAGAAAGATTTAGACGATAAGACAGAAGAATTTATAGTTAATAATAATTGCATAACATTAAATAAAGATCCCACAAATAAATATCAAACACAAATAACAAATATACTAAAAAATAGTAACCAAATCATAAATCCTAAAGACTCCTTTAAATATAAAATGGATAATCCTTGTGCACCAAAATTAAATTCTTTAATCAAATTACACAAAATCAATAAACCTACCAGACCTTTAATAAACACTAGGACCGCACCAAATTATAAAATATCAAAATTACTAACTCAAATCTTAAAACATAAAATTGAACTTCCAGCAAAACCCAATATAAAAAATAGTATCGAACTCACGGAACAACTAATAAACGTAGAAGTAAACAGAAATACAAAATTATATTCATTCGACATATCAAACATGTATACAAACATTCCCATTGAAGAAACTATAAATATTATAATAAATAATCTGAAAACAAATAACGAAAGTAACACATAAATTAAACAGTTAACTAATACTTTAAAAATAATTTTAAATCAAAATTATTTTCAATACAACAAATTGTACTATCAAACAGATGGCCTTGCTATGGGAGCCCCAACCTCCGCTATCATATCAGAAATCTTCCTACAAAAACTCGACGAACAAATAATAAATATAATAAAATTAAACAACCCATTAGGATGTTATTTTAGATACGTAGATGACACTCTGTACATTTCCCAAAACAATGGTATAAATATAAATAAAATATTCAACTCCATAAATAATTTACATTCCAAAATAAAATTCACGTTAGAAGAAGAATGTAATAATAAATTAAATTATTTAGACTTAACAATAAGGAAAAATGAAACAAATTTTGAATACTCAATATACAGGAAACCTTCTCAAACTGACTTAGTAATACCAAATACTTCTAATCATCCTCCCCAACACAAAATGGCAGTATTTAATTCCATGATTTACCGAATGCTTAGGATCCCATTAAGTAACACAGAAAGAAACAAAGAAAGAAAAATTATCCAACAAATAGCAGTTAAAAATGGATACAAAATAAAACTATTAATAAATTAGAAAATAAAATTAAACATAAATCACTAATAAAATTCCTAAGAACACTACATTTAAAAATTCACCTATTACAAATAATATAAAATATACAACCTTTACTTATTACGGAAATATAACTCAAAAACTAAATAAAATATTTAAAGATACTAATTTAAAAATATCTTTTAATACAGATAATATAATTTTTAATAAAATAAAACCTAAAACTAAATCCAATACTCACAATAAAAATGGAATATAAAAAATAGAATGTCCAGATTGCAATAAATTTTACGTGGGCCAGACGAAAAAAAACTACGAGATAGATTCGTTCAACACCGCAATGCATATTTAAAACCAAATATTTATAAATCTAATTTTGCCACACATTGTCTAAATAATAACCACCAGTTTCCAAACAGTGAAAATATACAATTAATTAAAAACATACAAAAATTTCAAAAAATGAATATTTGGGAAAATCTTAACATTTACAAACACAATAACAATAATTTATTAATTAAAGAACAAACCCAAATAAAAACAAAACAAGACGATCTATTTAAAATTATAAATTTACTACAAATTAAAAATGAATAAAATATAAACAACAAAATTTCAAATATAACCGAGTAAACAGCTGCTGAAGAAAATAAACATTAAAACAATCGTTAACTAATCGACCTAAATCGATTATCAGTTATTTTATTTTACATTAAAATCGATACAAATTCGGTTATTCGTTAATTATATATTAATAGAATTATTTCGATTGTTACTAATGTACTTAGAAACCTCTGATGATACTGATATTTTTCAGTGAAACGTGCGTCAGGTGTTAAAAAGAATATACAAAATTTATACTACTTGCAGAAGAAAGAAATTGAAAACATCACAAATTATATATATATATATATATATATATATATATATATATATATTACATTTAATATTTATAAATAAATTTACTTCAAGATATACCTTTTTTTTCTTATTAGGAACATGTTTCGGGTACTATCTTGTACCCATCCTCAGCCTTCCGGTTTTTTTGTCTGGTGAAGTACATATGTGTTGTTGGTTGACTATTATTATTGTGGCTTCCTGTTGGCTTCTGGTATTTCAAATTGGTTTTATTGTGTGTGATTGTGGTGTATGTGTTAGTTTTTTGTGTATTTTCAATGTTGAGTGCTTTGAATATTGTGTCATGTTTGTATTGATTTGTATTTGTTCAGGTATTAGTTTGTTTTCTGTTTTATGTTTGTATATTTGTAAATTTTCCCAAATGTTCATTATGGTGCCTTTGTGTGGTATATGTTTTATTAGTGTTACATTGGTTATGTCTGGGAATTCATGTCCTGTGTTTATTGCATGTGTGGCTAAATTGGATTTATATATTTCTGGTTTTTTGTATGCATTTAGGTGTTCAAAATAACGTTTTTTCAGCTGTTTTTTTGTTTGTCCTATGTAACATTTATTGCAATCTTGGCATTCAATTTTGTATATGCCGTTAGTTGTAGTATTATCTTTGTTGTGTGAGCTATTTAGATTTTGTAATTTATTTTTATTAGTTTTGTATGCTATTTTTATATATGTGTTTTTAAATAGTTTTGTTAGTTTTGCCATTTTATTATTTATATATGTGAATGTGGCCCATTTTTTGTTGTTGTTATTATTTATGTGTTGTTCAGTTTGATTAATTCTTAATTGTTCAGTTTTTATTTTGTATTTGATTTTATTTTCTATTTTGATCATAGTATTTTTATTGTATCCATTTTCATAACCAATTTGGTATATTATATTTCTTTCTTTGTCAGTTTCTTGTTTGTTTAGGGGAATATTGTACATTCTGTTAAATAGGGAATAAAATGCTGCCATTTTATGTTGTGGTGGGTGGTCAGAATGGTTAGGTATAATGATGTTAGTTGAAGTTGGTTTTCTATATATCGCATATTGTATGTGGTTGTTGTATCTTGTCATGGTTATGTCTAAATAGTTGATTTTGTTATGTTTTTCTTTTTCTTCTGTGAATTGTATTTTGGGATGTATGTTATTGATTTGTTTTAGTATGTTCTCTGCATTTGTGTTTTTGTTATTTGATACATATAGCCCATCATCTACATATCTTATCCATATGCCATTTGGGTCATGTGGTTTTATGATATTTTGTATTTTGGTGTCTATGTGTTGTAGGAATATTTCTGCTATTATGCTTGATAATGGTGATCCCATTGCTAAACCTTCTTTCTGTTGATAAATTTTGCTATTAAATTCAAAGTAATTTTGTTTTAGTATTAGTTGGAGGCTATTTTTTATTTCGGTTATATATTGTTTGTTTTCATTTTGTTCTTTAAGTTTGTTTATTATTATGTCAATTGTTTCTTCTACTGGGATGTTGGTGTACATGTTTGTTATGTCATATGATGTGAAAAATGTATTTTTATTTATATTTATTATTTTTATATTATATAATATTTATTATTATTTTTGTCTATTAATTCGTATGTATTTTTTATGTTATGATGGTTATTTGTTAGATGGTTACTTTTTAGTTTTTGTGCTATTATTTTTGCTATTTTGTATGTAGGAGCATTTTTGAAATTGATTAATGGACGTATTGGGTTGTTTAATTTGTGTATTTTTATTAGGCTATTCATTTTAGGTGGTTCTGGATTATTATTTATATATATATGTCTGAGTTTTTATTGTTGAAAATATATTTTTAGTTGTTTTTATTAGTTTTATTGTTTGTTTAAGATAGTTTTCTGTTGGGTTTTTATCTAGTTGTACGCATTTATTATTGTTGATGAAGTCTTCAGTTTTTTTGATGTAGTCTGCTTTATCAATGATTACTGTTGCTTGACTTTTGTCTGCTTTAGTTATTATTAAATTATTGTTCTTTACTTTATTTTTAATTTCTTTTATCGTTTTATTGTTTTTCTTTTGTTTATCTTTGTTTTTCATTTCGCTAGGGATTATTTTTTTAATCATATGTGTTGCTTCTGTTCTTTTTTCTTCTTGTATATTGTCTTTTATTAGGTTAATGGCAAATTCTGTTTCTACTATTAAATTTTCTAGATTTTTGTTTGCATTTTGAGTTATGTTAGTTTTTGATATATTGTTCAAATATTCTGTTTCTTTTTTTGTTAAATTATATATTGCTAAGGTTAATGGTTCGAGGGTAAAATGTGTGTTTATTTTTGGTTTTTTTGTTCTTGATTTTTGTTTTGTTGTTTTAATGTGTAAAGCAAATTATCAGTTCAACCTGTGATAACTTCAAAAGTTATAAATATACGGCAATTCTGAAAACAGCATTGTATTCAGCAAGAATAGCTTTATAAGTAGCAGCAATCTCAGTTAATATAATTAACAATTGAAGAAGTTATACGGATGACGCACACCAACAGGAATAACGAGAGAATTATGCTACGTAGGTATAAGGTGTTTTCACACGCACACAGATAAATACCTAAGCAACAATATTCTGTGGTAGGATCTTTGGAAACGCATTTGCAAATACCTGTGTGTAATCGATTTTAGCATTGGTTTGGGAGATAGAAATCTCTTAATCAAACCAGATAAGAGCTATAGGTCGTTTGAGCGTCTTAATCATTACTTTTCACACTCACTCAATAATTATAAGTGTTAGGGTAGAATTAAGTCCTACCATTAACAATTTAAAGTTTAAAAATAATTAATTAAACGTTCATTAAAATAATCAAGAAATATTAAAGTGTTATTTGTAACGATTCCCCTTGAAAACCACAATCACTGAACGAATCCAGAGAAAGAGTGTCTCCATGCGCTGAGCTAAGCTGAAACCGTGTCATTTGTATCTGGGATTTGTTCTGGCGCCCAGGTAAAGTAATATCACGGGTAGTAACTTTTTATCTAACATCACAAATATTAGATAATTGTGTTAGATGAAAGGTAGCGTTGTATATATAATTTGGCGCCGCAACTAATGGGCCCGATTAAACTCACAAAATTATATAAATAAAGTTATATAATTTGGCGTTGCAATTACCCAAGTGATTAGTTAAATTGTAATATTAATAAATTTGAAAATAAAGTGGAATTCAAGGTTACAAATAACTATTAAATAATTGTTAAATTTATTTGTTAAAAATAATAATAAAAGTTAAAAAATGGCTAAATCATCAGCAATAGATATGGCAGCAATTGAGCAATGTTTAAGCAGTTGACCACTAAAATGGATGAAACCAAAACAGAAATAAAAGAAACTAATAATAAAATTGATAGTACAAATAGTCAATTAAATAGTAAAATTGAAAAAATATCTAGTGAAATAATAGATACTAATAGTAAACTTGAAAGTACAATTGATGAAAATAATAAAAGTTTGAAGGAAGTAATCAAAAATTAATAACTGATGTTAATAATAAAATTGAGCAAACTAATAAATATTTCAATCAGAATGATCACAGTTGCACACCACTATATAAAAATTATCCCGATTAGCGCTTTCAAGCCTCACAGCCCATCGTCAGATCGGAATAGGCAGAAATTATTTTAAAAACAAACCCTTCACCCCTCTCCTCCACCCTGCTCACACACAACAAGCTATAATATAAATGACCCTTCAACACCCCCTAAACCCTGTCCCACACCATCTGTAGAGTTACATATTTTTCTAGCAAATTCCTTGTGTTTCAGTGTGTGTGTGTGTGTGTGTGTGTGTGTGTGTGTGTGTGTGTGCATCCTTTTAAACTTACCCTACTTCCTCTCCACACACGTGGGTCAGTCACACACCCTTATTTTAAACCATCCAATTAGTACTATGCAAATAATTCTTAATCTTATCTATCTGTCCTCTATCATTTACTTCTTAATCATGTTATAAAATATTTCATCATTATCAAATTTAATTTTAATATTAATTAAATTGTCTAACCCTTTTTCTCTTTCTTTTAATATTTCTAACTCCTCTCTAAGCTTCCTTTCAACTGTGTTATTTACTACTTTTACAATTTCGTATTCTTCCAAAGGATTAACAAACTTATGGTTGTCTTCTATGAAATGTCTTGCATATAACGAATTGGTTGTTCTATTACCTTCTCCACGTTTGTGGTCAGACAACCTGCATACGAATTTTCGTCCTGTCTCACCTAGGTACACTTTGTTGCAGTCTTTACATTTTAATTTATAAATTCCGCTTTTCTGTAATACTGGAATTTTTTCTATATTCTTATTCCTTATCTTATCAAATACCGTTTCACATTTTTTAATAGCTATATCTACTCCATATTTATTAAAACATTTTATAATTTTTCTAGTATGTGAACCTATGTATGTCAATGACCCTGCATAATTCTTTTGTTCTGGTTCTATTTTAGCTTTTTGTATGTTAACCCTTTTCATAACTTTATCCACTATGTTGGTGTTATAATTATTATTCCTTACAATTCCCTTTATCGTTTTTAACTCCCTATCTTTTGATTCGGTCTCTTTTAAACACTTCTGAGCTCTGTAACAAAATGTATTGATTGCCGCCATTTTATATCTATATGGGTGGTAAGACTCTCTTGGTATAATTATATCAGAATACGACTCTTTCCTAAATATCCCAAACTGTAGTTTCTCATTATCCTTAATTTCTATGTTCAAATCTAAGTAATTTATTTTCTTACCTCCTATCTCTTCTTTAAATTGTAAGTTTTTATCCTTATTATTTACCTCATTTATAAACTCATGCACTTCTTCTATGCTTCCTTCCCAAATTACTAATACATCATCAACGTATCTAGACCATAATTTTATATTGTCTTTATACTTAGTGGAAGTTATTAATTGCTTTTCAAAATCATTCATGTATATTTCAGCAAGAATAGGGGATAATGAAGACCCCATAGGTAAACCTTTTTTCTGTATATAAAACTTGTTATTAAACCTAAAATAGTTCTGATTTACACATTCTTTAATTACTTTCATCAACTGCTTTTTATACCTGTATTCTCCCATATTATTATTATCGTTTATTAACTTAATAACTTTATTTACTCTGATATTGGTAAACATGTCCTTAACATCCAGTGATATCAATTTTGTATTTACACTAATCCTAATATTTTCTAATTTTTCTATCAATTTTACATTATTCTCTATGTTGTATTTTGTCCCAAATTCATATTCCTCTCTCAGTACTCTGCTAACTTCCTTTGATAATTTATAAATAGGTGCATTAATAAAAGAAACAATCGGTCTAATTGGTTTTCCTTCTTTATGTATCTTAACCTGACTTTTAAAAGTTGGTGCTGTTCGATTACTTTCCAATAAATACTTTTTCTTATTTTCTTCTATAAATGTTATCTGTTTCATCATTTGTTTTATCCTTGACTGGTACTTACTTGTATAATCATACTTTATTTCCTCGTATGGTCCTTCCCTTATAAATTCTTCCGTTTTCTTTATGTATTCGTCCTTTCTCAGTAGTACCATTGTGTTTCCTTTGTCCGCCTTCGTAACTATAATGTCATTTTTCTTTATTTTATTCTTTAGTTTAGTTACAGTTGATTTGATTTTTTGTTCATTTTTTGAATTATACAAACTTTTCTTAAATATTTTATCTACTACATTCCCTACTTCCCACCTTATCCTTTTTTTATCATTTTCATTTCCTAGTTTTTGTATCATGCTTTCGCATTCAATAATCGTTTTTTCTTGATTTAATTCTGGTGGCGGTGCGTATTTTAAGCCTTTTGCTAACATTTCTTTTTCTTCTGTATTGAAATTCACCTCTGTAAGGTTTATTACTCTTTTTTCATACTTATTCTTAGAGAGGTGTTCCTTTTTTACTTCGTTCTTTCTTATTAATTTATTTAACTTATCTACCATTTTTTTATTTTTCTTTTCAAATTTCTTTTCTACGTACCCCAAACCAAAATTATATAATATTTCTTCTAACTCTACATACGAGTATATTCTTAACAATTCTATGTGTCTGTCATATAATTCCCTATTATATCTATTGATTAAGCCGTAGAGTGACCTTATTTCCAGTTTTATCCACAACTTCTCGCTTTGTTCTTTTACTTTTTTGGCTACACTGTTCTTATTTTTAATTTTAACTTGAGCGTACTTTGGGATGACATTATTATCCAGACATTGTTTATTAAACCATATTTTACATAAAACCCTCTTCAATTTAACTTTTAACTTAAGATATTTAAAAACTTTACTTACCTTATTGTTGTCGTTTATTACCTCATTGTTGTTGCCCATTACCTGTAGTCGATTGCACATCTTAACAGACGTTTAATGAAGAAATTTGTGTTAGTGGTTGAAATCACAATCAGAATGATCACAGTTGCACACCACTATATAAAAATTATCCCGATTAGCGCTTTCAAGCCTCACAGCCCATCGTCAGATCGGAATAGGCAGAAATTATTTTAAAAACAAACCCTTCACCCCTCTCCCCCTCCCTGCTCACACACAACAAGCTATAATATAAATGACCCTTCCCCACCCCCTAAACCCTGTCCCACACCATCTGAAGAGTTACATATTTTTCTAGCAAATTCCTTGTGTTTCAGTGTGTGTGTGTGTGTGTGTGTGTGTGTGTGTGTGTATGTGCATCCTTTTAAACTTACCCTACTTCCTCTCCACACACGTGGGTCAGTCACACACCCTTATTTTAAACCATCCAATTAGTACTATGCAAATAATTCTTAATCTTATCTATCTGTCCTCTATCATTTACTTCTTAATCATGTTATAAAATATTTCTTCATTATCAAATTTAATTTTAATATTAATTAAATTGTCTAACCCTTTTTCTCTTTCTTTTAATATTTCTAACTCCTCTCTAAGCTTCCTTTCAACTGTGTTATTTACTACTTTTACAATTTCGTATTCTTCCAAAGGATTAACAAACTTATGGTTGTCTTCTATGAAATGTCTTGCATATAACGAATTGGTTGTTCTATTACCTTCTCCACGTTTGTGGTCAGACAACCTGCATACGAATTTTCGTCCTGTCTCACCTAGGTACACTTTGTTGCAGTCTTTACATTTTAATTTATAAATTCCGCTTTTCTGTAATACTGGAATTTTTTCTATATTCTTATTCCTTATCTTATCAAATACCGTTTCACATTTTTTAATAGCTATATCTACTCCATATTTATTAAAACATTTTATAATTTTTCTAGTATGTGAACCTATGTATGTCAATGACCCTGCATAATTCTTTTGTTCTGGTTCTATTTTAGCTTTTTGTATGTTAACCCTTTTCATAACTTTATCCACTATGTTGGTGTTATAATTATTATTCCTTACAATTCCTTTTATCGTTTTTAACTCCCTATCTTTTGATTCGGTCTCTTTTAAACACTTCTGAGCTCTGTAACAAAATGTATTGATTGCCGCCATTTTATATCTATATGGGTGGTAAGACTCTCTTGGTATAATTATATCAGAATACGACTCTTTCCTAAATATCCCAAACTGTAGTTTCTCATTATCCTTAATTTCTATGTTCAAATCTAAGTAATTTATTTTCTTACCTCCTATCTCTTCTTTAAATTGTAAGGTTTTATCCTTATTATTTACCTCATTTATAAACTCATGCACTTCTTCTATGCTTCCTTCCCAAATTACTAATACATCATCAACGTATCTAGACCATAATTTTATATTGTCTTTATACTTAGTGGAAGTTATTAATTGCTTTTCAAAATCATTCATGTATATTTCAGCAAGAATAGGGGATAATGAAGACCCCATAGGTAAACCTTTTTTCTGTATATAAAACTTGTTATTAAACCTAAAATAGTTCTGATTTACACATTCTTTAATTACTTTCATCAACTGCTTTTTATACCTGTATTCTCCCATATTATTATTATCGTTTATTAACTTAATAACTTTATTTACTCTGATATTGGTAAACATGTCCTTAACATCCAGTGATATCAATTTTGTATTTACACTAATCCTAATATTTTCTAATTTTTCTATCAATTTTACATTATTCTCTATGTTGTATTTTGTCTCAAATTCATATTCCTCTCTCAGTACTCTGCTAACTTCCTTTGATAATTTATAAATAGGTGCATTAATAAAAGAAACAATCGGTCTAATTGGTTTTCCTTCTTTATGTATCTTAACCTGACTTTTAAAAGTTGGTGCTGTTGGATTACTTTCCAATAAATACTTTTTCTTATTTTCTTCTATAAATGTTATCTGTTTCATCATTTGTTTTATCCTTGACTGGTACTTACTTGTATAATCATACTTTATTTCCTCGTATGGTCCTTCCCTTATAAATTCTTCCGTTTTCTTTATGTATTCGTCCTTTCTCAGTAGTACCATTGTGTTTCCTTTGTCCGCCTTCGTAACTATAATATCATTTTTCTTTATTTTATTCTTTAGTTTAGTTACAGTTGATTTGATTTTTTGTTCATTTTTTGAATTATACAAACTTTTCTTAAATATTTTATCTACTACATTCCCTACTTCCCACCTTATTCTTTTTTTATCATTTTCATTTCCTAGTTTTTGTATTATGCTTTCGCATTCAATAATCGTTTTTTCTTGATTTAATTCTGGTGGCGGTGCGTATTTTAAGCCTTTTCCTAACATTTCTTTTTCTTCTGTATTGAAATTCACCTCTGTAAGGTTTATTACTCTTTTTTCATACTTATTCTTAGAGAGGTGTTCCTTTTTTACTTCGTTCTTTCTTATTAATTTATTTAACTTATCTACCATTTTTTTATTTTTATTTTCCAATTTCTTTTCTACGTACCCCAAACCAAAATTATATAATATTTCTTCTAACTCTACATACGAGTATATTCTTAACAATTCTATGTGTCTGTCATATAATTCCCTATTATATCTATTGATTAAGCCGTAGAGTGACCTTATTTCCAGTTTTATCCACAACTTCTCGCTTTGTTCTTTTACTTTTTTGGCTACACTGTTCTTATTTTTAATTTTAACTTGAGCGTACTTTGGGATAACATTATTATCCAGACATTGTTTATTAAACCATATTTTACTTAAAACCCTCTTCAATTTAACTTTTAACTTAAGATATTTAAAAACTTTACTTACCTTATTGTTGTCGTTTATTACCTCATTGTTGTTGCCCATTACCTGTAGTCGATTGCACATCTTAACAGACGTTTAATGAAGAAATTTGTGTTAGTGGTTGAAATCACAATCAGAATGATCACAGTTGCACACCACTATATAAAAATTATCCCGATTAGCGCTTTCAAGCCTCACAGCCCATCGTCAGATCGGAATAGGCAGAAATTATTTTAAAAACAAACCCTTCACCCCTCTCCCCCTCCCTGCTCACACACAACAAGCTATAATATAAATGACCCTTCCCCACCCCCTAAACCCTGTCCCACACCATCTGAAGAGTTACATATTTTTCTAGCAAATTCCTTGTGTTTCAGTGTGTGTGTGTGTGTGTGTGTGTGTGTGTGTGTGTGTATGTGCATCCTTTTAAACTTACCCTACTTCCTCTCCACACACGTGGGTCAGTCACACACCCTTATTTTAAACCATCCAATTAGTACTATGCAAATAATTCTTAATCTTATCTATCTGTCCTCTATCATTTACTTCTTAATCATGTTATAAAATATTTCTTCATTATCAAATTTAATTTTAATGTTAATTAAATTGTCTAACCCTTTTTCTCTTTCTTTTAATATTTCTAACTCCTTTCTAAGCTTCCTTTCAACTGTGTTATTTACTACTTTTCAATTTTGTATTCTTCCAAAGGATTAACAAACTTATGGTTGTCTTCTATGAAATGTCTTGCATATAACGAATTGGTTGTTCTATTACCTTCTCCACGTTTGTGGTCAGACAACCTGCATACGAATTTTCGTCCTGTCTCACCTAGGTACACTTTGTTGCAGTCTTTACATTTTAATTTATAAATTCCGCTTTTCTGTAATACTGGAATTTTTTCTATATTCTTATTCCTTATCTTATCAAATACCGTTTCACATTTTTTAATAGCTATATCTACTCCATATTTATTAAAACATTTTATAATTTTTCTAGTATGTGAACCTATGTATGTCAATGACCCTGGATAATTCTTTTGTTCTGGTTCTATTTTAGCTTTTTGTATGTTAACCCTTTTCATAACTTTATCCACTATGTTGGTGTTATAATTATTATTCCTTACAATTCCCTTTATCGTTTTTAACTCCCTATCTTTTGATTCGGTCTCTTTTAAACACTTCTGAGCTCTGTAACAAAATGTATTGATTGCCGCCATTTTATATCTATATGGGTGGTAAGACTCTCTTGGTATAATTATATCAGAATACGACTCTTTCCTAAATATCCCAAACTGTAGTTTCTCATTATCCTTAATTTCTATGTTCAAATCTAAGTAATTTATTTTCTTACCTCCTATCTCTTCTTTAAATTGTAAGTTTTTATCCTTATTATTTACCTCATTTATAAACTCATGCACTTCTTCTATGCTTCCTTCCCAAATTACTAATACATCATCAACGTATCTAGACCATAATTTTATATTGTCTTTATACTTAGTGGAAGTTATTAATTGCTTTTCAAAATCATTCATGTATATTTCAGCAAGAATAGGGGATAATGAAGACCCCATAGGTAAACCTTTTTTCTGTATATAAAACTTGTTATTAAACCTAAAATAGTTCTGATTTACACATTCTTTAATTACTTTCATCAACTGCTTTTTATACCTGTATTCTCCCATATTATTATTATCGTTTATTAACTTAATAACTTTATTTACTGTGATATTGGTAAACATGTCCTTAACATCCAGTGATATCAATTTTGTATTTACACTAATCCTAATATTTTCTAATTTTTCTATCAATTTTACATTATTCTCTATGTTGTATTTTGTCCCAAATTCATATTCCTCTCTCAGTACTCTGCTAACTTCCTTTGATAATTTATAAATAGGTGCATTAATAAAAGAAACAATCGGTCTAATTGGTTTTCCTTCTTTATGTATCTTAACCTGACTTTTAAAAGTTGGTGCTGTTCGATTACTTTCCAATAAATACTTTTTCTTATTTTCTTCTATAAATGTTATCTGTTTCATCATTTGTTTTATCCTTGACTGGTACTTACTTGTATAATCATACTTTATTTCCTCGTATGGTCCTTCCCTTATAAATTCTTCCGTTTTCTTTATGTATTCGTCCTTTCTCAGTAGTACCATTGTGTTTCCTTTGTCCGCCTTCGTAACTGTAATATCATTTTTCTTTATTTTATTCTTTAGTTTAGTTACAGTTGATTTGATTTTTTGTTCATTTTTTGAATTATACAAACTTTTCTTAAATATTTTATCTACTACATTCCCTACTTCCCACCTTATTCTTTTTTTATCATTTTCATTTCCTAGTTTTTGTATTATGCTTTCGCATTCAATAATCGTTTTTTCTTGATTTAATTCTGGTGGCGGTGCGTATTTTAAGCCTTTTGCTAACATTTCTTTTTCTTCTCTATTGAAATTCACCTCTGTAAGGTTTATTACTCTTTTTTCATACTTATTCTTAGAGAGGTGTTCCTTTTTTACTTCGTTCTTTCTTATTAATTTATTTAACTTATCTACCATTTTTTTATTTTTCTTTTCCAATTTCTTTTCTACGTACCCCAAACCAAAATTATATAATATTTCTTCTAACTCTACATACGAGTATATTCTTAACAATTCTATGTGTCTGTCATATAATTCCCTATTATATCTATTGATTAAGCCGTAGAGTGACCTTATTTCCAGTTTTATCCACAACTTCTCGCTTTGTTCTTTTACTTTTTTGGCTACACTGTTCTTATTTTTAATTTTAACTTGAGCGTACTTTGGGATAACATTATTATCCAGACATTGTTTATTAAACCATATTTTACTTAAAACCCTCTTCAATTTAACTTTTAACTTAAGATATTTAAAAACTTTACTTACCTTATTGTTGTCGTTTATTACCTCATTGTTGTTGCCCATTACCTGTAGTCGATTGCACATCTTAACAGACGTTTAATGAAGAAATTTGTGTTAGTGGTTGAAATCACAATCAGAATGATCACAGTTGCACACCACTATATAAAAATTATCCCGATTAGCGCTTTCAAGCCTCACAGCCCATCGTCAGATCGGAATAGGCAGAAATTATTTTAAAAACAAACCCTTCACCCCTCTCCCCCTCCCTGCTCACACACAACAAGCTATAATATAAATGACCCTTCCCCACCCCCTAAACCCTGTCCCACACCATCTGAAGAGTTACATATTTTTCTAGCAAATTCCTTGTGTTTCAGTGTGTGTGTGTGTGTGTGTGTGTGTGTGTGTGTGTATGTGCATCCTTTTAAACTTACCCTACTTCCTCACCACACACGTGGGTCAGTCACACACCCTTATTTTAAACCATCCAATTAGTACTATGCAAATAATTCTTAATCTTATCTATCTGTCCTCTATCATTTACTTCTTAATCATGTTATAAAATATTTCTTCATTATCAAATTTAATTTTAATGTTAATTAAATTGTCTAACCCTTTTTCTCTTTCTTTTAATATTTCTAACTCCTTTCTAAGCTTCCTTTCAACTGTGTTATTTACTACTTTTCAATTTTGTATTCTTCCAAAGGATTAACAAACTTATGGTTGTCTTCTATGAAATGTCTTGCATATAACGAATTGGTTGTTCTATTACCTTCTCCACGTTTGTGGTCAGACAACCTGCATACGAATTTTCGTCCTGTCTCACCTAGGTACACTTTGTTGCAGTCTTTACATTTTAATTTATAAATTCCGCTTTTCTGTAATACTGGAATTTTTTCTATATTCTTATTCCTTATCTTATCAAATACCGTTTCACATTTTTTAATAGCTATATCTACTCCATATTTATTAAAACATTTTATAATTTTTCTAGTATGTGAACCTATGTATGTCAATGACCCTGCATAATTCTTTTGTTCTGGTTCTATTTTAGCTTTTTGTATGTTAACCCTTTTCATAACTTTATCCACTATGTTGGTGTTATAATTATTATTCCTTACAATTCCCTTTATCGTTTTTAACTCCCTATCTTTTGATTCGGTCTCTTTTAAACACTTCTGAGCTCTGTAACAAAATGTATTGATTGCCGCCATTTTATATCTATATGGGTGGTAAGACTCTCTTGGTATAATTATATCAGAATACGACTCTTTCCTAAATATCCCAAACTGTAGTTTCTCATTATCCTTAATTTCTATGTTCAAATCTAAGTAATTTATTTTCTTACCTCCTATCTCTTCTTTAAATTGTAAGTTTTTATCCTTATTATTTACCTCATTTATAAACTCATGCACTTCTTCTATGCTTCCTTCCCAAATTACTAATACATCATCAACGTATCTAGACCATAATTTTATATTGTCTTTATACTTAGTGGAAGTTATTAATTGCTTTTCAAAATCATTCATGTATATTTCAGCAAGAATAGGGGATAATGAAGACCCCATAGGTAAACCATTTTTTCTGTATATAAAACTTGTTATTAAACCTAAAATAGTTCTGATTTACACATTCTTTAATTACTTTCATCAACTGCTTTTTATACCTGTATTCTCCCATATTATTATTATCGTTTATTAACTTAATAACTTTATTTACTCTGATATTGGTAAACATGTCCTTAACATCCAGTGATATCAATTTTGTATTTACACTAATCCTAATATTTTCTAATTTTTCTATCAATTTTACATTATTCTCTATGTTGTATTTTGTCCCAAATTCATATTCCTCTCTCAGTACTCTGCTAACTTCCTTTGATAATTTATAAATAGGTGCATTAATAAAAGAAACAATCGGTCTAATTGGTTTTCCTTCTTTATGTATCTTAACCTGACTTTTAAAAGTTGGTGCTGTTCGATTACTTTCCAATAAATACTTTTTCTTATTTTCTTCTATAAATGTTATCTGTTTCATCATTTGTTTTATCCTTGACTGGTACTTACTTGTATAATCATACTTTATTTCCTCGTATGGTCCTTCCCTTATAAATTCTTCCGTTTTCTTTATGTATTCGTCCTTTCTCAGTAGTACCATTGTGTTTCCTTTGTCCGCCTTCGTAACTATAATATCATTTTTCTTTATTTTATTCTTTAGTTTAGTTACAGTTGATTTGATTTTTTGTTCATTTTTTGAATTATACAAACTTTTCTTAAATATTTTATCTACTACATTCCCTACTTCCCACCTTATTCTTTTTTTATCATTTTCATTTCCTAGTTTTTGTATTATGCTTTCGCATTCAATAATCGTTTTTTCTTGATTTAATTCTGGTGGCGGTGCGTATTTTAAGCCTTTTGCTAACATTTCTTTTTCTTCTCTATTGAAATTCACCTCTGTAAGGTTTATTACTCTTTTTTCATACTTATTCTTAGAGAGGTGTTCCTTTTTTACTTCGTTCTTTCTTATTAATTTATTTAACTTATCTACCATTTTTTTATTTTTCTTTTCCAATTTCTTTTCTACGTACCCCAAACCAAAATTATATAATATTTCTTCTAACTCTACATACGAGTATATTCTTAACAATTCTATGTGTCTGTCATATAATTCCCTATTATATCTATTGATTAAGCCGTAGAGTGACCTTATTTCCAGTTTTATCCCCAACTTCTCGCTTTGTTCTTTTACTTTTTTGGCTACACTGTTCTTATTTTTAATTTTAACTTGAGCGTACTTTGGGATGACATTATTATCCAGACATTGTTTATTAAACCATATTTTACTTAAAACCCTCTTCAATTTAACTTTTAACTTAAGATATTTAAAAACTTTACTTACCTTATTGTTGTCGTTTATTACCTCATTGTTGTTGCCCATTACCTGTAGTCGATTGCACATCTTAACAGACGTTTAATGAAGAAATTTGTGTTAGTGGTTGAAATCACAATCAGAATGATCACAGTTGCACACCACTATATAAAAATTATCCCGATTAGCGCTTTCAAGCCTCACAGCCCATCGTCAGATCGGAATAGGCAGAAATTATTTTAAAAACAAACCCTTCACCCCTCTCCCCCACCCTGCTCACACACAACAAGCTATAATATAAATGACCCTTCCCCATCCCCTAAACCCTGTCCCACACCATCTGTAGAGTTACATATTTTTCTAGCAAATTCCTTGTGTTTCAGTGTGTGTGTGTGTGTGTGTGTGTGTGTGTGTGTGCATCCTTTTAAACTTACCCTACTTCCTCTCCACACACGTGGGTCAGTCACACACCCTTATTTTAAACCATCCAATTAGTACTATGCAAATAATTCTTAATCTTATCTATCTGTCCTCTATCATTTACTTCTTAATCATGTTATAAAATATTTCATCATTATCAAATTTAATTTTAATATTAATTAAATTGTCTAACCCTTTTTCTCTTTCTTTTAATATTTCTAACTCCTTTCTAAGCTTCCTTTCAACTGTGTTATTTACTACTTTTCAATTTCGTATGCTTCCAAAGGATTAACAAACTTATGGTTGTCTTCTATGAAATGTCTTGCATATAACGAATTGGTTGTTCTATTACCTTCTCCACGTTTGTGGTCAGACAACCTGCATACGAATTTTCGTCCTGTCTCACCTAGGTACACTTTGTTGCAGTCTTTACATTTTAATTTATAAATTCCGCTTTTCTGTAATACTGGAATTTTTTCTATATTCTTATTCCTTATCTTATCAAATACCGTTTCACATTTTTTAATAGCTATATCTACTCCATATTTATTAAAACATTTTATAATTTTTCTAGTATGTGAACCTATGTATGTCAATGACCCTGCATAATTCTTTTGTTCTGGTTCTATTTTAGCTTTTTGTATGTTAACCCTCTTCATAACTTTATCCACTATGTTGGTGTTATAATTATTATTCCTTACAATTCCCTTTATCGTTTTTAACTCCCTATCTTTTGATTCGGTCTCTTTTAAACACTTCTGAGCTCTGTAACAAAATGTATTGATTGCCGCCATTTTATATCTATATGGGTGGTAAGACTCTCTTGGTATAATTATATCAGAATACGACTCTTTCCTAAATATCCCAAACTGTAGTTTCTCATTATCCTTAATTTCTATGTTCAAATCTAAGTAATTTATTTTCTTACCTCCTATCTCTTCTTTAAATTGTAAGTTTTTATCCTTATTATTTACCTCATTTATAAACTCATGCACTTCTTCTATGCTTCTTTCCCAAATTACTAATACATCATCAACGTATCTAGACCATAATTTTATATTGTCTTTATACTTAGTGGAAGTTATTAATTGCTTTTCAAAATCATTCATGTATATTTCAGCAAGAATAGGGGATAATGAAGACCCCATAGGTAAACCTTTTTTCTGTATATAAAACTTGTTATTAAACCTAAAATAGTTCTGATTTACACATTCTTTAATTACTTTCATCAACTGCTTTTTATACCTGTATTCTCCCATATTATTATCGTTTATTAACTTAATAACTTTATTTACTGTGATATTGGTAAACATGTCCTTAACATCCAGTGATATCAATTTTGTATTTACATTAATCCTAATATTTTCTAATTTTTCTATCAATTTTACATTATTCTCTATGTTGTATTTTGTCCCAAATTCATATTTCTCCCTCAGTACTCTGCTAACTTCCTTTGATAATTTATAAATAGGTGCATTAATAAAAGAAACAATCGGTCTTCCTTCTTTATGTATCTTAACCTGACTTTTAAAAGTTGGTGCTGTTGGATTACTTTCCAATAAATACTTTTTCTTATTTTCTTCTATAAATGTTATCTGTTTCATCATTTGTTTTATCCTCGACTGGGATGGGGTGAGGGAGAGGGGTGAAGGGTTTGTTTTTAAAATAATTTCTGCCTATTCCGATCTGACGATGGGCTGTGAGGCTTGAAAGCGCTAATCGGGATAATTTTTATATAGTGGTGTGCAACTGTGATCATTCTGATTGTGATTTCAACCACTAACACAAATTTCTTCATTAAACGTCTGTTAAGATGTGCAATCGACTACAGGTAATGGGCAACAACAATGAGGTAATAAACGACAACAATAAGGTAAGTAATGTTTTTAAATATCTTAAGTTAAAAGTTAAATTGAAGAGGGTTTTAAGTAAAATATGGTTTAATAAACAATGTCTGGATAATAATGTCATCCCAAAGTACGCTCAAGTTAAAATTAAAAATAAGAACAGTGTAGCCAAAAAAGTAAAAGAACAAAGCGAGAAGTTGTGGATAAAACTGGAAATAAGGTCACTCTACGGCTTAATCAATAGATATAATAGGGAATTATATGACAGACACATAGAATTGTTAAGAATATACTCGTATGTAGAGTTAGAAGAAATATTATATAATTTTGGTTTGGGGTACGTAGAAAAGAAATTGAAAAATAAAAATAAAAAAATGGTAGATAAGTTAAATAAATTAATAAGAAAGAACGAAGTAAAAAAGGAACACCTCTCTAAGAATAAGTATGAAAAAAGAGTAATAAACCTTACAGAGGTGAATTTCAATAGAGAAGAAAAAGAAATGTTAGCAAAAGGCTTAAAATACGCACCGCCACCAGAATTAAATCAAGAAAAAACGATTATTGAATGCGAAAGCATAATACAAAAACTAGGAAATGAAAATGATAAAAAAAGAATAAGGTGGGAAGTAGGGAATGTAGTAGATAAAATATTTAAGAAAAGTTTGTATAATTCAAAAAATGAACAAAAAATCAAATCAACTGTAACTAAACTAAAGAATAAAATAAAGAAAAATGATATTATAGTTACGAAGGCGGACAAAGGAAACACAATGGTACTACTGAGAAAGGACGAATACATAAAGAAAACGGAAGAATTTATAAGGGAAGGACCATACGAGGAAATAAAGTATGATTATACAAGTAAGTACCAGTCAAGGATAAAACAAATGATGAAACAGATAACATTTATAGAAGAAAATAAGAAAAAGTATTTATTGGAAAGTAATCGAACAGCACCAACTTTTAAAAGTCAGGTTAAGATACATAAAGAAGGAAAACCAATTAGACCGATTGTTTCTTTTATTAATGCACCTATTTATAAATTATCAAAGGAAGTTAGCAGAGTACTGAGGGAGAAATATGAATTTGGGACAAAATACAACATAGAGAATAATGTAAAATTGATAGAAAAATTAGAAAATATTAGGATTAATGTAAATACAAAATTGATATCACTGGATGTTAAGGACATGTTTACCAATATCACAGTAAATAAAGTTATTAAGTTAATAAACGATAATAATATGGGAGAATACAGGTATAAAAAGCAGTTGATGAAAGTAATTAAAGAATGTGTAAATCAGAACTATTTTAGGTTTAATAACAAGTTTTATATACAGAAAAAAGGTTTACCTATGGGGTCTTCATTATCCCCTATTCTTGCTGAAATATACATGAATGATTTTGAAAAGCAATTAGTAACTTCCACTAAGTATAAAGACAATATAAAATTATGGTCTAGATACGTTGATGATGTATTAGTAATTTGGGAAGGAAGCATAGAAGAAGTGCATGAGTTTATAAATGAGGTAAATAATAAGGATAAAAACTTACAATTTAAAGAAGAGATAGGAGGTAAGAAAATAAATTACTTAGATTTGAACATAGAAATTAAGGATAATGAGAAACTACAGTTTGGGATATTTAGGAAAGAGTCGTATTCTGATATAATTATACCAAGAGAGTCTTACCACCCATATAGATATAAAATGGCGGCAATCAATACATTTTGTTACAGAGCTCAGAAGTGTTTAAAAGAGACCGAATCAAAAGATAGGGAGTTAAAAACGATAAAGGGAATTGTAAGGAATAATAATTATAACACCAACATAGTGGATAAAGTTATGAAAAGGGTTAACATACAAAAAGCTAAAATAGAACCAGAACAAAAGAATTATGCAGGGTCATTGACATACATAGGTTCACATACTAGAAAAATTATAAAATGTTTTAATAAATATGGAGTAGATATAGCTATTAAAAAATGTGAAACGGTATTTGATAAGATAAGGAATAAGAATATAGAAAAAATTCCAGTATTACAGAAAAGCGGAATTTATAAATTAAAATGTAAAGACTGCAACAAAGTGTACCTAGGTGAGACAGGACGAAAATTCGTATGCAGGTTGTCTGACCACAAACGTGGAGAAGGTAATAGAACAACCAATTCGTTATATGCAAGACATTTCATAGAAGACAACCATAAGTTTGTTAATCCTTTGGAAGAATACGAAATTGTAAAAGTAGTAAATAACACAGTTGAAAGGAAGCTTAGAGAGGAGTTAGAAATATTAAAAGAAAGAGAAAAAGGGTTAGACAATTTAATTAATATTAAAATTAAATTTGATAATGAAGAAATATTTTATAACATGATTAAGAAGTAAATGATAGAGGACAGATAGATAAGATTAAGAATTATTTGCATAGTACTAATTGGATGGTTTAAAATAAGGGTGTGTGACTGACCCACGTGTGTGGAGAGGAAGTAGGGTAAGTTTAAAAGGATGCACACACACACACACACACACACACACACACACTGAAACACAAGGAATTTGCTAGAAAAATATGTAACTCTACAGATGGTGTGGGACAGGGTTTAGGGGGTGGGGAAGGGTCATTTATATTATAGCTTGTTGTGTGTGAGCGGGGTGGGGGAGAGGGGTGAAGGGTTTGTTTTTAAAATAATTTCTGCCTATTCCGATCTGATGATGGGCTGTGAGGCTTGAAAGCGCTAATCGGGATAATTTTTAGATAGTGGTGTGCAACTGTGATCATTCTGATTGTGATTTCAACCACTAACACAAATTTCTTCATTAATAAATGTTTGTCCAGTGGAATGAAACAAATAAACGAAAATTTGTCTAGCCAAATAGAACAAAGTAGTAAAGAGTCTACGTTTAAAATAGATGAAGAAATAGCAAATTTAGCTATTAACTTAGCTGGTACAACTATGTGTGGAAGTTATGCTAACAATAATGAATTAATTAATCTGTGATTGCCGAGCCCCACGTTCTTTGGGAGCCAAATACAAAGATGTGGGAGTTAATCCCTATTACGCCCCGTGTTCTAGAGCGTCAAATACAAAGATATGCCACGCGTTGGGCAGCCAAATACAACTTTAATGGGGTTAATTATTATTGCTAACTGTGATTAATTAATTATGTAAATATACTAATTTGCATAATGAGATTGTGTAATCACTCTATTAGGTTACTCATATCAACTGATTGAAGCTAAGTGACACGTTAGTTCCTTTATGTTAGCATAATTATTGCATGGAGACTCTAATTGTTGTATACATGAATAAAACTACTATGAATCATTCAAGTGCTATTACTTTCTTGTTCTGAGGTAACTTGACAATAATGAACGCATATATTCTGGATAAAATAAACACTTATTTATTTAACATCATATCATTAAATAAAGGGATTTCAATATATAAAATATGGATGATTCCCTGTAAATACATTCATAAAAAGAACATAAAAGAACACATGTATATATATCAAATTACAATGCGAATCCAATACGTTGTTTGCTGGAAAACATACACATACATATATAATACAATCGATATATAGAAAACACAAATAGTCAGACAATAAATCTTATACTAATGCGTTCATTGCTTGCCTCAGATGAATAGCGTTAATTATTTTTATCATATTAATTTAAATACTCAAGGGGTGTTTCTTGAAAAAGAGACAGGACAGTAGAGTTCTTATGATAAGAATAGCATAAAGATTACTTGGAAAGCGATATATCCGATATTTCCATCGGAGTAACTCCTTCTCTCTGGTGGTCCATATGTGGAAGCTGTGTAGCTGTGATATCACTAACACTCAACACACGCGGAACAGATTCACTCGCGCTGTGTGTGTGTTCTGTTGATTCGGCTGTTACTGTTCGAGTTATGAAATCATGTGTCGTGAGGATAAGTTCATCATTATCTATGGTGTATATGTCTGTCTGTCTATTGTTGAACTTCTTGTGTGTACATTAATGTTTAGTGTCTTTGATGCCGTGGTGTAATTGTTCCAAATGATATTGTATCGCTTCGCCGCACTGTACAACGTTACGATTTCGTTGTCCGGTATTACATTAACAATAGTTCTACGCGTCGGTTATTAATGAAAGTGTGATTGGTTAGTTCAGTTCTGAATTTGAGTATAATAAAGAACTCTATAATTATGAAGCACTGGCGTATGTCGCATGTTTTAGTCACTGTAGGTACACTATTACCGGATACACGCCAATATCGAAATGTCTAAGTCACTTAATTGTATGTCGCGTAGCAGAGTTTCAAAGTCCCACTGCTGCCCGTATGTTAATCGAACTTTGTGATAAGACTGTTATAAAATGTATGAAGATTCTTAAAAGTGTATGACGACCGACTGTTGAAAGTTATAAAAAGACTGTTGAAAAGTACGTGAAGACTGCTCAAAGTATATGATTGAAAATTTATGAAAGACTGTCCTCCCGCGTGCTCTGCAAACAGTTTTTATCAAGCATCGTTTACCACAATGCACTTCTTCTGGAAAACACGCCTCAGGTCGAACATGATAGGACAGAAGGTCTCCTACCCTTATGCCAGACTATCGTTCTTCACTTCTCATTCGACGTTCCCGTTGCCATGATGACGACGGTCCTCTCCACCTGTTCTCTGGGTAGATGCTGGGTTGTGATTGGGTATCCTGTCTCCCCACGAGTTCGCGTCGAAAGCCTCCGTACTCTTTTCCTAGAACAGGAGCAATTTTCTTGGTTGTCCATCATGTCTTTGTCTAAGCGTACTCCGGATCTCGCTGCAGTTCTCACGCAAACAATGTGTCGTATTTCGTTATTGTTTCGCTGTCCTCGACCCTTTTTTCCGATAGCTGTCCTGGCGCAGCGTGACGTCGTTTCCAAAACGGCACTCCTTCTCCCTGTCGTAAATATCAGTTGTCGCCAGTAAGACGTTCCCCTGCTGTGCACAGGTTCGATTCTATTCTTTTAGATATCGATGTCCCTTCTCATACAGGGTACATACCATTGTGTGTCTTTCACCCTTTTCTTATTACTGGTACACTTCAAATTAACCCGGCAGTGTGTCCGTCACAGTTTCTCTCTAAATTGGTACTTGACACAGTTTCTTTTATCTTACATTTTGCAGGCTGTAAATCTCGGTTTAGTCGAGTCTGTCACGGCCAACCTTGTTCCCTATTGTAAAGCTATGTGAAGCGTATTTGTATTGTCCGAAGCAAACGTTCACTTGACACCTGGTCACACAGTTCCTTATTTATTGCTCGTGGCCTGCGTAGGGGTTTCTTGCTGTATGTAACGTCTTTTCGGTCATACTAAAAATTTTTAATTCTTGGTCGTTACACTGGTAAAATAGATGAAAGTAATAATAGGTTTGATAAGCATACCGAAGAGGTTAAAACTACATTAGAAGAGTTTAGAAAACAAGTAAACACTAATTTTCGCCGTCAAGACGAAAAGCTAAATAAATTTAGAAATGAATTACATGAAAGGATAGAACAAAAAGTAACCCTCATTAATCAACAATTCAGTGAAGTAACAGCTGAATTAAAAACACAATCACTTCTAAATAAAGAAGAAATCCAGAATACTAGGGAAGAGTGTACCCAACTGATTGTAAATATTAATGAAGTTAAGAAACAGGTAGAGAATAAAGCTAACAGTGACGAAGTACATCAAAAGGTGGAACAACAGTTAAAGGTAATGCGGGAGGACCTGACTAAAGCAATTAAGTCACAGCAAACCAAAGTAGTGAGGTGTGGCGGCTATAAGGAAGAACCGGAAAACCTTGCATTTTCAGGAAACCCACATGAGAATCCTGTGGAATTCCTGAAGCTGTTTGAAGCGTATGTAACTTGTGTAAATCCACTGATGGACGACGAGGATAAGAAGGACATGTTAGGCCGATTTCTCAAGAATTTAGCAGGTACGTGGTGGAAAGTCATCTCGGACAGAGTCCAAACCTACTCTACTCAGACTTCAGAGAAAAATTTCTAGCTCAGTACTGGAATGTTCAGATACAAAGAAGGGTACGTGATCATCTAGAATTTGGTAAGTATCATCCGTCAATGAATATGACAACTACCAATTATATGCTAAATGTAATGGCGCAAGTTAAACATCTAACACCACCAATAGAAGAGAGAGACCTAGTATATAAGCTAGCGCGTCATTTCTCAGAACGCACTAGAGTAGCAACCACTACTAGAGGAGTGGATACTCTAGAGAAGTTCATAATGGTTGTAGATGAGTGTCTAGATTTAGAGAGGGACCTACAGCGTGTAAGTAATCAGCTGAGTAACTACTCTAGAGGCGATCAGCAAGAACCAACTTTCTACTCAAATAAGAGGAGAGACAATGAACGTATGAAGGAAAAAAGGTTTACCCCATATCCGGGTAACAAACCACAAAATCGACCGGAATTGGAGGAGAAAGGTAGAAGTAGAAGTGTAGAGAACAAACCTAATAAAGGGTGTAAAGTGTGTAAAACAACTATAACCTCTACCGAGCAGCAACCGTCGACTAGTAAAATGAATACGGGAAACGGGAAGCCACTGCAGGTAGAAAAGAAACAAAACTAAACCTACCATTACCTGCAGTGAAACAACTAAAGAAAACAGATAAAAAGAACGTAGCTAATAATATAAAACAAGTGAGCGATAGGGAGTTCTTGTTAAAAGAGGAGCAAGAAGTGGGTAGAAACCATTATCCTGAATGCCCGGAAATAATTTGTAAGATCAGTAATCTACTGGTAAGAGCGCTTATTGACACTGGCAGTGAAGTTACCTGTGTTAGCTCAAAATTTGTAGAAAATAGTCAGTTGTGAAATTGTCCCAGACTACCCGTAAAACATTGTAATGTTCAGGGAGCCACTGGAGCCAAAATGCTAAAGATAACTGAACAAATATATTTACCTGTCGGTATAAATGGTAACCAAACCCAAATTGTAGCTCTAATAGTCCCGAAACTCATTCATGATTGTATTATTGGGGTAGATACATTGCTTGAATGGAAAGCAAAAATAAATTTTAAAAGAAATACCATTACTATGGAAATAAATGTTAATAAAATAAATGTAGGTATTAAAGAGTTTAAGCATTGGAACTCGGTAAGTGTCATAAAAGGGTATATAGAGAAACCTGTAGTTGACGATAGGAGTGACCAGCATTGTATTGATAATACTCCAGAAATCAACATTGGGACTGAGTTGAACAATGAACAACAGAACCAAATTCAGCAACTCGTTGGTGCGTATAGTGATGTGTTCAGAACAGAGCCTGGAAGAGCTAGGTTCTATGAACATCAGTTAACACTAACTGAAAACGCATCATTTGTACAAAGGACTTATCCAATCCCTCTACATTATAGAGATGAAGTGGAGAAAGAGATCCAACAGATGTTAGCGAATGGTGTTATAGAGAGAGCAAGTAGTCCCTATATAAACCCTTTAGTAGTTGTCACCAAGCCGAAAGGGAGTATCCGATTATGCTTAGATGCTAGGAAGTTAAATTCTTTATTAGTACCAGATTACGAGTGCGCTAGGAGTGTGGAAGAATTGTTTCAAAAATGTAATGGGGTTAAGTATATGACCAAACTGGACTTAACATCAGGTTTTTGGCAAATTCCCATTAGAACTTGTGATAGAAAGTATACGGCATTTTTGTATAAGAACAAGTGCTACCAATTTAAAGTGGTACCTTTTGGCCTGTGCACCAGCTTAGCAGCAATGGTAAGGTGTTTAGACAGTGCCTTAGGTAATGAGGTAGAGAAGTATACATTAATGTTCGTAGATGATATTCTATGTGTGTCACAAACATTCGAGGAGCACTTAAAACATTTAAAGAATATTTTTGAAAAATTAAGATCAGCAAACATGACGCTGAATCTAAGGAAATCAGAGTTTGGTAAGGAGGAAATTAAGTTCTTAGGTCACCGAATCTCAGTGGAAGGCATAACCACGGACCCAGAGAAGGTAAAAGCCATACAAGAATTTCCAACTCCAAAGAACTGTAAGCAGCTAAAGTCATTTCTAGGTTTAGCTAACTACTGTTAGAAGTTTACAAGTAAATACGCGGAAAGTACTGTTTCATTGTTAAAGTTGTTAAATAAAGGGATTAAATGGAAGTGGACAAAGGACCACGATGAAGCACTGCAACAAGTGAAAAGTCTTTTTATAAATACTGTTGTATTAAATCATCCAAGAATAGGAGAAAGATTTTACTTGCAAACAGACGCCAGCAATATTGCTATTGGAGCACACTTGTATCAGATTGATGAGAAGGGCCAAAAAGCGGTATTAGGATTTGTAAGTCGCACACTTAAAGGGGCAGAATTAACATATTTTACGACAGAAAAAGAGCTATTAGCGATAGTGCATAGCCTGTCAAAGTTTAGAAGTTATATTCTGGGTGCTAAACTTACTATAATCACCGACAATAAGGCGTTAGTGTTTTTATTAAAGTGTAAATTGCTAGGTGCTCGTCTGACTCGTTGGATCTTGGCTATACAAGAGTATCAATTTGATATACAGTATTGCAAAGCGAAAGACAACTTAGTGGCAGATGTACTCAGTAGAAATCCACCATCAGAAAACAACATGGAAACAGATAATATTAAATGTAGTAGCAATGATATTGGTATTTACGCGGTAAAACATATAACAAAACCTGAAGTAGTTAGACGACTTAAGGAAATAGGGACTCATCAACAACAAGACCCTAGGATTAGTGTAGCTTGGAGGAGTGCAGTTACCAACACCAAACCAGGAGTTTCTATATATGGAGGTAAGTTATATAAGCTATGTTCCCATAGGAGGAAGAATAAACAAAATAATGACCCATGAAGAAATAATAATTTGAGCAATAAGGTATATGAGAGTCAAACTTGGTCAAATAAAATAAATAAATAATTGTTTTGAATCAAGGTCAATGATAATAATAATCAATTTTATTTAAATAAATGATAGTGTTGTTATTTAAATTTTGACATTAATTAATCCAAAATGATGATTAAAATTGATCATATTAATTTCCAATATACCATGTTAGGTTAAGCAACGTTGTAATCTTTAGTAATAAGATAGATGTAAGCAACATTGTAGTAGTGCAAGTTTTGTGCGGGAAAAAGTGCGAAAGTAAATGTGCAAATTTTTAATCAGTGTAAAACTGTACATTAGAAAAAAAATTAATGATTTAAATAATCAATTTTTTTTTATACCGAGTGGGGGTATATATAACGATTCATAATATCGTCCTATCAGAGCGTTATATGAAAGCTATAGACGGTACGAGTGTAACGCCGTAAGAAAGAGAGAGAGCGTATAATCGCAGCCATCTCACTCTAACCACGTCACCGCTACATCAGAATTCAGTTCAAACATGTTATTTTACTCAAAGCAAATTATCAGTTCAACCTGCGATAACTTAAAAAGTTATAAATATACGGCAATTCTGAAAACAGCATTAAAAGCGGCAATCAATTCAGCAAGAAAAGCTTTATAAGTAGCCGCAATCTCAGTTAATATAATTAACAATTGAAGAAGTTATACGGATGACGCACACCAACAGGAATAACGAGAGAATTATGCTACGTAGGAATAAGGTGTTTTCACACGCACACAGATAGAGACCTAAGCAACAATATTCTGTGGTCAGATCTTTGGAAACGCATTTGCAAATACCTGTAATCAATCGATTTGCAAATACAGGAAGTACGATTTTGACAAGAAATTCTCTGCCGTTTGGAACCTGTCACGGAGTGTTTGACCGACCTGTTCGAGATTGTCAAAACTGGAAAAACGCATGATTTATTTGTACAACCAATCAGCAGCCCGTATTTAAAACTGACGCCAGCTCAAAGCGAGGGGTAGCATCACTCTTCGTTCGGTACTTAAACACACTAGACGTGTATAATTCACATACAGAAATTTCTAAATCACGCAAAAGTGCAAATTAAGTTCTAATTCGAGAAGTAGTCCGCAATGTAGATGAATTAATAACGTTCAATAACACTCGCTGCGTAAAACAACCGTTAATTAATTAAATAATTAATTAATTAAGCATCAGCCGTGAAGGACCTGTGCTACAGAAGGCTACAGCATCTGTAATTGCCAGGGCATCTTCAACATCATTGATCAACATACATTCTTCTGTGCAACACCATCAAAAGGAGGACCTCTACGGATTCCTATCTTCGGTCAACGCATCAAACAGTAAGAAATAGATTCATTGATCAATGAAATAAGCACTAAACAAATAATAAACAATAAACAATTTTAAAAGGACACTAAGAAAAGCACACTTTGTATTTTAACTATAAGATTAGCTGTAATATAGTATAGGAGTGTTGAATGGAAAGTGGTGTGTAGTATTGTACGTGCAAATTATTGCAGACCTGTTCTTTAGCACTGGTTTGGGAGATAGAAATCTCTTAATCAAACCAGATAAGAGCTATAGGTCGTTTGAGCGTCTTAATCATTACTTTTCACACTCACTCAATAATTATAAGTGTTAGGGTAGAACTAAGTCCTACCATTAACAATTTAAAGTTTAAAAATAATTAATTAAACGTTCATTAAAATAATCAAGAAATATTAAAGTGTTATTTGTAACGATTCCCCTTGAAAACCACAATCATTGAACGAATCCTGAGAAAGAGTGTCTCCATGCGCTGAGCTAAGCTGAAACCGTGTCATTTGTATCTGGGATTTGTTCTGGCGCCCAGGTAAAGTAATATCACGGGTAAGTAACTTTTTATCTAACATCACAAATATTAGATAATTGTGTTAGACGAAAGGTAGCGTTGTAATATATATATACACATACATATATATATATATATATATATATATATATATATATATATAACTTAAAAGCAAAAACAGTTAATGGAATAAAACCACCCTGTCATATCAAGAAATTGAGTAATGAGTAAAGAGATGTATGATTGTATGAGAGTCACATTATAGGTGTGAAGCAGAGTTAGGCCTAAGAAAACACAGCAGGATGTAATAATGAAATATTTAAAAAAAAAGGTAAACATCTCTTTAGGCGAATCGCCGAAGGGAAGAAGGAAGTTAAGAAATATTAAAAGAAACCCTATAAATTTTTCAATTCTACAACCCCCTTTACACCAGTTGTGATCTACAAGTAATAAGGATCAAGAAGGAGAACAAACTGAAGGTATAGCTTGAAAATATGGATTGAGTAGACTCTATCGGAAATTACGAGCAAAGCGTAAGGAAGCCACCAACTGGGAGAAGACTGCAGGAGTAGACAGCAAACAAAGAAATTAGGATGTGGGGGAAACCACCGAACTGCGTAGTTCAACTTAAATAGAAGGTTTCTCGTTCAGGTTACAACACAGTAACTTCTTAGATCGCTTGTATGCCTTTACGTACTAGTACGATGCCATGGGAAACGGTAAACAACAGTCACTAGGGCTGGTGTGAACGAAATAATTGTTACAACAAATATGAAAGACAGGGCATAAATAATTTTACTTGTAATAAAATATTTAATACAATGTGTAATATATGTAATGAATATTTTAATTCAACAAATTAATACAATTAAAGTAACTTTTTGTAATACTGTAAATTCTCTTTGTACAAGTGGTTTGAGTGTATAATAAATTAAGAATAACGTGTTGCTACAAGAGACTGGTGCAGAATATTCAAAGCATTTATTAAGGGTTGCAGTGTTTACAAGGCGACGTCTACTCTCCGAGCAACTGTTTGCACTCAAGAAATTGTGACAACTTGCAATTTGGCGAAATGTACGGCACGTCACGTTCCCTCTAAGCAGCCTATTCTTTGCCTTTCTGATACTTGTCTAGTTATAATTTTTTGTTATTACTAGACAACTGGATTTATGCACATTTATTTCTGAATTCCTAACAGTTTCCTTTATCGCCCCTCTCCCCCCCCCCTCTCTCTCTCTCTCTCTCTCTCTCTCTCTCTCTCTCTCTCTCTCTCTCTCTCTCTCTCTCTCTCTCTCTCTCTCTCTCTCTCTCTCTTTCTGTTTCTGTTTCTTTGTACCTTATGATTTGTGTCGTAATATAGCTAATATCTTTGTACAGTTTCTTGGATTTTGTAAAGCATTTTGGAGATTTCATCATGGTATTTCACAGAGGGCGATGATGTTCCAAAAATCAGACAATCCACTGCACGTGACGTCCCAAGGAGTTTTACTCTGAGAAGACTAGACCTACAAACAAATCACTATCTTCTGTGTAATCTAAGAAAATGTTCGTAATACGTCTTGATATATAAGAAGAATACACACAACAACTGGAAACATATAGAGGTAAATTTATATGGTAAGAACATGTAAAGTGGGTGGGAGAAAATAAGTAATCTTAAAGATCAATTATTTGTTTGAGGAAATAAAATAATAAGAGAGGGTGACCATTACTAACGTTTCGAGACGTTAAAATGGATCTGGGAACACCGAACTGATTGAATGAAAACACCCATGAAAGAAAAAATTGTATGGGGATTAAAAATCATATAATCCCTTTGATTACGATGCTTGGTAACGGATCGTATCACTAATCATCATGTTACGCCACCAACATACTTTTACGACGCCAGTAACTTTCTTCTCTAGGCTACAAAAAATATCAAAAAATAATAATTAGAATCAGATACTATTACTAGGCGGCGCGCCGTAAATAACCCACCGCTGAGTCATCAGATAGTGAGATGTAAGTAACCGAATGGGATATTCTCGCAAAACGAGCACGAAGCCTCTCATACCTGAAACCCATCCGTTAATGTACAGTCATATCGTCTTCTTCTTGTTCGCCACGTCAAGGTATAGGTTTACAGCATGTTGCGCCTTCACTGAAGCCATCTATTCCTTGGTCTACCTATATCTCGTTTCCTTTAGGTCTGCATCTTATTACTGGTTTAGGCAGTCTAACATGTTCCATTCTCTCGATATGCTGCCTCCATTTTACTTGTCTTTCCCTTATTCAGCTAGCCATAGAATACATAGAATATACATTTAACTCGGTTCTTACACCTTCATTTTGCATTTAATCTCTAAGGGTGCAACCTTTGGTTTTTTTTAAGAACTCAAGATGTTGGAGGGTGTACAATTATATAGAAGGTAATCTAAATCTTATAATCTTGTAAAGTTTAAGAAAATCCCAGCTATAAGTGATATTGTCTGGGCTTATTTGCACAAATATAAAGTTAAAGATAGCCAGTCAGTTTACGCTTTGCATTAACAATCGACTAGATTGATGTGATTAGTGGAGAAGTATCAGAGATTATATATTGCGGTTAGTAAATTTATTAAATTAGTGGAGACTTCCACTACTTCTTGGATGTATAAGAGGATACATTCAACTGTTCTTACTACTTCTTACATATTATAAGAGGATAAATGTAACATGAGTGTGATTACTTTATAGGATGAGAGTAAAAGATATGAGTATCGTTCTTTTTACTAGTATAAGATAAAGAAGGATTTGATCTCAGTAACATCCTCTTCAATGGTATTAATTTCTCCATGGAAGACTCCATAGGTCTGGATATGAAGAAATAATGTTATACATTATAAAAAGATTGTAATCCTTAAGGTTTTTATCGTCAGTGACAGAGTAGATATAAAATAAAGAGAAATTACATATAATTTTGTAGCTGTCGAGCTTGGTTCTGGGTCACAGAAGATTACGAAGAGTGGAAAGATTAGAGACTAGAGACATGGTGCTGGGGAAATCACTGCGGACCACGTTTTAATAAAATAAAGAATGGTGAGGTAATATGTAAAAACGATGTTGGAAACCTTAATAAGAAAAATGATAGATGGCTATGGCACTTCTTCACTACAGCATTGGCTACAGTCTATGGCAGCAGAGGTAACGGTTGACAGGAAAATGTTAAGTGGAAAACTAGAAAAAGTTGCTTGGTTTAAGTGGCTCGAAAAATGTTTGTAAAAAAATGCAAGAATTAAAACACAGGGCATCCAATGCAGTGATCTGACGACTTGCCTATTTCCAGATTTGCGATGCAAAGAGGAAACGATCCTCGATAGTCATGTAAAATATAAAAATTTTATGTGTCTAACATTATAATATAAACATATCAAAACATTTAATTATATGTCATTTAAGAGTTGTAGCGCTACAGAAGGTAAAGAGACGATATAGATAAAAATGGAGAGATTAGGAGGAGTTCAGATGGATAAATAAATGAAGATTATAAGAAATAAGCTACGAAAGCAACATCAATCTTTATATTATGAGAGTGATACGGCAGCGCTACAAGAAGTGTAGAGGGAGCAGAGTTTGTTGACTGAACGTGACTCCGCGTATATTGTATTAGAATGCAAATTCTTACCATCTTTTCGGTCTAAGCAGTTCTCCGGAAGTACATAATGCATTTTGGAATTTATAAGGCGACTTTCTGTGGACACTGAAACGCCAAACAATACCTACAATACTGTGGGAAAACTATTTCAGAATATGATACTGTTTTTTTGTTAAATATTTCATTTTAGAAAACCATTACAGGGAACATTTTATAAGTTGCTAATCACAGTGTACCGGTACATAACTACTATTAAGAGCTTTGCAATACGTGTGCCTAGAGCGACAGGAAATAAGCAAAAGTCTGAATTGCAAGATGATACATTAGCAGGTGAGAACAGTAGGCAGGAAAACATTAAATTGATCTATGACAAAGACTGTTGATTCCGCTTTATTGTGTACTAAGACGTTTACTGCTTTAGGCTGAAGGTGCGTTGCCGCAACGTTTTAGTGTCTAGAAAAATATTCCAATTGCCACACCGTGAAGCTCGTAGGAAAACGATCAGATCGCAAAGGTTGAACGTGAGTAAAATACCACACCGCAACAGATCTGGAAGGTATGTGTAAGACAGCGGACCTTGAGAACTCGTGAAAGCCCTTCTCTTATAAGTTGTTTCATTTTCGTTCCCAGTGTAGAATTTCTGAGGATAAATGTTGGTTAAGTAATGATGGACATTTGCTATAATTTGGTAAAAAGACCATTGGTGCAGTAAAAATTTCATTTGTGATCCTATCTGCAAAAGTTATCTTCTTCTTCTTCTTCTTCTTCTTCTTCTTCTTCTTCTTCTTCTTCTTCTTCTTCTTCTTCTTCTTCTTCTTCTTCTTCTAGGATTAGGCTTGCAGCCTGTTCCGTCTTCAAAACCACCGTTTTCTTAGTCTGCCTCTATCTCGTTCTTCAAGAGGCTTATACTGGATTATCTTTTTTCGTATTCTCGAGTCACCCATTCTATTTATGTGTTGTATCCTGTTTTCTTTATTCTGTTTAATTTTGTCTGCATTTCTTACGTGATTTCATAAGTTTAATTTACCAAACAAATTAAAGACAATTTTGACAATGTATTAGGCCTATAGTTTTTGTTAGGTTAGACAGTTTTTAAAACTTTAATAATTTATAAAATAATTAATAAACTTTACTGACTTTTGGCCACGAAAAATGATATTTATGTGTGTGTACAACAATTAATTAGAATCCAAAATTATATAATTATATGGTAAGAATCCTGAATTTTTCATTTCCCGTGAGGAAAATATGCAAGTCTCACCTTCCTTGAAGCAAGTCTTATCCCCCCCACCCAACAAGAACATATCCTAGTTACGTCACTGTGTTCAGTATCCATTAATATTTTTTCACGAATATTACTTAGTATGTCATTTTCTGTGTTCAAGTTATTGAAAAATAGTTTCAATAATCTTTATGCTGTAACTAGACACTCTTACAATCCAAAAAGTAGTGCAAAATTTAATACACAAACAGCAATGACCTTTTCAAATACTTAGCAGTTTAAATTGCTAATTTTTGCAGTTTTTGGTATGCAGTGTGATGGCACTATTAACTTTTGATGCTTACATCGTGAAAATGTATGTGAGGAATTAAACAGAAAGGAAAGTTTTAGCAGGATAGAGTTTTTTATTAATATCTAAACCTAAATCAGGTGACAACTCTTTTGCACGGCACGTAACGGTAGTATAACGCAAACAACACATACGAACAGTCCAAGGTTTTTGTCTTCCTACGCGGTCCTACAATGTCTCGGGGCACACACACCACAATATAGATAATACGGAGCTACGGTTTTCTATTTAATCTGAGATGAGTATAATGCTCTACAGCGTTGTTAACTTGCCATGAAACATAACGGTTAACCACATATAGGCCGTAACTATTTTTAAATTCTGACGACATTGACACAATTTTTAAAATATTGAGTACAAGACATTAAAATGCAACAAGTGCATATATTGTAAAATGTATTATCTATATTTAAAAAAAGTGTTAGTGAATGTCACCCGGCATAACG
This sequence comes from Magicicada septendecula, assembly GCA_034769895.1. Taxonomy (NCBI): domain Eukaryota; kingdom Metazoa; phylum Arthropoda; class Insecta; order Hemiptera; family Cicadidae; genus Magicicada; species Magicicada septendecula. The sequence goes on from CM068375.1 coordinate 105,126,537, forward strand.
TAGGAGTGGTTTCAATCTACTTGAAGATAATGCCACCGATTTTCAAAGACGCACATCTAATTAAAAACCAAAGATTCTTTACTTATAAGGAAAGAAATTAGAGAATGTACATAAATATGTTGATACGAATGAAGGGAATAAAGGCGGCACCGAGGATTGTGGGAAGACAAATCGTAAAACCGAAACAATTTAGATTATCATCACCCTACCCCGTCGGTAGATTCGCAGCTTAGGTGATTTGATTTCGCGTCGTATATCGAGAAGCGACGGCCATTGGTCTGGGCAATGCAGGCATTCCTTACTCGTAGGCTCTTCATTACAAGCCTACAGAAAGGTAACAACAGAATATGGTTCATTTTAATTTGATGACTTACAGTATTATGGCAAATTTTCGGGTAAGCATAGTACTTCTTTTATAATACACTTTTCCATCTGTCAATCGTAGGTCTAAGTTACGCACATCACATACCACATTCATCCATCTTTTTCTTTATTTTCATCAAGGTATTACCTCTTTTAAAATCTCTCCGAGTTTTCTAACTAAATCATTTTTAAAATATTTTAAGAATAAATTAATTATACCTGAACATATCGCTTAGAAATTTATTTCTCCTTTTCCGTTAATGTTGTAAAGTTTATATCTTCCTTTTCGTCTTTTAAAATTTTAACGTTTTCTTCTGTACATAAAGTGTCTCTACCATCCTTCTGCACACCTATGTCTGTTGTGCCTCCAGGCTTTATCCATTCACAAAGGTCTAGGCTTTACTTCCCTGGCAAAATAAGCACTTTACTTCCATACGCTTCACTAACCAAGATGCGCCTAGAAGCCCTTTCACAAAAAAGTTATTAGTTTATAAATTCATTTGATAACTTTTGAGTAGATTATATTCATTTTGAAAGTTTCTTACAAACTGCTAGTTTTACTTATTACTTACTCTATGGTATTCCTTTTTGAGAATAGTTACGGTTAAAAATTGTATAACATGATTGGGATTCCTATTTCAGTAACATTGTTTTTGTATTAAAAGCAAATAATAGTTTTGTTACACCTTCGCTTGTCTCATCAAAAGTTCTCCAAAATTTCTGTCAACACCTCCTACTTTGTTTAAATTAAGGTACTGGAGCGCATTGTCAAACTATTTGTTGATACTGTTACGTGATTATCGAACAATGGAGTGAGTCATTCTACGTGTTTCTTGGCTGTCCCAGCAGAGCCCAGCTGTAATGTTTGCGTGCGTACATATTGCTAATTTGTGACGAAAGACAATTACGTGACGCTTCTCATGCGTCAACAATCGATCCTTTTCCAGACCGCACATCTCCGCGCACACTGTGTTCAAGGCAGACACGACACTGTTTCTAGTGGATGCGAGAGAGCGCCCGTAAGAGGCTGTTATTTAATACGTCATCCAAAACGTGACAGATTATTCTGGCATCTCAGAGAGGTTTAAATATAAACATCCAGCGACGGTCAAGTCAGATTTACTTCGGGCGATTACACAGTGTTTCATGTGCTTATTAGTGAAAAGTGATTATTGTGCGGAACTCTATAACTTAAATTATTGTACAAATTTAATCTTGTAAATAATTTGTTGATTTCAAACTGTTAATTTTTATTAATTAAAACTTGTGATTGGTGACTTAATTGGTGTCTTTATTTTGTTTTCCACCGTACCATACCGCCGTAACAATATTATGGATCTTTCTTGTTTGATTACTAATATACGTAACTTGAGTAATCGTGTATTATCGTCAGTCGAACCTGACCTATCTGGAACTGCGACGTTTAGTAAAAACCTCTTCCGTGTATCCGGTTCGTGTCATCATCACCAACATATTTCCATTCCTTACTTGCAGGGTTTTCTACGTTGATCCTGTCAGAGGAACACGTTTACGTGTTGTCTGTTATTGATAGATTATCCGTTTAATGATATGTGCATAAACATATGAAATATTTAATCTAGCGAAATTACAAACGGGGCAGCCACGTTGTTGGTAATCCTTCAATTAAGGATTGAATTCGACTTGTCAATTAAATTTTACAAGTAACAGAAATTTGATAGCAAATTGTGAGAGACAGTTATTAGTTAAAGAAATCAACTAACTGATTAAATAAAGCACGAAGTATGAATAGATGCAAGACATTGTCATTGAAGTCCTTTTTTATTTGTTTGTTATTAGTTAATAGTACGATTCAAAAAACAGTTAGAGTAGGTAAAGTTACTTTAAAACGCAAGATATTGTTACGACGGTCTCTCGGATCATCGTGTTGCTCAGGAGACACCAATGAAGGCCTATACAGTCTGGAAGGTACTTGAGTACACGACCCTGACCCAGACATAGTACCTGCTCGGGTTTGCAGAAGTGTGTAAAAAGACAGTCTCGTCTTGTCGAGAGCGTTAAGTAATTGTCTTTACAATATCTTTCATCTGCCAATTTACATTTTAAAATTAATGAATTTTGAATTTTCGAACGTTTACGTGCCAGTAGGAAAACTGAATTTTTCAAGGATTGGTCACCAGCATACAGTACACTATAGCATCAGCATAGTATCACCACATAACAATAGCTGATCACTTCCTCTTAGCACATAAGATTTTGATATAAATATAGGTGTACTGTAATTTATGGAAGTGGGTGTTTTAAATTAAATTAACGCTGTTTAGAAAAATTCTCGTTGCTGAAAGATCGAGATGGGTAACCGTTTTTTGATCATAACACGATCGACCCGAGTGACAGTAGTATGGAAGAAGATCAGAACAATCGTTGGCACATCAGTGTTTAAGCTTATCGCATGTATAGAGTAGGATGGTAAATTGATAAGCAACTCAGATGAAATTCCAACAATTTGGTTGCGCGATATGCCAAGATCAGTAGTACATAAAGTTGTACTGTCAATTTCCTCGCAGGAAAAGCTGAAGTCAATTGAAACCTTGACCCCGATACTGAAGAGTATAGAACCTAAAGCGTACCTTTCTTGATGACAGAATTACAGTTCGGTATCCGCGCTGCCGGTGACACTATAGCCGGATCAAAGAGGACTACCCTACACGTTTCGTCATCCAAGTTGTGAAGACCTGAAAGGATCCCTTTAAAGCAAAGAACTATCGCCTTGTATGGTTGTTGTACTGTTTAGGAAATTTATTGGAGAGGATTGTTAACAACAGTCTTACCTGGTATGTGGAAAAACACGGACTTCTGACCGCACATCAGTGTAGGAACCGGAAACACGTTTTTACTACTGATAAGCTTGTATATCTGCAGTTGTAAGCTTCACAGTTGTAACCAGTTTCATAAAAAAAAAACACATGATTAGAGTATTATTCTATTTTGTGAAAGCATTCAATAAAACGTGGAAATACAGCATCATAAAATCTACATGATTCACGATTCGTGATTCATGATTCATGGTTCTGCCAAATTTGGGTCCTGGTTTCTCGAAGCAGGACTTTCAGTGTTAGGCCGGGAAAACACTGTCGGCCCTACAAGAGCTGGGCAATGGAGTGCCGCAGCGATCTCTTTTGAGCGGCACACTTTTTTCTGTGGGCATCAATGAGAAATTTGAGAGAATAGAAACGTCAGTTGGATAACTGTTGTGCGTTCTTGTTGCGCTCTTCTATTCAGTAAAGCAACAGCAATGATTACACCAAAAATATAAGCTACTCTAGACACGTTCACTGAAAATGTTAACAGTTAGAGTTTCCTTTCTCGGCAACAAAGACCACCTCTGTCCATTTGTTTTGAAAGCGAAGAAGATACCCGCACACTGTGCTCACATTCCGGCTATACTATCAATTTGAAAGCAAATTTTTACGTCTAACTTTCAACAGCAATTCAACGAAAAATATGCATCTAACTGTTAGATGCATATCTCGTATGACCTGTGGACCAATAGGAAGTCTTATTGCGCCTGTACACCTCAATAGTGGTATCAAAAATGAATTATGGATGCGTGGTGGGCTCTTCAGCCTGGAGGTCGCGCTTGGAAAAGCTACACCCTGTTCATAATGGTGTTTTGCGCTAGTTTGCAGGGACATTCTGCACTAGCCAAGCTCAAAGCTTATATTGTGAAACAGGAATGATTTTGGACGTCAGTTTCTGTTGCTGAGATATGTAGCTACAATGTTACCTACATATGTACCAAGTCACATAAACCACGTAATGATTACGACCAACACACTTGGTAGAATCTACAATAGCCGTTGAACGTTTACGCGATTAGTCGGCATACGTGCTCTCGAAATAACGCGGCGCTGGAACACCCAAGCGCAGGAGCCATGTTCTTTGACTGCTTCGCAAACCAAGTTGCTGGCTGGATTCGTCAGTACAAGGAGGAAATTTTTCAATCCAACGGGATTGACCGGGAACTTCTTTTTAGTTCAGTCCTAGAAGAATTCGTTGAAGACCATACCATTGTGTATACTGATATCTCGGAGAGGGAAGCAGAGTGTGTAGTGCGTGAGTTTGTCATCGAAGGACGACTCACGAGATAGGCCATAGAGAAAGTAAGTCTGGGGAGACAGAGGTTCGCGAGAAGGCGTACAGTAATCTGAATCTCTACTACTATTATAAAGAGCTAAATTATATTGGTAGGCCTATCACAAGTTTGTTTGTTTCATTGGCCAAACTAACCACAGAAACTGATTTAAAAAATTCATTTACCACCTTACCTGTATTCCGTACATGAGGAATTAACTGGTTTTGTTATATAATAAAAACATTATAAAAAAAGTTTGTAAGTTTGGAATGTTAGATGTTTTAGTTGATAAGCCAATTTGCGTTCCTAGACGTACGAAACAAAACCTGAAATCTGAATTTCTTATTATATGGTAAGAATATTTTGACGATTTGTTAACGTATGTTAAACATAAAAACTGTTAATGGTTACTAAATCAAACATGTAGCCAAGAGGTAGGTGGACAAATAGACAGACACGCGCGCGCGCACTGACGATTCCAGATATAATTTATACCGCTTGTATGTTTGTGTTAGTGTAACAAACAAGAAATACGTGCAATCGTAATCCACAGAGAAATCACTTGGTAGTGAGGGGGAGGAGCGGACGGTTTCATTAACTCCAGTAATCAATGTGTGGTTGAGCAAATACAAGCGGGAACAGGAACTCCGATTACGTTGGGAGTTGAGGAGACTGTGGTTATCTGCGCTAATGATTGAAGTCGACTGTAACATTAATGATTGTCAGATGTAGCTCATTAAGATGAGTCAGTCAACGAATTTAAGGTAACTTTGACTCAATTTTGTTTAGACCAAGTAATTAACAAAACATCAAAACATTATCGACTTTTTATTTGTACGGATGACTGCTATCAGTTCCACTAATTGGATACTGATAAGGTATTAGAAACTGTTATTAGTGAGCTCATTAGTGAAATGTTAAATTTCTATTGTTTATAATTTGGGCGTTATTATTGTAATTTATTTAATTAGTGGCCTACTATTTGCCCTGTTCAGAATGACATATTAAATACATGAACTATGAACTACGTTAAGAAGTGTACCATTGTTTCAGAGACGTACTTTAGATGTTGTTGTAGATTGCTTTAGAGATGTGCACCGATTTATCTGGTAATCAATAATTTAAATAACTGTTCAAAGTCCTCGATTCATACGACCAGTGATGAAAAGGAGTTTTATTGTTTAGTGTATTTTCTACGGCCAGTAGCAGGCCATATCTAGAACCACCACCTATCGCGCGTCGCCTTCATACCCCTGTCATCATTATCATCATCATCATCATCGTCGTCGTCGTTGTCGTCATCATCATCATCGTCGTCGTCGTCGTCGTCATCATCACCATCATCATCATCATTATTGTTTAGTACGACTTAAGCTTATTTTGATATAGTATTGTTCGTATACTTGCTGAGCGAAACTTTATTTTACGTACTACTGTAAATGTTGGTCCTCTTCAGTGGCGTAGCTAGAAGTGCTCCTGCGATGGTGGGAGGGTGCAACTAGCTTCTGTGGAGAGGTTAATACTTACTTTAAGGTTTGATAAATTCAGTATTCTTTCCATATAATATTGTAAATATACAGTATTTGATAAAATTTTTGGTTTTACCTTTGTTTTCTGGCGGGTGCGTAATTGTTTTTTTTTAAGACTTGAAATACCTAGTCAAATTTATTTATAAAACTAGCTGTTACCCGCGGCTCCGCCCGCGAATATTTGACTTTTAATGAGTATTTTAATATAATTTTTATTGTCTATGTCTATATGGCGTTCTGTCACCTCGTATAACAATTTTGTACTCATTAGTCAAATTCTCTCCAAAGCTGTTTTCAACACTTGCATTATTTTAATTTGTACTACATTATTATGTTGGTGCAACAGCCTTTGGAGATTTAAAAGTACCCGTTTATAAAGCATTTGCGGATATTTATAAAGTACCTGTTAAATCAAAAAAGCTAAATTCTTAATTTTAAGTGTTACTGTGTTAGAAGCACTGTATAACACATTAAACGTTATGTTTTCCTCAACTACGGCTATAATTTATTTCAGCAGTAAACTAAAAACCAACATGTATTTTCGCTTTGCATTAAGTAATAGGATAATTTACAATTAGTACACTTCTTCTTTTCCACATCGTAATATATCGATACAATCGTATATTATATAAAACATGTAGTATGCAGAAAAATGTACTGCAGGAATAGATAAATGTACAGTTCCGATGCCGCTAAAGAGCTTTTGTTTATTTACTTGTTACTATGGTAATTAATTCTAGTCTCCACGGTGTTATTGACATCTTTAGTAGTAGTATTTAATATATTTCATTACTTATTCATTGAATCATCAGAAATACGTATAAACATAAATTTTATAATCGTTTAAGGCAATTACAAAATATATAGACCTATGTGTATACAAAATTACAAAATATATAGATACAATCGCATATTAAATCATTAAAAACTGCAGGAACGGATAAAGGTACAGTTCTGATGCCGCTAAATATCATTTGTTTATTTACTTGTTACTATGGTAATTGATTGTGATCTCTATGGGGTTGGTGACATCTTTATACGGGTCAACGAAAAGGCATAATTAAAAAAGCCTAAATCGTGCGAACGGGGCAAACTATCAAATTCCAAGTTAGACAGTATTTTTAGCCTTGTGCCAAAGGTTACCTGTGCAAAATTTGGTGGCAATCGGTGTAACGGTGTGGATTTGTATTCAGTACCCGTAAATCCTGAAACTTTGTGTTTCATTTATATTGTAATCTAAACAGTTAATGAGACGACTTATTATGCCCTACGTTGGATGCGTCAATTTGTAAAGAAACAGTAAATGAGTAACTAGTGGTGCGGGTTTATAGTTATTTCAGCCCCACGTTATGAGCGTCAATTTGTAACAAATAAGCTGTTGTTCCTTATACTCTTCGAAACTCTCGCCTAATTAAGCCCCACTGTTGGGTTCGTCAATTTGTAACTTAAAAGATTACGTTATTTGTAATATGTTATGCCCCACTGTTGGGTTCGTCAATTTGTAACTTAACTATTAGTATGTATTTTCTGTATTTGAGAATGTTCAAAGGCTCCACTGTGGAATGCGTCAATCTGTAATATTTTACTGTAGATGAGATCTCCTGTAAATCAATGTTAATTTATTTATAAAGAAAATTACTTATTATGTGGTTGATATTACCCGGTTATTGATAATAGATCTGTATTAAATAGTTATTTCGTGTTTTACAAGAGAAAAACGCTCTCTTCCAGTTATTGTATTGAGTAATTCAATATTTTTCTCCAACCCTAGTCAGTATATATTATCGCCAGAGCGAAGAGAGGAGAGCGTGTAAAGCAAGTTAGTTCACTATTCTCCCGTATTCACCAGCTGTCAACAGACGAGCGCAGTGGTTTATGATTGACCAGTTTTTGTAGGTCGTTCCACTTGAGGTGTTTCTCACGTTCCTTTCTCTGTAAATTACACCCTATTCAAAATACACTAATTGTTCTACAAATAACACGAAATCGTAAAATTCAAGAAGGGTTCTTTATTTTATATATGTTTTAATTCCAACAGCTGCTTCCTCTTGCTACTAATACACCATATCGATTATACAATACATAATCGATTTGTTATTGAATTCGGGGTTTAGATGAGTTACAATTTAATTATAATTTTCAGTTTGTCTTTTATCTCAGGGTACATGTAGTTCTTTTAACTATTAGTAAGGTCAGGTAATGCAAATTTAAGGTTACTAAGTATTACAATATTGTTATAAACTCTTATTATATAAAATTAAACATAAGCAGGTTTGTTACCAAACTGGATCAGATACTTAATGTGGCAGTGTCTTGTTACGACGAGGCGAGAACAGAATGGCGATGCAGCTCTTGAATAAAAACAACATTCAGCTTCCCAATAAAAGTTGGATTCGATGTCCCAGAATGTAGTAGAAGTTTCAGTTCTGGTCTTCGTTATTCTTCACGGTTCTGGTAGTTGCCGGTCCCAATGGAATTTGTGTAGTATTAAGACTTCATTTGTTTGTTGAAAGTGAGGTTTGGTACCTCATTACAAAAGTTCTTCGTTTGTTTTTGAATATATATTTTAATTAATTTTGCATTCCTCCGCTATGGATCATCTTTGTTTAATTATAGTTCATTTTCATCATTACGCTTTTACTGCTAGTAGGTTGAATGAGTATTTTTTTTAATTCAGTTAACTTTAATGGTATGCAGAATTATATTTGCTGAGATATAGTTTCAGGAGTTACTACTCAGTCCTTTTAAATGGATTTCTTTTATGACATTTAATTTATTTAATTTAATTCATATAATTTGGTTTTCTCTTTTTTAAATTCATATGCTGAACTTTACCCATTCAGATATAACAATTGAATGTTGTAAATCAACAAGATATCTTGCATTCAGTTGTCCCTAACAACCATTTTCTTCTTCTGTTATTGGATAATATTTGTTATCCTAGAGCTGTAATTAGGAAATATTCTTACACTTATTTAATAAAATACTCCCTTATTAGAATTACATTAAATCACGTAAAACTTTCACCTAATATGCATTATCAAACCATATATATTTTACTACATTTTCTTCTTGATCAACTTATTTTAAAAGTTATTAATTTCCTTTTACAAAATACTAATTTTAGGACTATTTGTTTTATTACATGTGTTATAAATTTTTGTTTTTAATTTAACTTTTCTGACCTGACCTACTGTACAATGAGTCACTGGCTTATGGCCAATTATTCTAATTTTATTTTATCCTGATTTCAATTTATTATTATTATTTTATCATTGAACCCTTCATTGGTTTATAACATAATTATAATGACCACTTGACAATTATTAACAATTATTGTCTTCCTGGCCAAGTTTACAAATATTATTTTATGATATCCTCATTAATTATTCAAAGGAAATACACTTAACATGATAAATATATAATAAATACACTTGTATTTAATTACTTAAATACAAGTTTAACATGAATGAAATTAGTATCCATTACTTAATACTTTCTTAAAGCAACGGCTTCACACCTGCTACACACAAAACACAGAATAAATATCATGTAAACACAATATCATGATAAAGCACAACAACATGTACATCTTTATAAAACATTAAATATCAATTAAACAGTCTATTATTTTCAAACTTGTCTATAGTAAACTCATCTCATTAGACACTGTTTATAGTTTACATCTTCCACTGATCACTCCATATTTTATATTTAGATACATTTTTACTATTTTATTACCTAGTAACCTTACTAGGTATTATTCATATATTTTTTAGGTGAGGTTTGTCTTCCTGACCTTAATTAGGGCACACCTTGGGTATTGTTTGAATTTCTATGGACAAAGTTTTTATGTAACGTCGGGGACCTTAACTTTGTTACGTTACAATGTAGATTATGAGGGTCATTATTAAAGAAAATCTAATTTTATTTTGTTTGTTTAAAGATATTTAAATAAATCTCATTCTACATTTACTTACAATCGTATAAACACCTTTATTATAGTACAAGTATGCTGATTTATTGTATTTAATGTATAATCTTAATCTACGTTAAGTGATTATGGAATTTTTCTAAAATTATTAATAGCTTAGGTGGAGAGATTGATCATAGTTACGCCATTGGCCATCTTAACTAATGTGTCTATTGTTTTACATATTTCTGTTGTTTTGTCTTAACGAGATAAATCGCTTGTCTTAGAATAACAAAGTTTTACACTTGTCATACATATCCGACCCATCGATACAACCGCCCTGTTCATGTGCAATGGTACCATTCCTGTAGGTTTTCATTCGCGAAATACTTCTTCGGCTGAACTACATAATGCGTCATCGTAACTACCGATTTTGTATGTGCGATAATGGCCCCAGGACCATTATCCTTAATTTTGGAATGATAAAATGTCACAAGTCATTAAACACGAAGAACTATTTTAATATTACAAAATTGAATATCGGTATGGAGAACTATACATGACATCCATGTTCTAAGATTAATATTTAAAATCATTTTCGAAATGAAATATTTCCATAGAAACTACTTCTTTCTACTTACTGCTTCAGCCTTAACCACAGTACTGTGGTCACTAACGTATACCACCTCACGTTATCGCACTCGATTTTCACTGATGATGAAGGTCGATGGCACTGCCGAAACGTCTGGTTTTGCAGAAAACATTGGTCTACGGCCAAACAGGCCGGGAAGGAATTTTAACAACAAACTACTTGTTTGTTGCCGATAACGTAGTACATATATAAAAAAAATTATCCCTTCCCCTTTCAGCTATAATTTTCGTTTATAGAAAATCACCCCCACCCCGTTCAACTAGTCTCTTCATTTATAGATATGTCATCTACGTTTCTACAGTGGATTATTAAGATTTTCTTATCAGGATACTTTATTTATCAAAATTAACTACTTTACTCTTGTTACAACAAAAAATGTTTCAGGTAAACTACCCTTTTCCCGTAACCGATCTTCACCAAAAACAACAGGACATGAGTCCTCTACAACTCAGGCACATATGTAAAAATTATTTGATTATGTTTGAATGTACGGCAGTTATCGTTCGTCATGAAAAAATTTCTCTTGTTACAACATAAAATATGCAGGTAAACTACCCCTTTCCCTAACCGATCTTCACCAAAATCCGCAGGCCTTGAGCACTCTACAATTTAGTGATGTATGCAAAGATTATTTGATTATGTTTGAATTTACGGCAGGTACCGTCCGTTATAGAAAAAATTACCCTTGTTATCACATAAAATGTTGCAGGTAAACTATCCCTTTCTCTTAACTGATCTTCACCAAAATCAAAAGTCCTTGAGTACTCTAGAATTCAGGGACGCATGCAAAACATTATTTGATTCTGTTTGAATGTGCGGGAGGTTATCGTTCGTCATAGAAACAATTACTCTTGTTAAAACATAAAACGTGGCAGGTAAACTACCCCTTTCCTTTAACCGACCTTCATCAAAATCAATAGGCCTTCATTCCTTTAGAATTGAGGAAAGTACAAAAAAATATTTGATTCTGTTTGAAAATACGGCAGTTATCGTTCGTCATAGAAACAATTACCGTTGTTAAAACATAAAATGTTGAAGGTAAACTACCCCTTTCCCTTAACCCATATTCACCAAAATGAACAGACCTTGATTACTTAACAATTCAGGAACGTATGCAACAAAATATTTGATTCTGTTTGAATGTGCGGCAGTTATCATTCGTCATAAGAAAAATCACACTTGTTAAAACATAAAATGTTGCTGGTAAACTACCCCTTTCCCTTAACCGATCTTCACCAAAACCAAAAGATCTTGAGTACTCTACAAATCAGGGCTGTATGCAAAACATTATTCGATTCTGTTTGAATCTTCGGCTGTTATCGTTCGTCAAAAAAAAAAATTACCGTTGTTAAAGCATAAAGTGTTGCGGGTAAACTACCCCTTTGCTTTAACCGAACTTCACCAAAATCAAAACACCTTTACGTCTCTACACTTTAGTGATATGTGCAAAAAAGTATTTGATTCTGTGTGAATTTACGGCAGTTATCGTTCGTCATAGAAAAAAATTACCTTAGTTAAAACATAAAACGTTGCCGGTAAACTACCCCTTTCCCTTACTGATCTTCACCAAAATCAATAGGCCTTCAGTCCTCTACAATTCAGGGATGCCTGCAAAACATTATTTGATTCTGTTTGAATGTGCGGCAGTTATCATTCGTCATATAAAAAATTACCCTTGTTAAAACATAAAATGCTGCTGGTAAACTACCCCTTTCCCTTAACCGATCTTCACGAAAACATAGAGATCTTGAGCACTCTACCGTTCAGGGCTGTATGCAAAACATTATTCGATTCTGTTCGAGTTTGCGGCTGTTATCGTTCGTCATATAAAAAATTACCTTTGTTAAAACATGAAGTGTTGCTGGTAAACTACCCCTTTCCCTTAACCGATCTTCACCAAAATCAACAGGCCTACAATCTCTACAATTTAGGAATGTATGCAAAACTTATTTCATTATGTTGAATTTACGGCAGTTATCGTTCGTCATAGAAAAAGTTAACCTTGTTATCACATAAAACGTTGTTGGTAAACTACCCCTTTCTCTTAACTGATCTTCACCAAAATCAATAGGCCTTCAGTCCTCTACAATTCAGCGATGCCTGCAAAACATTATTTGATTCTGTTTGAATGTGCGGCAGTTATCGTTCGTTAAAAAAAATTACCCTTGTTAAAACATAAAATGTGGCAGGTAAATTCCCCCTTTCCATTAACCGATCTTCACCAAAACAATAGGTCTTGAGAACTCTACAGTTCAGGGCTGTATGCAAAACATTATTTGATTACGTTTGAATTTGCGGCTGTTATCGTTTGCCATAGAAAAAATCTACAGGCAGACACACAGACAGACAGATAGACACACAGACACTTTTCGGAAAACGACTTTTTTTCATGTTTTGAGTGTAGTACAATCAGAATCTGCAAAAATCTCGAACACGATTTTTTTTGCCATCACCATACTTCCATTTCCTTAAGGAATATGGAAGTAAAAAAATGTTTTTTTCTCATGTTTTGAGGGTAGTACAATCAGAATCTGCAATAATCTCGACCACGATTTTTTTGCCATCACCATACTTCCATTTACTTATGGAACATGGAAGTAAAAAGAGTCTCAACGCGAAAAGAAACTCTGCAGCTCAAGCCAAATGAGAACAAACTAGTATATAACTGAAGAGATGTCATAATGGTTCTGCGTGAGGTCATTCTTTGTGTGAGTATCAGTCGAAGAACTTCAAGTATATACAAACATGTCCAAACTATTTCAACTGCCTTTTCTGAATACTAAAATCTAGTTCCTTTTATTTATCAACTGCCCGTGAGACTTCGCTTTCTGTCGTTACTTTTACCATAGACGGTATATTTAAAAGCCTTACTGATATTCAGAATTCAGAAACCTGCGTTCTTCTCATGGTATATTTCTTAACAGTAAAGTCTACACTGTGCAGTAAGGCCAACAAGACGTAACAAAGCACCACACGAATTTTAAAACAAAATTTAGACTTTTATCACTAAGGTTCCTTTTAATTTTGATAAACCCAGTTCAATTGTCTTTCCTATTCGGTTGTCCTCTTCAACAGTATGATGGTGTTTCTGATTCAAGTTTTTTTGGAAACACTAATATTTATTAATTCTGATAATATGTTTTTATCGTTTACTGATTTACCTATAGCAGACACTTCTAATGATATCAAACATAAAAATTTGGACTTAGAAATTATTTTTTTTTATAGAGGCATGAAAATTCAATTTCATATGTCAATTAATTTTGGTATACTGAATATATTGTTTTGTTTATGTCTTGTCTCATAGTTTTTATTCCAGGTTATGTTACTGCTGTGGCGTAGGGTGTATGAAAGCGTAGGAACAGCCGTATCGCCTTTCATAACGTTAATATTAAAACATAATTAGAAATAATTCAATATTGCTTTTTCTGAGTATTTAGTAATGCGGCGAGAAAGTAGGAGAGGCAGATAAACACGCTAAGCTATGATTGTCATGACTGGCTGCGTGAGGAACTAACTTAACACAAAGCATAAGTAATTTATCATGACGGAGAGACTGGTGTCGGCACTGGCGTTCTGTTTATGCACATGGATAAATTGTCATACTGAAGGGAACAATTATTATGAGTCCATAAATGCTGTTAATATCTACAATTATTTTCATATTGAATATTGTTTTTTAATTTGTGAATCCGCATAAGTTATAAATATTTTGTAAGTTTCTTAATATCGGGTATTTCTTAGTTATGTAGTTTTATGTTTGTTAGTATCGCGAATTAAATAGCTTGATGTATTATCTCCTTCTCTACAGTCCCGCTGCTCTTTATCACAACCCCTAAATAACTGAATGCCACAATCTCCTCAGTGACTTATCCTTGATGTCTCAACTTATACTGAAATGCTCCCTTCCTTAATTTTAATATCTCCATATTCGATGTCGATTTTTAAAGTCAAATTGCTGCCTAGCCTTATGGGATCAAAAGTGCACCCATTAAAGGTCTTCCTCATTATCTGCAATCGTAATTGCATCTTTGACATAATAAACTATTCTTGGTTTACTCATTCCAATTTATAACCTCACTCGCAATGAGTTAACTATATGCCTTTTACTCCAGTCGTATTTACATTATAATAATGGGATGTAAGAGCCTCCTTACTAGCGGCTGGTGGCGCGTTGTACTAGCCATGCAACCGTCACATTGCACACAACAGCCGTGCGGTACGCCTTGGTCCTTTCAGGGACTGTTGAGCGGAGGTTTGACTTTGAAGAGCCTCCTTGCTTATCTCTCAATTAACTAGAGTTTTATCTCTGGATTTTGCCTGTAGTTAGGTTTAATCTAGTACGTTATCCATATACGGTTTTCATTAATGATATTATTGTTATGAGAACATCAGCGGCGTTATTCATTATTGATCTAATTTGCCAGGCTTAGGATTTGTTCGTGGACCACACATCAGATACTCGCTGTCGGTCTGTACCGATGTTATGATTTAATCGGTACAATGTATTTGCGTTATCTCGATATGTGACCAGAAGGGACGCATTGTGGTCCGTTGAATATTCAGATTTAATCAGTATCGACAGACAGGTATTAACAGATTGTCTGTCTAGATCTTCCTTAATAGTGGCTTATAGAACTGAATAATCTAATACCATAGTTATTAATTTAAATGCCACAGTTAGTTAACGAACACGGGGCATAACCCACTAACAACAACGGTTCTATTCACGTGAACAATTAACATTATGTTAAACAGTAGAAAAGATTTTCAATCAGAAATCAAGGAACCAAGTAACAAATATCGCGTGTGCATACATCATAATTGGAAGTAGGCATACTATGCCTATACTCTACTACTTACGATATGGATCAAGCAGTCGATACCGGGTTCAATGTTCTTGGACATCGGATACATTGGCACACGTGGGAGACGAGAGTGATGGGTTTCGCCATTATAGGGGTGAGTGAAGTGTGACGCCAAGATATTTGCATATCTTGGAAATATTTGCATATTTGCACGCAGATAGAGAGGGGTTGTGTCATGTTGAATTGAAAATACAAGTCTAGGTTTTGTTTCTGTTTATTGTCTGATTCAATAGTATCACAATACCATGAGAGAGTGTAATACTTTCTGTGATCTGGGGTAGAGAGTCTGGTGTTTTAAACGCTAATAAGTGATATCACCCGCGTACTGAGTTAGACGCTCTATCGGGTAGGTAGATGCACAAGGACTCTCCCATGTGAAACGATATAGAAAACGGGCTTATGGTTAAGCCCTGTAGAACGGAGGGTTGCAAAAAATTGCTGGTGAACTCGGGCTAGTACAATCCTATTATCCAATGAGTTTGAGAGCCATTTTGTAATGCAGGTGTGGGGGGAGGAACATCCGAAGGCTTGAATCTGAAGTCATTTCATCACGCTGAGTAGAAAGTTCTTAGCATGTCGGGAGAAGATCAAAGAGTAAATGTGTAGAAAGTTATCTTGCATGACACTGATAACCAATTCGAGTTGGCCGTGCATATTGTAACGAGAGCGAAAGCCACCCTGTCTGTTGGCTCGAAAGATAGTTCAATCATGTATGGGGTAAAACATGACGAGGAACATTTATTAAAAGAGGATGGGGGCTAAAGAAATGGTTGTATAGCTGTAATAAAAATTTTCCGGTATTTTTAATTTGAGAAACATGAGAACAAGGGCATGCTTCCGTACGTTCGGATCGTAACCGAGTAGTAGGCTGGCGATGAAAACATAGGAAGATTTTGTGGATACTGCTACAGTTCAGTGCAGGCAATCTCATCAGGGCCAGGTGCGGTATTTCTAAAATTGTTTTACTTCTGTGTTTCGTCAAATAAGAAGATGCTCTTGAGGTTGTTCAGAGCCATCGGTAAGTCAAACTGTTAAGCGGTGTGTTATGTGGCTAAAAGCGTAAATTGTAGTCTTCATGGTGGTACTGAGAGTCCCAAAACAGGACACCTTTTTGGCTATTGCAAAATAAAGGCCACTGATTAGTACGGGAGGAAAACAGGGAGCTCAGGAAGAGTTCAGATATCTGACAAGTTTCCAGTAGAGCGTAGCGTCTGCTGCTCTGTAGTATAAAATTTGTCAATGCGATTGGCGTAGTCGCTTTATCAGTTTTTGCATTCGAACTGATCCACCCAACAGCTTTGGAGATGCAACTTGTGAACGACTCCGAGCAAATGCTTTAAGATGTCTTTTTTTTGCTTATACTGCCAAATATTGCCGTGGTTCTCCTGTCTGTGTGCAAATTCTTTTGCTTTTTTCGCATGTTCGGACCTAGTAACCAGTCGTCTGTTTTTTCTTGAAAACTGATAATAATATAAATCAGGAAAAGCAATAAGAAAAATTAAAAAACGCCAAAATCAAAAGAATAATGTTTGAAAGGTATACAATTAAAAATAAAAAATGGGTAATAAACTAACGACACATAAGAGAAATCTTATGACAAAACATATAATGCGGAGTGGATTGATTAGAAAAAGTTAGGATATTTTCTAATCACCAAATGCCGATAAGAAAACAAACATGTAAACCGTGAGATTGATTAGGCCAAAGCAGTCACGATCCAGTAAGTGCAGAGTGGAATTGTTTATACGCTTTTATTTAACTTTACTTGTCTGTCCTTCACTATGGTCAAACTTTTTAAATCAATTGTTTACCCACTTATAATAAACTAGAGATCTGAAATTTTGTGTACACACTCATTGTAGATGACGAAATCAGCTTATGACAATGATGTCTCAAAATTTTATAATTTATACCACGATATTTGCCCATGTAACAAATATCGTGGAACAAGGACATGATCAGTCCTTGTCAGTTAGCGACGGCAACACGTTAATCGCGATTGTTTACTCTTGTGCAATGATTTTACAATAGCCGGGCCGCGACACCTTTTTATGCGACATCATATCTGGAAAATCAATTTAATAATTCCACTATTTACTTTTAATAAGTATGTAAATAATAAAACATTATTTTAACTGAAAATGGTCTTACGGGTAAAACGTATAAACAAAAATATTTTACTGATTCAGTAATAAACGTATCGTGGTTTTCAATTAATTTTTATAATAGTTTGATTATTTCCCTAGTACTCCTTTCTTTTCATTAGATTACAAGACCTAGTCTATTTCGTTCTATTCCTAGGGTAGACAAAACACGCGCTTGTCCGATTTTTGTCTTTGATGCGTATTCAGTGGCTTCTGTTATCCAAAGACAATTAAGGGGTTTCAAACTAAAACTCGTCACACAAAAAAGATTCACGCACTAACTTCATAGAATTCAATAACACACACTGGATATAAGAGAAGCTAGCAATCTCGCACACCAAGTGACCAAGTGAGTAATTACATTGATAACTTTGACAGCAAACAGTTAGACAGTGAGTGCTAGAAAATAGTACCTTGTTACTTTACAGGTTTTCGAATTGTCACTGAAAAACAACAGAATGAAATTAAAATATAATCCTGTGATTTACATTCTGATCCAGGAGCGGATCCACGAAGCAATTTGGGGGGAGGGACAGTTGGCTTTAGGAGGGAGGAATATTAAAAGCTGGACCAATGGTTTAAAGTGTAATTGGTAGCAACGAGTGAAGATAAAATACAGTGTTATTATCAACACAGTAAGTTTATTAACGTACAAGTTTATTAACGTACAAGTACAGTATCGTATCTGTGTTCCTTAGTTCATTGTTCTTTTAATAATATTCACTTACAGTTCAAAGTACATACTACGCATTTGAGTTACGTGTCAATCAAAAATTAATATGGTAGTAAAATACAGACACCATTTAATATAATTTTAGAGTAAAGCCATGAACATAGAGTACGTGATATGAATTTTGTATCATATTTGCAACCACAGAACTATTCTACAATAATAAGACTCCGACAAAATTTCGTCTGAAGTGACGGTTGGGGGGGGGGGGTAATTTGCCTCATTCTCCCCTCCCTGGGATCCAAACCTGTTCTGATCCCTTCTTGCAGACTTGGATTTCTTTAAGCAGCTATTTGTTTAACGATTTTCAAATCTATTAAATTTTGGACAAATAATGACGCTGATGTACACACATCTGCAAAAGCGTGTTCTCCATAATGAAGTTACTCAAGAATCACAGCAGATGTCGCCTTATAGATTATTCTCCACTTTAACTACTCAGATTAGGAACGTCATAGCTTCATGTGGACATTCCTGCTTTAGTGGCTGCAGAAAATCGATCTCAGGTTTCACACTAAAGATTCTATGTAAATAGAAAATGTTTCATCTTTCTTGTAACTTCATTATTATACCAACTTGATAAAGACTGTACAGTTAATGATATGTAGTAAGATATATCGAATACGTAAATCACCTCGTTTTACTTAGTTAAGATTAAACATAGCCGTTTTTAATTTTACGTTACTTGTCAAAAATTGATCGCTGATGTTGCGGTCCGTTGGAAGGTTCGTGAGTTTAGCCTAATTGTAGCTCTCAGGCACTGTCAAATTGGAAATCACTGCTATAATTGAACTAACAACGAATATACGACAATAAGAAAGCACAGTCTTCATTGATATTCTAAATTTTTACCAATTGGTGAATGTAGAATTCAGCAAATCTCCATATTAATACAGCAAGTCAAAAAGTTGTAGTATTTTGACCGAGGCACTTTCCGATTGGAAACATTTTTTACTTAGTGACTTGTTGCTTATGTTATATACAAACGCACTTACACACATCCACATGCGCACGCACACGTAAGTTGACAACGATCTTCCGATATCCCAGAAGCAGAGACTTTATTTCTTAGACAGATTGACTGAGTTCATAAATAGCTACTCACATTAATAATACATAATTAACGCGGAATTATTTGTCGCTACTTGCAAGGCGAAACGACACTATAGCAGTTCAAGCCATTACTATTGAGTTGAAACTGGAGTTAGTGAGTTCCTAGACGAGGCAGAACAGGCATTCAAAATTTCAAGAAAGACATCCAAGTTCTTAGGCGTAGATGTTAGACAACTACCTACTTTGACCACAATTCATAATTATTATTTTTATTTTTGTAATTCAACAGTATCATTATTTTGTCAAACCATTTCTTTTTCTTATTGTGTTTATTATATTCACTCCTATATTAAATATTTTTATCTACACTGTTACTGAAACTTCTTTTTCTTCTTTTATTTTTCTCCACTACCTGGCTTGGGCTATAACCCCGTTCGAACTTCACAAAGTCTAACCATTTTTTCGAGAGTCTTTCACATCTCTCGTTCGCACTGGCCTAAATTCAAATCTATTAAGAACCGACTTTAACTTCAGGTTTTTCCTTATGTAGTAGTTTTCTAGATAATCTCTCAAACTGCATCTCTTAAGTGGTCTTGAAAATTTTATTTCTGGCGCCTGTTTTTTTGAAATACCTTTTTGCAGGGTAGTCCATGTTTCACATCGACACACATCTATACAGTCGGCACAGCCACGATCGTATAGAACTGTAGCTGTCTCCCTCTGAGTTTCATTCTTCAATAGTCGTCTTATTGTTCCACAGGTATAACTAAATTTATTATTGAAACGTCATCTTCAATTTATATTCTGGTAATATATTCAAATTCTGGTTACTATATTCAAGTAATATTTTAAAAGCTATGCCCATTTTTTAGATAATAAAAACACTAATATGTTGCACAACACACACGTATGAAAACAAATGAAAAACTACAGAAATCTGGAGAGGACCGTTGTGAGGACCTATGACTTCTTGAAGAGTTTGACGACCGACGTTTTGTAGTTCATCTGTGCACGAGGTCTTGCATTACAACATCGAGGTAATCACGTCTTTGTTACGGCACGTCGCTGGATGTAGTAGTAAACAACATTATTCCAGTAATACAGGACTTCTCTTGAGAAATTTGAGACTGTTGACATGGAGAATTCTCTGAACCCGATGATCGCCAAATTCTGTACGGGAAAGCTTGAAGAAGCGGAATTACAACCTGATATATTGCAACGTTACAAAAATTATACAAATACATTACCATGTACTCAACGCAACTATGAAGTGTATTACACCGGCCAGGTCGCAGGATTTTTTTCTCGTTGCGTCAAGTATATGTAGTTGCACAATATTTAAATAATTTTTAAAGAGGAGTGAGATGTTGTTGTCATGAAATAATTACTTAAAACCGTTTCAAAATAATCATTCTACGATTTATTAATTAATAGAAAAATATTTAAATATTAAAATTTCAAACATTAGACAAATAAATATTTATCTTTATAAGCTTTACAAATATATTGTAACCTGCTATGCTATTCATAACATACAACAAAAATCAACACCCATATAACCTTACTAACTAAACAAACATGTTAAACAAGTTATTTAAATTCTTGTTATTTTCTGAAATTAACTCAAATTTTAAATAATACTAGCAACTCATTTAAAAACAAAATAATATCAAAACTCAAGAATAAACTTTAATTGTTGCCATAAATAAAATGAAAATAATCTACCATTTACTTCCAATCTATTATTTATTTCTACTGACACACCCAAAAATACAACCAAAGATTGGTATTCTTTTCTAAATTTTGTTGTTAAATTAAATTCCATTATTTCTAATACTACTAACTTAATTACTTACTAACTTTAATTATTTAATGTTTATAGTCCAGTTCTTTTTAAGAGCACTTTTCACAATAAAAATAATATAATTTTTTTGTTATCACCTGCGTATATCTGCCGTTACCGTTGTGTGTATGTGTGTGTGTGTGTGTGTGTGTGTGTCCCCGGAATCCTGAGAGTATGATGATGATGATGATAATGATGATGATTATTCTGATGCTGTGTTCGTTGTCTCTAAGGGTTGTTGTTGGTGATGCTCCAGAATTCCTCCTTACGTCTTGGTGTGAATGTGGTACAGTGTATGTGTCCAGGTCGATCTGCAAACGGGCAGCGTGACGTCGTTTGTAGATTTCTTGAGTCTGAGTGTGTGATCGCCCAAAGTTGCCAGTGTTATTTATACTGGAGGCGACTTGACAGGTTCAGGACAGTTTTCGACATGTCAGATATTGTCCGTTCATGCAAAGCGTCCTTTTTATTACACTCACTTTTTGGTTAATTATCGCGAACTCATGAACATACTCGTCGCATGAGCGATATCATTGTTTGCATAATTTTTTTCTGGTCACTCACATAAACCATACATATTAATTACTATTAAATTGCACTAGTAATTAATATTAATTAATTAGCAGCTTTAATATTGCACATTTGACAATAAATTTTATATCACCAAATTCACTAAAAATTCCTTTATGTAATGTTGTCTCTATAATTGGGGTAAGTCTTTGTTTACAGATTTAAAACATATAATTAGTTTGTTTTAATCCTGTTAAAACCTGATTAATTGACAACCAACAATTCTTTTCGTTCAAAGCAGGTCGGAACTGGCCCACCCACACACGCACACAAACGCTTTATTGTTAACTATCGAACCAGGTGCACTTTCGACAGGCTAGAGCCTGCATTTTCCCGCACAAAATTGTATAAACTGTTCGTCTTATTATTTTTACACTAATTACAATACACACATACCGCCCTGGGCAAATATGCAAATATATGTATTATTGCAATTTATTATAGTGAACAATACTGACGTCGTTTGGAGCTATAAGTGTTAGGAGCTTCTGCGTTTTCTAACCACCAAAACAAAGTCCAAGTACGGATACAGTTATTGATGGAGAAGGACTCGAATGAGAACTCGTCTTCCAAGATATTCTGGTCCTAAGGATGAGCGATAACCACAAAGTGAATCGTAATCCGATGCATACCGACATGTACCTGCATAGGGAGTTGAGCCACCACCAAAGGCAGAAACGTGCTGTGGTGAAAACGAATAGTGACCTTCACAGGGAGTTTCGTGCATATGTTACCTCCAATACGTCATAAACGAGTTAGCAAATCTAAACTCTGTCAGCAAACCAATGATTACAAGCGTGGGAAGACGATCACTTCGAAAAGAGCACTTTTTTCCAGACGATCTGGCCAGACCGATGCGATGGTAGACCGACTAACTATTGCCACATGTAGAACGGACCGCATTGATAAGTTACTGAATAGAGGTAGAATAGAGGCGATATTCAAGCCAGCACCTACGATTGGTGAAGTATGCTAGAAACCCTCTTCCTTCGTGGTGTGTGTGTGTGTGTGTGTGTGTGTGTGTGTGTGTGTGTGTGTGTGTGTGTGTGTGTGTGTGTGTGTGTGTGTGTGTGTGTGTGTGTGTGTGTGTGAGGTTCTGTGCTCATGTGGACGGATCTACATAGGAACCACGAGACGCAGCGTCAACACTGTATAAGTGAACATAGGCGATACTACCGTCTTGGCTAGCCGAAGAAATCTGCGTAGGTGAGCATGGGACTAAGTTTGTGTTGGAAATCGAGGGCCAATATTCGATCGACGAGTAACTTTATATGGTTTCTATGAGATCCAAAAGCTTGGCAGAGGGATATGATAGGCAAGATAGGCGAGAGAGAGGGCCGGCACAAAATAAATTGTGGGTTCCAGTTTTGCGTGTTGCTCGAGAACCAAGATATTGTGGGTTCCAGTTTTGCGTGTTGCTCGAGAACCAAGATATTGTGGATTCCAGTTTTGCGTGTTGCTCGAGAACCAAGATATTTGAACGAAGTGAAACACTGGGGCCAATTAGAAGCCGGCACTATGGCTTGGGATGATATTAGAGGATCGTTGGCGGTCCTAGCTCTGGCTACTAGGAGGATACGAAGCTTAATGGTACTGATGGCAGTTGTTATAGGAGCAGCTGAAACTAAAATAGTCATATAGTGTGGTAAACTATATTTGTCATATAGTGTTATGAAACTCGTGGTGGATGATACAGTGTTACAACATATAGAGATCGAAATTTTAAAAATTTATAATTTCTCGATCAAGTGGCACGCTCACACACTCGAGTTGACGGACACAAGCCCGGGTCGTAAATAAAGACGAATTAGGGACACGTCAGACCCGACGCAAGTGCGAAGACAATGATAAAAACGTCTGTGTACACGACACAATAAGAATTTAAGGAACGTCGTTGACAGCTCAAAGTTGTTACAATTTACAGCACCTAGCGTACGGAAAAAAAGACCTAGTCCAGCTGCCTGGTTACGCAGAAATGAAATGGAACACATGCTGTGGGGGTGAGTTGTAACGAGCACACATAAGAAAGGCTACACCCAGCAACAAAGGCGTACAGAGAAATCTCGAAAAATATGTAAACAATAGAACGGACACTCAGTGAAACTGGAAGTACGCACAGCTCAGCATGAAAACAAACCCTGACAGCTAGCTAAATTTACAAGTAGAAAGCGTGGGATTCGTTCAAGGATGTCACCAACGAAGAGTTGATAATCGGCGGAACGAGCGAAGGGTAAGTTGAACAATTGACCAAGACACTGCAGACTCTTAACAAAAGCTAAGTCAGAGAACCTCGACAACGTCGAAACAAAGGTTGACAGACAGGCGAGAGAATTGCTCTAGTTTCTGAGAATTTAGCACAACGTTCGTCGCTGGAATATTCCGGGGATGTCGGCGACCAACCAGCGTTGGGCATCTTCCTAAAGAACTCGTGGAGAGAGTAAGAGGGGCTCGAACGACGAATCGGGAAACCGATGACAAGATCTACAGGGTAGTAGGAATTTAAAGGAACCTATCACCAATCCGAGAGGGCGTGTAAATATAGAATTTTGCCTTCTGGGTAGTATGTTTGATAAAAACTGTTTGCGAGGACGCGGAGCGGCAGTCAGTAAGGCAGTAAGTTAGTAAGACAGTTAGTAATAAAGTAGTTACGGCAGTAATACGGTAGAAGACGAGTAATAGTTGTTACAGTAGTTATGTAGCAAGACGGAATAATATAATAGTAGTTGGAGCGGTAATAACGGTAGTAATTGAAATAGTCTACGCGACTTACCGAACTTTTAACTCAGTGAAATCGTAACCATGTCGCAGTCATAAGTGAACTTAGACATTCAATACTATCTCAATTACACAAAAGTCTGTTCGACAGTTATACGAGTTCCGATAATCAACAGTGCGTATAACTATCATTAACTATCAGTGCGTACGTGACTATAAACTACGACCGACACGCAACATAATAATACAAGTGATTAACATTCTGAGAGTATAACAGTGGGTGACAATTCAAACACTATTCCACCATAATGATTCGCTATATTGAACATTTGAACTGAATGAACCAAATCGAACACTATTACGCACATAGCATACACTACGTCCAAGATAGATGAAATAGTTAATTATGAACACGCACACAGCAAACTCTAAGAGTAATTCATCTTAATGACGATATTGACATCTTAACACTTGAACTCAAAACACTTGACACCAGCGGGGAGTCCAACACCACACTACACATAACGAGAGTGGAAATCAGTGAAGTGAAGTGAAGTGTTCTTCAATTAACAGTGATTAGGATGTGCAAGGAACCTACCAGCGGATGTCATCTTACGCCGATGGAATTTTGGATAAACCCTTTTGCAAGATAAGCCTTTATGTTTATTAAATCCTAGTGATGCATATACTACTGCACTGTCTCATCTTTTCAAAGAGCTACTCCCGAGAGATTTTGTAAAGTTATATAAATCATAAATCTTATAAAGTTAATATTAAAGTAATTCATCTGAGCATAATGAACGCATTTAGCTAGGGATAAAATATATTTGATTGTTTATTGTTTGTATATGTATATTATTGCGTTGTATTTGAATGTACTGTATGTCTTGTTTTCAGGAAACAACGAACGAATATTATTGTATTTTGTTATTATGTGTTTTAATTATGTATTTGCAGGACATAGTAATTTACTTAACTAACAATATAATAAATAAGTAATTATTATTTATATACTTAAATCTTGCGTTCATTATTGCAAATTAACCTTGTCAATTAATTTATCACATTCCAAGCATTTTCATAAAGAGTCTCAGAGTTATGCTAATTATCAATGGACACAACCAAATCGACCATTAAAATGTCCGATTAACAGGCTCATACAAATCATATTGATTTGATAACTATATTGAGTCTAATCCGACAAAATAAGTTACTTTCATATGTGCGTTAAATATTAATGTCAATTACAACCCTGTTTGATTACATATAATTAGTATACGAACTTAATTAGACCCAATTTACCACTTTATAATTGGATAATTCAAATATAATAATAATTAGCATAATTACACTAAAAACAATGAACCCTTCACTCAGTGTGTTACAGTACGGTTGATCTGAACGAACCGTTGTAGTGAAACGCTCGTCGATGGACATTATTCTCAAACATCTCAGAACATCAAACATCTCAGACGGACATTATTCTCAGACATTATAAGGAAGTACTCTAGAATTTATTGTGAAGGTCACTACGCTAAGAGCGGCATACGTAAATAGGCTTATCTTTAATTACTCATTCTACACAAATATTACGTTCTTTAAATTTATTGTTTCCAATTAATTAATATGAAAATACAGCGCTCCGCAACAGGCAAAATTAATACCGCTATAAATCAGTGTACAGCTTTAACAGATACTTAATGTGAAGGCATAACGATGTAGCGTCGTGCTTACGGTACGTTCCCTCGTGACGGGGATTACGTTCAAACAGAATGTTTTAGTTTGAGAAGTACTGTTACAAGATAAATAAAAGTATTTGTTTTAAAGTAAACTGTATAATGTTTGGTGTTTTGAAACGATTAACGTGACTGCTACTTCCACTTAACTCAATATTTTCGTCATTCACGGAATGATGAGATAAAACTTAACGTGAAAATTGATTTGTCCAGAAAATTGATGGATAGTTTTAAATATTAGCATAGGACGATAAAAAACAATTCAAATTGTGTAATGTTAGAACTGCGTACTTCGTCTGCTTTTCTATAAACTAATATGCACTGTGACCGAGTAATGAGAGAGGTTCTTGATGGTTCAAAAATTTAGTTTCAAGAGAGGAAGTTTAATAATCTGAAGTATGTTGACGGTGCTTTGGCCATAACTACAGCTGAAGAATTAATAACAGACTATAGCCTAACATAGACAAATGCAATAGATAATACGGTTTAAACATAGAGTTATGGTTGTTGGAGAGGTTAGTAAGTTTCTGTTTTTGTACGAAGCCGACTCGATCAGATCTTCCCCCCCCCCCCACAGGGTAAATTCTAGATAGGCCATTGCCATCAGTATCAGTCATCACGCAGTGATAGAAAAATTAATGTATAGTTAGGTCTACTGATAGTTAACAACGGGAAACGTACGGTGTAAATAAAAAGTACGTTAATAAATAACAAGAAAGCGAAAAAATACCAAATTTGAACGTACAGACCTTTTTAAATTTAACAAGAGTAACGTTGGCTAAAAATCTGACATTCCCAAATTTGACATTCACGCGTTTAAAAATAAAGCTTTTCGAAAGCTGATCGCGAAAGTGTTTCCGCATCTCAGCGTTTAAAAGGTATCATTATGCTTTAAGAATTGTTGCAAGTACTTATTTGAAGTATATAAAATCTCTCCTTATTTGACTTAGTCCCACGATCCTCGTATTTAATTACTTGTTATAGGTTAATAACATTTATTTCTGATAGACAAGTAAAACTGTCTACTGTCCTTGAACAATTCATTGCAGTTTGTCATGATGTGCTCCTTTGCCTTAAGTTTGAAATCCAGGGTCAAGCCTTAATACATTAGGACACTTAAATTTAATATAAAGAGTTCTGGCCTTATACAAATGTTAACCTAGGTCAACATCATGAAAACTGTCGTACATCCAGTCGTAGTGAGGTAATGTTTATAACTTGTTTGTACAGTAACGTGTGTGAATAAGATAAATGTTTACATTATTTACATGTTATATTACTTACTCCAATGTCATAATATTTGTAAATCTGTATCTGCGTCTTGTAATCATCATACGGATTTAGAAATACCTTGAAGTTGTGAAACGAATCTATTAAATTAAATAGGTTAAAATAAGCATTGCTAGGTTAATTATAAGCCTTGTCTAGGTTTATAAATACGTTTGCAAACTTGCACAAATAATTACTTAAAATATTTTGTAAACTTGTATAAAAACGTTTATATAATTCTTTGTATGAAATCCAGTCTGTATAACACAAGATCCAAAAAGTGATATTAGAGATATATTAAATCCTAAGGGGTTATAAAGAAAAATATTACGCTTGTAAGCACAACAGCATGAAAAGCCAAAGAGCTTAAGGAAGTATATAGAAATTTACTCCAATTACTTCTAAAGTCGTTTGAGGTATTATTTTCAAGAAAAACACATCAAATTTGACAGACGTAATGGGATACTCCCAATGCAGCCATTAGAAGCGCTGGTACCATTGTTGTTCTAAGTGGCTACTTTCATTGGTGCGAAAGATGCTCGTTGTGTGTTTTGGTTTTATGAAACGATTCAGCAGGACTACAGTCTAACGTAATTTGTGTACTTAGTGTGGTAAAGATCCTCCAAGTTGGCCTACAATTTATTTTTGGCACCAAAGCTTTACTGAGACTGATTGTTATGTACAACCTCTAAATCGGGAGGACGCCCAAAAGTTTCTGATGCCGCTGTGTAAGAACTAAGAGACCTAAGAGACAGCTTTGGCCGTAGTCCTAAGAAATCAACACGACATGCTTGTCGTAAGACTGCCATAGAGCAACTGACTGTTTGACGCGTATTACACAAACGTCTCTACCTGAAAGCATACAAACTTTCCATGTTACAAAAATTATAGAACAAGATAATTCGTTCGTCAACACTTTATGCAGAAATGTTGGATCGAATAGGAGCCGATAAGGCATTCCTGGGCAATGTAATCTTTAGCGATGGGTCAGCATTTCACATCCACTGCTAAGGTGTACACCCACAACTGCACGATCTGAGATAGTGAAAATTAACATGGAGCATGGCGTGACAACCCTAAAGTGAATGCTAATCCCGTTCCTTTTTATGGAAAAAAACCTAAATGGTATCATGTATCTGGATATGTTTGAAAATTTCCTTACTTCACAGTTAGACGAAGATGACCACCGGAATTGAATTGACACCACCCAGTCACTGTATGAATCATTTTTATTCACGGATGATCAGGTTATTATGCAAAAAACAGAAAAAGATCTCCCGTTAGCTGTTTTCCAAGTAGTTAGCAATTAGCAGTTAGTACTTGAGCCAAATATGCAAAGAATATTATCTTAGAATATCAACCCTTAGGAAACAAAAGTTATGGAATTTAGAGAAAAGAATCCGATACGTTCCAAGATAATTATAATAAACCATCAGGCTATTAAACAGATTTCTCATTTTAATTTGCTAGGGTGCGATGTAACTTACGAGTATGAGAGCGACATCGATATAAAAATAAATAGATTTCAAACGATACGTGGTACTATACACCAAACACTTGGAAATAAGACAAGGAAAGACGCAAGATAAAATTCTATAAGGTAATGGCAACACCTGTTTTAGCTTATGGAAGTGAAACTTGGACGATGACGAGAATTGATGAGCGAAGAATACAAACAAGTGAAATGAAGTTCTTGAGAAAAACCAAAGGTTACACTCTTAGAAGCCAAATACGAAATGAAGATATAAGAAACCAGATAAATGTATATTCTATGGCCAGCAGAATAAGGAAGGACAAATAAAATGGAGGCAGCATATCGAGAGAATGGAAGATATGAGACCAGCTAAACAAATAATAAGATATATGCCTCAAGGAAGACGAAATATAGGTAGACCAAGGAAGACCTTCAGTAAAGGAGGGACAGGCTGTAAGTGGAGAATAAGTAAGTGGGACCTTGAAGTGGAGAATAATATTAATATTAATAATAATAATAAGAAAAAGAAGAAGAAGAAGAAAAAGAAGAAGATTATCGCTATGCACTAACTGATCAGGCACTAATTGATCTGATCAGGAAGGAAGGAGATATGTGCATAATCATTATGATGTGTATTCTTTTTGACGAAAAGAATAGTCGAATGTAACACTGTGGCATAGTGACAAACTACACGGAAAGAAAATAATACAAAGTAACATTCACTTAACTTCTACTGTAAGCTTGTACAAAGGAGTAAGGTGTATTATAACCACGGGATACTGCATCACTGTTTAACCCATTGTCCAACAGGCCAAAAGGCTTTTAAGGCTTATTTAACGAGGATTGAAAGATGGATAGTGACATATATGTTTATTTCGGAAGGGTGATACTATGAAGACAGAATGTTTGATGCGTTAAGTGGAGGGGATTACAGAAAGTACATACGTAAAGCTGGGAACTGACTTAGAACCTGACGAAATAATACAGAAGAAAGAAGGAATTGACTGAAAATACGCAGTATGATTAGGGCGTTACGAAGAACAAGGATGCTGAAGACAAATTACGACTGGGGCAAGTTAGTGTAGAGTGTTGCGAAGGGAGAGGTTTGTTAGGAAGGGGTAAGGTTTGCTTGTGGGCTTGTAAAGATTTATGTGAAACGGTTTCAGAGAAGCAGGGTGAGACAGGGAGAACAGTGAGTAGTTGAGAAATAAAATGGACCAGACGCTAGTTGATTGGTACATTATTGCCCGGTTACAGGGAGTTTCCCCTCTTTAAACCGTTACGCAAGTTTTTTGTGTTGATATTCTTCTGTTTGGGTTCAAGACTGGACTTGCCTTTTTTAAACAGGTTGTAGTGAATACTTGGGGGTTAGCTCAGTGACTCAGTCTCTAAAGATACAGTCTCAGTGATTTTCAACAAAATAAAGGGATGCAAAATTTTGATAATCAGTCAGATTGGTTGGGGCATCCCCTTTTCGCCATTTGGATACGCGTCCGTGTAGGGGTAAAACTCCCTTAAGGATTACATTTTTTATATAAATAACTTGCAGAAACACATTTAGTCTTCCAAAGAGAATATACACATTCTCTAAAACTGAGTTGAGTAGCATGCAGTCCACAGTACGTGTTCCAGCTGAATGAATACGCCTTACTCAAACTGGTCTGGGTATAATAAAAAAAAAAACTTTTATATATTCCAAAACTTGTCTTATTATGCGTTATTAATTATAGTCCATTATGTCCAGTCCATTTAAATCTTATGTCATTTACGAGTTTCTGCATTATTCGTTTCTAATTTCGTTTCTATAGGACTTCTTTATTCTAGGCTTTCTCTTTCCTCGAAATATTCTGGAGGATCAAAGAATAGATCCCAAACGCCGCCAGCCTAATCTTCTCTTTCTTACCAATTACTCACGTCTCCGATGCATACAGAGCCACACCCCATACAGAAGCTTTGAGAAACTTTTAACTTGTTGCAATGCTAACATTATCTGATGTAAGTAGCCTTATCTTCTTGGTGAAGGCAGCTTTATCTGAGCTACTCTACTTGATACTCTCCTGCTTCCAAAGTACGTGAAAGCATTAACGTGTCTCAGAGTTGAATCATCAATTCGTATGTCAATCTCTGTAGTGTCCCCGACAGTAATCTTAAATCTATCTCTCCATCTATTCTAAATCTTGCCACACTACTTTGCCTGTTGAATTATTTGACGATATGAATGCTGGCCATTTTTACTGCACGTTGTCTCCGTCGCAGTCTACACTGACATTGTTGCTATGTCGTCTTTGATATCCTAGATTATTTTCCACACATATAATCTATCTATTAGAATATAACCTTTAACTTTCCACAAAAGGGGCGGGACTATCGCCTTAATTAATTTTCCTCGTTTTCGTCTCAACGGTTAGCTTTCACACTCTTACAACAGAACCATTTTTCCGGGTCCTTCAAAATTTAATGTTTTCATCCTTGCCAATATTATTCTTTTGCGTTTGGTTAATAGTTCTGCATACCATCCGAAATTTGTAATTTTCTGTCAAAATTACTATAATAGTCACAAATAGTATCGTTTCCAAGATAATTAAGTTGATTAAGCGGGTCCTAATACTATATTATCATACACTCGACAAGTTTGTGTAGCGAATATTAGCGAACTGCATTAATATCAATTGTTCTCTTATTAGGAAAAACCTATCGTCTAGACTTTAGAGAGCTGATCGTTGTTAATCATTGTGGAAGACCGTGATGCATGCTGGTAACATTGAATGTATTGATTTATTTTATAGTGTATGCTACATCAATATTGTTAATGAGAGGAAAATTTGAAAGTTTCTTTATAAATTAATTTTTAAAATACTTTTCAAAAATTAAAACTAAATCGTTTTTAATTGTTTTAATTACAAGTATACAGAAATTGCCAAACCTGAGAAAAGATCGCTGTTGTTGCGAGTTTATAGTGAATATGTAGTATCATTTGGGCTCTGGATGTAGTATTTGACGGATCTTGTGACTATAGGTAATGGAATATCCTGACACTATTGGTTTTGAAAATGGTTTGCCGTTGAAAATAAATGCAGATAAGAAAACTGTAAGCTTACGGCAACAAATACTAATTATTGCCCCATAACGCATATGCATGGACGTTAGATAGTAGAATGTTAGAGAATACAGCTTGGCGTCACAGTAGCCACTATAGAAAAATAAAACTTGGCTAAAATCATTGTACCCAACAGCGAATAACACCGCAGTTTCTAATGTTTAAACCACTTGTACATGTTGGTGACAAAACTCACAATCCTAATTCCTAATTAATACGTTTGTAATAGTTTAAAACAAACATATAGAATAATGTGACTTGTGTAATTTTAAAACGTGTGAGAGAGAATAGTATAAATTTAGTACACATTAATATAGGCCTACTAGATTATAAAAATGGTGTAATGTATAAAAGGCCTACTAGATTATATTATCAAATTATACGGTTGCATGGTGTCTGTACGTAGATATTTGGGTATCTATAATTAAGAGACAATTACACCACACACACACACACACACCGGTAGCAGATCAATAAGTAATTTTGAACAGGAAAACGTAATGGGTCACGATTTGGGGAATTTATATGCCGGAATTTTGTTTCTGTGTGCGTGTATGTGTGTGCAATCTGAAGTCATAACCTAGTATGCGTCGGTTTTGAATCAGAACTAATTTAACAATGTCAGCATCACGATCTGATTTTTATATGGTGAGAAGATAGCTACTCCTAAAGCACAGCTTTCAACCCGGTGAGTGTACAAAGCAAAGAAGTCAACTAGTTCAAACACGTGAAGCAAAACGTTATCCGCGTAATTACTGAAAAAGATAGTAACCGGAAGTCGTCATATTGTAATTAGAAACAAATTTGAGTTACAAGACTAGTAACATTTCTAGTGCAAATAGGTTTGGCACCTCGCGTTTGTACGATACGGGGCTGTATTGCCGTGTAATCCAGGCTTGAAAATGCTCAGATAATAAGTATTGATGAGCATTCTGAAAAATAAACATTAAATGGTGTTAATAGTTTTTTATGCCAGAACTGTAACAGGATAAATAAAATGTGAATATCAAACTATCGTATCAAATACGGTAAGCCTTATAGTTTCATATTCCCAATATGTGTCTAATAAGCTTACGTTATAACAAGCAGGACGTAAAAGAGTCAAATTCTACGAATTATGTATTTACTGACGTATTTTCCGAGTGTTCTGAGCACAAAGTTAAGGAAATGCTTCCGTTATTTAATAAAGGTCACGATATCAGCGTTCTATATAAGTTAGTTTAGTTCGGGGTTCAGTTTGATTCTTGCTGTTCCATCTCGTCCCTTACCGTTCCAGAGACCCTTAATATTATGATACACGTCTTTGTCATGAGTTTGGTAAGTGGGAGAATTGGGGGACAAATATTTTTAGACCATTTAATCTGGGAATAATGATGCTAATGGATAATAAGGTGTTTGTGATAATGTAAGATGGTAAAAACAATTTCTTCAGTCTTGTAAGAGAATTTCCGTCAATGTTTCGGCTAAATAAACAATAAAGAAACTTTAATTTTTGCAGGAAATAAATAATAACGAAGAGTGTGATCCAGAACACTAGGTAGAAATATAGTAAAGATACAGAGACATTAACTAAGGGTAAGGCTGTGATTGAGTGACAAATAGAGCGAGAATTTAATTTAGATTATAACTAAGTGTTAACTAGAGCGTTAATAATACGTGTGTAGCTGGGACACGTATCAATAACACGCACACATGCATACACAACGACTAATCCATACGTGATGAGACAGGATTTGTGAACAACTCAGGCAGCTTATCGCTTATCGTAAGCACAGTGCTTAGCGTTAATGAAAAGCCTTGTAGCCATAAACTGCTTCACCGGATCGTGTTACGCGTTACACAGTGTTAACTCTTAAACTCTACCATCTTATATAACGATTTCTACACAGAAATACAAGTGAGCCTATACACACAAAACTGTAGACTGCAAACCCTCTGTATAATGGCGGTGGTAGTGACTTTCGACAGCAAAGTGTAACATATAGCCTACTCTTGCGTATACACCCAGCTCTTTTACCTTCGATTTAATTTACATAAGAGAATATGATACAATATTACTTACACAAAGATTAAGTTATTCTACAAAGGTATTTTAAAAAATATATAAACACTTGGTAAGTTTTACAGATTTTATTTAACTCTGATAGCTGTTTCGACTTCCTAAGACATTGTCAAAGAGATGAATGAATTAAAAACCTAAACAGAAGATGTAAGTAAGGGTACTGGTGGCCATCTGTTTAGGGCGTGTATTGGAACATCTGTGAGGTGTTAAGATGGAGAGGGGGGTTGCAGGAGCTAAGGGAAGGTCAGGTGTTTGTAAAAACTAAATACAATCTGAATGCAAAATATAAAATTAACAAAACTAAATATAATCTGAATGCAAAATATAAAATAAACTAAACTAAATAACAGCTTTTCATAAAGGGGATACACAGAATAAAGGGGATATTAAAAACCCTTTGTATTAATATTGTAGGATGACAGATTATCCGCATGGTTCTAATTTAAAAAATAATCATGGATAAAGTAAAAATAAAATGACATCAAGGAAAACTACTATAAAATTTAATCAAGTACCACAGTAAAGTGAAATCATAGCTCGAAGAGATAAAATAAATTAAAACCAACCATGCAATATATAATAAATTATAGGAAAATAATGGTAGTCCAAAATGTAAGGAAATACCCAGGTACGATAGGAGTATGTAAGGAGATACCCAGAATAAACCGACCTCAATAATAAAAGGACAACTTTTGGAAAAGAACCAATTATAAAAATAGAAACCCCCAAAAGAGATTAAATGTCCCTAAGAAAAGTATAACACAATAAAATAAGAATCAATGTAAAGTATGTGTAAGTAAAGGTTCTAGATGTATAATTAAAAGTGTACCAGTGCAAGTTATTTTTATAATGAAAAACAATCTTAATGATCCCCTGTAAGTGAGATTCTTGATCTTATAAGACTAGTTAAAATGAATAGAGATAAGATCAGAGAATAACAGTGGACCAGTGCAATTTATTTGGTTGTGAAAATCCACTAATTATGATCCCATGGAAGTGCTACTCTTTATGACAACATTAAATAAAATGACTAAAAATAAAATAAGAGTATGCAATAAATAGTGAAGTGATCAAGGGTACATCCCTAAAATAAAACAAAAACAGCAAAAGACTGAATAAAAATTAATTAAAAAAAAAATAATTTCAATGAAAATGAAAAAACAGATGTGTTTTGTTTATATTAACAGTTCATTGAACTCAAGGCTTGAATGTTTGAGATTGAGTATAATTTTTTTGTTATAAAATATTTATTATATTTTAATGATAACAATTAATAATAAACGTTACTGTAATTAAGTAAGGGGATTTTAATTAAGCTTTTACAAGAATAATATGTCAGAAAGGGTACTAGCAAGCTGTAATAATAATAAACATTGTATGTGAACACATGTAAAATCTAGGCCAAATGGTAAATCTCAACAAACTTATAATTAGTAATAAGTTCAGGAAAGTAATTAAATTGATGAAAATTATATAATATAAATCAATCACTGTGTATTATAACTGTAACAATACTTTGTAAAGGTATTGAAGGAATGTATAAAATATTATTAGAAAAAATGCAAGTGTAATAACACTGGAATCTAAGGGGAAAGCCTAAATTAAAGATAATATTCAAATTAGTCAACCAAATCATAAAATTACAAAGAATTAAAGAAAAATAACCATTTTAATTCAATCAATGACCTTGTTCAATGTTAATTAGAATCTAACAGACATTGTAAACCATTTAAGGTAACAGGAGTAAAGTTTAAGGCCTACATTCAAATATACTGAAAATATGACTTTTTGAGTTGACAAATACTATAAAGAATATCATGTGTGGTATTAAATAACGCAGAATTAACTAAGGAAAGTGATTATGTAATTAGTTTTTAATAAAATTAAATAATAGTAAAAATGTAATTAATCATGTAATGTAAAAGTCAATTATTTAGGCGGAAATGCCATCTTGTTAAAACGATGTCGAATTAATATTACATCAGCCAGGACCTTTTGTATGGAGAAGAAAGAGAGTTAGTTGATTGTTACACATTGAGACGTACACTTCAGAACGAGCTCACGCAATTTAATTCATTAAAAGAGAGAAGAAAAAATGTTTTGACATGAACTAAACCTAGTAAAATTAAACCAGAGAAATTTCAAAATCTGAGTCAACACTGAGTTCAAATGGAATAAACCAGATTAATCATTATTTATAAAGATTGAAGAGTGCAATCCCGATAGTAGAACAAAATAAACGGGAATTCTAAAATTTTATCGATACGAAATTGGACATTGTAAAACCTCACAACTAGTGGAACAAGAACACATTTGAACACTGCCGTGCCGAACAACTGACCACTAATAATTCCCGAATAATTACACTGTGATGAAGAGGAATTAAACACTACTGCTTGGAAGAGGAACACACCAATAATCAACATTTATTCAGTGAAGACGCCTCGTACATATACAGCACGGGAGCGGCCATTTTGGAATACTCCCAGCATCCTCCCAGCATGACTTTTTAAGAATAGTCAAAGGATGCTCACGAATAATTATGCTTCTCAATGAGGATATATTAGATTTAAGGTGTCCAGTTGTTTGAAACGAATGATAAATAAAAGAATAAATGAAGGGAACACGTTCTTCGCATGGGAAAGAAGTGTATACTAACGGCCGCATGTTTATGCTCCACGGGGGAGTCATAATATTTGGAGACTCAGAAACTGATGGTCTCAATTTTAGTTAAATTTGAAGTATATATAAATAACAATTTAAATTCACAATGCATATAAAACTTTTGAAATAGACACCTACTTAAGCTTTGGAATAAGTGTTTACAGCTACCCTAGGAAGAAAGGAAGAAAGGAAGGAAGGAAGGAAGGAAGAAGAAGAAGAAGAAGAAGAAGAAGAAGAAGAAGAAGAAGAAGAAGAAGAAGGATCCGTCAAAACAAAGGTTTCAAAATCTCCGTATATGTGGTTGGCCACACATTTTGTTGAAGATGGTACTCAAATCAGCCCATCGGTAAAGATTATGGAGCTTTTATAAAAAGCGTTACAAATGAAAGTTTGGTGTTGGGTTTACTTTTGTACTGAACAACAGACACATTTAAAGATTTTAATTCTTTAATAATTGCCTCCGTTATTAAATCCAGGCTTTTAGTACCGTTATCCAGCAATCCTGCTGAAATATGAGTCCTTACATTTATTCATACTATTATTTACCTACAGGAGCTATTTGCAGAAATACATCCGGAAGCTATACTTCAGGAGTCATAGTGTATACGGCAACAAGAAAATAGATGTAATTATATTTAGCTGATATGAATGTAGGCTTCTACGTAATGGGTACTACTCGTACATATCCTTACTTTGCTACTTATGAATGGAAGTTTGGCAAGTTTTTTTCATTTACACTTGTTTTCAACTTAAAATCAAAGTACCCCCCCCCCTACTCAAACAATGAAGATACAATATATGTGACAGAGAAGGTGGCGCTTACAGCTCTTATAATATATTGTAACTCACATAAGAGATTTGAGCTAACGACTCGCTCCCTCAGAGTGTTAACTGCCTATTCATCGTTTACTTGGTGTTTGTGTATGCTTTTGTTATGACGTCAATTCAACGTCTCAGTTCAAGAATCCGTAGTTAATGTCAAATATTATAACAAAACAAGTGATTAACGTTGAGTGTTAATTGCTGATTGTTAGCATCCAAATCTGCGTCTGTGCTGTCAAGTTACTAACAAGCGAATGTAATTTCACAAAATTCGCATTACGTCACAAACGACAGCATTCATGATTTCGTATCCTTACTTTTCCATTAAATCGTAATGTGTATTAATATTCCGAAGAATTGTTAACATATATCTAACTTTTCATTGTTTCTTTCATTCACAGCTTACACGATTTACCTTTTTGTATGATTCCAGTATTAAAAATGTGCAAAGTATAACTTAGACTTTTTGCAGGTATTTTATAGAAGGCAGTAAAGCCGTGTACACAGAAGACAATAAGACTATTCGAGACAGTGTACTCAAAACAAGAAACTCAGTATAAGAAGAGTACAATTTTTTGATTACGCATAGTTCGAATTCATACCTCTAGAAAGAGAGAAATGAAACAATTACGGATTTTTAAACATGATTCTGAAGGAAAATGCAGAGGATTTCATGGAAGGGTAATGGCAAAAGTGAACGGTTCAAGGTGTTACATAATAATAAAGTTAAAGCAAAAATCTTCTCCGTCTATGAGAGTCGATAGGCCTACTTTTGTAAGATAGACATTAGACGTGTGTTTGTGTGTGTGCGGGTGTGGGCGTGCGCGTGAAATTCAAAATTTCCAAATTTCAGCTCACTCATTATAAGATCTCCCAGACTACTGGCTGATGACCATGAGGTCTGACTGATAGATTCTTCTTAAGTTCTAGGTGGTCTCTAATGGAGGTAAAAAAGGATTCAATCCCTACGGAAGTTAACAAAAATACTTACCATTACTTATTATTTTGCTTTCCGAGCAGGTGTTGGATTTTAAAATAGTACAAAGGAAACTAATAATTAAAAATAAATCGTATCAAAATACTCCTAGTAATTTAAAAATAAAATTAACTTCTTATTGTCGGCATTTCCTACCACTACGTTAGAAACTAATCATGTAATTACTACGTAGAAACTAATGTGTGTACCAATTAGAAACTACGTAGTAATTATGTAAACTAAAGACACATTTATTAATACTTCCGCATATTTATTTAATCGTTAAAAATTACATAATTTTTAAATTTAATTTAGTTTTTTTACTTGCAAAATATTTAAAGAGTACAGAAATTAAAATTTTTAATATCGTGTTATTCTAAATATTAGCAAAATTAAAAATAGCTGTTTATGTGTTAGTTTCTGAAAGAACGTTTATGATTTTTAACAGCCCTGAATGGACTTTACAAGCTGTCATGTAACATATTTTTCTGAATACTTTGAACAATTTAAAGAAAATTTATTTAGAACAAAATATGGTAGCAAAACTTAAAAATCACTTTCGTGTGGAGTATCAAGTTAATGTAAACTTAAATTAAGATGTAAAAGCCGTGTCTTTGTTTATCGTATAGTGAGGCAAAGCCGCCTCCCGAGTTGTAATTTTAAAGATTTTAAATAATAAGTTATAACTGGAACATTTTCTTATCAGTAATTAAAATTCACATAGGAATTGTGATTAAATATTTCTATCAGAAAATAAATGTAGATTTTAGATGAGGGTACCCAGAAAAATGGTCCTGATCTCTTGGGTCGTCACGGTCTCCAACTCTGAAGTCCTTCAAAGAGCGAGTACTCAGCGCGGTATTCTAAGCACACTAAAAGCAGAAAAATTGCTTATCTTGGTCACGTCTGAAGGGAAGAGGTGGAATACTACCTCCTGCAATTAATCATGAATGAGAGAATCTAGAGACGTCGAGATATGGGTGAATAACAGCTTTCCAGGTAAGAAACACAAGGCAGTGAACTGGCGTCCAGCAGAGCTTTTCCGCTTAGCAGCAGACAGAGAAGCCACCACAGGAGTAATAATAGAAGTGTTATGCTTCACTAGACCAAACGCCAGTATTTGTCACTAGACAGTTTCCAGTATTTATCTTCAGAGTTTGTTGGTTATTAAAAATTGGATATTATATTAAGATTTAAAATATATTTTACAATTTTTACATTATTAAAATCCAGTTTTTTACTGTTTATTGATTACTAGATGGCACTTGGTCTAGTGATGCACAACATCGTCCATATTACCAAATGTATTAGATACTACTTTGCGAATAATGCTCTTATAAACGGCTGGCATAAACTTCGTACAATCTCTGTTTATACGGAGGGGATCTGGTTTTGTTGATATGTTTCTTAAAAAGTTAATAAACCATTAAACTATTGTGAACACAGGTAAAGATTTATTCATATTTAATTCGTCTTGAGAATAATAAAATCTAAGTAATAATGTTAATGGTTTTTGAATACAACTTTTATGTGCTTAATTTTGTATGTATATGGGGTAAGTAATGATATCTACAGACGTAGCAGGAGGGTTTAAATTTATTTTTGATACGTTGTTTTGTGATTACTAGATCGACGAAGTTTTTTTTTTGTTACTTATTTTGGCCTAAATTGATAATTTTGGGATAGTATTCAAGTACGTTTTAAATTTTTAATGTAATAATGTGAGATTCAAGACTGTGCCCATATCGTCTATGTAGTATGCATAACATAGGGTACTATCTTTAATTTAATTTAATAATCCGAAAGTGTATGTGCGTCCCATTGGAGTTTAAGTATTACTAAACCGAAAGTGGGCACACCATAACTAGACAATCGTCTTGAATGTAAAAATTTCAGTCGAAAGTCAACTAACAATATTTGAAGGTGGTGGCTTCATGTATCAGTCGATTTCTTTGTATGCAGCTCCCTCATTGAAACCGTCACCCGTCGGCGTCGAAGCAACTTTACCAGTCGTAATTAATTTTTTCTCGCTTCAGTGTAGTCGGGTTGTTGACACGTCACATCACTAAACAACGGGTACACAGAAAGCGTGATGAGGCGATAGGACTTATTAGTTACATTGAAGGTGATAAGCTCAGGTCGATGAATACTAATTGTGGCAACTTCGCGTCTACGTAGATTCAAAACGGTTATCTCATCTTACTCAAGGTGCAACGTGATTAGTGCGCTGAGACAATGTCGTGAAGTGCCGCGCTTTTAAGGAAACCTCATTGTATCTAAGGCTTCTGACTGTCAGTCTTTGCTTCTTGGTACACCGGAATATACACAGACGAATACACCGGAATATACATTTCAAACATGATGACATTTTATAGAGTGTAACATGACTTAAAGCGGCAGATATCCGTTTCACTGTAGTAACACGTTTAATTATATACAGCAAGTTCCTGTCTAAACGGGGAAATAATTTTAAATTAAAATTTGGAAGTCTAATAACAAAACAGCTTACCGTAGTACAAGAACATCTGTGGCTTGCTACATTCCTTTACCAACTTTTGATATTAATCTTTCTCCCTAGGTTTCCATTAGAATTTCATAAACAAAGAGCTAGTACCAGTGGGTATTAGGGAACTGATTAAATCAGTATTCAAACACGTTACTGTCTGTTGGTGTTATTCTGCTGGCCTAATAAATTAATAAATATATCTTGTGCTATTGATCATGTCTGGTGTATTGCTTGCTGTAAAATAATATTAATATTTAGAGTTATATGAGAGAAACTACTCTCAGATAACCTTTGTGTGGTAGTAATTTTTGAAGTGAGAACTTCACGTACAGCACTATGTTGTTCGGCTTACTCCAGTATACCTTGCGCTCCTAGGACAGTAAACTGATTCGACGTGTAACGAAACGTGTAACATAATAGATGAAATGATAGAGCAGTGTTCCCAGGTTAATCATCCCTGTGTTCCCCACATCGCTACCCAAAAATTCCTTACTGCCACAAATATGTGTCCTTTAAACAAAGAGTAATATTTTAAAGAATGTGAGCATATTTCAGATGTATAAATATTATTCTAAGAATAACGTTAATATAAAAATAATTTTATTTATTATGAAAGAAAATGTACTGGCATACTCAGTGATCGAGATAAATACCTATAAAATTCTTTTCTTGCACATAGATCATTAGTAGCCTAATATATGTACACAAGTTTCCAATTGTTTAATTAATAAAGTCAATGTGAAATCAGTGACACCTATTTTCTGTTATACCATTTATAACAATGACAATGTTTGTGTACATGTTTGCAGTGTCAAAAGAGTATAATTTTATAAAATTGTTTCCACTGTAAGGTTTTTAGTTAATCCATGATTTCGATTCTAGTTTTTATATTGTATTTGGCTGGAAGTCTTTTTTATGTTTCAAATTCGATTTGGTTATTCAACTATTTCATATTTTGTAAAAAATTGAATTGTTATACTACGTATATTAATTGTAATATAATATATAATATAGTATATGCCCTAATTATAACATAAACATATAGGGGAAGATTGCAGGGGAAGATAATCTCTCCTTTCAGAGCAGGCTACGTCTGCTCACGTTTACGTTTTCTGAAAAACTCCTAGACCTCACCGCCAAATTTGGGTAACATATCGATGGTTCTGATTGGTTTTTGCTTTCTACGTAACAGATAACTAAAAGTTCTGGTAACGCTCCGATTGTTATCTGAAAATTTTAGGACCTCATTAAAATAGTCAACATACAAACCTGTTTAGAAAACATGTTAAAATATGTTAAATCGGTCGTTCAACATTAGAAACATTAGCGATACGTTAAAAATAGAGTTGTTCTCTTTAATTAGTATATTCCCACACACGCACACGCGCGCACTAGGGGTGAACATATATGGATACATAGACAAACTATGAACAATTTGAAGTGTCTCACTTTAGAATACTAAATCTAATAAAATATTTATGCCTAATTATCAAAGTTGAACAAAATTGCTGTCTGTACTTGCTTATAAACTTGGAAAATGTAGTCTAAAATATTTCTTTCTTAACGTTCTGCAATGTTTCGTTGTATCAAATTTATTTATATGATGACAAATTTTATAATATTATGTAGTCGTCCCTTGAACAAAACAAGTTAAGTTTTTGTAATTCCTAACCCATACAGTGTCTGTCAAAAGTTTAAGGACACCCCCTAAATTAAACATTATTGCTTCCTGTCTTTATACCTTTGCTAAACCATACAATTCTAGACATTAGCCAAATAGCCCTTAAAATGAGTAGTTTTGTAACACAAATTCGTCCTCTCTATCTTTTAAAGAACTGATTTTATTGCAGTTTTTCTGTTTTAACAAGGGCGTAAAAAGTAGGCCGAAATTTAATTTAAAAAAATTATTACTCTAGAACGGGTACACCAAGACTAATGAATTTAGGTAAGTGTATAGGCTTGTGGGAAAGGCACCTTTTTTTTTAAACACATTTGAGATCTTGGTCACGGGCCTGAACGCATCTTTTTTCCAGCTCTTTTTGCAAAAAAAAAAAAAAAAAGGCGTTATTCTAACTTTGCTCGAATTAGTAATTGGCGTCATATTAATGTCAGACTGCCACAGTCATTTAGATTAGGATCTGGGGAGTTGGTAGCACTGGCTAAACAGCTGATTCCCTCCACTTTTCATTGTCTGCTGTCAATCTTACTAGAAGCGTGTTTTAGGTTAATTTCTTTGCTTAAAAATCTAAAAATGGGCTGAAAATCTGTGAATACCGATGTGAAGTGGCAGATTGTGGGGATGTGGAAGAGTGACTTAAGCTATAGACAGATTGCAGAAAAACTTGGAGTGTCGAAAACCTGCGTGAAACAGACGGTATATCTCGTAACTACATATCCTACTGTATTTTGTTTAATCATGAAAATTCCAGCCGAGTACATCGGTAAACGGACAAGGAAAGACTTTCTTAGAAGGACGCGGATAAATAGGCTATCTTGTTACATACAAAATATGTGTTGTACATATCTTAGAAGCTATATAGTGAGGAATTAAAGCTTTAGACCGCCGCGCCGGTTGGGTTATATAAATAACGCAGGAATAAGTTGCTGTAGAATGAGGTGACTTACTTGTAAAAATTGTAAATCATAAAAGCAGAGCGAAATGGATAGAAAGTAAAGAAAGTGAGAGAG
This sequence comes from Magicicada septendecula, assembly GCA_034769895.1. Lineage (NCBI taxonomy): Eukaryota > Metazoa > Arthropoda > Insecta > Hemiptera > Cicadidae > Magicicada > Magicicada septendecula. The sequence continues at coordinate 105,170,325 of CM068375.1, forward strand.
AGAGAGAGAGAGAGAGAGAGAGAGAGAGAGAGAGAGAGAGAGAGATAGAGAGAGAGAGAGAGAGAGAGAGAGAGAGAGAGAGAGAGAGAGAGAGAGAGAGAGAGAGAGAGAGAGAGAGACAGTGGGTGAGAGGAAGGATGGGGGGAGAAAGAGAGGGAGCGAGAAAGAGAAATGGTGAGGGGAGAGGTAGACAAACAGACAGAAAGTCAAAGAGAGTATTGCTGTAAAAAATCAATTATTTTCGGATAGAATATCTACTGTATTCCCTGATCAGTCACTGATATCTATTATGTTTTTAAAATCTTCTTCCGGTATGGACCGCGTCAAAAATCTCTTGTATGACAACGTATCCTCAGGTCTGAGTCACAAAATATCACTTTTTTTGTCACTTAGACCTGAGGATAGTCATTGCAATATGAGTGGAACGTTGTCATACACGACATTTTTGACGCGGTCCATACCGGAAGAAGAATTTAAAAACATAATGGTCACCGGCCGCGGAAGCCTACGTGAGAACACACTGATATCTATTTTATATTTTACGTTTAGCCAGCTATGGACCACGTTAATTCAACCATTTCTTTGAGCTTCAATTTTCGCCACGTATTCCTGCATTCGCTTACAACGTACTTCCTGTTCTCAACTTGGTATTTTCGTGAAAAATCTGGTGTGCTTCATTGTTCATCTTAGGAAGGCCCTGTATATCCTCACTCGCTATCCCCACTTTTTGCAGATCCCTTTCCACTACGGAAAACCAGAGACAAGAGAAATATCTACTCTCTACTTAATATCATCAACATTATTATTATTATTGTTATTGCTGTTGCTGTTGTCGCTGTTATTAATATTATTACACGTTAACGACAAATAAATATTTTTGATTTGTTTATGGGTAGTTTAATATAAAAAATCAATTTAAAATTAGAACGTTGTCACAGCTTTCAGTATCATAAAAATTGTAAGCTGCTTTTCGAGTTTTTATTGTTGCTATAAAATTCTTAGGAGAAAATATTTTACTACCGTGATAAAGCTGGCTAATAGAATTTAACGATATGCTCTCCCAACGTGGCGAGGGAATCGAAGCAAGTGGTTACAGACAAATATTGTTTCCCGAATTCGCTTCAGAGTCTTGATGTAACAAAATTAAGTGGCACTGCAAATTATCCAATCTTTACTTCCCCGACGATTATTTCATCTGACATAGCACTGCATGATCAATGGTTACGATATTATGTGTTAATAATGATGGTCGTGGTAACCAATGAGTAATCCAGTTTGGAAATGGTGTTGCAAATGAAATGGAGAAAGAAACGACTGAAGAGAAACAAAAGCGTAAGGATAACGTGTAATGAAGAATTCGAGGCTATCAAAAAGCAACTTCATTTACCTCAAAAACCTGCAGCTATGACGTACAGATCTTCTATGTCTCTGATGATGGAGACATTTATTTTGTAACACCTGTTGTGTCCATCATTACGGTTACGGTTACATTACCAGGTAATGCGATTATTATAACATTTGTTTACCTGGTTTTTGTAATAATTATATTTATCCCTATAGATTTTGAAGAACTATGTAAATTTTTGGGATTCTGCTTTTACAGATTTGGTGGCATTGATCCTCATTCCCGTGTTAAAATATACAGATGATCAGGAAGAATCGAGATGCTTTGGCATATACACCTCTTTCAGATATTTTTTACCAGCAACCAACAAATATATATATATAAAATTTTCAGTTTTTCAAACAACTTTGTCATTGAACTCTGAAAAATAATGGCTTCAATAAAATTGCACTATAATCGATACTTTGCAAATTAGTTTATTTTTATTTATGTTTGTTTTCTCCATGTTTGGTTATGTTTGTTACTTTAATTTACTAATATAATATGCTAGTAATATTGAGTAGTTATACCTAGTTTTTTACAAGCAGAATCTCTCATTTCAGATCTAAAATACAAAACAATATTCTCTTCAAAAAAATGTATCGCTTCTCTTTCCTTATTAATCAATTGATAAATTATATCTCATTAGTGCTTTTATTCAATTAGTCAATTAAAGTAACATAAAATGAAGGTTCGCTTTCCCGTTTAACAGTTGCAGCCTGTTGTGACAAACCTGCAAAACTCTTTTGTTTTGTCTCTGTAGTGGACGATATTCTGTTTGCGCGCGATCAATCAATCAATGTTCCATCAAGGTCTGTTCATAAATAGTGAATAGGACAAGATTTCTTCCTTTCCTGTACTAGTCTTAAGCATATCATTAAAACAGAATTACTAAACTACCATATACGCTAGTATGATAGGTATGATAGGTATAACAACCTAAGCAGAAATCGTTCAGTCACGGGAAGAACACTGTCAAACCATCCACATAGGCTGCCCAACAAGTCGGTTAATGGCGTTTTCATTAAGTTTTGTTTTACAGTGGTATGCTGCTACACATTTGCAGACCTCAGTGGTATCAGAATGTTGTAGCTTTAGGAATCAATTTTACGAACATTTAGACACTAAACATTTGAGGAAGACAGGAAAGTTTATGTGCACCTGTACGTGTCTACAGCATTGATCAGCAGATCACACGTCTCAACTAAAGTCTAACACGTTTGACGCAAAATATAATGATTGTTTATGCTCATTGCCTTCCGTGTTTGAAAGCTAGATCTATTAAGAGAATCTAAGTACAGATTTCGTTTGAATATGTTTAACTTTATTTCGAACGGCTCAAGAAGTGTCAAGAAAATTATTAAAATTTAATTGCTTTTCATAAACGTGTAGCGTGTAAAATGTAAAAATAAACTTATTAGTGTACGTAATTACTGAAAATTATTTGAACTGACGGACAATTCTCATCGAAGTTTCATTTCCAATTTTATACTGCTTACAACCCGTGAGATATCATCTAAAATCACAATGTTTAATCATTGTACAACACCTAGGTGATAATTGCAATAACTTTAGTACTTTATCCGCAGTCTTGTAACATTGCTTCCCACACGCACGCGCGCACACACACACACACACACACACACACACACACACACACACACACACACACACATTGTTTACTATATATTTAAACAAATAAACGGTAACAGCTTACCGTTAAAAAAATTAGGCCTATATTTAAAAATTTGCTTTCTATTATTAATCATTCCCAGTTTACTTGAATTATACTACTGACTTGGTCTACTTAATACTGTAATGGGTTAAAAGTATTAATTAGTGATTTTTGCAGTATATTATATGACATTCGAAGAACAAATACAGGTAGTGTGTACCTTGTTTAAGTGGAAAGACGAGTGCTTATTTAACAGTTTTGCACTATATTCGATGTTTACGTTCATGTGACGTAAAGAGAAACGACCTCATAGGTAACGGTTACAATTGGGAATGTGACTAATATACACACTAACAACGTGATGTGGCCACTACTGTTGGATTACTCGACACTGCATTAAATATAGAGGACTATTGCAGCACGGTGTGCAATTTGAATATCGAAGCTGGTCTTACTTCAAAGGGCAGCGCGGATCATGTTATTGCATAGATGCAACAGGTCGTAGTAGAGAGAGAAGTGAAGCGTATTTTACTTATGTGGAACTAATTACTAACTATGCTTTAAAGGGGTTAGGTACCACAAAAATGGAAAGAATATAAAATTTTGTATTGCTGAATATTATTCTCTTTTTTTCTGGTGAAAATTATATATAGGTCATAAGAATATGATAAGTACAACATAACAGTAAGGTAAGTAGGCCTAATAATTGTTTGACATGATTGTTACGAGGGCTAATTTTAGTATCCCTCTCACACTTTCACACACAGGAATTATATTGACTCCGTGTATTTTGTTTTCAGTAGTTGACTATACTTATAACTTACACAGATGCGAGTTTCTATTGTAAACAAATTTTGTTTGTTCTTATGGTTTGTTATCATGTAAAACAGACGCGTTGATATGTTTACCAAACACCCTCATGTGAAAGTGTGTGCCGTACTGAGTTCGGCAGCGTATTATAAGAATTTTAAAAACGAGCGCCGCTGACGTCACGCACGGCCACACGGCTACGGAAGATTGTTGTTGGCACACAAATGTTGTGCAGCTACGCAATACAGCTGGCAGCGCCAATGTTTCTGTACATTCCTGCATCCAGAGGTTACTTGGCTAGGCCGACACATTGAATCGGCCTCATTTCTGTTCTGTCCTCCAACCTAGTCATCTGCTCTCGACTGGCGGATACCGTTTGTTCTGGACTTCCTCGGCTATCACTATGGTTGGCTAGATAAAGTGTAGCTCCAGGTATGTACAAGTCAGCGGGTTTCTGAAAATATTCTAACCCCAAATATATTTTACGTTTCAGCCTCTATTATAAATTTATACTTGTGTGTGTGTGTAGAGCAGTTTTCGATGTGTGCGTTAACGCAATTACCAAATTAAATTGATATGAGTGTAAATGTTGTGAGCTAAATTGACTTCAATAAAGAAAATACTAAAGCATCTCGCACTCAGCTGTGTTTGGTGTTAGTAACGGTTATGAAATGCGTAATTGATTAATTGTCATATTTCAACGAAATATTTAAAAGGTAGTTGGTACATAAGTGAAATAAGTCACAGCTGAGCAGCTTAATACTGTTTAATATGAATTAGTGGCGATGTGTGTGTGTGCTGTTGATGTGTAAAGTTAGTGTTGGAAGTTAATGTGGACGGCCTATGTGGCGTATTTTCTTTGTGACACCCTCTACAACCTATTCTATGTCCAGGTGCTCGAACAAGGGCGAGATGGGTGTCGGGTGGACGTACATCTGTCCACCCTAATGGCAGAGACGATCTTATTGCCACGATGCCGTCAGTCGAGGACAACTTAGGACTCTTCCAACGCTAAGCTGCACCCGGGACTTGTGACACGACTGTGACATCACTGAGCCGCGCCTATACGGACTAAGTACACCGGACAATCCAGGTGGGAAAATTCTGATTATCTATTTCTCTCTCTCTACAACATGGTGAATGCACAGAAGCCGCCAGAAGCTCACTCGTGAAGTTCTGAACAGTATACTCTAGCACAAACTCTCATGGCCAATTATGTTATTGCATGTGTGAACATTACCGCAGTACACCTAATGAAGTATCTTATAACTGTATAATGTGTAAGAAATTACACACATACACACACATCCGCAGTTTGCTGTAAGATCTAACTTTTCAGCTAATTAAGACCATTAGGGAGTTAATTATCTTGTGCTATCATGTCATCTGGTCATGGCTGAGTTTTAATAACGTAACGGGGGCTGTCTGATGCTTTAGATGAGAAACTATTTTCTTTCACACACATACTTAGCGCTTAATGATTAAAGTCAGGGTCGTTTAGCTGGTTGAGTTTCGGGGCGGTCACTTACATTCTCTGGTGTGAACTACCAAGGCAAATCTATGCTTAGGAGCTGAGATATTCAGTTTATGCTGTCATTTATATTTGTACCTATCTATACATATTAGGGTGCATTCATTTACTGTAGTTGGAATGGGTTTATGAGGAGGTTAGTGTTGAAATGAGGGATGTTTGTTATTCATGTCGTATATGTGTTTGTGTGTGTAATTTTACTATATTTTGCTGGGGGAATATGTAACGGATTTAAAAAAGAGAAAAACCATAAATGTGCTTACTGAGACAACAGGCTAGCCTATTTGATACTATACAACACTTATGGATTAGTATTGCTTTATGAATGAGATTATTACTAACTTTGACTCATACATAATCAGGCAGAAATTTTGCAATTAGGTCAATATCAAATTCACTTACTTTGTGACATTATGAATTAATTGATATACATATATATATAATTCTGCCTTTAATGGTGTGCTCACACAATCAAGAACTTGTCATTTATGTAACATCTTGCAGGTTGAATAAAGCACACGCTTGTTGGTTAAAAGAGTTTTTCATTTGCAAGTCCTGTCATTCACCTGGGGGGACATGTCTGTAATTGTATTTGGGCCTTGCACACTTTTGCTTCCTCTAGGTTTTTTCACCTAGTTCTGAATATGATGTCTCTCCCCTTTACCAAAAAAAAAAACTTAATAAAAATAAAATAAAATAAAATAAAATAAAAATTCAAAAAAATTACAAAACTTAAAAAATAAAAGGGGGGTTTCAAATGGTAGCAGAGCGTGGTTATGATTCTAGGTAGGTAGTATTTCTGCCTTATTTTTTCTTTTCTTTGGAACTTGAGAAATTTTAGAATCTGGGGACTTACATTTATTTCCTTAAATGAAACTTGGTGTGGCTACAGACGTGTCAGCTGGTGTTAGGACTTGCAAATTATTTTTAATTAGAATCCAAGTGTTGCAAGAAAGCTTAATGGTAGTATAACGAATTAATAGAAAGAATAACAAAAAAAAGCACATTTTATAAAATGAATAAGGGGTTGATGAAGTTTAAAATAATTTAATATGTGTTAGTGTTTAAGTGATTATTTTGTGATGTTGAGTGTGAGATGAATTTTGAAAAAGGGGTTATAGGAATGTGATTGATTTTTTTTATGAATGTGTGCTGGTTGATTTCACTTGCACATACCCTGGAGCTCAACCAGATTCTGGACGTGATGAGGGCCGTCAGTACTTGTCGATTTTGATTGTGATTTGTCTCCTGGATTAGACTACGTGTTTTCTAGCACCCCGTTATATGGTAATTGTTTATTGAGGGCGTTGCGTTGCAGTACCATGTTTTTTGAATGCGGTTATGGTCCGACCAAGGGCATGGATGTGATAGTTTATATTTTCGATTATATCGAATTGTATGTGTACTTGGTGGATGGTATGTAGTGAGTTAGTTTGGTTGTTTTGTGTCGTGTTCTCTTCTGGGCATTTTGTATGGCTGTTTCTCTGCTTTTATGACACCCATCTCGTCGTATCGCTAGAGCATTCTGGAGCCGCTTGTATGATCAAGCTCTTCCTGTCGTTCTCTTTAATTATTGCTTTTACGTGGTGTGTGTGTGGATTGCGCGGTCATGTCCATTTCTGTGAATGTGGACTTGTTTGTCAAAGATGAGCTCGAGTGGGAGGTCCGGTTCCGGGGACGGAAGCCGCAGGAGACTGTTGTTTCATTAAGGAAGCAACTCCGTGAGGCTCTTGCCTCCGGTGAGGCACCGAGTGGGAGAGTATTACTTACGGATGTCACAGCCGAGGTGGAGCTGTGCTCGGAAAAATTTTCAGAACTGCGCGATTGGGCCGAAGGCCTGCAGTCGACGGCACCCACCCCTACGGCTAGACAGAGGGTACGCCAACGTTTACAACATGTTCTATGCCGTTTACAGAATGCTGAATCACAGGCTACCACCTCGGAATTAGAGAAAAATGTTGTCACTCTTAGGGAGCAAGTGGCGATGGCGTTGCGGGAGTTTTCTCTCGGCCAGCGTCGCCACGTGGATGCGAATTCCGGTTCTTCTTCATCTTCTGTTGAGACGGCAGCCAGGGTGGAACTCCCTGCCCATGTTCCTGCCTTTTCGGATATGGCTACAGCGAGCTATCACAAGCTTCCTAACCCACTGTCGGATGTCATTCAGCGTCTCCCAGTTGTCGATGGTCTGGATCTCGAGGCGCTTTTGAGATTCTTGCGCATATTTTTTCAGTTGGCCGATTTCCCTGGACTGTCGGAGCGGACTTTGCTTGAGCTCATTTACCCGTACTGTCGGGGATCTATGGCTGAGCGCGTGACAAGTACACTTAGGGATGGCGGTGGCATTGACCATTTCCATCGGGAAGTCCTGGACGCTTTCGTACCGGGAAGGTTACACGACCGGTTAAGACATAAACATTTTTATAGAGTTCAAGCAAGCGGAGAGTCCCTTGCTCATTTCATTTCCAGTGTTAAGGACGCGGCCCGGATCCTGAGGCTGGGGTTGTCTGAGTCTGAAGTTATTCACACTATTTTGGAGGGCGTGACGCCGGAGGAACGGTCACGGTTGACATTCGCTGTCCGTCCCCAAAGTTTTATTGATTTGGACCGGCTGTGCGCCGAGTCAACCACTATACGGGGTAATGACGATATTAGAGCCCACGAGGCTAGGAGGCGTTCAGATCGCCCTGATTTAGAGCGACGAGTCGGGCAGCCCGGGTCTTGGGGTCCTCGGCCTGCGCCGGTTCAGAGCTGTGAGGTACGAGAATTATTCTGTTCTAGGTGTCATAGATCCGGTCACGTTGCGCGCTATTGTCACGATGCTAGACGGCGTCAAGGGACTTCCCGAAATGGTAACTTTCCAAAAAACGTAAGCTCTCGGGGAAGATAAGTAGGGAGTGGTCTTCCCCGTTAGGCCGTTCGGTTCCGGTTTCACTTAACCCCAGGCGGGTAGTAAATCCCGGATCATCTGGCTCCAAGGTCCTGCGAACTGTCCCCAACTACAGTTCAGTATGCCCCTTCCTGTCGATCGAGTTGAAAAAGGGTCAGCTCAGAGCCTTGGTTGACTCTGGATCAGCCCGATCCATAATTTCATCTAGAGTATGCGAGGACCTTGAACAACAGGGCTTACTATTAGGGTCGGATCGGTCTTCCGTGGTATGCTGGACTGCATCGCGGGAAATTCTGCCCATCTCCCGGGTGGTTTCCCTAAGTATTAAAATCGAGTGTTTTTCATGGGTGTGGCGATTTTTGGTTTCTCCGGCTCTGGGAGTTGACTGCATTGTGGGTGCCGATTTCATCTCCAAGAGTGGTCTCGTTTTAGACATACAAGGGCACCACTGTTATTTTAAATTCAATCGGGAGGTTGTCATTCCTTTCCTTGGGTACCAGGGAGCCAAGGAAGGTATCCAAGTGGTTGTGTGTCCCGATTCAGAAAGAGACCATCTCACTCCGTCCCAGAAGCATGCTTTGGATCATTTGTGTGAGCAGTTCCCCACTGTATTAACTCCCAACTTGGGGCTCACACAGCTTTTGGAGTATAAGATCCGTTTGACGGACTCCGCGGTAGTACGTTCACACCCATACAAATTCGCTCCTCCAAAGATGGATGTTCTTAGAGAGAAGGTTCAAGAGTTGCTTAAACAAGGGGTCATTGAACCTTCCAACTCTAGTTATGCAAGTCCAGCATTTCTGGTGCCCAAGCCTGGGGGTAAACAGCGTATGGTCATAGACTATCGCAAACTAAATGCTAATATTGAGGTGGATTCAGTTCCTCTTCCCGATTTACATTCCGCTTTCGATTGGTTTAGTGGGGCCAGGTACTTCACCATCTTTGACCTCAATGCCGCTTATCATCAGATTCCTCTGTCTAAGGAAAACCGCCCTTATACGGCATTCTGTGTGCCATGGAATCTTTATCAATATACTAGAGTACCCATGGGTCTGGCCGTGGGGGCTCAAACCCTCACGCGACTACTCGACACTGTATTCCATGATGTGAAATTTAAATTCATTTTCAATTATCTTGATGACCTCTTAGTCTATAGCAAAACGTTCGAGGAGCATCTGGGTCACCTGAGAGAGGTGATGTGCCGATTGAGGAGTGCTGGCCTCACTATCAATCCAGACAAAGTCAAATTTGCACAAAAGAGTATTTCGTTTTTGGGGCATCTCGTCTCATATGGGGGTGTGACGGTCGAATCGGAGAGGACACAAGGCATCCGAGATTTTCCTCCCCCTAGGGATGCGAAAGGTGTTGCCAGATTCGTTGGCATGGTCAATTTTTATCGTAGATTTATCCCTAATGCCGCAGAGATTGCAGTACCTTTAAACGAACTCAGAAAGAAGGGTACCAAATTTGTGTGGGGAGAAAGGCAACAGCGGGCCTTTGAGACCCTCAAGGAGGCGATCGTCTCTCCCCCTGTGTTGAGGATGCCTGATTTTTCAAAAAAATTTATTTTGCAAACGGACGCGAGTTCTGTTGCGCTCGGGGCGGTTCTGTCCCAGGAAGTCGATGGTGCTAGGCAGCCGGTGGCATTTATATCCCGAACCTTGACCCAACAAGAAAGGAAGTCTTCAGTGTATGAACTAGAGTGTCTTGCTGTCGTGTACGCTCTAGATAAGTTCAGGCGTTTCTTGGAACACGCTGAGTTCCTGTTGGAGACCGATAATCAGGCTCTCTCCTGGCTTCTTGCTCATCCCCGGCAGCTGGGTAAAATAGGGCGTTGGGTGGTCAAGATCTCATCCTTTAAATTCAAAGTGCAACACATCCGGGGAACACAAAATGTTGTTGCAGACGCCTTGTCACGTATGTTCTCACAACCCAGCGAAGCCAATTCTGAGCAACCCTGTTCCGTTCTGCTGGATTTTCCTTTGGCCTTTACTGATGTGTTGCCCCATCAGTTAAATGATGAAGAGTTGGGTCCTATCATCCAACACCTAAAAGAGGGTAACGTGCAGGTACCATATTTTCTGTCCAAGGGCGTCCTGTGCTGCCGAGAACGAAAAGGACGTGCCCCGAAGGTTGTGCTGCCTAGCAAACTCGTGCCAATGGTCTTCAGTTACTATCATGATTCCCCAATAGGTGGCCATAAGGGAATTTCGAAGACCATTTCCAGTATTAGGAGGCATTTCATCTGGAAGGGCATGGACAGGGACATCGCGGCTCGTGTGAAGGCATGTCATCTCTGTGGCTTGAGTAAGCCTGCTCAAAACACTAAATTGGGTCTATTGTCATCTGATGTGGCGAGCAAACCAATGGAGAAGTTATTCATAGACTACGTGGGACCTTTCCCTCGTAGCAAGTCGGGTAACGCTTACCTACTTGTTTGTGTGGATGCTTTTTCCAAGTTTGTCTGGCTACTGCCCTTACGACAGGCAAACACTCGCTCAACCATCCTTATGCTACAGTTCCATGTCTTTCAGCATTTCGGTTTTCCGTCCACCATTGTCTCTGACAATGGACCACAGTTCATTTCAAAAGATTTCCGGCGAATGTGTTTCGCTAACGGCATCAAGCATGTGACCACTTCCCCGTACTACCCTCAACCGTCCCACGCGGAGAGATTTAACCGGAATCTCCGTTCAGCTCTCATCGCCTACCATGCTGAACAACAGGATTGTTGGGACCTTAATTTGAAGTGGTTGCAATTGGCATTTAACACGGCCCTACACGAGAGTCACAAGGCCGTACCCTTTGAAGTCATGTTTGGTTTCTCGCCAAGTTTGCCGTTGGACAATTTGTGGCACATTGAGGATCTTCTACGTAACGATCCGAAGGTCACGACTGTGGACAGATGGCGGGAGGTCCGGAGGAATTTGCTTCGTGGGCACGAACGCGTCCGTAGTCGCTACAATCAGGGGCGAACTCCGAACCCATTTAAGATTGGCGACTTGGTCTACTGCCAGATCCATCCGATCAGCTCAGCCATAGATAGGAGGGCCGCTAAACTATGTTATCGTTGGTCGGGACCATACCGCATTCTTCGGTTTGTGTCGCCCGTCACAGTGAAATTGGGTGATCCCGGAGGGGATGTTGAAAGAGTAACCACTCATATTTCAAAGCTAAAGTTTTGCCATAGGGCATGAGTTAGGGATGACAGTTAGTCCTATAAAAAGGGGGGGAACACTATTTGGGTTCCTGGATCTCAGTTATTAGATTTGGGAGGCCTTGGTGGTCAGTACTCAGAGCCGGCCGGCGATTCTTCTCTTTCTCCTGTTCTTTCCTGTCTCTTCTATCTGCATGCGGACCAGGGCCCGGCGAGCATGCAGGACTCACACTTACACCTTCTCTTTCAGACACAAATTCACTGACTCACACCTCTTCCTTCTGCTTTTTCGTTTTCCTGTGTTACTGAACTCACCAAGAGCGGTTTTAGAATCTGAGATTTCCTGGTTTTCCCGCAGCCGTCGTGCTTGAGGACTTGTTTGTTTTGGGTCAACCATGTTGTCCTTTTGGGGTGAGGGTGTGCCGTACTGAGTTCGGCAGCGTATTATAAGAATTTTAAAAACGAGCGCCGCTGACGTCACGCACGGCCACACGGCTACGGAAGATTGTTGTTGGCACACAAATGTTGTGCAGCTACGCAATACAGCTGGCAGCGCCAATGTTTCTGTACATTCCTGCATCCAGAGGTTACTTGGCTAGGCCGACACATTGAATCGGCCTCATTTCTGTTCTGTCCTCCAACCTAGTCATCTGCTCTCGACTGGCGGATACCGTTTGTTCTGGACTTCCTCGGCTATCACTATGGTTGGCTAGATAAAGTGTAGCTCCAGGTATGTACAAGTCAGCGGGTTTCTGAAAATATTCTAACCCCAAATATATTTTACGTTTCAGCCTCTATTATAAATTTATACTTGTGTGTGTGTGTAGAGCAGTTTTCGATGTGTGCGTTAACGCAATTACCAAATTAAATTGATATGAGTGTAAATGTTGTGAGCTTAATTGACTTCAATAAAGAAAATACTAAAGCATCTCGCACTCAGCTGTGTTTGGTGTTAGTAACGGTTATGAAATGCGTAATTGATTAATTGTCATATTTCAACGAAATATTTAAAAGGTAGTTGGTACATAAGTGAAATAAGTCACAGCTGAGCAGCTTAATACTGTTTAATATGAATTAGTGGCGATGTGTGTGTGTGCTGTTGATGTGTAAAGTTAGTGTTGGAAGTTAATGTGGACGGCCTATGTGGCGTATTTTCTTTATGACACCCCCTACAACCTATTCTATGTCCAGGTGCTCGAACAAGGGCGAGATGGGTGTCGGGTGGACGTACATCTGTCCACCCTAATGGCAGAGACGATCTTATTGCCACGATGCCGTCAGTCGAGGACAACTTAGGACTCTTTCAACGCTAAGCTACACCCGGGACTTGTGACACGACTGTGACATCACTGAGCCGCGCCTATACGGACTAAGTACACCGGACAATCCAGGTGGGAAAATTCTGATTATCTATTTCTCTCTCTCTACAACATGGTGAATGCACAGAAGCCGCCAGAAGCTCACTCGTGAAGTTCTGAACAGTATACTCTAGCACAAACTCTCATGGCCAATTATGTTATTGCATGTGTGAACATTACCGCAGTACACCTAATGAAGTATCTTATAACTGTATAATGTGTAAGAAATTACACACATACACACACATCCGCAGTTTGCTGTAAGATCTAACTTTTCAGCTAATTAAGACCATTAGGGAGTTAATTATCTTGTGCTATCATGTCATCTGGTCATGGCTGAGTTTTAATAACGTAACGGGGGCTGTCTGATGCTTTAGATGAGAAACTATTTTCTTTCACACACATACTTAGCGCTTAATGATTAAAGTCAGGGTCGTTTAGCTGGTTGAGTTTCGGGGCGGTCACTTACATTCTCTGGTGTGAACTACCAAGGCAAATCTATGCTTAGGAGCTGAGATATTCAGTTTATGCTGTCATTTATATTTGTACCTATCTATACATATTAGGGTGCATTCATTTACTGTAGTTGGAATGGGTTTATGAGGAGGTTAGTGTTGAAATGAGGGATGTTTGTTATTCATGTCGTATATGTGTTTGTGTGTGTAATTTTACTATATTTTGCTGGGGGAATATGTAACGGATTTAAAAAAGAGAAAAACCATAAATGTGCTTACTGAGACAACAGGCTAGCCTATTTGATACTATACAACACTTATGGATTAGTATTGCTTTATGAATGAGATTATTACTAACTTTGACTCATACATAATCAGGCAGAAATTTTGCAATTAGGTCAATATCAAATTCACTTACTTTGTGACATTATGAATTAATTGATATACATATATATATATATAATTCTGCCTTTAATGGTGTGCTCACACAATCAAGAACTTGTCATTTATGTAACATCTTGCAGGTTGAATAAAGCACACGCTTGTTGGTTAAAACAGTTTTTCATTTGCAAGTCCTGTCATTCACCTGGGGGGACATGTCTGTAATTGTATTTGGGCCTTGCACACTTTTGCTTCCTCTAGGTTTTTTCACCTAGTTCTGAATATGATGTCTCTCCCCTTTACCAAAAAAAAAACTTAATAAAAAAAAAATTAAATAAAATAAAAATTCAAAAAAATTACAAAACTTAGAAAAATAAAAGGGGGGTTTCAAGTGAATTTAGAAAAAAAAGTTTTCCGAACGTTTGATTTGCATTTACTTAATGTACCTTTTCTCAGGATCTATAAAAATCATAGTTTTCATTTTTTTAAGATTCCTTTATGTTATTTCTTTAAGATTTGTATACAGGCCTACTTTACCACAGCCACTTTGATTTACTTTTTAAACAGTTAAGAAAAAAGTTATTTGTGTTCAAAAAATAGGCTAATTTTATTTAATATCCTATACCATTTCGTATTGTATTTATATTTGTTTTATATTCTATATAACAATTGTAATAATTAAAATTTTTCAAAATCCCTGTGTTAAACGTTTTAAACGTAGCGACAGTAATAATATGGAAATATTTCATACCATACCATGAGTAGTTGCTGAGGAAAGGTACATTGCAATTGTTAATATTAACATGGGCAACATTGGCAGTACCTAATCTCCATAAATCTTTTCGTCGAAAATTCGAATCTCTTCAAGTCCTAACATGTCTTACTTTTTTAAATTACTAGAGTGTAAAATAGGTAACACAACTAAAACGAGATTTTTGCACGCGCGCAGACATTTTTTCATTATAAAAGCGAGAAAACGTTGAGAAAGAAAGCTAAGATAAATATTTTAAATGGAGAATCGTATTTATGTATCAGGGGTATCGTCAGCCAATAAAAGGAAAGAAATATTTGGAAAATTTTGAAATTCCGTTAGGAGGAAGAATGACGAAGACTCAATGATAAGTGAAGTTGACAAAGGAGGATGTGTTAGGGAGATAGGTAACATGAGCAAATTCGTTGGAATTGTTTGAAAGAATAGAGGCAAGTTGAATTGGTTACATTATAAGAAAGGACTGCTAACAGAAATAAATACTAGAAGAAAAAATTAAAGGGAAAAGTGGTATAAAGAGAACGAAGAACATGTTGCGTACTGACGAATTTGGTGATGGGACGAAATTACAGAAACCTCAGAGTCTCAACAAGGAACGGACAGCGTGGATAAAATAGTTCAGCTGAACCCTGTCATTGGACAATGGTGATGATGATTAGTAACCTTCCTAAGTTGCACAACTCGCTTACTGTTTTAAACAGTAATTTCAGTTTTTCAGTTAATTTCAAAACTGAAAAATGAAAACTTTTCATTTTATGAAAAATTTTAAAAACCCAAATTAATCTACTATTCTTTCAGTAAAATGGCAATTTTAAAGCAGATAACCACACAATAAACACTAAACATTCCAAATTTCTTTATTAGCTTTTTTTATTAAATTTATAACCACAAAGCCTAAACGACAAATAATTTGATCTCCTAGCTTTTATCACAAACTAGCAGAATACCCGTGCTTCGCTACGGAGTTTCACGTTGTACGTAATGAAAATGTTAGTTTAATTAATAAAGTTCAATTAAAGTAGGCTTCTTAAAAATAAATAGCTGTTGCCCACAACTTCGTTCGCGTGGTCTTCAATTTAATGCGATAATATATTTAGAACAGAATCTATTCTATTGGGTTGCCATAGTAACCAGATCTAATAGTTTTTTAAGACCGCAAAGGACCCCCCCAGAGGATCGTATCGAAAAAAACACCTGTCCTATGTTGGTTCTCCCGTTGCGTAAAATATTTGTGCCAAGTTTGGTTGAAATCGGTCCAGTGGTTTAGGAGGAGATGTGGAAGACCCCAAAGAACCCCCCAAAGGACCCCATCGAAAAAAATACAGTAACCTTCGCGGGCGTGCGCAGAACAACTCACCGAAGTTTCATCGCAATCGGATGAATGGTATAGGAACGCATACGGAACAAACAAAGAAACACTCATTTTTATATATAAGATGTAAACTATACCACTTACTTGACATAAACCGTGATAGCTAAGCTAATGTACAACATATATGTATTAATTATACACATAAATGTTCCTCGATAGACACTCTATCTATTGGCGAAAACGTGAATAAAATCCGTTCAGTACTTCCTGAGATTAGCGATTTCAAACACAGAGAGAAAACGGACCGACTTTACGTTATACTATGTATATAGATGTATCACATCACAAAAAATTTATGAAATGAACATACACATATCTGATGACAATATATAGTTTTGTTTTTTGTAAACATAGTGTTACGACGGTCTTACGGACAATCGTAGGCCTATTGTACAGTGGGAACAAAATAACAGACACCAGTGAAGTCACTTTAATAAACTTTAATTAGTTACAAACAACAATTTGAAATCAACAAAGGAATGAGGCCCTATCATTCAATAATTGAAATTAAATTTGTCCACACGCAATAATAAATGTCACCTTTTACAGTTCTGTACTAATTAACGCTATAATCACTTTTTGATAATTCGCAACAAACACTTGATCCGCACTGAATATTCGCCAACTGTAACTAACTGCTGAGCTGGGCACTGAGGCTTGTATATCTCGCAGAAGCGGCGTGCCGACATAATTTGCATAGTTGGAAGTACTGGAACTATCTGGAGACTACGTTAGCGCACGACCTTGATACACACGTCACGCCAGGAACAGCCTTGAATGAGCCGGCAGCACGCGCTGGGCTAATCGGGAAACGTGTACAATGACGCTCTCGAATTTTCGAGCGTGACGTAGTTGTCGTAGCACTGACCCCCTCCTTA
This sequence comes from Magicicada septendecula, assembly GCA_034769895.1. Taxonomy (NCBI): domain Eukaryota; kingdom Metazoa; phylum Arthropoda; class Insecta; order Hemiptera; family Cicadidae; genus Magicicada; species Magicicada septendecula. The sequence goes on from CM068375.1 coordinate 105,186,982, forward strand.
AGTCTGTTCGTCACGAACTGGCAAACCGTCTCTGCAGTAATATTTGGCCAGGTCATTTAGGTAGTTAAGAAGAATAATTCTGGGGCACTACTCATTTCGGATGATCCGAACGTCAAGTTCCCAGGAAGGCGAACCTCCTACTGAACCACTAGTTTTGCTGGTATCATGGTGGTTGTGTGTGTCGTGTACTGGTGACTTAGACGCCTTTAGCCATAATGGTATACACTGGTCGAAGTCTGTTTGTTTCTCGCCAGCAACCTCTTACATAATCCCATCTTCAGCAACCTCTCCCCCGGGCGTCCCTTTAACTCAGGAACAAGAAAGAGCCTTTCGTCGACGACCATAGTTTTCCAATCACTTTTTCGTCGTTATAAAAATTCGTACTTCCTCTGCTATTTCGACTTCTATTTCCGCATACAAAGCTAGGGTTCCTCTTCTGCACACCCGTTGACCTTTTGATCTAGCAGTCATCTAATTCGACTAGCTTGATCGAATGGTTGCTAACCCTGTCATTTTAGCCAAGTAAAGTTTTTGTGTGGCGCTTGTTTACTTATTAGTGTAGGTATAGTCTAAGGATTTCGATCCTAGTTTTGGTTTAATATTATAAATGTAATTTTGTTTCTAGTGTAATAATTTTTTTTAAGTACACGTACTGTAAGCGTTCGATGTGAAGTTTCGTGTAAAATTTTAAAGAGGTCTTGTCAATTTAACAACACCTTGTTAACTTGGAAGGGATTGACGGCATAAAACTAACACTGCTCTAACCTGTTCTAACACTGCTTCAGGAAAATATGTAAATTACTTAAAGAGTCTTACACTGTGTTAGTATCAAGACACTTTTTTGATCTCTGTGAAAGCTGTAACATAACAAAATTATCACACTAAACATTTGAATTAATGTTACATGAATAAAAGAGAAAGTTCCATAGTGAGTGAGAAGAATAAATTGTTTAAGGATTACCCTAGAAACTGTATAATTAAGTCTATAAAATGTTAATAAAAATGGAAGATAATAAAGAAAACCATTAATTAAAATAACCTACTATGAAAAAACCAGTTAAACCAGCAGTATACCCAGTAGATTGGGGAAGCAGTACAAAAAGGGAAGGACCATAAAAAAGGAAATAATCTGTCATGAAACCATTTTAATAAGGAAACTACTAAGGTGATATTTGAAGAAGGGACGAAACATATCAAGATTCCAACAGAGACCAGAACCAGGAAGAGATATGCCAAAACAAAATGTTAATCATATATTAAATACCATGAGACAAAATTGAAACCGATATAGGTAAACCCCAAACAAGTTACAAGATACAATACTATAAAAACAAATTGTATATTAGTTGTAAGTGTAACATGTCAAAAAATATACCAAAAGAGACTACCATAGAGTAGAACTCACTAAAAGGACTACCAGAGTGTAGAATACAATAAAGTGAAGTGAGATAACAAAATTAAGGAACTACAGAGTGTACAGTGAGAAACATAGTTAAAAAATCTATGAAAAAATCTTCAATGAGGTTTAAGTATTATAAAAAGACTACCATGAGTGTAGAATAATAATAATAAAACCATTGAAATGAAAGACGGTCTAAGGACTGACAACATTACTAGTAATAAGAGTTTTAAATTAGATATAAGAAGGACTATTACATATAAAATGTTTTCTTTAATTATAACTAAATAAATGGTGAGGACAAAAATACCAAAGGACAGTTCATAACTGAAGGTATGCCTAATATTAAGATGTTTATTATTTATTATTAATTAAATAATATTTTAGATGTAAGGTGTAAATAGATACACGAGGTTTTTTTTTATCACAGTTAAAGTGTTTTCATAAGAATAATACATACACAAGACAGTTAGTGACTGACAGTGTTACTAGTAATAGGAGTTTTTTATGTTTTCTAATTAAATTAGGTGATATATGGAAAATAGTTGATAATAAGATGTTTTTGTTAAAATTAGGCATAAGATGTTCATGTTATGGTTCAATGATGTTATTAGTATAAAGAAAGTTTAGTAGATACAAGATATTCTATTGTAATTAAAATCATGTCATTTAATTTTCCATTGTGTAAGTCAGAGAGGCAAGTAGGGCATAAAAATGTAATAGTTTTATTCAAATCAGTAAACCATGTATAATGTACAAACAGACCCACCAAGACACTATGTTTGTAAACACAGAATGGCCTATAAACCAAAAAAACTATCTATCAAAGAATTAATCTATGTAATAGGAATAGAATTCAATACATACAATACAGAAATTGAAAATATAATTAATACAGATACAGTTAATAGCAAATAGAATGACAAAAGAAAGAAAACTAACTTCTTTTGGAAACAGTCAAAAATAGGCTTATGATAGTAATCAAATCAGACTAAACAGCAAATTAATCAATATTGAAATGTTTTAATAACCAAATTATTAACAACAAAGTAATTACGGAGTTACTAGGTATATTCCATGGAAATATTATACCGAAAAAACAAATAAAAACCTTTAAAACACTGAATTTGTACAAAATATGGGACATGCAATTATTATGCAAAATTGTAATTTTTGGGCTTAAATGAGTTTGAAACAAACCCAGCTATATATCAAAAGATGTAAAATTAAATAATCAATATTACTGAATAGTTAGATTCATGTAAAATTAAGAAATATTGGAAATACAGTAAAAAATAAGAAAACTTGTTATGTATAGTTAGATAGTGAAACAAGTCTTAGACAGATATTTTATAATTAAACAATATGAAGAGGAAAAAGACATACCACAAATTGCCCTAAAACGACGACGTTGCGTCGTTTAGTCTATTGTTAATCGCAAAGCTGAACAGTTGAAAAATGTTTTAGTGGAGTTTTGGAAAACTAAATAATTTATATTAAAACCAAGTGTGGTTATGTGGCGTGTAACGGAGATGAACTAACAAGTGAAATAACATTATTTATCTATGTCTAACACTTCACAAGTTTCCAAAAACACAGAATAACACCATAAAACTTAACGCCAGAAATCGACAGCCATTTTGATCAATTTTTGGAACAAATTCACAAAACCAACACGCATATTTGAACACTACACTACACAAGAGATCCATCCAGAATTCGACATCGCAGACGACGAGGGGACATTCAACACTATATTTTGGAACAACACCACTTCGCAGGAAAAGGGAACATCGTTTTATTTCTGTGGGAGAAGATCTTCAATTCCAACGGCGTCATAGCAGATTAAAACCAAGCAGACGGCGGCCATTGCTGAATTTCTCACATAGACGGTGCAGTGCTACCTGGAGCAGAGTGACGTCATTTCTTCGACTTGGTTCGAATTTTAAATAATTTCTTTCTAATTGACAATTGTAATAATAATTCTGTTCTATTTCAGATGTTAACATTTAGTTTAAGAATACCTGTTAAATGTATCTTGTTCCTTGCCCTCTGACCATTTCGACTCGTTAAAAGAACCATAAATTTAAACTTGTAAAAAATATATTTGATAATCTTTCTCACTGCCGACTGTGGCGAATGTTAGCCAGTGCCTGGGACGTGCGCAGTTTCACTGGCGCACAATTTTGAATGAATAAACGCAAATCAGTATTCAGTTACCAGCATTGTTTTTATTTCTACTATTAATGTTATTATTATTTTTTATTAAGCAAAAACATAATTCACATTGAGAGAATAGATATAGGAGGAATTTACAAACTTAAATAATTAATTAATTATCAATTAATTAAATTAAATTATTCAGTCAAATTCGATACAAGCACAAGAAAAAATATTTGCAAAATTTTTAAAGTTTGATGTATTTATTATTTATCAATCAAACACACCTAATTATAACATATTCTTATCATCAATATCTTTATATTTTGTTTATTATTACACTTGAAATTATATTACAATTTGACTAGCCTAACAGTGGGACTTTAAGGAGTCAGACTAACCCAGTGATAAACAAAATATCAGTACGTATCAACACATATCTCTCTATATATATTTCAATTTCAATTATATTTTTATTTTTATATTTGTAATATTTCTATTAATATTACAAATTGGCGTTTCCAAAGAAGAAGCTTATTAAAACAAACGTTCATCAATTATAGATATCATACCAATAAAATTATTATTTTATTTTTATTTTTATCTGTAATATTTGCATTAATATTACAAATTGGCGTCCAACTTAAGGGGCTTTAAATAGGAGATAATAGTGTTATAAAATAAGGACGATTGTCCAATTTCCTATTTTTAGCTTGGCAACGATCAACAGGTCGGAAGAGGGAGCGAGATGCACAGGAGAGCTACATCAAGAAAAAGGGCTATGGAGGCCGAGCAGGAGATAAACATGGAGGATAAAGAAGCGACACCAGTGGAAGATGTGGAGTTAATGTTACCGCCAGCAGAACCAAATAAGCCGGCACCACAGAAGGAACAGCCGGAGGAATCCACCGCAAAGGAAAATACAAAACTTGATCAAATGATGGAGATGTTACTCCGAGAATTTAAAACGACCAAAGAAGAATTGGGTAATAAAATCGGAGATACCAACAAGAAAATCGAAGAAAATAGTAAGGAAATGAAGAACGATAACCTACGATTGAAGGAGGAATTAAGAGAAAGCAGCAAGAAGATGGAGGAGGAAATGAAGAATGATAACCAACGATTGAAGGAGGAATTAAGAGAAAGCAGCAAGAAGATGGAGGAGGAAATGAAGAATGATAACCAACGATTGAAGGAAGAGTTGGGCAATAAAATTGGAGATACTAGCAAGAAGATGGAGGAGAAGATGGAAGCAAACAGTAAGAAGATAGAAGAGAAGATGGAAGAAAATATTCAGAAAATTGAGGAGAAAATGGAGGAAATAAAGACTGACAATAAACAGTCGAAAGAGGAATTGACCCAGATAAGCCAAAAATTGGAAGAAACTAACAAGAGGATGGAAGAAACAAATCAGAAAATGGAAAGCAATAGTCAGCAATTGAGGGAAGAATTGAAGGAGACAAACCAAGAGAACATGAACCGGTTAGACGGAAGAATGGAAATATTGAAGGAAGAATTGAGCCAGAAGATAGCTGAAAACAATGAGACAATCAGCAAGAAAGTAGAAGAGGAAATAACGGTAATCGAACAAAGGGTTACCAGAGCTGACGAAAAATGGAGTCAAACCGAACAAGAAGTACGGAGTATCAGAACAGAAATAAATACGAAGGTTAACACCATTGAAGAAACGACTAGGAAGACGTTGGAGGAAAAACTAAAGGAAACACGAGAAGACTGGGAGCGAGTGCAGGACCGATTTACAGAAAAATGTGACGGCATAGAAGCTGCTGTGACCAGTATCAACAGTCAGGTACGACAGAACCAGACAGATATAGACTTATTCCATAGTCGACCGACAACTATTACCAGTTGTCCCAATAATGAAAATCGTGAAGGGATTAACTTCAGGTTTTATAAAAATAAACCGATGGAATTCCTAGCAAGAATCGAGGAATACTTTGCCAAACACAGAGGTAATCGCTGGAGGGAGAACAAAGAGGTGCTGGACGAATCGTTCAAGGAAATAGCAGACAATTGGTGGATGGCCATAAGAGACGAGGTAACCGACTATCAACAATTCAGAAGGCTATTCAAAGCCAAATATTTGTCGGAATCAACGCAAAATATCGCCAGAGACGGGATATGCCATGGGAAGTACAACCCATATGGAAACCAAACTTTAACGGCGTACTTTTTAGGAAAGGTGTGCGTGGCCAAACATCTAGAGCCCCGAATACCGGAAGAATGCCTGGTCAGCAAACTCTCATACCACTACGAGGAGGATATTATCAGAGCCAGACGAAATAGTCAAATAAAAACGGTGCAAGCCATGACCGAGCTTTTAGAGATGTACGAGCACGAAGACTATTACCGTCAAAGTCGCAGGAGGTATGAAAAGCCGGAACCAAGGAATAACAACAATAATTTGAATAGTAATAATAATCGGCAGAATGTGGGTAATAATAATAATTATAATCCCACAAATCGGAATAATGCCGAGTACAATTATAACCCTAGAAATAACAATAATTTGCCGAGGCTTAACCATAATAATAATAATAGTAATATTCCTCGTATGAATAATAATAATAACAACAACCACAACAACAATAATAATAATAATAATAGCCGTCCCCAAAATAACAACGGTTATTATAATCATAATAGTAACTATGTTCAAAATGGTCAGAGGAACCCCAACCTTTCTAATAATAGTAATTATCATGGTAATTATAACCGAAATTACCCAAGTGGAGGTAACCACAATTACAGGGCATATCGACCTAATGTTAATTACATCCGAGCAGAAGGCAGTGGACACAGAAGATACCAGCCTCAAAGAAGGAGCCGATACTACGAGTACGAGACTTTCCAAGGGAGCCAGGGAAGTAATCGGTACAGAGAGTACGAGCCCAGACGTAGTTCCAGCTTGGATAATCAGCGCAGACTACCTGTAACAGAAGCCCAACCAGACGATCGAGCAGAACCAAACGAAACAGCCTTAGGACTTCAAGCTGACGCTTCCAACGGCCTGATCCGTAATGAAGCGGAACATTTAAACGAACGGAGGCAGTAATAAAACCCAATGACCCTTTACTGCTCCAATCTGCTGGGTTTAATCAAGTAGGTATGAATGTGAAGAAAAACAGAAAAAATTTTACCATAATATACAGCAATTATTGGAAGGATATCCGTAAGGATCTACTAGAAGAATCCAGCGGAGAGGGTACTGCGAGAGGTCGGAAGAATATTACGAACTTATTGCTATAACCAACAAAAGAAGTGGCAAGAATATTTATTAGCGACTGAAGAATTCCTTAATTTGTCATATCACACCGCTATTGGTACCACGCCATACACGGCAATGTTTGAAAGACCACCTCCGAGAGAAATACAAGACATAATAGAGTTCCCCAGGAGTCAAGAATACAAATTCAATCGAATTAGATTCTACAATAAATTGGCTGAAGACCAGGAAAGGCGCAAGAACAAATATCAAAAGGCTGTTAAGAAGATAATAAGATATGAAGTCGGAGAAAAGGTACTGCTAAAAAACAGGGAATTACCCAGTACTTTGGAAGGCATTACCAGAAAGTTATTACTGCTGTATACCGGCCCATACCTGATTATTAAAAACAATAATAATAATACATATGTACTAAAGGATATCATTTCGAATAAAGTAAAAGGAACTTATAATCAGTTATCCATTAAAAAATATTTGGAGGACTCATAGTTGTGAGTTAAAACTATTATGAAGAAATTGTGAATTTTGATAAGAAAATAAAATTACAAAATTCAAAAATATAGTAAGAACATCTTACACCAAGTATCAGAAAGAATATTGTGAACGAAATAAGAATTTTGATAAATAGATAATTACCAAATTCAAAAATGAGTAAGTACAACTTACACCAAATATCTGAAAGAACATTGTGAACAAAATAAGAATTTTGATAAGAATATAATTACAAAAATTCAAAAATCAGTAAGCACAACTTACACAAAACATTTAAAGGATTATTGTGAATAAATAAAAGGAATTTTGAACATAATAAGCTTCAAAATTCAAAAGCAATAGTAAGTACAAGCTACACAAATATTCAAAGACTATTATGCAAGTAAAAAGAATTTGGATGCAGATAATAATTGTCCAAATTCAAAATAATTAGTAAGTACCACTTACACAAACATTCAAAGACTATTATGAATGCAAAAAGAATTTTGAGGAATAATAATTTCAAAATTCAAAACGCTAATAAGTACAACTTATACCAAAATATTTGAAAAACAACTATGAATAAGAAAGAATGTAGTTGAATAAAAATGTCTAAAATTAAAAGACAGTAAACTCACATCATTACTCATACAAATGATGGGAAATAACTCTGAAATATGAAAAAAGATTTTGTAAGAAAGAGATACAAAATTCTAAGAGAGAAAGGAAACCAGAATGTCATATGACTTAATCGAACAAATTAACCAAACTCACAAAGAAAATAATTTAATAAAAATGGAACAGTGAAGAAGGACCAGCTCACTAAAGACCAAATAGTGAGACCAGAAACCAAAAAAAAAAACCTGATACTAATAATGATAATGCTGTTACAACAACCACTGTTATAGTGAAAGTGATAAAGAATTAATTCATGTTATACCATGAGCAATAAAAATAACTCAATGGATACCAGATGGTAGAAAGAGTAAATATAAATACTACTTACTATGTAAACATGATGAAATGTATATGATACCACATACCTAAACCACCTAATATGGAATAAGCTTTAAGAGAGAAGAAGAGTCAAGTGTATAAAAGTATTAATTAATATAACGTATTATGAAGTGAAGAATCTAAAGATGTTTATTTTAGTCAAAAATGACTACTTTTACTGTTTATTTATTTTTATGACTGGATGTAGAAAATGCCATCAGTCTTATGTGTTGAGCAGAGATGATAATACCTCTGGACTCAATTGAAGTATTGGACAGCAGGGATTGAAGCCAAAAGTGCCACTCTGAACTGTTCCAATTAATTTGTTAGGGAATGTTAGGGAGTAAACATACTGGTGAGGAAGCACCAAATAAGAAGGAATATAAAATGATAATGTTATACACAAGATTGAAGATCACTTATCAATGAAAAAAGAAACTAATGAAGGAGATACACATCAGCTGAGAGGAAGCAATGGTGGAAAAGGAAGGTATATAAAGTGAAAACATGTAATCACGGAGAAAATGTAAATACAAAAGAATTAGTAGTAATTATTTCATCCATACAGAGTATGATCTGAACTAATCACTTTTACAGGAGAGCATATGTAACATAACAAAATTATCACACTAAACATTTGAATTAATGTTACATGAATAAAAGAGAAAGTTCCATAGTGAGTGAGAAGAATAAATTGTTTAAGGATTACCCTAGAAACTGTATAATTAAGTCTATAAAATGTTAATAAAAATGGAAGATAATAAAGAAAACCATTAATTAAAATAACCTACTATGAAAAAACCAGTTAAACCAGCAGTATACCCAGTAGATTGGGGAAGCAGTACAAAAAGGGAAGGACCATAAAAAAGGAAATAATCTGTCATGAAACCATTTTAATAAGGAAACTACTAAGGTGATATTTGAAGAAGGGACGAAACATATCAAGATTCCAACAGAGACCAGAACCAGGAAGAGATATGCCAAAACAAAATGTTAATCATATATTAAATACCATGAGACAAAATTGAAACCGATATAGGTAAACCCCAAACAAGTTACAAGATACAATACTATAAAAACAAATTGTATATTAGTTGTAAGTGTAACATGTCAAAAAATATACCAAAAGAGACTACCATAGAGTAGAACTCACTAAAAGGACTACCAGAGTGTAGAATACAATAAAGTGAAGTGAGATAACAAAATTAAGGAACTACAGAGTGTACAGTGAGAAACATAGTTAAAAAATCTATGAAAAAATCTTCAATGAGGTTTAAGTATTATAAAAAGACTACCATGAGTGTAGAATAATAATAATAAAACCATTGAAATGAAAGACGGTCTAAGGACTGACAACATTACTAGTAATAAGAGTTTTAAATTAGATATAAGAAGGACTATTACATATAAAATGTTTTCTTTAATTATAACTAAATAAATGGTGAGGACAAAAATACCAAAGGACAGTTCATAACTGAAGGTATGCCTAATATTAAGATGTTTATTATTTATTATTAATTAAATAATATTTTAGATGTAAGGTGTAAATAGATACACGAGGTTTTTTTTTATCACAGTTAAAGTGTTTTCATAAGAATAATACATACACAAGACAGTTAGTGACTGACAGTGTTACTAGTAATAGGAGTTTTTTATGTTTTCTAATTAAATTAGGTGATATATGGAAAATAGTTGATAATAAGATGTTTTTGTTAAAATTAGGTGATATATGGAAAACAGTTGATAATAAGATGTTTTTGTTAAAATTAGGCATAAGATGTTCATGTTATGGTTCAATGATGTTATTAGTATAAAGAAAGTTTAGTAGATACAAGATATTCTATTGTAATTAAAATCATGTCATTTAATTTTCCATTGTGTAAGTCAGAGAGGCAAGTAGGGCATAAAAATGTAATAGTTTTATTCAAATCAGTAAACCATGTATAATGTACAAACAGACCCACCAAGACACTATGTTTGTAAACACAGAATGGCCTATAAACCAAAAAAACTATCTATCAAAGAATTAATCTATGTAATAGGAATAGAATTCAATACATACAATACAGAAATTGAAAATATAATTAATACAGATACAGTTAATAGCAAATAGAATGACAAAAGAAAGAAAACTAACTTCTTTTGGAAACAGTCAAAAATAGGCTTATGATAGTAATCAAATCAGACTAAACAGCAAATTAATCAATATTGAAATGTTTTAATAACCAAATTATTAACAACAAAGTAATTACGGAGTTACTAGGTATATTCCATGGAAATATTATACCGAAAAAACAAATAAAAACCTTTAAAACACTGAATTTGTACAAAATATGGGACATGCAATTATTATGCAAAATTGTAATTTTTGGGCTTAAATGAGTTTGAAACAAACCCAGCTATATATCAAAAGATGTAAAATTAAATAATCAATATTACTGAATAGTTAGATTCATGTAAAATTAAGAAATATTGGAAATACAGTAAAAAATAAGAAAACTTGTTATGTATAGTTAGATAGTGAAACAAGTCTTAGACAGATATTTTATAATTAAACAATATGAAGAGGAAAAAGACATACCACAAATTGCCCTAAAACGACGACGTTGCGTCGTTTAGTCTATTGTTAATCGCAAAGCTGAACAGTTGAAAAATGTTTTAGTGGAGTTTTGGAAAACTAAATAATTTATATTAAAACCAAGTGTGGTTATGTGGCGTGTAACGGAGATGAACTAACAAGTGAAATAACATTATTTATCTATGTCTAACACTTCACAAGTTTCCAAAAACACAGAATAACACCATAAAACTTAACGCCAGAAATCGACAGCCATTTTGATCAATTTTTGGAACAAATTCACAAAACCAACACGCATATTTGAACACTACACTACACAAGAGATCCATCCAGAATTCGACATCGCAGACGACGAGGGGACATTCAACACTATATTTTGGAACAACACCACTTCGCAGGAAAAGGGAACATCGTTTTATTTCTGTGGGAGAAGATCTTCAATTCCAACGGCGTCATAGCAGATTAAAACCAAGCAGACGGCGGCCATTGCTGAATTTCTCACATAGACGGTGCAGTGCTACCTGGAGCAGAGTGACGTCATTTCTTCGACTTGGTTCGAATTTTAAATAATTTCTTTCTAATTGACAATTGTAATAATAATTCTGTTCTATTTCAGATGTTAACATTTAGTTTAAGAATACCTGTTAAATGTATCTTGTTCCTTGCCCTCTGACCATTTCGACTCGTTAAAAGAACCATAAATTTAAACTTGTAAAAAATATATTTGATAATCTTTCTCACTGCCGACTGTGGCGAATGTTAGCCAGTGCCTGGGACATGCGCAGTTTGACTGGCGCACAATTTTGAATGAATAAACGCAAATCAGTATTCAGTTACCAGCATTGTTTTTATTTCTACTATTAATGTTATTATTATTTTTTATTAAGCAAAAACATAATTCACATTGAGAGAATAGATATAGGAGGAATTTACAAACTCAAATAATTAATTAATTATCAATTAATTAAATTAAATTATTCAGTCAAATTCGATACAAGCACAAGAAAAAATATTTGCAAAATTTTTAAAGTTTGATGTATTTATTATTTATCAATCAAACACACCTAATTATAACATATTCTTATCATCAATATCTTTATATTTTGTTTATTATTACACTTGAAATTATATTACAATTTGACTAGCCTAACAGTGGGACTTTAAGGAGTCAGACTAACCCAGTGATAAACAAAATATCAGTACGTATCAACACATATCTCTCTATATATATTTCAATTATATTTTTATTTTTATATTTGTAATATTTCTATTAATATTACAAATTGGCGTTTCCAAAGAAGGAGCTTATTAAAACAAACGTTCATCAATTATATATATCATACCAATCAATTTTAAGTTTTATTTTTATTTATATTTGTAATATTTTTATTTATATTACAAAGCAAACAAAATATTTTTACGGCTGGTACGTATGATTAACGTTTTATATTTGCTAAATGAAATGAGTACATAGACGTCTACGTATATCTTAGTATACGCTTACACACACACACACACACACACACACACACACACACACACACACACACACACACACACACACACACACACACACACACACACACACACACACACACACACACACACACACACACACACACACACACATGATCTCTCTCTCTCTCTCTCTCTCTCTCTCTCTCTCTCTCTCTCTCTCTCTCTCTCTCTCTCTCTCTCTCTCTCTCTCAGTCACACATTCGCGGTTAAAGTCAAAACGATTACTTAAACCAACCAGTTCTTAAGTTTTCTGATTAAACATTACTACGAAATTTTTGACTTACTTCTGAACGTCTGTACATATCCAATGATTTTATCCACCAATTTGTGGCAGTAATTAAAAAATGTTTGTAGTAGTAGATACCTATGAAGTTACACGAACTACAGTGTATCGCGGGCGAACCCCCTCCCCCAAACAAAATAATAATAATGAAGCGAATAGAACCACGTAGAATAACCGAGAGCGTCCTCGAATCGCTCCGCCAAGTGTTGCACGTATTGTCTTAGTCAAGGACACGTTCCAGAGTACCTTCAAGTACCTTCCAGAGTACTCTACAGAACACTTGGATACGCATTAAGTGGCGTGCACTTTGAGGATGGAAAATTTCTAGAAAGTGTGCGCTACCTACAAAAAGCCATAACAGCCGGCTTGTCAGTTCAGTGGTGTTGAACGATTTCTTTAGCGCGGATCGAGTGTTTGAAGCGAAGTGTTGTGTTATAATTGAATTGTTTATTTATGAAAGGGCTCTTGTCGCTTAAAGTAAATTTATGGTAAACTGAAAAAAAACGGTTTATTTTGAAAATGTGTAGAATTTTCAATACCCTATTGGCATAATTCTATTTTATTATGCCTCACACGAATTGTAAATTGCAACAAAACACAGGATGATGATCTAGAATAAGAATATCAGAGCATGCATGACAGACATTAGCATGTTTTAGATTGATTTATGCATTTTTTGTCAATTAGCAATACGTTTTGTATTTAGTAATGGATAAGGACTTGTAGTATCCCAAATTCTGTGTAAATTTTTGCTCTATAATGCAATGTACTTTGTGAATATGTGTGGTTAACCTTTGTATTAAAACTTCAGCGTTTGTTATCCGATCGGCATGAGACTTGGACATTGAAATATTTATGAAAATAGCTACATTTTCTATATACTCTGTTGCTCTCAGCTTCTGTTGAAATGTGTTTATTTTATTAATTGAAAACTCAACTTTTCACACATGTCAATTGAAGAGTAATAAAAATTCTAGATAAAATTTAAGCAGGCTCTCGCAGATTTATAGATATAAGTAATATATCTCTTTGGATGCATAATGGCTCACTTTCAAGGGGAACGATTTAGTATGTTCTTTAACTTTGTCGGTATAATCTTTTAGAAAAGTCTTACGGTGTTGTTGCTGATTCCATAACTCTGGAGGTGACGCGCATTTTAAGAGAAGTTCTTTAAGTCTTCTTATTTTTTTCTCCCCAATACTATGTAAACTTATAAATGCTTTCTTAAAAACTTGAATTAGTCTTTCCCCAACTAAAACATGACATGTAAATGAACTTTTGTGATCAATAAAATGACTGAGTCGTCTAGTTTGGCGTCCTTCAAGTTCTCTGATTCTTGAATTTCTCAGTTTTACTGCATGAACTTTACTTAATAACTGAAGAAAATATATTGTTCATCTTTGGTTCATCTTTCAACTACTTTTGAGAATTTCTATCTAGGCTTCTACAATGTCAATCAAGTTGTACGAGCTTCTACAACCTTCCCTTTATAGCTGACTTATTCACCACCTTGTATTCTTCTTTTTAATTCTGTAACTTTGTAAGTTTGCAGGCTCCAAACACTCTTCTTTCGCTTTAAATGATGTTCACTTTCGACTTTATTAACACTTTACTTTCCGTGTCTGATATTATTGTTGTACACTGGAGCACTTAAAACACAATACTAAAGGACAAACAATATTTAAATTAACTTTTCAAAAGACATTTAGTTGTAATAAATAAACTCTCATGAACTTCAGACAAATTAACCTCAACCTTAAACTAAAAAGCTTGCTTTATTCAACAACTAACAGCTGACTGACAGTTCTGGCAAAAGACGTTTACTTATAAAAGGCCTCTTTTCCATGACATGAGGCCATTCATAAATAAACAAACATTTCAGTAGACTATATCTCCGTAACTAGGAATGATACAAGACGTCTAAACTACTAAACTAAACAATGTATGGATGGATGGAGAATCGATTTCCAAAAAAAAAAAGTCAAATTAAAAGAAAAAAGGAAATGAAGCCTTTCATAAATAAACGATTCAATTACTGCGCAATCTTTATAGTTGACATTATTATTGCGTGTGGACAATGTGGTCTACAATTGTTGTAACAGACTATCTTGTTGATTACAAATTATTAATTGTAATAATTACAGCTGGTTATTAGTGATTTTATTGGTGTCTTATATTTTGTATGGCACTGTACCATACGATGATCGAAGGAGACCGTCGTAGCAATAATAATAATTCCTTAATTTCGTAGTGACAATCAATCAATGACTTTTAACGAAAAAGGGTTTTCAAGACTTGAATACACATGCGCGCGCATGCTCACATACACAATCACATTCACTCAACTAATTGATCTATTGGTTTGATATTTCCTCTTGTATCCGTACACAGGTACTGATGATGACAATAAGTATTTTCGAAACGCCGACACAAATAATTTAAAATTTGTGTTATACTTAGATCCTTGCAAACCCTTCATCGTTAAAACTAATAATAATAACGTCTTTGTACCGAAAGACACCCTCAAAATATGACATCGTGAGTCATTACAGTATGCAGCACGGTATAGTGATACGAACGGACACACTAGATTCTGAGAACAAGGAGGCATTTTAGAATGGAAAACAATAACTGAGAAGGAACAAGTATGCGAATTTATCGTCTCTTGTTCTAAAGATAATCATAAATCGAATAGCACGTCCAAAACGATGTTTACAAGTCACCGCGATGGAGAGTTTAAAGCAAAAGGAAACTTGTACAACACATTAAACTAGCCGGTAGCAACAAAACTGAGGTTACTGTCCGGCCAAATTTGTTGCCATGTTTTTTCCACGAGGAACTATAACAATTTAGTACTGTAAAATCATGTCAACTACACTGTAGGCTTAGGGCGCATGAGACAATCAGCGACGGAAAAGAATGATATTGGGCTACAAATTACAATAAAAGTTACCTTTGATAGGATACTAGACACTGTAACATTCTCTATAAGTAATAAGGACTTGAGATGCAAAGATTTTCTCTCAAGAAAAGGTCTCTTTAACATTGAACATCAGTATAATTTCAAATGGGAAGGTATTAGGCACAACAATGACGCTACTATTGTAGAACCGTGGATCAAAGAAATGGAAACAGCCGGTGAGGTAGTGCGTTGTTATAGACCTTAAGTCGTAGTGGTAGAAACACACTTCCGATTTAGTTCTGAAGATTTTGTTTTGATAATGGATGAAGCACAAAAAGACATGTTTAAGCAGTATGGTAACAAAAAAATTTTCTTCGAACTTCTATAACGCACATACTGTCTGCTACTTAGACTTAGCTCACACACTTGTGTGTGTATTTGTCCTAACGGGGTTTTTACCAGCATGTAATCATCCTGCGTTCTGATTGGTCATCGTTTTTGTTATCGTCTGCCACTGCCGAAAGGTCAGTTCTGTGTTTATAGATGATAAATATATTCAAGCAATAAGAATTTCTGGATGAATAACCTTATATGGAATAATAAATACCTCACACAAAGCAAAAACTATAATTTACAAAAGCCCAATACGTCCAGTAATACCCTCTGCATGAGAGACCAAGGCAGATACAGCAACAGCTCAAAGAAAATGACAAACTATAGAAATGTGTATATTACGGAGGGTACTAGGAAAGACAAGGTACGATAGGTTGCTAAACAATAATATAAGAGAAACGTGTACCGTTACAGATATTAATTCTTGTACAGCGGAAAGAAGAAGGATATAGAATGAGCACATATCAAGAATGGATGACACAAGGCTAGTGAAAAAGGCAAGAAATAGCCAACCAAACATCAAGAAGAGCATTGGTCGGCCAATGAAGAGCTGGAGTGACAGCATGTAAGACCGTTGTTATAGAACAGGACAGAGTCCTAACAAGGAAGTTCAAGAAGATGAAAGAGATTTTGTTTCAGCGTTTTTTCCTCCGAAAACAAAAATAATTAATTTCAATCAAATTGCAGGTAAATACAAAGCCGATCTGCGAAGTTAGTGCACAGGTAAAGAGGAATTTTACCAAAAACTTGTTGGCGCAATACGAGACTATCATATTAAAACCAACATTGCGGATACAAATGCTAAACTAAAACTGGCAGAACAGTGGTATATAAAGAAATTTTTTCAATAAACGTATATTTCGTATACCAATGAAATATGATTTATTGTGGCTATATAGCAAAAAGTTTCATTTGGAGTCTTATTGAAATTGTTTGTTTCTGGAGAACTTATAAAGCTTTAATTTTTAATATAATTTATAATATGGTATAAATTCATTCTAGCTATATTATGTTTTATTACTTATCTTGGTGCATGAAATACTTAAATTGATATTTTTACAATCAATATTCATTTTAATACTAAATTCTGTATCCGCTATACACACAGGCAAAACCCGGCTGGGATAAAAATAAATGGCATACACATACATGCAAGGGGTGAGGTGGAAGGGGTAGACGAGAGACATCGGCAGTCGAACACTAACGTAGTTACCCGATTGGTTTCACAGTTTAAATCTTTAGACTCAAGTATGTAAATAGGCTCCATATCACAGTCGAGCCAAATGCTCCAATAGACCCACATCGTATCTTAAACTTCCGTGCACAATCCGTGCTCCCCTCCACCGGTTAGAAGTCAGGCACACTTCACTTCTTACGATTTACTTTGCGAGCTAAAGTAAAGCGCTTGTTTTATTACTAAATTCTTTTTAATGTTTATTTCTTTTCACTCTTTTAATATTTTGTAAATTTAATTTATACAAAGGTTAAAAACATACAAACACTTGGTATGTTTTACAGTATATTATTTATCTCTGACAGCTGTTTCTGCTTATTAAGCTATTCTCAAAGAGATCATAGAAACAACTAAACAAAAAAGTGAGGGTGGTGAACGTGTGTTTTGGGGGTGTATCCGGATATGTGTGTGGGATGTGTATGCTGGAGGGGGTGGAGAAGCTATTAAGGGAAGGTCACGTGTTTGTAAAAACTAATTAGGCTATAATCGGAAGGCAAAATATAAAATTTAAGTAAAATAAATAACAACTTTTAATAAAGAGGATACACAGAATTCAGTTTGTTCATTTGTTAAATTGTTGTTACTTTTGAATGCTTTTGTAATTTATAGAATTTCTAATAAATCCATTTTGTTACCTTTTTGTATGTTGTGCAGTAGTGTTATGTTATTTGTAGCTATGAAGTGATTGTGATGTAAACAAGGATCTGTAAAACCTGTATTGGTTGTATTTGTTAAAATCCATTTCTTATGTTCAGAAATTCGATGTTTCAGAGCATGTTCACATTCTATGGTATTTTTAGCATCGCATTCTGCACAGTGTATTTTATAAACTCCATTTGTCTCTAGTACGTTTGATTTGTCTTTATGGTTTACTAGTACTGTATGTATTAGCATGGTATCAGTAAACAAACGTAGTCTTTTTTCATTACTACTAAACAATAAGGAAATGCCATAAATTAATCCCATAAATTTTGTCGGTTAAATAAAGATTTCTCTTCATAATACAAACTGTAATTCCAAATGAAATAATTGTGAAACTGGGTTACAATATATTTTGTTTTGTTAGAGATAAGAAAAAAATCATTTACTCCACGAACGGTTGATATTCCATTTTAAATGTAAATATGCAGTTTGGGTAGGATTGTGCGGTTAGCGTTCTCCTGGGAGTCGTGTATTGCGGTTTGCACTGTACCATATTTTAGAATTTAATTTGTCCTCTGCAGACACCTGTTTCTATAATCCGTGTACGTTTGCTTGCTATCATGAATATTGCCGTTCCGAATAAAAGACCGCAATATTTTTTCCCACTAAATACGGTGTGTTTTTATTATTTACAAAACGAAATTATTATTATTATTTGTTTGCTGTTTTAATAATAAAAGGAAATAATGATGGAAAACATAGAAAACTGCAGGGTCATTATGGAAGTAGCATTAATGGGAAGGCCGTTCAGAAAAGAAGTGAAATCAAAATTGGAAGAGCACATTAAATAAAACATATTTAAAACTATATTTGCAGCTAACTTTATGTATGTATGAAACTACCTAATTTTAAGTTTCTTTGCTTAAAATAAATGTCAAATTCTTAGCATACGCATGTGGGAAAATTGGTTAATACGTGTAGAGCACCGTATCTTTTCAGTTCTAGTGAATTGTTCATCCTTTTATGAATATTAAATGAAAGCATTAAATAATGCTTTTAATTGTAACATCTAAAAGCATACTTTAAACATTTTCTTTCACAACTGGAATGTAAAATTTCTAATTTATCTTTCTGCAAGTACAGAGAAAACATACATTTCACAATAACGGTAATACAGATATTTATACAAGGATAAGGTGACAAGTTTCAGGCCTGACACAGAGATAGCCTTAGAAAGCTCATTATTTTGAGCGTGTTGTATGATTTCACCCTTTGTAGGCTTAGTTTTGGTGATTTTACGTCAATTAGTGGTTTATTATTAGTTGCACAGTCCACCGATGTAAGCGTCTCGGGCATCATTGGATAAACGGGAAATTCGTGCTGTGGTAATTTCCTTTTTTTGGAAAGGGTTAACTGCAACAAATGTAAAAAAGGAGCTTGATTCAAAGTTGGGAATTTCTTCCCCAGCAAATTAAATTGTTAAGCGCTGGATTATTCAATTTAAAATGTGTAGGACAAGCACAACTGTGGACCCACGTGTAGGATGTCCCATTAAAGTGACTACGCCAGAAAAAAATGAAAAAATCGATAAAATCGTTTTGGTAGACTGTAGAATAAAAGTGAGTGAGACAGCTGAGACTGTTGATGTATCAACGGAACGTGTTTGCAATATCTTACATGTACAGCTGTGTGTAACAAATCTGTGCGGTGGATGGGTGCCGCGTCTTCTGACTCTTTACCAAAAACAGTGTCGAAAGAATGATTCAACCGATTTTTGACTCTCTAAATGAGGAATCCAACCAAATTTTTGCAATGATTCATAACCGTTGATAAGACTTGGGTCCACCTCAACACTCCAGAGACCAAACAACAGTCAAAACAATGGGCCACAAAAACCTAACGAACTCCAAAGACGGTGAAGACGATTCCTTCTGCCGGTAAGGTTACGGCGACTGTTTTTTGGAACGACCGTAGAGTAAACGTCATTGAATAACTTAAAAAGGAGAAAACAGTTAATGGCGAGTACCATGCAAAACTAGATGATTTATGTAGGCCTACTACTATACTACACACGATAATACTATATGTATAATACAACACGTATGTAAAATGTATATGAGACTATGGAATCTGGATTAATATACTTTAAATTGTTTGAAACTTATATAAATATTGTAAATGTAGAATACTGATTAAGGTATATGCAAACTTTAGCTTCCGCGGGATTTGAGTTTTCTCGTTTTTTAGGATATGTTTGATTTTAAATATAAAAAATTATATTACTTCCACCAAGTACGAAAAGTGACAAACTTATTGTTACCGCCTTTAAAACAAATGTTACCAAGTAATTAATGTCACGAGTTATGTCGTGTCTTGTAAAATATTCAAGTATAACTATATATAGTACACACACGCACACGCGCGCACGCACACACACACACACACAAACACACACACACACACACACACACACACACAGAGTTTAGCTTATTTATAAGGGAAAGTTAATGTTTCTGCGTATTTCGATATTATATTAAAAATATTTTATGTTCAAAGGCTTCAAACAGTCTGTGCGTTTGTAACTCACATGACCTACGTACGTATACGACAATTTACACAACATTTTACAGGAAAAGTATAATATTTCCAATTTAATATAACATTGAGAAATGACTTCTTGTAGAGATGAAAAGAATAAGGTGACGAGGGAGAGAGAGAGAGGAGCGTGTAGGTTGTACCACCCACCATCTTGTTATATACATGTTGCTACAGTGAGCAATTTAAATTTCAAATTCATCTTATAACAGATGTTAGCAGTACAGTATAAGGGTGATGGCGTCAGGATCTCTTAGCTTTTTTTGTAAGTAAACGTAATTGTTCTGAAGCCTAAATAAATGTGTACTCCCGTTCTGTTTTGGTTATGAAAGGAAAGAAAATAATGAGAAATATAGACAATCTAATGATAGCCCATAACAGGTTACGTGGATGAAGCTACACTATTTTCTCGTCTTGTTGTTTTTATAGATAAAGAAGTGAACTTTGAACACTCAGCAACTTCAGGTTGTCCGTAACTTAAATCAGTTTAAGATGAAGATAAATACATTACTGAATCGCATACAGTTACGTACTCCCGTAATACTACAAATATTAATAAAAATATTGTTACGTTGACAATATCGATAACGTAATTGGCTACATGACGCTTTGAACGCGTTGTACGGTGAGTGTCAGAATAACCCAACGTCCTCTATCTTTCAAGATGTTGGTCGATTATTCTGTCGGCCTCGAGGTCGAACTTCACACATCACTACGCTACACAGAGGAAGTATTGAAACACTGATTCGAAAGTGACGAGTCAGTCTGATTTTGTGATGCGTTTAAGATTTGAGTTGTGCGTGTGTATTTACAGCGGTACAGTGTAAAGTGGAGATTATTAATTATTTTGTGCGGACTTATGCAGTCGGTAACCTGCATTGTTACAGTCTTAATTAGGAGATACTTATTGTCTGTTAGGCAATGTAAATTCAAAGAACTATTGTATACGACTGTTTATTGTTATAAAGTTTTTTGGAACTGTAATTAAAATTGTAATTAACAATTCCTTAAGTGTTTCATAAGACACCGTCGCCGTTGTGATAGTGTAATAAACAACAAAAGAGCTAAATACTATTTATCATGTTTAACGATGTATATTTTTTATTTAGACTAATGATTAACTCACTGTGTTTGTCACGTACTTACAAGAAGATTGTGGTTTAGGGATTTAGAATAAAATCGCTTAGCATTGAAGAGGTTTTTCTTTCTTATTAAATTGATCAAAACTTAATCGAAATCTAATATATTATAACGAGAAAAGGTGTAAGGTGGTGGGTTTTTAAAATAATAATAACACTGCTTATATCATATCGACTTTGTAAAAATCATTCCAAATTTATTATACAAAATTTTCAAAAATTACGAATTAAAATTTCGTCACTATTATTCGCATATTTTCTCTTGTGTGTCTCATCATACACACAATTATCGTCACTATACAAATAACATTGCACAAATAATCATAAATATAATACACATGATATAAATTGACATATATAAATAGACATTTTTATAATATATAATGGGCTCTCGACTTGCTCAGATTGTATTTTTTTAAACTCCACATTTTTTTTATATAATTAGTACTTTGATTTGTGCGCCTACATATGAATATCGTTTTCATGAAATATCAGTCAAATTTAGAAATACTTAAACATTTATGCTACGTTATAATATAAACAATAATTTCGTAAATGTTAAATATCATTATAAAAAACTACAATTTAACCAATTAAAATTTACAATTATTATTTACACTATTAAAGTTTTATCATTGTCTCTTTACTCTTTTCTTTTTAATGCCTTTTATGACTCGTTAGTTGACGAGTAAAAATGGTTTTAAGTCACCTTATTTCTGTGCATGATACTCAGTGATTCCTCGTCATGATCCTGAGTCCTGTGTCCTGAGTCGATCCTCCATTGTCGTCTGATCCTCCTGGAGTCCGTCGTCCGGTCCTCCTGGTCCACTCAACATTCAGATGACTCGTACGGTACTGCTGGGATATCGACCTTGGATGCTCTACCGTCGGGCATAGCCTTCGGCTGCAGATGTGTTCCAATGAATGAGGGTCCGAGGCTGTGCTCTCGCCTATTTATACTGTGTAGCATGACAGATAATACACATAAATAAATTACTCAATGATTATTAATAAAGCTCTAATATATGGAATATCCAGATGAGAATCAATTAAAAGGCACTATTAATTAGTATAATCACAAGAAAAGTAAACATAAGGAACAAATCTGCAAATAATATATATACTACAAATTTAAAAACCTAGAAAACTAAAATGTGACTAACAAAATTACCCAGGTAAGATAGAAGCAGGCAATTAAGATACCCCGAATAAGAAACCAGACCAGAAGAAACAAAAGCATACATAGCGAAATGGTACTGAAGAAAGAAGAAAGAAGAAATATAGAATGAACAAAAATACTGAAGAATGAAGAAAGAAGAAAGAATAAATATAGAATGAACAAAAATACTGAAGAATGAAGAAAGAAGAAAGAAGAAATATAGAATGAACAAAAATACTGAAGACTGAAGAAAGAAGAAAGAAGAAATATAGAATGAACAAAAATACTGAAGAACGAAGAAATAAGAAATATAGAATGAACAAAAATACTGAAGAACGAAGAAAGAAGAATGAATAAAAATACTGAAGAAAGAAGAAAGAAGAATTATAGAATTACCAAAAATACTGAAGAAAGAAGAAAGAAGAAATATAGAATGAACAAAAATACTGAAGAATGAAGAAAGAAGAAAGAAGAAATATAGAATGCACAAAAATACTGAAGAATGAAGGAAAGAAGAAAGAAGAAATATAGAATGAACAAAAATACTGAAGAAAGAAGACTGAAGAAAGAAGAATTATAGAATGACCAAAAATACTGAAGAAAGAAGAAAGAAGAAAGAAGAAATATAGAATGAACAAAAATACTGAAGAAAGAAGAAAGAAGAGAGAAGAATTATAGAATGACCAAAAATACTGAAGAAAGAAGAAAGAAGAAATATAGAATGAACAAAAATACTGAAGAACGAAGAAAGAAGAAATATAGGATGAACAAAAATACTGAAGAAGGAAGAAACCTGAGAAGATCCACTAGAAAAAGGGAAGTGAGACGACCAATACCAAATAGAAACCCCATAGGGAGAGAACCCAAAAACCCCAAAAATAAATGAATGTCCAAAGAGAAAGTATAACACCCTAAAAAACCATATCACAATGTAAAACTGACAAAAACCAAAAGTGTTAATAGTATTAAGTAACAGTGCACCCAAAAAAGTTATTGTGTAGTTTATATGAACAAATCTTCACAGTCCCCCCATGGTTAAATATTTCATGTTGTAAAGCTAGAGAAGGACTAGTAATAATATTAATAAATAACCATGGACAAGTGTAAGTTATTGAATTATAGCCAATAAACTTTGAAAAGGTACATAAGTTGCCGTACAAATGAATAAACTTTAAGTGTTTTTTGAACAGTATCATATTTGATATGAAGTAATAATATTGCTATTGAAATGCTACTGAATTTATAAGAACATTCCATAGAATGAAATAACAAACAAATAGCTAGTGTTATACTTAAAGACGGGAATACATACTTAAAATTGGGAAATACAGAGCAGACTGTCAATAAATAGTTTTAAGAAGGTGTTAACCATTATGTGGAACCAATATGTTATGTTCCTGTTCCATATATTAACTAGACAAATAAGATTTATTAGTAAGCGATATTATTATTATAAGATGTTATTTTGTTGTTAATTTAAATTAGGAATGCCATATCTAAAGGTAGATATCATTCCCCATGTTATGAAATGTTTTTTAATTATGTTACTAGGTATAATCAGTACACATAAAAGGTATTATTCAAGGTACCAGTTTTGATAGAGATATGTGTTATATTTTAATCGTACAATCAATAATCACTGTTATACTAGTCAAAGAACTAATTGTTAATAAGGTATATAAGGATAGAAAGTCAGAGAAGGGTATAAACTAACTACATTAGTAAAAAGTTTGCAAATAACAACACATCACATCTAGGCCATATAATGAATTTAAACTGCAGAAATAATTAACAAATCTAATCCTATAAACCAGTTAAACTGACAATATTTATGCAAGATAAACCCAACATACAGTAATACCATGTAAATAATACTTTATAAAGATATGGTCAGAAGATAAGTAAAATTATTTATTTATCTAATAAAATTATACATAAAAATGGAATGTACTAACTGACATTATCAGAGGAGGAGTCATAGACAATTGAATTGTATTTAAAAATAATCATTAATAAACTAAATTGCATGAAATTAAGTAAGAATAGACAATTATATCAATTTCAGATTTAATCGAATAATAATTAGATCAGGGAAAATGGCTATTATTTGCTTAGACAACAGGAAATATAAAATTAGGCCTACCTTCCAGAAATGTAAGAAATATAATTTTTTAATGAAAACTTTCTAACACTGAACCACATAAGACCAATTAATCGAAATAACACCAATATCACACAATTTACTGACGAACAATTCAGGTTAAAACCGACACACATAGACCAAGTGAGATATATCCAATAACAACATTTTACACCAAGTGAACTATTCCACCATACACCAGTGACACTTAAATACATCCAGAACAATCATATACAATTGCTGAGACCATTTACACGGAGAAGGGACATCTTTATTTAAATAAAACTCTACGTCCAGGTTATAGGTTCCACTACGCATGCGCCTGTCGGCCATTTTGGGAATCGTCTTCACCTTACGTCAGCTGTAGAGAACGACTTTCTGCTGCTGTTGGTTTGAATAAATATCATATGTAACTTTTATTATTTTTAATTATAACATTGTATTGTTTAATATTAAGGCATTTTATAATTGTAAGTGTTATACTTTCCTGCCCATACACTTCTCTGGCTATATCTTAAATAACCGTTTAAAGAACCATATTTTTATAATACTAATGTAAACTTTTTATATCGACCGGCCCTGAGTGAGTCGATACTACTTTGTAACATCGATTCTTATCGAACAAAATAACTATTTTATTAATAAACGTGCTGTTTTGTAATTTGGATTTGGTTTTTCTTTAAAAAAGCTTAACAAATAAATTATTCAAGCATACCAACTAACCGAAAGGCGGTATATACGAAACAACGAACGCTTCAAGAAGAAGAAGAAGAAATCCGTCTTTCGACTAGATTTGGAGTTAACCAGATTGTCCTTTAACAAATTTAATGAAAGTGACACTATTACAAAAATAAACATAATACCACTTCATTTCTAATTACAAACAATAAACACGATTAGATCCTAAATATTAGGATTTAAATTTACCAAAAAAATATTTTTTCAGAAATTTTTTTTGTGAAATAAAAATAAATTTTTTTATTTCAAATTGTTACCACAGCAGTCACACAGATTTTATTTTGTAACCACAAGAATTTTTACAAAATTGGCTAGCCTAACAGTGAGGGCTTAACGAAGACCAGGAACGTTACCAAATTGGCGTTTCCAAAGTGGAACATTAGCTACACATACACTTAAATTAAATTTTATTTTGTAACAAATTTTGTTACAAAATTGACGACTCCAACGTGAGGCTTTAAAGAACGCCCACATCTTACATTGACTAAGTTGGGAATATTACAAAATTGGCGTCCAACTAAAGGGCTGTAATTAGGGATTGGAAGACTGTAATAATTCGCCCAATTTCTAATTCAGCTTGGCAGCGGTTATCCAGCCAGAGAACCAGGAAAGATGCAACGTCGTGCCACGTCAAAGAAGAGAGCGGCGGAGGGCGAAAAAGAACTTAACATGGAGGATAAGGAGGCGACCCCAGTGGAGGACATAGAAACGATATTAACACGGGTGGAACATAAACAACCAGCACCACCAGAGGAACAACCCGAAGTACCCACACAAACAGGGGACTTAAATATCTCAGAGAAACAGGTAGAAGGGTCCACACGAGCAGAGAGTGGGAACATGCAAGAAATGATCAGGCAGCTGATGGAGAGAATGGAAGAAAACTTGCATAAGAAACTGGATTCCACCAAAGAAGACAATAATAAAGGTTAGAAGATTTGAAAAAGGACATGGAAGAAAACAGCAAGAAGATGAAGGAAGAATTAAGGAATGACATAGGAGAGACCAGTAAGAAGATGGATGCCACAAAGGAAGAATTAAGTGATATAAATAAGAACATAGAGGCAACAAAAGAAGAATTGAAGAAGGATAACCAACGGTTAAGAAAAGAAATAAGGGAGGATAACCGACGATGGCATGAGGAAATGAAAGAAGACAAGGAAGAGGAAAGAAGGGACAGAAAAGGAATACCAAACAATAAAACCATGGAACCAGTGATAGTATTACCTGAAAGGAAAACGGACGGAAAAAAAGAAAATACTAAGGATATGGAATTGAAACCAAAGGAAATGAGAAGAAGGCATCCAAAGAAATTAAGGAAAACAAAGGAAGAAATGGAAATGATGAACCCATGGTTTATTTTATAATGATAATATCCCTATTACCAACAATGAAGAAATCGTGAGTTCCAGAAATTATGGAAGTAGATTGATGGTAATCTCAGAGATGGTTTACCAGCAGACAGTAGTTTACCACTGGGAAGTGATCAGAGGTAAATGGAATACAACAGGGATGGAAATATTTGGTTGATTGTCAGTGGTATCATTGATCATTGATGGACCACAGACGTACTAGTGTATAAAACACTATGATAGAGGGAGCCAGATAATCTTAGCAGCCAACAAAGGAATAGCGGCTAGAAAAATGAAATACAAGGCAAAGGCCAAAGATGTCACTAGTACCGGAACGATGATGAAGACTATGGTCATCCGGACAAAGAGAGTAACTGAACTTACAGACCACGGTTAAACCAAAGACTACACACCTATACAAAAGGGACGGATGTTATGATAACCGACGACGGCCAAAAAACCATGTCAACGAAAAAGAAAATATGAACAACTACACGAAAAAATAAAAATCTTCCAACTGGGTATATAGAAGAAAAATAATAATAAGAAGTACATTTGAAGTAAAGAAAAGAAGAGGGTTCATACCATATTAATGGTAATAATATGATAGGTTAACCATTTCCATGAAAAAAGATTATGAGTAATTGAATGTATAGAAGATTGAATTTTGTGTGCATAAAGAAATTTAAAAAAATTCTAAAGCCAAGTAAGCACAACTTACTACCGAATATTTAGGAAACGATTTATGAATGAAATAAAAAGAAAGGAATTTTAATAATATATTTAAAAAATTCTAAAACCAAGTAAGCACAACTTACTACCGAATATTTAGGAAACGATTTATGAATGAAATAAAAAGAAAGGAATTTTGATAATATATTTTAAAAAATTCTAAAACCAAGTAAGCACAACTTACTACCGAATATTTAGGAAACGATTTATGAATGAAATAAAAAGAAATGAATTTATTATAATGAATAAATTCAAAAACAAGTAAGGACAACTTACTACCTTATATTTGAACAACTTTTGGATTAACCAAAAGAAAAAGAATTTATATAAATATCTTAAAATTCAAAAAGAAAGTAAGAACAACTTACTACCTAATTTTTGAAACTACTATTGAATTAATAAACAATGAAATTCAAAAATGAAGTAAGAACTACTTACTACCAAATATTTATGAAAAAACTTTATGGAAAATAAAAAGAAGAAAATGAATTTAGAATAAATATGTAGCTTCTAAAGGAAAGTAAGAACTACTTACTACCTTATATTTGAAACGACTTTTGGATTAATAAAGAAGAAAAGGAATTTTGATAATATATTACAAAAATTTAAAAACGAAGTAAGCACTACTTACATACCCAAATATTTATGAAACTATTTGTGAAAAAACTAAAAGAAAAAGAATTTAGTAAAATACAAATAAGTTTAAAAACCATGTAAATACAACTTACTACCAAACATCAATGAAACTCAAATCATGGAATATAAAAGAAAGGAAAAGGAATTTTGACGAATAACCACAACATTCAAAAGGAAGAATAAGTTCACATTACAAACAATTATATATGGAACCAATTCTGAAAAACTTTTGAGAATAAAGAAATGGCAGTAAAAACCACTAATACATTTAAAATGAATAAACTTATAGTGAAGTAAAATTAATGAGACTTTTAAACAAAATAAGCAGAGATAATAACCACATGGAATTAATAATTAAAGAGTGCATTTGGATAGAAAGCAAGAGCAGAATAAAATTTTGAAAAAGAAGGAAAAAACTATGTATAAATAAATCCATAAGAAAAATATGATCATAGAATAAATGTCAATTATAAGAAGGACAATTAAAAGAGTAATTGCAAGAACATAATACTAGTGGAACGATTGATAAGAATTAAGAAAAAAAAAATAATACAAAATATATGCTTCCAATGACCAGAAGGAGATTGTAATAACAGTCAAAATATGACAGAGAATAAAAAATAAATAAAAAAAATTTACACTGAATAACAGGTGATAATTATATTAAACCAGCTTCCAACCACAAGGAGAAATAAAATGCCAGCAGAGCTAACCATTGAGAAAAGTAACTGAGATATAAATTAACTAAGATAGACATATTAACAGATCTGAGCAAATACGAAGTGAAGTATCCAAAGATATTTAATTTTTTTTATAGTCATAAGGTGGACTATTCTTATGTAATTTTTATTAATAACTGTCTGTAGATAAGTCCAGCAGTATTATTATGTATTGATCAGAGATGATTTGCCTCTGTAATCAATAAATGACGTAGTATGGCCAGCAGAGAGTGTAGCCTACAGAGCCCCTCTGGACTGCCCCAGCTAACGTGTTAGGGAATTTTAGGAAATAAATATCCCAAGGATAAAGAACCAAGTTAAGAAGAAAAGGGAAAAATAATAATAACGAATATCAGATGACTATTACTATCAAGAAGAATCCAGTTAATAATGAAATATAGATAAGCTCAAAAATAAAGAAGAAAAATTTTAGAAATGTGAAGGAAGTAAAGAAATATAATTTATAATGAAATATCATAAGCAATTACTTCAGACAAACTAAGTATGACCTGAACTAATCACTTCTGGAAAAGAGCAATCTGTAGCATGACAGATAATCCACATAAATAAATTACTCAATGATCATTAATAAAGCTCTAATATATGGAATATCCAGATGAGAATCAATTAAAAGGCACTATTAATTAGTATAATCACAAGAAAAGTAAACATAAGGAAAAAATCTGCAAATAATATATATACTACAAATTTAAAAACCTAGAAAACTAAAATGTGAATAACAAAATTACCCAGGTAAGATAGAAGCAGGCAATTAAGATACCCCGAATAAGAAACCAGTCCAGAAGAAACAAAAGCATACACAGCGAAATGGTACTGAAGAAAGAAGAAAGAAGAAAGAAGAAAGAAGAAAGAAGAAAGAAGAAAGAAGAAAGAAGAATGAAGAATGAAGAATGAAGAATGAAGAATGAAGAATGAAGAAAGAAGAAAGGAGAAAGAAGAAAGAAGAAATATAGAATGAACAAAAATACTGAAGAATGAAGAAAGAAGAAAGAAGAAATATAGAATGAACAAAAATACTGAAGAACGAAGAAAGACGACAGAAGAAATATAGAACGAACAAAAATACTGAAGAACGAAGAAAGAAGAAATATAGAATCAACAAAAATACTGAAGAATGAAGAAAGAAGAAAGAAGAAATATAGAATGAACAAAAATACTGAAGAACGAAGAAAGAAGAAATATAGAATGAACAAAAATACTGAAGAAAGAAGAAATTAGAATGAACAAAAATACTGAAGAAAGAAGAACGAAGAAAGAAGAATTATAGAATGACCAAAAATACTGAAGAAAGAAGAAAGTAGAAATATAGAATGAACAAAAATACTGAAGAATGAAGAAAGAAGAAAGAAGAAATATAGAATGAACAAAAATACTGAAGAATGAAGAAAGAAGAAAGAAGAAATATAGAATGAACAAAAATACTGAAGGAAGAAGACTGAAGAATGAAGAATTATAGAATGACCAAAAATACTGAAGAAAGAAGAAAGAAGAAAGAAGAAATATAGGATGAACAAAAATACTGAAGAACGAAGAAAGAAGAAATATAGAATGAACAAAAATACTGAAGAAGGAAGAAACCTGAGAAGATCCACTAGAAAAAGGGAAGTGAGACGACCAATACCAAATAGAAACCCCATAGGGAGAGAACCCAAAAACCCCAAAAATAAATGAATGTCCAAAGAGAAAGTATAACACCCCTAAAAAACATATCACAATGTAAAACTGACAAAAACCAAAAGTGCTAATAGTATTAGGTAACAGTGCACCCAAAAAAGTTATTGTGTAGTTTATATGAACAAATCTTCACAGTCCCCCCATGGTTAAATATTTCATGTTGTAAAGCTAGAGAAGGACTAGTAATAATATTAATAAATAACCATGGATAAGTGTAAGTTATTGAATTATAGCCAATAATCTTTGAAAAGTTACATAAGTTGCCGTACAAATGAATAAACTTTAAGTGTTTTTTGAACAGTATCATATTTGATATCAAGTAATAATATTGCTAATGAAATGCTACTGAATTTATAAGAACATTCCATAGAATGAAATAATAAACAGATAGCTAGTGTTATACTTAAAGACGGGGATACATCCTTAAAATTGGGAAATACAGAGCAGACTGTCAATAAATAGTTTTAAGAAGGTGTTAACCATTATATGGAACCAATATGTTATGTTCCTGTTCCATATATTAACTAGACAAATAAGATTTATTAGTAAGCGATATTATTATTATAAGATGTTATTTTGCTGTTAATTTAAATTAGGAATGCCATATCTAAAGGTAGATATCATTCCCCATGTTATGAAATGTTTTTTAATTATGTTACTAGGTATAATCAGTACACATAAAAGGTATTATTCAAGGTACCAGTTTTGATAAAGATATGTGTTATATTTTAATCGTACAATCAATAATCACTGTTATACTAGACAAAGAACTAATTGTTAATAAGGTATATAAGGATAGAAAGTCAGAGAAGGGTATAAACTAACTACATTAGTAAAAAGTTTGCAAATAACAACACATCACATCTAGGCCATATAAAGAATTTAAACTGCAGAAATAATTAACAAATCTAATCCTATAAACCAGTTAAACTGACAATATTTATGCAAGATAAACCCAACATACAGTAATACCATGTAAATAATACTGTATAAAGATATGGTCAGCAGATAAGTAAAATTACTTATTTATCTAATAAAATTATACATAAAAATGGAATGTACTAACTGACATTATCAGAGGAGGAGTCATAGACAATTGAATTGTATTTAAAAATAATCATTAATAAACTAAATTGCATGAAATTAAGTAAGAATAGACAATTATATCAATTTCAGATTTAATCGAATAATAATTATATCAGGGAAAATGGCTATTATTTGCTTAGGCAACAGGAAATATAAAATTAGGCCTACCTTCCAGAAATGTAAGAAATATAATTTTTTAATGAAAACTTTGTTACACTATATTAATTATTATCAAAATAAGCAGAATAGAATAAAGAAACCGAATATGTATTTAGTATTTCGTACAGTTAATTAATAACGAAATTATTTTCTGAGTATAATGTATCAAAATAAAATGTATCGGAAGCTAAGATAATTTGAAACAATGTATAAGATATATTAAATTGGCTAAGATTTTCAGGAGACGAAGGAAATGAGAACAGTTCTTTATTATACGTTGACGAGTGAACTTAACATGATTACTTGCTAGAAGTAACCTATAATGGCGACTAACGTTATAAACCGAGTTCGGTGAAAATATTCATAAAATCTGGTTTTGAGTTATTTTTTAATTGTGAACCGGGGAAGTTAAAATATGAACAGTGTAACACCAATAAACTGAACCACATAAGACCAATTAATCGAAATAACACCAATATCACACAATTTACTGACGAACAATTCAGGTTAAAACCGACACACATAGACCAAGTGAGATATATCCAATAACAACATTTTACACCAAGTGAACTATTCCACCATACACCAGTGACACTTAAATACATCCAGAACAATCATATACAATTGCTGACACCATTTACACGGAGAAGGGACATCTTTATTTAAATAAAACTCCACGTCCAGGTTATACGTTTCACTACGCATGCGCCAGTCGGCCATTTTGGGAATCGTCTTCACCTTTCGTCAGCTGTAGAGAACGACTTTCTGCTGCTGTTGGTTTGAATAAATATCATATGTAACTTTTATTATTTTTAATTATAACATTGTATTTTTTAATTAGAAGGCATTTTATAATTGTAAGTGTTATACTTTCCTGCCGATACACTTCTCTGGCTATATCTTAAATAACCGTTTAAAGAACCATATTTTTATAATACTAATGTAAACTTTTTATATCGACCGGCCCTGAGTGAGTCGATACTACTTTGTAACATCGATTCTTATCGAACAAAATAAGTATTTTATTAATAAACGTGCTGTTTTGTAATTTGCATTTGGTTTTTCTTTAAAAAAGCTTAACAAATAAATTATTCAAGCATACCAGCTAACCGAAAGGCGGTGTATACGAAACAACGAACGCTTCAAGAAGAAGAAGAAGGGAGCCGTCTTTCGACTAGATTTTGAGTTAATCAGATTGTCCTTTTACAAATTTACTGAAAGTGACACTATTACAAAAATAAACATAATACCACTTCATTTCTAATTACAAACAATAAACACGATTAGTTCCTAAATATTAGGATTAAAATTTACGTAAAAATATTTAATTTTTTTTTATAGTCATAAGGTGGACTATTCTTATGTTATTTTTATTAATAACTGTCTGTAGATAAGTCCAGCAGTATTATTATGTATTGATCAGAGATGATTTGCCTCTGTAATCAATAAATGACGTAGTATGGCCAGCAGAGAGTGTAGCCTACAGAGCCCCTCTGGACTGCCCCAGCTAACGTGTTAGGGAATTTTAGGGAATAAATATCCCAAGGATAAAGAACCAAGTTAAGAAGAAAATGGAAAAATAAAAAATAACGAACATCAGATGACTATTACTATCAAGAAGAATCCAGTTAATAATGAAATATAGATAAGCTCAAAAATAAAGAAGAAAAATTTTAGAAATGTGAAGGAGGTAAAGAAATATAATTTATAATGAAATATCATAAGCAATTACTTCAGACAAACTAAGTATGACCTGAACTAATCACTTCTGGAAGAGAGCAATCTGTAGCATGACAGATAATCCACATAAATAAATTACTCAATGATCATTAATAAAGCTCTAATATATGGAATATGCAGATGAGGATCAATTAAAAGGCACTATTAATTAGTATAATCACAAGAAAAGTAAACATAAGGAAAAAATCTGCAAATAATATATATACTACAAATTTAAAAACCTAGAAAACTAAAATGTGAATAACAAAATTACCCAGGTAAGATAGAAGCAGGCAATTAAGATACCCCGAATAAGAAACCAGACCAGAAGAAACAAAAGCATACACAACGAAATGGTACTGAAGAAAGAAGAAAGAAGAAATATATTTTGAACAAAAATACTGAAGAAAGAAGAAAGAAGAAAGAAGAAAGAAGAAAGAAGAAAGAAGAATGAAGAAAGAAGAAAGAAGAAAGAAGAAAGAAGAAAGAAGAAAGAAGAAAGAAGAAAGAAGAAAGAAGAAATATAGAATGAACAAAAATACTGAAGAATGAAGAAAGAAGAAAGAAGAAATATAGAATGAACAAAAATACTGAAGAATGAAGAAAGAAGAAAGAAGAAATATAGAATGAACAAAAATACTGAAGAACGAAGAAAGAAGAAATATAGAATGAACAAAAATACTGAAGAAAGGAGAAAGAAGAAAGAAGAAATTAGAACGAACAAAAATACTGAAGAAAGAAGAACGAAGAAAGAAGAATTATAGAACGACCAAAAGTACTGAAGAAAGAAGAAAGAAGAAATATAGAATGAACAAAAATACTGAAGAATGAAGAAAGAAGAAAGAAGAAATATGGAATGAACAAAAATACTGAAGAATGAAGACAGAAGAAAGAAGAAATATAGAATGAACAAAAATACTGAAGAAAGAAGACTGATGAAAGAAGAATTATAGAATGACCAAAAATACTGAAGAAAGAAGAAAGAAGAAAGAAGAATTATAGAATGACCAAAAATACTGAAGAAAGAAGAAAGAAGAAAGAAGAAATATAGAATGAACAAAAATACTGAAGAAAGAAGAAAGAAGAGAGAAGAATTATAGAATGACCAAAAATACTGAAGAAAGAAGAAAGAAGAAATATAGAATGAACAAAAATACTGAAGAACGAAGAAAGAAGAAATATAGAATGAACAAAAATACTGAAGAACGAAGAAAGAAGAAATATAGAATGAACAAAAATACTGAACGAAAACTTTGTAACACTATATTAATTATTATCAAAATAAGCAGAATAGAATAAAGAAACCGAATATGTATTTAGTATTTCGTACAGTTAATTAATAACGAAATTATTTTCTGAGTATAATGTATCAAAATAAAATGTATCGGAAGCTAAGATAATTTGAAACAATGTATAAGATATATTAAATTGGCTAAGATTTTCAGGAGACGAAGGAAATGAGAACAGTTCTTTATTATACGTTGACGAGTGAACTTAACATGATATTTGCTAGAAGTAACCTATAATGGCGACTAACGTTATAAACCGAGTTCGGTGAAAATATTCATAAAATCTGGTTTTGAGTTATTTTTTAATTGTGAACCGGTGAAGTTAAAATATAAACAGTGTAACACCAGTAAACTGAACCACATAAGACCAATTAATCGAAATAACACCAATATCACACAATTTACTGACGAACAATTCAGGTTAAAACCGGCACACATAGACCAAGTGAGATATATCCAATAACAACATTTTACACCAAGTGAACTATTCCACCATACACCAGTGACACTTAAATACATCCAGAACAATCATATACAATTGCTGAGACCATTTACACGGAGAAGGGACATCTTT
The DNA here is from genome assembly GCA_034769895.1 of Magicicada septendecula. Classification (NCBI taxonomy): domain Eukaryota; kingdom Metazoa; phylum Arthropoda; class Insecta; order Hemiptera; family Cicadidae; genus Magicicada; species Magicicada septendecula. The sequence continues at coordinate 105,222,537 of CM068375.1, forward strand.
ATTTAAATAAAACTCCACGTCCAGGTTATACGTTTCACTACGCATGCGCCAGTCGGCCATTTTGGGAATCGTCTTCACCTTACGTCAGCTGTAGAGAACGACTTTCTGCTGCTGTTGGTTTGAATAAATATCATATGTAACTTTTATTATTTTTAATTGTAATATTGTATTGTTTAATATTAAGGCATTTTATAATTGTAAGTGTTATACTTTCCTGCCCATACACTTCTCTGGCTATATCTTAAATAACCGTTTAAAGAACCATATTTTTATAATACTAATGTAAACTTTTTATATCGACCGGCCCTGAGTGAGTCGATACTACTTTGTAACATCGATTCTTATCGAACAAAATAACTATTTTATTAATAAACGTGCTGTTTTGTAATTTGCATTTGGTTTTTCTTTAAAAAAGCTTAACAAATAAATTATTCAAGCATACCAACTAACCGAAAGGCGGTATATACGAAACAACGAACGCTTCAAGAAGAAGAAGAAGGGAGCCGTCTTTCGACTAGATTTGGAGTTAACCAGATTGTCCTTTAACAAATTTACTGAAAGTGACACTATTACAAAAATAAACATAATACCACTTCATTTCTTATTACAAACAGTAAACACGATTAGTTCCTAAATATTAGGATTAAAATTTACCTAAAAAATATTTTTTCAGAAATTCTTTTGTGTGAAATAAAAATAAATTTTTTTATTTCAAATTGTTACCACAGCAGTCATACAAATTTTATTTAGTAACCACAAGAATTGTTACAAAATTGGCTAGCCCAACAGTGAGGGCTTAACGAAGACCAGGAACGTTACCAAATTGGCGTTTCCAAAGTGGAACATTAGCTACACATACACTTAAATTAAATTTTATTTTGTAACAAATTTTGTTACAAAATTGACGACTCCAACGTGAGGCTTTAAAGAACGCACACATCTTACATTGAATAAGTTGGGAATATTACAACTGTCGGGCGCAAAAATCATGTTTCAACCATTCTGTGCACGATTTATATTGTTATAGTTTGTCGAGCGTCCCTTTACAGATTCGTTTATTTTTCGTACTTCTTTTAATTTTATTCGCAACATGGGAAGTCTTTTGCTTATTACTCGATGTTCATATGATCGGTAATTTTTTTGTGTATTGAAGAGATACATAAAAGAGATCTATTCACTTTTATTTACACTGCATTAATACGTATTATTTGTTTCGCACTAGATTTCGCACATGTGGCGCGTCTTTATATTATTAATAACGTGGCGTAATTTGTTTTGTCATATCTCACGCGCACTTACCAAAATTTAAATAAATTACTTATTTAATTTACATTTATTCAAAGGTGACGCTATGCCCGATTCAACTGGCTTACACACACATTTACATTACAGTGTACACTGTCTCAGCTTGAGTGTGGCGTGATCTGCATGTACCGTCCTGCGTATTCGGTGTTCCCCTTCGCTGGTTACTTACAGCTTTCAATACGCATTTTTTTAAAATATTGACAATGTTATTTATTTATTATAATTTAACAGTTTTTTAACTAACTGTGACAATGCACGTCAACGTACGCAGACGTACTGTTGCAAAATATTTCTTTTACGTTACGAAAGAGAATTTAGCTTCTAATTACACAATAAGCAACAATTTTGAAAATTACTTTGTAATTAAATAACAGAAATTTTTCTAATATTCTCTTTATAATATACGATTGTTACTTATATTTTTATTACTTTTATTTTAACAAGAAGTAAAAGTAATGTCGATGTACGGCAGGAACTGATATGAGTATGCATGATAGGACTGTTCAATATCGGTGTTGCGGTTTGGAAGCTCTTGATGAATCGCGAGTTATTCCAAAGACGCTAAGCAGGAAAGGCTGGATTGTATTAGAAAGAAGTGGACTGCATTGCGAATATTTGACATGCGTTTATTGTAAAATTTAATTATTAGTTACGATCGGCACGTGCGGATGCATTTGAGGCAATAACGCCCGAAAATTAATTTTGTACGAAATCGTGGTCCATTGTAGATGGACGCAGGTAATTGAATCTGAATTAAATTGAATCTTATGAATGCATATTAAAAAATGTCCAGAAGCCGCGGCTGGAAGAGAAGTGTTTTACGAGAGATGCGCTCGGAGCCTTGTTAGAAACTAAAGTAAACTTGCCTGCAGCCGGCCGTGATGACCGGCGGCAGCGTTTGGTAAGCGCGTGACGTCATCCGCTCGTGCTGCATTGCGGCGGTACACCGCGTACAGCTGATAAACAAGTACAAAGTTCAAACATACTGCCCGCCAAAATCGGGACGATTTTGTACATTAAACATTAACTGGGAACAGTATATTACAAACATTATCAATGTATATATATAAACAATACATAATACAGTTAAAGGCTTATACATAAAATTTGTAGAAAACAAAATTCATTAAGCTAGCACAAAGCTTAAGTCAAAACAAAACAATTTCTGTGCTCGAAAAGGTACAATAAATAAAAAAATCATGATAAAAACGAACCTTTACATAACTAAACATGATCTCTCTTGAAGCATAACATGTGGATAAAAAATACATATATTTAAACTTTGACAAACGTAAATAATAACCCTAAATTATATAAGAAAAACCATCTTGATCACTGCTTCATATATAGTAATAGAAATAATAGAAACATAATGTTATCATAATCATATCAAAGTTCAATGGTACATGACATTGAAAAATACAATACACACGTAGAATGATTGACACTATAAGTAACACTTGTAGTTCTCAGAATTTGAATTATATAAACATATTGACAATGCACAACATCCATAAATAATTGATAGTACTGTAACCTCTCCTTGGCTTTAAGTATTTATCTTATTTCTTGTTAAATTTCTATCGCCTTGGTTATTGGCTTTCAAAGAGAGGTTACAAGTTATTTAGAACTAGGCAGGAGCCTAGAGAAGCAAAATTATGCTGGGTCCAGTATGATGGGACTTGCAATGAACTCAGCCATAATATAACAATAACAGATTTATTATATCTTTGGAATTCATACATGTGTACCAAATAAATATGTATCCATATAAAAACTACCAAAAGGTACATCATGGCAAGCATGTATAAATTAATTGTACATCAGCATAAGTGTGCACAAAGTAAATGTGTATACATATATATATAATAGAAAAATTTGAATCACAACTAGCATATATAATTCCAGTTTACCTAAGAACAAGTGTATATAATTGAATAGAATTACATCCGAACAAGTGTATATAACAGTATATAAGTTAAATGTACATACATAAATAAAATATAAAATACACAAACACATGTAAAATTCTCCCCGTCGTGTGGCTAGCTAGACACATAACAACACACATACAGAACACAAGGTACACAACTCACAGTCATTTACTTTCAACACGCATGCCCCTGTAACGCACCCACCCACTGGGTAAAGCAACTATCATCTTATGCCCCGGCAGTGATAAAATATACGCCCGTCGGCAACCCGTTCAGTAGGATAACATAAACTCCAACCCCTTTAAAGACGAATAATTCATGCCGCATAAATGAAACTGGACCACCCATTTGTCTAGCATCCCGTTTATTAATGACCCATGATGAGTGTGTGAACCTTTGTTCCGTTCACAGCACCAGGTAATGTTAACAAACTCCTCACCTACTTCCAGACAGTGTTTATAAAATTCTAGACAGAATTGACTTCACAAAATCCCAAAAAAGGAATTAAATCCTTATGTACTTTAATAACAGAAATTAATTGATTGAGGCGTTACAATTTCAGAAGATTTTGACAATATGTATATCTATTTAATTTACCCAAAAAGAAGAGGATGAAAACCAGTTTAATATTCAAATTTAAACAGCAACTTCTCTACGTGTGAAGTCAACCCATATGTGTTTGCTAGTTAAGAAAACAATCAGCTTAGCCCTTGTACAAGGGGCAAAATCGGCAAAATATATCAAGAACATTAATAAATCGTTTCGATTAGCCTCAGATAACTGTATAAAATAATTAGAAAAAGAATACAATAAGGTTGTTGTGCTCTGGCATCTGTGGGAGCGCGCCCACATGTAGTTGACAAAACTTGACAGGACATCAGCCTGTCTGAGAATGCCCCAGCGCGTGTCCAAGAAATTAAGTGCCCTTTTGTAAACCCTTAAAACGTCCCAAAAAAAAACTTCAGGAAAGCCCCCAACCCTTAAATATGAAATCCCTAGTCAAATTAAAAATTTATACACAGCTGTTCCAGCCGGAACAGAACTACTGAGCAATAATTAAATTTAGAAAGAGTAAATTAGACGCAACAATAAAATGGTACAAGATTAAAATGTTTCTATGGCGCGCTCTCGCAGTGCAGCACGCACTTACAGGCATAGCTTCTAGTGTTATTTAAATGAGTTATAAAAAAAGGTTTATGAAATTTTAAGTGATAGTGTTCAGAGTCATGATCACAGTTCACTTCCCAAATAGAGTCTGGACACGTGGTCCCCGGGCATCTAAGTTATTCTCATAAAACAGGCACACTGCCGGTTCGGCCCCCAAAAAGAAAAAGCATAAAGGTCACCTCATAAGTGCTGGTGAGTGCAACGTGGTGATCCCGTCTCCATCTCCCTCTTCGTAGGCGGTCTTGACATGGCTCACCGCTCGGGCAGATGTACAGCCCAGCGCCAACCAGGAAACCGACTTAGGGCGAGAACCCTAAGGAATCAAGTAAATTAGAGAACAGTCTAAAAGAATGTACACCCGAGTTAAGGTAATTAACCTCTTAACGGGCCGCCAGCTAACTCTCACCAAAGGCACAAAATTAATTAATTAAAGTTTTTACAACCTGCTTAAATAGTCTACATTCAGCTATGGAATAAGTGAATTTGCATTATGAACAGAACTTATTAAATTGTGGCATAATATAAAGTGAACTGTACTCAGTCAACATGCTTCGACAAAATTTTGCAGGTTAAACCGGCCACGTGCAGAGCAGTAATCATAATTTAGTCAGAAAAATTTTTAACAGCAAGTCACTCACAGCATTGAGAATGTTTTACCTTCAATTAAGTTTCATACACAGAAGCTCTCACACTTCATCCTCTATTTGTGAACATAATTAACAAAGACGGTGACAGTATGCTACATGCCCCGACACAGATCACTACCTGACTGCACACCAAGTCTGTGTGATTAATTTTTTATGTAAAGCACTTTTACTCTGAGGATGACTCTTGAAACTTCTCGCATTATAACAGAAAATAATAAGGCATGGCTATATAAAGGGCGTTACATACAACAGAAAAAAAATGAGTTTCTCTTACATTAATTTGTCAGGTCGCACACACACATAAATACGTACTTCACACGATAGCATAAATCTTGTTATTAAATATCCACACAACTAATGAAAATAATTAAATCTTACCGGGAAGTCGTTTTATTCTCTACTCCATCCTATAGAGAAATTCAACTGCGCAGAAACGAATACAAAGAGCGGAGACGAAGGGGGAAGAACTCTGTGTGCGAGGCTAAGCGTTGACTGGCCTCAGCTGCATACAATTTCCACCGCACTGGACGAGCTGCGCGCGCAACCGCACACCGCGCCGCTCCCCTCATACCGTCGACCAAAGGTCGCCCGGCACCCTCACGTTATGTTACACATAAACGAACCCTTCTAAAATATTTTGTAACGGCCAGCTCCGCGCCTCACTCACGCATATTACAACCATGAAAACTTTCTAGAATGCATATTTTGCAACCGCCGGCTTCGAACCGGCACAGTACATATGAAACACAGTCACTATTGCAGTAATAGCTAGCGGCACGTAAACAATATTACAATGCTTATGATACTTACAATGTTTATGATACAATTGACTTGTATGCTCGCCCCGGGGAATGTCCCGGGCGTGGTCCAGGCAATGTGACAAATTCACAATCCTAGCATGTCTCGTATGGCACGCATACGATTAGTTTGTAGCCACCGGAAGGGGGCATAATTTGTGGATGGGTCGGCGTAAGATACCTAGCGCGGTGCGAACTTCTGCGACGCGTACTAAGGAATCTTGACCCGGAAAAACATTGGTAATTACCCCACGCTTCCATTCTAGAGGGGGGGAATTGTCATCCAAAATGAGGACAAGCTGTCCGACATTCAAATTCCTTAACGGGGTGCGCCATTTATTGCGCTGCTGTAGCTGGTGCAGATAATCCCTAGACCACCGTTTCCAGATGGTCTGCGTAAATTTTTGGAGCAGAAGCCATCTGCCCAAATGACTATTATTGCTTTGGGTATAATCGGGTTCCGGAAGTGCCGTCAGTGGAGCACCGAACAAAAAATGAGCAGGTGTTAAGGGTTCAGGGTCTCTAGCATCGTCGGACACCGCGCATAACGGGCGTGAATTAAGGCAAGCCTCAATTTGAGAAAGAAGAGTAGAATATTCCTCAAAATTCAAGATCGTACCGCCTATTACGCGACGTAAATGAAATTTAACACTCCTTACACCACTTTCCCACAAACCACCGAAATGAGGGGCTGAAGGGGGGATAAAGGACCATTTGATACCGTGGAGACCGCAAAACTCCAGAGAAGATTGCTCAACTTCCTTGGAGGTTAAAAATTTGTACCAATCATGCAAAGTGTGGTTGGCACGACGAAAATTCGTGCCATTATCCGAAAATATCTGCGCGGGAATACCTCTGCGCGAGATGAACCTTTTTAAAGCCGCTTTAAAGGCGTTGGAAGTGAGATCCGACACCAATTCTAAATGGATGGCCCTAGTACACATGCATATGAATAGCGCGATGTATGCCTTGGTCGTGGACTTAGAGCGCTGCCCGCCATGGCGCAAAAGTACAGGACCGGCGTAGTCCACGGCCGACTGTGAAAATGGCCTTGAAGGCGTGACCCTAGAAGGGGGTAACTGATCTAGTAGTTGATTCGCGCCTTTAGCCCGGAAACGAAAACAAGTGACACACTTATGTATCACTGAGCGGATATAGGATTTGTCGTGTATGATCCAATACTTTCGCCTAAGCGAAGCTTGAGTTGATTGCACCCCAGCGTGTAACAAACGGATGTGTTCGTATTCAATTATTAATCTCGTGAGATGATAGTGCGGGTGCAAAATTATTTGGTGTTTACTCTCGTAGCTAAGTGGGGAGAATTGCAAGCGTCCACCCACTCTTAAAATGCCCAATTCATCCAGGAATGGGTTGAGAGCAAGAATTTTACTACTGCCAGGAAGGCACCGGTGTGCCTCGAGTTCCATAACTTCTACGCCGAAATGCAACTGCTGAGATTGCCGGACAAAAATCAAGAGCGTGTCTGACAATTCTTGAGACGTGTCTCTATCAACAACCGCGAGCCTAGAATTGCGAAAAAATCGACGGCAATATGCGAAGACGCGAATAAGCCTCGTAAGTGATGAATAATTTTCAACATAACTATGTGTTGAGGACGCGACAATTAGTGAGGTTTGAACCTGATTGCGACGTTCCTCCTCAAGGTCGGGAAAATTACAGGGATTATTAATGTCGAACGCGCTGACCGGCCATGAAGCTGACTCATGCGCTAACCAGGAGGGACCATGCCACCATTGAGTATGACAGTGCAAACTACGAGGGAGGCAACCGCGCGATAAAATATCGGCAGGGTTGTCATTTGATACTACATGACGCCAAGTTCCCCTGCTGCTAACAAGACGCTGTATTTCCGCGACACGGTTGGCCACAAATACCTTCCAGCGGGAAGATTGTTGATGTATCTAATACAACGCTATCATCGAGTCCGAATAGAGATATAGTCCGTCAAAATTGTAATTGATGGCGTTTAAAACCTTGGACGTTAATTGCGCCAGCAATAAACAAGCACAAAGCTCAAGTCGTGGTAGCGTTATCTGTTTCAGCGGAGCGACCCTAGATTTAGCACACAACAAGTTTGATGATATGGCGCCGTTCGAATAGACCGACCGCACATAAATGCAACACGCGTAACCTTTAGCCGAAGCGTCGGCGAATCCGTGCAGCTGTAATGAACTAATTGGGTAATTGTTCGAACTCTTAACCGACCTCGTAATCTCAAAATGAGTGTCGGAATACTAATTGAGCGTATAATTCCAACCATTGATTGGCTAATGACCCAGATAGGGGTTCGTCCCAATCTGTGCCCGCCAACCACAACTGTTGTACGAAATGCTTGCAGTAAAATGTGATGGGAGCGATCAAACCTAATGGATCATAGATCCCGGCGATGACCGACAACACGCTTCTCTTGTTGAACACGGTTAAATTATTATCACCCCTAACGGTGTATAAAAAGTTATCCCTTTCAACGTTCCATTGGATTCCCAATGTACGCACGTTTTGACCTTTGCTGAAGTCACGGGTTACTTGGGCGCGAAGGGTCATAATCTTATGGTGGTTAGAGAACCACTTATGTAATGTAAAACCATACCTACTCAACAACTGCACGAGCTCGCATTTCATTTCAGCTAAGCCGTTCGGATCATCCGAACCCGTTATGAGAGCGTCTACGTAAAAGTCATTTGCTATGGCCCTAGAAGCTGTAGGGTAGTCGGATTTATTTTCGTAGGCTATCTGAGCCAGACAACGTGTAGCAAGGAAGGAGGCACTAGCAGTGCCATATGTAACCGTCCTTAAAGCGTAATGTCGCAATTCCTTATGCGGCGCATCACGCCAAACGATGCGTTGCAGGTTTGAATCCTTAGGATTAACAATGATCTGGCGATACATCTTTTCTATGTCCGCAATAAGTACGTATCGGTGGGTACGGAACCGAACCATTATCGAAAACAGATCCTGCTGGATCGTAGGACCTACCATTAAAGTATCGTTAAGGGACAAATTATTTGTGTTTTAGCGGAAGCGTCAAATACCACGCGCAATTTAGTGGTTAAGCTAGAGTCCTTGAAAACTGCGTGATGGGGTAGATAAAAAATCTCTGACCTGTCAAGCGACAGATCGTATTCATTAAGCGGTGACATGTGGCCAAGTTTCAAGTAGTCACTCATGAACTCACTATAATCCTTATAAAGGATAGGGTTCTGCTTGAACTTGAACTCTAACGATTGGAATCTGCGGATGGCTCCGCGGAGAGAATCTCCCAAATAAATTTTATCAGATCTGCGGGGCAGGGATACCACGAATCTCCCATCGCGATTGCGGCTAGTGTTTTCCACGAAATGTTTTTCACACGGCGAGTCCTCAGACCGGGCTTCGCGACTAGAGATCTCCTCCAACTTCCAAAATTCTTTTAGTTGCGAGGAAATCTGATTATCATCCTTACAGACCATAAAGGAAGAAACTGTTTTAGTTATATCGACGTTGAAGGGTAAGTCACCGGCCAAAATAAATCCTAACTTGGTTTCCTGAATTACAGGAAAGTGTGGTCCGCGCGTAAATTTCATAGGTTCAATGAGTTGGAAAAAATATTGAGCGCCGATTAATATATCGACTTGCGCCGAGCAATGTAGGTGAGGATCCGCCAAGAATATGCGCTTGGGTAAATTCAAAGAGGCAAGATTGAACGACTCCGCCGGTAGATTATTAGTTATACTGGGTAATACGGCACAATGCACGTTTAACGTGAAGGGTTTATAGCGTGAATGTAGCCTTACATTAGTACTGAAGTCAGCCTGGGAAAGCGAGTTGTTTATACCCGTGATGGGTAGTTGCGATTTAACCAATTGGAGGCCCATTCTGCGGGCGAAATCCATTGTGCAAAAGTTCGCTTGAGAACCGGAATCCAGTAATACCCCGCGTCTTTTACCGACCTTATTGGCGGTCATACAGACGGCGGTAGATAACAATACCGATTTATTGGTCTGTGATTTCAGTGAACATTGGTTGTTGACAGAAGTCACGTCCCTGTTGGGGACATGAATCGTGGTGTGGTGACGCCTAGAACATTTTTTGCATGAGAATTTTGAGGGACATTTTGAGCTTTCGTGTCCCGAACGGAGGCAGTTTAGGCAAAGTTTGTTTTTTATTAACACGTTTTTTCTGTCAGGGATAGACAGCGATGTAAATTGTAGGCAGTCGATAAGTCTATGTTCACCGTTACACAGCCTACATAAATTGTTTCTGATATGAGAATGGAATGCGCCCTTTGGAGCGCTTATCTGTTTAACTGCCTTGCGATAAGGAGACTTATCGCTTTTGTTCAACCTGCTCGTTGGGGTAGTCGCGTTGTCGAGATTTTGCAGTAATTTTCTTCGTGAATTTAGAAAATTCATAAAATTATTAAAATCAGGGAACTTATGCTCCGACAAACTCTCTTTCCACAAACGGAAAGTGTAATTATCCAGTTTTTTGGCTAAATAATTTACGACAATAATTTCGAACGTGTTGACTGGCAGTTTGAGATTATTTAAAGCGTTTATATTGGCATAGATTTCATCAATAAATTTCGATATGCTAACTTGGGATTCTTGTTGAACTAATGGTACGTCCAGGACACTCCCTATATGATGGGCGGAAACAATTAGCTTACTGTCATATCTATTCCTCAACAGATCGATAGCCACCGCGTAATTCTCATGAGTGATTGGCAACGATTTTATTACGTTAAGCGCCTCACCATGTAATGACGAGTGCAAATAGTGAAGTTTCTGTATATCCGTCAGATCTGCTCTGACGTGAATTAATTCAAGAAAAATATGGTAATAATGTTGCCACTCAACAATACTACCCGCAAACCGTGGTAATTTTATTGGTTCCAATTGAATGGGGGGTGTTTTAGGCTGTTTACCTTCAGCATTAATTACTGGTTTTTGGTTCATATGCTCAGCTTGCTCCAGCAGGTGTTGCAATTTACATTCTATATTACAAAGATCGTCCTCCGTTTGTACTCTATCGCTCGTTAAAGCAACGTCCGCTTCCTCAGCTTCGATTTGTGACTGTATCTCATCATATTTGGTGGATAATTCCATCAAATGACGCAGTTTTATTTTCAGCGCATGAGGATCGCTGGTTAACAAATCGAAGTTATCCGCGAAAGTATTTACTCGGGATATTGAGGCTTTAATTGTGCCTCGTTTTTTTTATTAGAGCCCTTACATCGGCCATTATTACAATTTAAGAGAAAAAAGGAAAAATATTTAGAAAGAAATTGAGCATAGAGCATGTGAACCACAAACTTAAGTTTGAATGAATTTAAATACGTTTCGGTAGCTAGCGATCGTTGTTTAGAACATAAACTTAATCTCTCTTACTAATCAAGCTTTGTTGGCAATTAAATTATTAAAATTATGAATTTAAATGGTAACAAAGTATATCTTTATCTTTAAAGTTTTAACTGACAATGAGCTGCCAACCATTTATTAAGTTGTATTGTGTAATGACGGTGTTTGTTTATACAAATGTGTTAAGAAATAACCACTAAAGTGAAATATTATTAAACATCAAATACAAGTAAAAAGTTTATAGTCACGTGGCCGTTGATCCATTCGTGATGAAGCTGGCTTCGATCCCGTTGTTCGATCCTGTTGGGAGCTGTTGCACCTCCTGTCTCTGCTGGTCAGGTGACGCCTCATGTTGTACCCTCCATGAATTAAAGCTGTGGAATCTTTTTTGATGACCTCGCAAATGCTGTCCTGCCGTGTCCCGTCGTCTCTGGTCTACTGCTTGGCCGAATCTTGTCGAGATGACTGCGATGTGATTCACAACAATGGTGTCGCTCAGGACGAGAATGATGCCCGTAGGGCGTGATTAAATTCAGATCAGTTGGTCCAGAAATGATGTGTATAAAGAAATGCTGTCGCTTGTGGACCCAAACATGAGAAATCCGTCCCGTGGTGACCAAAAACGTTTTCGTTTTTGGGCCAAAAATAAGAAATCCTGCCCGGTGGGACCAAAAATGATGTCGTTTTTGGGCCCAAAAATATGAAATCCTGCCCGTGAGGACCAAAAATGTTGCGGTTTGGAAGCTCTTGATGAATCGCGAGTTATTCCAAAGACGCTAAGCAGGAAAGGCTGGATTGTATTAGAAAGAAGTGGACTGTATTGCAAATATTTGACATGCGTTTATTGAAAAATTTAATTATTAGTTACGATCGGCACTATAACCTCTTCTCTTTAGTTATAACAGAGGGAACCCAAAGTAATTGGTTCGGCCAATTACTTCAGGCTGCCTTATTCGGGACGAGCTGAAATTTAAACAGAACAACACACAGTAAATATAAAAAGAATCATGGAAGGGAAAACTGTTGATTTATGTACTCAGTATATGTGTGCAACAAGAAGATTTCCCTTTATTAAACATTTAAAAAAAACAAATGACATTTACTCAAAAACAGATCCCATTACATTATTAATTAAATTATTAACTTGTTTAAATTGCTTTATATAGACTGTGGGATCACAACAAATTATATTTAGCTTTTCCCCGGATCCGGGTAACCATTTGGTATTTAGTCTTTAAACTTTAAAGATTAATTATATTCAATTCAAGATATTAGCTTGCAAGACTGTTACTTTTACTTTTACTTTTAAGTTTCATTATTATTCCATTTGAAGAATGGTATTAATTATACTACGATACGTTAAAATCTAAACTGTTACAATTGCAAGAAGCCTGAATAGTTACAATTAAATTCTTAGATTTAAATTTTTATATTCTTATAAAGTCAATCGTCTCTGAAAGTCTCTTTAAGAGAGTATTGTGTTACAATTACTATTATTATTATTCCTCGATAGACGTGCTATCGAGTCACCTTTAATTTGGGATGTAGAAGTCTCCTCCATATGGTTACATCTTGGGAATCCTAAGAGCGTCGTCCTCGTCTAGGTCTGGTCTCAGTTGTTCACGGCTTAAACGTCTGCAGGATAGAGTGGGCCTTCTACACAGGTACTCGTTGATTCTCAGATTTCTCGAACTGCATTATCGGTCGGGTCTACTAGAGTTGTAATTCTGATGATTCATGTCTCCAGGCAGGATGTTGTGAAGAGTCGTCAATCGGAGAAGATAGCTGTTATAGTTATTAACACTCGTACTATTGGTTGTCACATATTTCTTCTTGTTACAACGTTTTTTTTAAATTTTTCTTTCACTTAACGTTACATATTACACTCTTTTGTAGCAGTTAGTAAAATACATAAGAATTAATCCAAACTAATAACCAATTACATAACATTTCAACAGAGCATTTCGCTCGTGCGTGTGCACTGCTTGGAGTCGTCATAGCGAGAGCGAGATTTTTCGTCCGCTACCACTGGTACAGGACAATAGATAGTGGGGTGTTTATTCCGCGAGAATATAGTCCCGGTCTCTCTCTAAATAAACTTTTTTATTTATACAAACTATCGCTAGATAAAAATACATCATTTAAATTAGTTGTTTTCGTGACTATCTGTGTCTTCAGATTCTTTAATTATTAACATTATTTTTCTATATTATTTTAATTACAGAAGACTCGGTAAACATGTCGAGTCCGGTATCAACAGGTAGGCGCCTGATAACAAGCAAAGGGTTAAATGCGACAATAATAATTATTTACAATATGTCTTTTCTTTACCGTTTCTTTGCCCTTATTAATTACTACTTCCATTCATACTTAGTACCTACATTTTTTTTTTACCATTGTGAGATTTAAATGGTTAATTGTTCGCAACTTAAAATTTTTTATTTCTTTATTTTTTTTTTAATTATCACAATTTAAATCGTCACAGCACGTGCGGATGCATTTGAGGCAATAACGCCCGAAAATTAATTTTGTACGAAATCGTGGTCCATTGTAGATGGACGCAGGTAATTGAATCTGAATTAAATTGAATCTTATGAATGCATATTAAAAAATATCCAGAAGCCGCGGCTGGAAGAGAAGTGTTTTACGAGAGATGCGCTCGGAGCCTTGTTAGAAACTAAACTAAACTTGCCTACAGCCGGCCGTGATGACCGGCGGCAGCGTTTGATAAGCGCGTGACGTCATCCGCTCGTGCCGCATTGCGGCGGTACACCGCGTACAGCTGATAAACAAGTACAAAGTTTAAACAATCGGTTAAAATGTTTGGAACATCTTAACGGAATGGATGAGTGCCGCATCCCCAACCATCTACTAAATTATAATCGATATAGTCCAAAAGGACGGAGAGGTGCCGGGCGTTCGAATAAGCGTTGGAGTGACCAGTTCTAGTGTATCTGCTTAGGAGCGGAACAAACCATTTTTTTGTTAAATCCTTTCTGAAGATGTTAGTGACGATTATATAGACGGTAAGAGATAGTTCTATGAAGGATATTCGTAGGTTGGGTGATGACCAGATTTCTCAGCTGTTTTTATTTTATTTTTGTGAAGGAACCTTTAGCTGTTCCGATTACGCAGAGATAGACCAGTATAGCAGCAAAATATTCAAGCGCTGTAAAGGAGTATGCCCATTAAACCGATTTGTAAGTACTCGAAATTAAATGTCACAGCCTGCTTATTGTTTTTGAATGAAAGCTCTGCCGTCATCATAACCATCACCCCTCTTCCCGTTTTGCCCGTTACGGTTCCCATCTTTTTCTCGGTCGATCTATGATTCTTCTTGCTTTTTCTGTATACATCCTTATTTTTAAAGGTAATCTATTTTCTACCATTATTTTCAAATGTTCATTCCATTCAAGTCTGTTTTCTTTTATTTTATTTTTCATGTACATAAATAATTGAATCATTTGCTGATTATTTTGTTCCTTATTACCCTGAGGCTATAACCTTTGACTTTTCTGAGAAATTTTATCTCTTGAACTCGTATTTATCTCTTGTATCATCATCATCATCATCATCATCTTCTTCAAGGATTAAACCAAGAGTTGTTTGTTGCGGGTCAAGTAAGCAAAGATTAGAGCTGGTCACTCCAGCGCTTCCTCGGACGTTCCACACCTCTCCGTCCCCTCGGTTTATAGTTCCATAGTTGTTTGGGGATGCGGCAGTCATCCATTCGGCAAAGATGTTGCCACCAATTCAGCCGATATTGGGCGATCCTATAGAGTATATTCATAATATTGAGTTCCTACTGTATATCTGTGTTTCTTCTATGATCATGGAGAGTATACCCTGCCACGTGCCTGAGAAATCTTATTTCAGCCGCTTTGTACTTTTATTATAGGTAACCCATATTTTACTGCAGTACATAAAGATGGGTAATTATAGCGTTTTATAAAATTTTAGCACGATATATTTTCATCCTTTATTTTTCAGACATCGTTCAACTATACCTCATAGCCTACGGTATAAAAACTCTTGACTGTCGGTCCATATCTTTATTGTATTCATAAGAAACATTATATGTAAATACATAAAACAGCTTATATACTATAATCCTTTGCTGTCGGAGACAATCTCGGCTCTTATGTGTTGTAACTTTTGTTTTAGGGATTAAGATTTTAAAATATTATATTTAATGCTTAAATGGCTTTGTTGATATAGGCAATTCGTCTTTTGCCTTTCAGATCAGTCAGGTTGTCAGCATATAAAATTAAGTTTATGATAAGTTTAGTACCTCCTCTATAATTATCTCTTTGATTTCTGACAATATGGTGCATGTAGACATTAAATAAAGTAGGCGATTCTTGGCGGGCCGACTGTGAGTCTCGTAGCAGACTACTGATATCTTTTGCATTTCTGGTGGATGCTACTACACTTACTTGTGATGTCGCCTGCATTTCTGCTAAGTATCACTCGATGAAGCACGTAATTATCGTCATTATTTCTTTTACTGTAGTTGTTGTCGTGCGTAGTTAACTTTGTTCTGGTTCGTCGGGCAAACAACTTTTTTAGCTCCAAGTTAGCTGATTTTTTTTTTAATTTTCACTTCTTGAATAGCTACTCTGCTTTATACACAGGACGGCTGCGTGACCCTGAAGATTCTTGGCAACTGCAATTAAAGCACTTCATTGGTTCATCACCATGGGCCGACTTCCCACAAAATCAAGTTTTGTCTCGGTCACATTTGGATGCCGTGAGCATTGAAGACACTGCATGGGCTGAGGGATAAAAGGTCTCACGCTCAGCCGATAGATACCTATTCGTATTTTCTCCGGCAATACAGTCTTGTTAAAGGTCAAGACAAGGGAGGCGGAAGAAAGTGTCTGTCTCTCCCTGCGTACGGTCAGCCTCCGACATGCTATGACTCCATGAGGTGCTAGTTCAGTTGTAATCTCCTCCTCAGTGCAGTTCAGGAAATCACGACACACTACCGCTACAGAGTAGGTCATCCAGTTGTTGCCCGCCACTACTAAGTCAAGGAGTTGCAGGCTCGGGCGTAGTTGGGGGGAAATTCCCGATTTGTGAATATAGTTGACATTGTAAATTTTACTAAAGAGAGGAAATATATTATTATTATTACTTTTACCTTTTTATTTGTTTTATCCAGCTGCGATAACGAACTTCCTTCACTTTCTAAAGTTATTTTCTTCTTCGCTAGAATTCTTTCATTTTCTGGCTCACTCTTGCTCATTCCTTTCCCTACAACATCCTCATTGTTGTCTCTGGTTCTCTTCGGCCTAATCCTTTACATACAAAATTGTCTTCGTGAATACTTTCTGTTTTATTAATATCATCTTCCCTGATTACTTATTTTTATACTTCCTGGTGGACTTATTTCATGTATAGTAGTTGCGTATTTCTGTTCGTCTGGAAGGTGAAGACCTCGAAAAATACTGCTATTTGGTGGTAGAAAAGATGTACGAGTGATCTTTACAAAGTTTACCTCGTAACTGCGTACAGTTAGTTCGGAGATAATCTCACATTTATTCGGTTACCTCGTCACTGTGATGGTAAGTTCACAGTGTTGCGAAAGTTATTGGCTCGGTAGATTTTAAAATGGGAATAAAGATATTGTTACTTGTTACTACTTATATTACTACTACTTATTATTATTTTATGTTTGGGTCTTGGAAACGGTTTTAGCACAACGACGTCGACCACGAGTATTGTTCGTGATAATGGTTGTTACCTCTAATATTCTATATTGTTAACCAACCTACATTCTATAACAATGAAAATGGAAAGTCGTACACACATAGATGCAAAACAACTCTGCAAGAGCAGATACAGAAAATGTCTTCTTTTAGGAGGGACAGAGTTCCTTCTATCGCTAACTGTTCATTTCTGAGGTCCTCTTTCAGGTAACCTTTTACTCCCTATCTCTGTGTGAGATTAGCAAGAGTGCTACAGTCTTCATAATACGTTTTATCGTAGGTGCTCCACCACATGTCCAGACTAATCGTTATTTTTCTAGTAGGAGGTAAGAAGATGTCAGATTCTGTCTCCAATTCGCAGTCCAGTGATGAAAACTTTTCAAGATGACTGCGGTCACCTTCCAATTGTTATTTACAGACTCTCTGCTTTAGTGCAGAAATTGTGTTGTGGGGTGAATTTGACATCTTCTGCCACACATTAATAGTGGTGGGTGTACAGCTACATTTGCGACCTCAGGTAGTATGGTAATTGCATCGATTTCTAGGCTGTCTGCATTGTGTCTTGCTGAAGCGTCAGCTTCTTCATTACCTTCAATATCTACTGTATGACCCGGACACAAAAAAGTAAAGAATGAACCTCGTCTAACGCGTGATATAGTGCTATTATCTGTTGTAGTAGCAAATAGACTGTGCCCGGATTCTCCAAGGCAGTTATAAAACTCAGTGAATCCTTATAGATAAAAAATTCTATCGTATCTCGGTGTTCACAGTATTGAGGAGCGGTTTGACCGTGTTTACACTAACTTCCTTTGGCAGTGTCCACGAATGGGAGGCACACTCGCCGACAAACGCATTATCCACTCCTCTGACTTCGAGCCATCAGTGTACAATGGTATAATCTTTTTCATAATGTATAATCTTCAACATATTCCTCTAGGAGTGATATAAAAAGGAGTTTTATTTTGGTTGGGTGGCACAATTTATTATTTTTGCTAGCAACAACCAGCAAGTTTTCGAAGCTGTCACGGAGGCATCTCTCACGAAAAGTGAACTTAGACGGCCGTGGTTTAGACCATCGGTGCGTGGACATTGCAATGCCAGCGCACGGATGCTGACTGGTCGAATAAACGTACAAAGGAGGTTGTACGTTCTCACACGTCTGTTGTTCGCAATCACCACATAGTTTATGAGGTTCGGAAGGTTAAGATTTAAACCCATATCTCAACAACAGTAATTGACGTCTGAGATGTAAAAACGTCATTCCTGGTTCACAATATAATCCTTGTGCTCAGATAGTGTGGAATACCCCAGCGTTGTAGCGCACAAGATCTGGCTCTTTCAACACGACTTCTGGCCGAAGAGTACACGACACACCCACAATCCAGTTTTAATACTATTAATGCAGTGTACATCAGCTCTCTAGTTCAACTGACCGATTTTTCAGAAAACATTCAGCCTGATTTTTCACATGCATATTTCACATCAGGGCGACTGCCAAACGTTATGCCTAAAACTTTAATGTCTGTTTTATCTAAAAGATGCAATCCATTCTGGATGCCAATCCATTCCGCCTTGTGACTTCTTATAATTTTTCTATTACGCGTTTCAGAGCAACCATCATCATCATCATTACGCTCCATCATCAGATATATATTAAAATAAAACTATCACACTTACCGAGGTCGTCACATGATATAAAATGTCAAAAAATTTTGCATACAAACAGCGCGCGGAAGTAGGGTACGCACCCGTTCACGTTCAATTTGCCACTCTGTAATATAATATATATATATATATATATATATATATATATCTGATGATGGAGCATAAGCTCTTAAACGCGTAATAGAAAAATTATAAGAAGTCACAAGGCGGACAAAATAAGGTAAATTTCGTTATTAATTCGTACAAGTGACTTGGATACCGCATTTAATATGAATATTAAAATATTATTTAGTCCCATCGCCTTCTTTTGAACTGCTCTTGTTTAATTATTGTTGAGACTTACTCAGATATATTTTTCGGGCATTTACTCTAAGCTACTACTTAAACGTATCAATTTTAGTGTAAATTTTGGTCCACTAATCTTCTGGCAACCGACCAAATAACTTCTCAATATTTTTGTTGCTTACTATTTTTTCATATTCAACATGTAGGTATCACGTCACATAATTGAGTTTGACACCTCAGGTTTTATCTCGTTTCATTCTTTGAAAGTTCAAATTACTTTAAACTAATTTTTTGTTTGTAGAGAGGTAAAAGCTAACAGTTACAGCGACCATCTCCAATTGCTTAGTTTGTATATTATATTCAGCAGGGCTGACACACCTGCTCCCAGTTTTCTTACAGAGGCAAACCGAATTTGAAATTTAAATTATTACTGTCTAAGACGCAACCTAACGAAGCGTCGTTTCCTTTAATCAGCTACCTACAGAACTGACATTTTATTATTTTTCCAGTAAGAATTTTTTTTTTGTATCAAGGAGCCGAAGGCAATCGTGTTTAACATGGAGACACATTAATACGTTTCAGTGTATGCAAATTGACATTCTTATTTCATTTAAAATTTTATGTTTACTTAGAGTGTCAATGAGCTGTTTCCTTGTTCATTCAGTTCGTCTAATTCAAAACTCACGAGACATAAGTGTTCCTCCAGAAATAGGCATGCTTACACGAATAAAAATTCTGATACCCGATAGAACTTTCTGAATAATTTAGGTTAATTACTTAGAGTTACGTTATTTACCTATAATGTTGTTTCCAAATCCCTAAAGTTCACTGAGAATTATGCACCAACAAAACTCAACGCTCTGGACTGAAACCAACTGAATTGAGTTTTGAAAAAATATCAAAAATCTATATGGCTTATCAAATTAAAGGGAACTTTTTCAAATTTTTTGTGTACGAAGCCCAAAAAGTGAATCAAGCGTTTGTAAAACTTGTAGAAGTCCGTGCTGGGAGTAAAATGAAAGAGAAGTTTAGAGAAATATAAATATAATGTTTACTACTAGAAAATTCAAAATTTTAAAAACCATGGCCAATGTAGAAATTTTTTCCGGTGTCAAATTAAAAGCGAATTTAGATTTTCGCTAAACATCTTATTGAAGAAAATCACAACTATACTAATTTTTATACCAACTTGAAACCCCTTCACATTTGAAATAAAGGACGTTACATGAACCCCCTTGAAGAGTTTGAAATATATAGAGCGTATAATAATCCTGTTGCCAGGCCACATGTTTTAAATGATCAGCTGAACTTTAAATCTAATGTCCTGTATGATACTGTGTTGCGATATTTCTACGACACGAATCAAATATGAACCAGTGCGCTGTCGGTTGCCGTGCGGTGTACACCGTAAAACTGTTGTGCGCGTAGTTTGTGTAATGTAATTGTGTTTTGTGTTTATGTGGATTTTAATATTTTTTAAATATATTGACGACTGTGCCATCGTATGATGGTATGAAAAGACATTTTTCATTCTGAGGATGGGACAAGTGTCCCGAAACATGTCAATTGTATTGTGAAACATTTACTTAAGCCACAGACGGTGAGTTGCATAGCGTTTAGTTGATTAAACTAGTTATAGGTACAAATACGTTCCTATAACAATTAAGTGACTCCTGTCAAATTTCAATCTCACAATCCCTATTCTCTCATTTACAGAGGTGTATTGTCTGATTTGATTTTGCCACTTCTTATAAATTAATACTGTTACTTCTCAACACGATTTTTTTGCCTTTGATACCCTGCTACATATCATGATATCATCCGGTAAGGCTTTCGTAACTTTCAGTTCGTAGCTTTTGATCTCCGTTATAATAGCTACATTACATTATCACAAAGGACAAAGAACGTAGTTATAGAATGAAACTTTGGTTTTACAGTTCCATATTACAACCGTTTTACTACTGTGTACATTAAATATGAAGTTGTAGATACAAGATATTACCCGAAAAACGTAGAATTTGTCTTTTACGCCCTCGTGTATGTGTGTCTGTGGCCAGTCTCTTGACTAGTACATTAAAATTATGTTCATAAAATTACTCACTTTAGTCTTGTATCTGTATCATTTAATAACAAGTACAGCGTTTCAGTCAAACAGGTATTTCCATTGAAATTACTCTGTACTGTACTTGGATATAAATATATTGAATTAAAGTATATAAATATATAAAAATTAAAATAGAATGAAAATAAATTTAAAAGTGCATTTCAACGTATGACAATAACAGCTAAAACTGTCAAAATACAGTATAATATAATTTCAAGAAAAATATATTGTTTTTAAATTATATGTAATAAAATTCAAGTGTACTTTATAATTTATACATATCATAAAAATAATATAAGAAATTTACAAAATTTGAAGACAGCCGCTTTCATTTTTACAAATCTGAAACATTGGAAAGTTTAATGAAAATAATTTAAAACTTCAATACATTTCTCAACATAAAACAAAAAGATTATAAAATATTAGAAGACGGTAGTAACAACACTATAATTCCCTAAATCCCACCGCAATCCATTTCTCCTTTTTGCTTTACTCGTCTCTCTGTGGAGCTCGCCAATGATTACCGATGTAACAAAAAGGGAAAAGCTATGAATCAATTTCTGTTGACAGAAAAATATTTTCTGTGTAGTTCTTTTAACACTCAGAAATGGCGCATCTTACAGTAAAGTATTTTAGTAATGTTTGTACATTTATTTTATTTTCATATAGAGCTTTTGTTTTTTGATTATGTGAGAGGCCAAGTGAAGTATGAACGGAATTGTTCAAGAAATGAGCCACCAAGAAATATATAGAATAGGAGTTCTATTATGGTTATCGTACTTATGGTATTCAAATTTGGGGTACTGCTAGTACGAATAAACATTGAGATTATACAGCGCTTTCAGTCCAAAACTTTAAGATCAATAGTCGGCTCTTCATGTTCGTCTCCAACAATAACCGAGACCTCAAAGTTCCAACTGTGAGAGAAGAAATCATGCGCTTCTGCAGGAATCACATCTGTAAATTAAAAAAGCATCCAAACTCCCTATCAAATAATTTGTTAGATAATAGTGAAGACATTTATAGACTAAAGAGGCACAAATTGTTAGACATACTATTCAGGTTCAACTAATAATGTATTGTCTGTATTACCTGTATTATAATGTCTGTGATATCTGTTCTGTAATATCCGTATCTTTTGTATTCGTGTCAACATTAAGTGTTAATGTAAACCAGTATATGTGCCTTATAGGCCCAGTGTTTAACATTTTGAACTTATTGTGTTATGCCAGCAACAAGTGGAAGTGATTTTTGTTCATTTGTTTACATGTTTTTGCAATTCAGTCTTGTAATTTGTGTATCTGTTTAATGTGTTAACAAAAACAAGAAGAGCTGTCAATGGTCAGCTCTTCATAATCATGTAACTTATGTGTTTGGTCGGACAGTTTGTTCAATGTTCGCTTAGTCAAACAGATCACAAATCTGAAATAAATTAAAACAAAAAACATTAAAATATCTACAAAATACTGTCCACATAATTGGAAATATTTTATTTTTCTTCTAAACATTTGAAAAATAACGTCACTCTTTTCCTTTATTCGAGAGTTGAAGCCGTGGATTACAGTTGGGTACTTATTTCTTCCAAACGCTTCGGGTACGGTAGTTTTTCTTCAGTGCTTGCCGTAGACATTTTATGAGTTTAAACAGAATATACAGTGGCAGGGCAATGCCATCTCCTCAACTTACGTGAATATTTCGTGTAGGGTTTTCATTGTTGAAGTTCCTTCTTTGAGTAGATTATTTAAAACAACTGGTGAGTCAGATAATTTCTAGCATCAGGCATTCAGTATAAAATTGAACGGTCGGCATGTTTACAGGAATGAGAGAAACGGAGAGTACACTTTTTTTCAAAAAAAGGTTGAACAAAGTCAGTTACATTAAGCAAATAATGATGTTACAGTTTGCTATTTGTAAAGAAGGGAATTTAATAAAATAATAAAAGTTTTGAAAACTGCTGACTATGTGAAAATGACAGAGTATACTGTTGATAGGAGTGAACTATAATGAATGGTACTATATCAGTATAGTGCTGTATAGCCACTATATAGGAGTAACTATAACGCGTGTCAGTAATATACCACCCTGTCATTTCTTCCCTCCCATATAAACTAAAATTAATGGCGCTTTCATCACCCAATTCCTCACCTATAGGCCTACAAACTACATCTACACTACTCTACCTTCAATGTGTCTCCACCTTCTTCGCTCTCGGCCTGCCCTAGCTTGCGTCTCCCCACATCCTACCATCCGGCTGAAGGGGGCTTGCCCCCCATGTCAGCCGAGGCTTGTCCTTTAGATAAGTCTCAAACATCACAAAAACAAGGTATTATTTGAAGAGTCGAAGTCGAATTAAAATCGTATTCAAAGAGTGTAAGGTGGGTGATTAGTTAATTGCGTGCTCTCTCTCTCCCTCTCTCTCTCTCTCTATCTCTTTCTCTCTCTCTTTCTCAAGAAATCTTATTTAAGTGAGGTAATTTCAATCCGTTTGTTCAACTTATTTTAGTCAAGAATTCTTCTAAATCTGCAACAAAATTATCTAAAATATAATCTTCTTTTAATTTCTTTTCTATTATGAGTTATACATCCTATTTAAAAAGAAAAACATAATCCCATCCAGGTAACAGTATAATTAATTGCAGTAAATTTCTTCACGTAATATAACCTACCTTTCGACATCTTAATTCATAAAAGCACTATACAGTTTTTTTATAATTACCGTCATAGACACACATGAACAAGCGCACATGAACCCAATTACATAATTATGCACATTGTTATGTATTAATCTAAATATTTGAACTTACAATAACTTATTTATAATTTTAAATTACATAGCTTCTTACAAACTGCAACTCTATATGATTGCACATGCAACTCTAAAGCTTCTCCCACATGCAATTCTATATGATTCATACATTCTTTAATTATTAACATGTGACTTGTTTTGAGGACATAGACAACCCATTGAAACACATGCAACAGAATTTCCTTTTTCAGTACTTAAAACTTACAAGCATACAGTTAAACATTAACGTATATTGTAGCCCGCAAACGTTTGAATAATCGTGTCTACGTCTTTTCAAACTCAGACCTGTACATGTAAACAAGAAGCGTACAAATGTAAAAGCGTAAAACTTTATATTAATTTTCTGAAGCGTTCAACGTGTGGTAGAACAGAAAAGTAAGTATTCACTTTCGCGAAAGTTTGATAACTCTTTAAGTAAAGTTAGTTTTATCAGACGTAACGAACAAACTTTTACCTATGCGGAAATCTTTGACTTACCAGCCGCAGTGCTTTTGATAACCGCAATTCAGTTGATTGAAAACGTCTACTGCGTGCTGACGCCTTTTCTGTGTAGAAAGTTAATTCCAAACGAATATATGTGTAGACTTCCTACGTTTCTCGGCTTTCAGGATATTGAAGCATTCTTCTTCTCTTCCTCCTCCTTTCCCTATGGTGCTACAGCCCAAAATCTTTGATTCCTATATACTGACCTTCCGCCTCACCCAATCAGTAACCAAGCTTTTTCCTCATCACAGTCTCCAGCATCTATAGCAATAACTTTCTTCCCCATCTTTTTCTTTGGAGGTATTTTTAAGCTTTTACCGTCCATGCTTTTTCTGAGAGCGGTTTTTGGTGTTCCCTTATATATTCTTACAATATGGCCAATCTATGTTTTTGTCGTGTTTCATGTTAAGTTTCTGTTAGTATCATGTGCTTTTCCACTGTTTGCTCATCGAAATGACAGTAAACACTTGGTTATCTCGAATCCTTCACTCCTGTTTCTGTGGGATTCCCTCAGAAGTTTCAAATAACTCCAGGTAGCCTAGTTCTCTTTGGGTTAGTGTCTAAGTTTTTTTATTCAAGGATAGGATGGGTCGTACGATAATCAAGTATATGCATATTTTGTGACAACCTGTAAACATCTCTTAATTTAAAGATGGCGATAAGCCCAAAATACGTCTTGTCACTATTTCCTGAGCGACGATTCTGTCTATCCGTATAATTAAAAATTTATCAGGAAAACATTTTTTTCTTAACACGTTTGTGTCTTCAGTTTGTTTAACACCCAGCATTCTGATCCATGTCATAACGCTACGTTCCACACAGGCTGATAAATTAGACAGGCCATCAGGGAGGTCAAAATGTTTTCCAGGAGGAGCAAACAATTTTCCTCCAGTCCTGTACGTTTCACAGAACAAACACGTGGAAAAGAAGGAGCACTCTGGAGTCGCTCAAGAATCCTGAGCATCTTGCAGAGGGTTCATTCCCTCATGACAAAAAGTCTTTCTATGATCAGTTTCTCTGTAAACACGTGCAGTAACATTGGCCAGCAATCCTCAGGAAGCAAATCTCTGTCCACGCTGGACACCTTTTTTACCTTGCACGCGTTGCGTTGGTGTGAGTTTCGGCACTGTCCATTTGAAAAGTATGCAAACGTAAGAAAATGTGGCTATAATGAGGCCAGAAATAACGCGAATAGTTGTGTGTGCGCGTGTGCATGTGCTTGTGTGTGTGTATGTCGTGCTTGCCTTTTTATTGCGGTAATCACAATAATAAAACTTTGGAAACGTAAACATTACCTAATGGAGATATTCTTGCCTGCCAGGAACGGTACGTCTTCATGTACAGGTGATTTAAATTAAAATAAAAAAATTATAATTATATTGGCTGGCAACAAAATTATTTTATTTTTAGCAACCATTGCTTAAAAAGTTTAAGTACATTTTAAGTACTTTACTCTTGTTAAAACGTAAAACGTTGCAAATAAACTACCTCTCCCCCTTAACCGATCTCCACCAAAATCAGTAGACCTTGAGTCCTCTACAACTCGGGAATATATACAAAAAATTATTTGATTCTGTTTGAATTTGCGGCAGTTATTGTTCCCCAAAAAAAAGTACACACACACTTTTCGGAAAACGACATTTCTTCATGTTTTGAGTTTAGTACAATTATAATCAGCTCTTATCTCGAATACGATTTTTTTGCGATAACCATACTTCCATTTCCTTACGGAAGATAATCCTGTATTCCAAAACAGAGTCCTCAATCATTTTTGATTTGACAGTAAATAGCTATGAAATCCGTACTTTTAACATTCTCATTTGAAAATTGTCTTCACTGCTGAAGGGTTTCTCCTACAAAACACCAACAAACACGGTTACATACATTAATTACATACTAAACATGTTTCACATCTTAAACATCCTAAACATTATGCACTAAGTACAAACATTAATTTCCAACGTAAAAAATTTATTAACTTACAATCTCATTAATAAATTAATGATAAGACTATACTTATGCAGTACACAATTAGTTCAGTTCTTCCTGGTTTTCTACTTGTTCTTCCATTTGACTGCCATCGTCCTTCCGCTTAAATATTCTAAATTTTTTAATATTTAAAAGTAGTCTTATTTATTAATTGTTTTCGTTTGATCGTTCCATAACCGGTTTGTCTACGTCAATTATGTTGTACTATCTTTTACGCTTCTTATCCTGGACTTTCTTGCTATTTTTCTACAATAACCATGAGCTTGTTAACAGAAATTGTCATATTACAAAACTAGGCAAGCTGTCCTTACATATGGGCTACCCTCTGCACATTGTTTGTATACAGCTGTATGATTATCGGCGATATGGAAAAAGAAAAAACGTCTCTGCAGTGTAAAAAAGGTTTGTGGCTGGGATCTATCTTGTTATTTTTAAAGTGAATGTAAACAGATATTGTTCATGAACACGTTGTTGCGTATTTGTTGGACACACAAGGCTAACGATATACCGTAGATGCAACAAACACTGCCACCATGTTCATTAACGACATGATTATAGCGTACCACAACAGGCAGGTCTTGCTTCTACATCAACCCCATGTATAAAACAAGTGCTGCGGAACAGGCGTCCTGTAACAGGAAGTAGTCAAGCAACAGACTCATATTAAGATTTTATTGTTTTGTAAATAACAAATTCTTTTTAAAACAAAACAAGAGTATAAAATTAAAATTCCCCTGAATAATATTAAGCATACAAGCCTCACTTGGGATATAAATTTTCTTTACATCCCAGGTAGTTAATAATAGCTTCTACTAATACTTCTACTTCTACTTCTACTAATAGCTTCTACTAATGACGCTCATGATCAATGGCTTACGTCAATTGATTTTACGTAAATGTCGTTATAATATAATATTTAATCTTGTAACTTTTAGTTTTATTTATCTTTCGCTTCTATATTTGATTCTCTGATAATTATCTTTAAAAATTTCATCATTTTTGATAGGGCTATTCCTCTTCTCCTCTATAATTCTAATTGTTTATTTTTTCAGTACAAAACAAATTATCTGTTTTTGGGTTTCAGTAAAATTAAGACGAGAAAATGATATGTCAAGAAGAAATAAAAAAGAGAAGCATTGGACAGTGATGAAGGTGTCAATGACTAGTAGAGGACTTACTGGCCATGAATGGCAAGCTAAAAGTAAATAGAAACTAGAAAGCGAGGAGTGGCGACAAGTGTAGACACAAAAACACTTTTTTGTGTTTTTATGGGAGAAATGTATATATACAAAAGCCAGATAAAAGATAGGATTACAAGATCATATAAAAATGGGTATAATAATAATAAAACTCATGTCGGAATAATAAGAAGTAAAAAAGAAAAACGAAAAATCGGCAATATAAAAGGAAGTTCCAGATGAAGGGAAAGATATAAAAGAATGAAATTTACTAATTTGCAAGAAATATTATGTCAAGAAAACTGTGTAGATTTTACGGTTACAGTCACCAGAATAAATGTATAACTTTGTAGAAGAATTATGCTTTTAAAATGATACATATCACAATTGCTTTTCCTCTATATCTGGTGATTATTAAAACTTAAGTTTTTCGTCTTCCCGTGGTAGTGTAGCGTGTATTGAGACTTGACCGCCTGTCTAGGGCAGCGGGTTTATGTTGTACCCAACACCAGCCCCTGCCATATATTTTTGACTATTCGAGTGTCATTTATCCGCTCTAGATGTCATAAAACTGTAACTGTAGACGTTCCCCACGAAACAATTAAAAAACCCTGTTACATCTATTTATGCATCTGATACTGGTCTATGCAAGCACGTGCCCGTGTGCCTGTCCTGGATATTGGTGTGTTTAAGTTAACGAGTAGGCCTATATTCATAACTTACGTAGCCTGTATCAACAACTTTGTCACCGCACATTGCAAAGTTGGTGTTAAGTTGGAGAGGTGACAAAGTTGGTTTTAAGATACCTGCTAACAAAACTAATTTAACTGGTTACGTATATCAAGTTGGCAAACAAATTTTTTGGTAGATTCAAGGATCTGCAGTATCTAATTTTCTGTTGAAACTGTAACATACAAAACTATTCTCAGACAAGAAAAGAACGTAAAATGTTACCATAAAAAACGTATTAAACAACACAATAATTCCCCAAATTCCATCCCAATCAATGTCTCTGTTGTACCACACTCACGTCTCGTAGAGCGCACCCTTGATTATCAATTATGACTTTCAACATAAAAGTATTTGTAAATCAATTGTTGTGTACAGAAAAGAGTAATCCCTGTAATTTTTTTTTACTAAAAGGAAACAAATGTAGAAGTGCGTTTTATTTAGAAAATAATTATAAATTTAAGTTGTTATTGATTGGTTAGTCTGTATTTTACTATTGATGATTTTACGTAAATTATGCGAAAAAACAAAAAATTATGAAACATTGTGCATTAAATATAGAAACGTCACGTACATAAGTGCATCATTAATTTGATATATTTTGTATTTTTTTCTAACCTTTTATTAAACATCTCCGCTTTGTTTATCTTTAAAACTTTCGGCCGTGGCTCCTTGTTTTATTTCAGCAGATCGTTTGTTTTCATCAGTTATTACCGTTTTTGGTAGCTGGTTTCACCTTTCTTGCGATTGGTGATTGTTGGCTACATGTAGCCTAGTAATACCGTCATGCGGTGTTTTTTGAATGGCAGACGTTCTCGCTAATACCTGATAGTCGAGACTACTGTCACCAACAACATAAATTAGGTGGTTCCCTAATCACCAGTAGTGTTTTGAGTAAAATCTCACGAGGTGTTGTTCTTGAAAAATATTGTGTTGTGCTTGGCTGTCCTCCCAAACAAGTATATATTTTTTTTCACAGCTGTAAGTTTCATGTTTGCTGTCTCAGTTTTCCGGTTTAAATTTTCCGTCACATAAATATTTTATAAATTTCTTTGGGTTATAATTTCTTTTGATCGTGTGTTAACATTTATATTGTGGAATCTCAAAAGCTACGAGAACTCCATGATAGGAGAACTCCTTGATAGGAGAGCTAGTAGGACGTGAGTATAATAGGAGCCTCGTAAGGAAACGGGCAGTTGACCAGATGTCGAGAAATCTTCACTGTACGACTGCCAATCACGTTATATATGTAAACGTTTTTCAAATTAGTTGATATAATGTGCAATTCTAATTGCCAATTTACTTAAGAGAACAACTTTTGGAACTGTTAACTCATTCTTGGTATTTCATATTTTTTGGTTTGTAACATTGATTGATATATATATATATTAAATGTTAATAAAATTTTGATTTGTTAATATCACCTTTAAACATGCTTTCCGAAGGAAACTTACGCGAACGCTTTTGCAAGTGTGTGTGAAGCAAAGTGTATTTTTACGAGTTTGAAGTCTTGGCCACATTTGTAGACATTTCAGGCGGTGGATCTCCTCTGGGTCAAAATGTAATAGAAGCCGACACGGCTCCTTGTTTTATTTCAGCAGATCGTTTGTTTTCATCAGTTATTACCGTTTTTGGTAGCTGGTTTCACCTTTCTTGCGATTGGTGATTGTTGGCTACATGTAGCCTAGTAATACCGTCATGCGGTGTTTTTTGAATGGCAGACGTTCTCGCTAATACCTGATAGTCGAGACTACTGTCACCAACAACATAAATTAGGTGGTTCCCTAATCACCAGTAGTGTTTTGAGTAAAATCTCACGAGGTGTTGTTCTTGAAAAATATTGTGTTGTGCTTGGCTGTCCTCCCAAACAAGTATATATTTTTTTTCACAGCTGTAAGTTTCATGTTTGCTGTCTCAGTTTTCCGGTTTAAATTTTCCGTCACATAAATATTTTATAAATTTCTTTGGGTTATAATTTCTTTTGATCGTGTGTTAACATTTATATTGTGGAATCTCAAAAGCTACGAGAACTCCATGATAGGAGAACTCCTTGATAGGAGAGCTAGTAGGACGTGAGTATAATAGGAGCCTCGTAAGGAAACGGGCAGTTGACCAGATGTCGAGAAATCTTCACTGTACGACTGCCAATCACGTTATATATGTAAACGTTTTTCAAATTAGTTGATATAATGTGCAATTATAATTGCCAATTTACTTAAGAGAACAACTTTTGGAACTGTTAACTCATTCTTGGTATTTCATATTTTTTGGTTTGTAACATTGATTGATATATATATATATATATATTAAATGTTAATAAAATTTTGATTTGTTAATATCACCTTTAAACATGCTTTCCGAAGGAAACTTACGCGAACGCTTTTGCAAGTGTGTGTGAAGCAAAGTGTATTTTTACGAGTTTGAAGTCTTGGCCACATTTGTAGACATTTCAGGCGGTGGATCTCCTCTGGGTCAAAATGTAATAGAAGCCGACACGGCTCCTTGTTTTATTTCAGCAGATCGTTTGTTTTCATCAGTTATTACCGTTTTTGGTAGCTGGTTTCACCTTTCTTGCGATTGGTGATTGTTGGCTACATGTAGCCTAGTAATACAGTCATGCGGTGTTTTTTGAATGGCAGACGTTCTCGCTAATACCTGATAGTCGAGACTACTGTCACCAACAACATAAATTAGGTGGTTCCCTAATCACCAATAGTGTTTTGAGTAAAATCTCACGAGGCGTTGTTCTTGAAAAATATTGTGTTGTGCTTGGCTGTCCTACCAAACAAGTATATATTTTTTTTCACAGCTGTAAGTTTCATGTTTGCTGTCTCAGTTTTCCGGTTTAAATTTTCCGTCACATAAATATTTTATAAATTTCTTTGGGTTATAATTTCTTTTGATCGTGTGTTAACATTTATATTGTGGAATCTCAAAAGCTACGAGAACTCCATGATAGGAGAACTCCTTGATAGGAGAGCTAGTAGGACGTGAGTATAATAGGAGCCTCGTAAGGAAACGGGCAGTTGACCAGATGTCGAGAAATCTTCACTGTACGACTGCCAATCACGTTATATATGTAAACGTTTTTCAAATTAGTTGATATAATGTGCAATTCTAATTGCCAATTTACTTAAGAGAACAACTTTTGGAACTGTTAACTCATTCTTGGTATTTCATATTTTTTTGGTTTGTAACATTGATTGATATATATATATATATATATTAAATGTTAATAAAATTTTGATTTGTTAATATCACCTTTAAACATGCTTTCCGAAGGAAACTTACGCGAACGCTTTTGCAAGTGTGTGTGAAGCAAAGTGTATTTTTACGAGTTTGAAGTCTTGGCCACATTTGTAGACATTTCAGGCGGTGGATCTCCTCTGGGTCAAAATGTAATAGAAGCCGACCACGCGAAACAAACATCAGGACCAATTATAGTACTGCCGATAATCGCACCTTCAGTAATAGAGCGTGTGTACTCTGAGTGGTTCTCTATATACAGCCACAAATTGTAGGTTATTAACAACTTAAGAATTTACACAAACATTGCAGGGTATTTAACTATACATAAATCACATTTTTAACAAAGTTCTAACAGTAAATATAATGTGTTTAAATTGGTGTTGCATTGTCCAGCTCGTACACTTTAAAGAATGAATTATTAGGAATTTCACCACAGTACTGTGATTTTATTGTTGCTAAAACTATCGCCTGTCAAAAGGAATTAGGCTATAATTCACTTCTTATCTTTTCAGCGTCAACTAATTAGATGTGACACCGACATTATGTATTTCATGTAAAATACGGTACTGTGATAAGTAAAGCTGTCAATCCATGTAGTGTATGTGACAGCTTCTGTTGTTTGAAGTATTGCTGAAATCATACAAAAAAGTAAGAAATTCAACTATAAGCAGAGAATGTGTTAGTGTTACGGAAATTAAACAAGAATAATACTAATACAAAATAGTTGATAGACAGCATTACAACATTACATTAGTAACAAAATTATAAGAATATCAATAACGATTACAGTATAAAAATCAAATTTGGTAAGCACTGAGGAGTAAGAATTTGATTCAAACTGAGTGTGACAGAGAACGAAGGGTTTGTTTTCAAGTTTACTGTCCCAATGAAAAACCTTATTGAAAATTTCCATATACTGTAGTTGTTGACAGTGGCGGCCCGTGCTTAGGTTGCACGGTTGCACAACCCCGATTAAATTCCCAATTGTATTTTAAATTATAGAATTATGAATAAAAAAACTAATAATAGTGTTTTCACGCTAAATAATCGTAATTAATTATTTGGCGATTGAAAAGCGCAGAGCAATACTAAAAACCGTACACGCTCTTGCCGCGGTGTACGTGGCAAGTGTGCACCAACTGTGACGCGCTTTGTATATGGGGAAATACACTGGAGTAATGTTGTGGCTGGGTAGACTCGGGTGTTCCTATTGCAACGATATAGGCTCGCTTGATGTGATTAGGGACTGCAAACCCCGCTTGTATGTTACGGCGCCACCAATCTGTTGGTAAATAACACGTGGTGCGCACGTAGGAATTAGTAAGTTCATGTTGTTATGCTGCTTGAGTTAGTTAGTGTCGGTCGAATTTTTTGTGAATTCCGTTATTAGTGTCAGTTAAGTGTTAGTCCAGTTCATCGTTAAATGTATATAGTAGTACATATAAAGGATTAAGGTTTCATAGTATAAGATATTTATTGTATTTAACTGGTAGGACGCAACGAATTCTGTCGTAAACTTAACGAAAATGCTGTTTACGTCATATTGACAAAAAAAATTATATTACGAGAGTAGGTAGGCTACACCAGATCTTTCAAATTTAATCAGAATGTAAAATCAGGCAACAGAATATATTAATCGTAAATTTAAAAAAAGATGTATACAATAAATATTCATGGTTATGTGGGTGACACTAAAATTTCATTATTTTGTTTTCCTTACGTATCGTTTGGAGGGGAGGAGACTTGGACATTTTCTGTTCAGATAATAAAACATTTTAATACCATCCAACCCAACTGCAACCCCCAAATTTTTCAGCCACCAGCCCCCACTGATTGCTGAATGTGTTAACTATATTTAGTACAAGTATAGAGGAGGAAAAGGAATCCTGAACTACGAGCGACGTAGTAGCCAAAGCGTTTTTTATGTCATCCAGGCGATGGTGGGTTTGTTAACATAGGATTGATACGCTCTGGGTAATGGTGAATAATAGTTTGTTCTCTATTTATTCTGTAGAATTAATACCATTTCATGCTGTGTCTCACTGAACAGCTCGATATGGTTGTCTTATAGCTACAGCGCTTGATGTTCACTAATTATGAAGAAAAGAACTAGAAAGAAATTACGCAAGAGAAATTAAGAAAGCAGTAGATTAAATTTATTACTTTAACGCGTTTATTGTTTAGTTTTACAATAACCATTTATATAATTTATACAAACTCATTAATATATTATTAACTTTTTAAACTAAATTTGGTGTGGTGGCACTTGCCTTCTTTACCAAACATAATGTCAGAACATTTATTAACATATTTCTTTACACACATTTGTAAATTGTCTTTCTATGAAACAAAACTCTAGAATATATCACGAGGCATAAATTGCATAAAGGTTTTAAAAATTCTAAAATATTTTTAAAAATCTAAAACTATTTTTTATCACACGTGATTATTTCCAAAAATGAGAATGAGTAGGTGGAAAATAATATTTTTTTTCAGTTAAAAGAATCATTTTACTAAAATGATTCTTAGTAAAATTCTTAGTAATGATGTTGTAAGACAAATAGTTGTAAAACACACATCAGGAAACACTAGATATATTCGTACCCGTTCTCCTTCAAAAATCATTTCACATTTATTGGAAGAACCTAACATTGCTACTCTTGTTTCACCTGATAGTGAGACCATTAAGACGCACTGCCAATTTGTTCTAAATAGAAAGAAAATGTCCGCCTAAAAAATATCATTTATCGAAGAATGATTTACCATTCTTTTATACTTATATCTTGACTATTCACAAAAAATCAATAAAGGCAAAGTGTTTTGATAGATTTAAAAATACCTATATAATTAGTATTGCAAAAAGTGTGACTAAAGATTATTTACAGAACATATTCTCTTAGCACGACTTTTTAATTTACGGAAAAATTTTCTGTGACTTTAAGTTATAATCAACCAACGGAATGTCGTTCTATAAGAGACTTGTACAACAAATAAGCAAAAGCTTACAGAGCAACCTTAGTGCTCCAAAAAAAATTTTAAATAATTTTGACTGGAAAACGGGATTCCAAGACAACGACTATTCTGTGGATGATACACCTAAAAAACTCAACGCTTTGACTGTTTATATCGCTCGCTAATTAAAATTGCCTTTAAAAATTAGTTTTCATATCAAGTAAATTTTAAAACAATGATTCAGTAATAGGATTTAAAAACAGGAATTCAGTTAAAAATTGTTATTAATGCTAGTTTTTAAGGAGAAACCAACACTTTCTACAAGATACAGATTAGAGACAGTAGATTGTTCAGTTTCCAGTACAGTTGGATAGAAACGTACGAAAATAACATACGATAATTACAAATACAAGTTATTTTTGTATAAAAAAGAAACTGTTTTCAAATGTCTAGTGTCCACATCTAAAATTCCTAACTAGACCAAACATTAGATAAAAATTTTACTTTCACAGCAGGTTGGTGAATCATCTACTTATAATTGATTACCAAAAGTATGTTGAACTCTTTCAACTTAAGGCCCAGTACTTTAGTGTCGTCAGGAGCAAATGACATTTCGTCAAATGGCGGAACATACAAAAATGAATTTATTGTCGTCATTGATACAATACAATCGGCCTAATATACGTATACCAATGACCTTAACTCACGTTCTGTTTGTTTACGTAAGCTAAATAGGAAGTAGTTTGTACTTAATAAAATTAGTTGATTATTTATTATTTAGTGCGAATAGAATACCAGACCAGTGGCACGAATTTCTTTGAAATTCGTAAAAATCTCTTTATTACGGGCTAACAAGCATCCTTGTCAATAAGTTCATGAAAAAAATATATAAAATACAATATTTTATCTGCATCGTTCTAATTGTAAGTTTGTACGTAGTCAAAAGATAAAAAAACCCTTGTTCATTACATTTTTGCCATACGTATAATTTTATCTTCAGACTTGCAAAAATATCAAGTTAAATTAAAAGGAATCATTTCTTATTGCTCTGATACGTAATAGCATTGTGTTTCACTGAATTTTGTCATCGAATCCATATACAAAACCTATAACTGTACACTTCTGGTAAAGCGGTAAACAACAAAAAAACAAAAACGCACGATGCTTTCACGAAATTTTTAGAATAGTTTCAATGCCTGGCTTATTCCATCTACTCAGTAGTCTCGACTGGCATTTGGAACGGCAATTTAGGCTTTCTGAGCAATGTTCAACGGTAATTTATTGCCAGTAATGTACTCTTGTTACACTAGTGATATATTGTAGCCCGCCTGCGGATTGAGCACTGCCGTGGGAATAGGCCTACTAACTTACCAACTGTCTTACAATATGTCTTACTTCATCTGAGACCGCTGTTAGTCAGTACTGCCAATTTAGTAGCAGTAGAAACTAAGTAATATAAAGTGTGGAGATTATGGCAATGTAGAATTACCAACAAGGCCATTGAACAAGTTGTTTTATGACCAGAAGAGCGTAAACTGTATTGTTATCATGGTTATCCATACATTTTGTCTATTTGTTTTATGGTCCCGGACTTCGATTCTTCTAGTATAGGAGACATTTATTTTAGATTATTATTTTTCAAATTAGTTCACTACCAGTAATTTGTAATAAAGTAGAGGATCGATTTTTGTAGTTGAATTAATAACTTTTAGCTAACAGTTTCTACACAACTAAAGTTTTTAGACATCATACAGTAGTTTGAATGACAAGAACTAAATGTATTTAAATTAACAGAAAACAACAATGTCATGTTTCAACTTGTAAATCATCTTTTGCTTTGGTAAGAAATATGACGTTTCACCAAATCTGTAATTAGCCATTCTCAACAATTATACGATAAACAACGAGGAAAGGAACACGAGTAAATAAATTTAAAAATATTCTGTAACAAAAGTAACTGACGATATTATTTAGTTAAACTAATTGTGTTATTACTTGGCTCACTAAACCAAACAGATGATTTACAAGTCGAATATACCATTGTGTTTTCTATTAATTTTCAGTAGCTTTAATGGTTGTGATTAAATTTAAAACGTGTAAATTTGTGGTTAATGTGTTGAAGTCATTCATTCGATTAAGAAATCGATTCTTTATTTTGTTATAAATTACTGTCTGTGAACTCATTTTGAAAAAATAGTAATAATTTTAAATAAATTTTTCTGGAATTTTTTACTGGAAATTTTTACTGGAAAAATAGTACTTCTGTAAAAAGAAAAAAACTAGAAGACAGACTAGGTTGCTTTTGGGTTGGTTGTTTTCTGCCATAACTCTGTTATTTGGTATTGAATCTGAACAAGAAAGGTGTCGTTGTATTCACAATAAAGTACATATCATTTAACAAAATATACCATGATTTGATAAAATTAATATTTCCACAGTAGTTAGTAAACAAACATCACAAAAAAGGTACCAATTTCATTAAGATATCTCAATCTCAATATCTTGAGATATAAAGTTCTTTTTAAAAATAACCTAAAATGGCGGCCAGACGGAATAAGAGATCTTTCCACACATATGTTTAGAGGAACGTTTTCTCATATTGATGCATAGAATAGTCAGGACACCTTTTACGTTACAATCTGTATTTGCTTGCTGTGTAATACTTATTTCTTTTGACTTTTTCATTGTGCCCACCACAGTCCTTTCCTTGCTTCTATCTGGTGGGTACAGATATCCTATCATTGTTATTTCAGTTAATATTTATGATCAATAAATTTCTGTAGTAAGCACACGATTAAAACTGTTATTTTATAAACAAACAGAAAATAGTATATTGCTTAACATTATAAATTAAATTCATCGTGACAGTTATGAAATTAATTCGACTGTAAGTTTCTGACATTAATCTCTATTGGTTGTCACTATACTACACAAATATTAAACTAGCTGTCAAACCTTCTATCAATTTTTATTCCCTTAATTGTCACAGTTTTAATAAGCATTAGAATTATTTTTTCTATATCTACATTTCCAAACAAACGTTTTATTTTCCTAGTTGAATTAAAACAAACAATTTTATGTTACATGAAAACACACTTAACTCAATTTTACATTAAATATTCTGTAATTAGTTCTGCAATTTACTTACGCTACTTATGTTCAATATATTATAAAACTGATATAATAGTTTAAGTGTTACGTTGTAGGTTTAACAAAACATTTACACTGCCAGGATATATGCCGTCACGGTACACCGTCAGGTAGGACCAACCTTAAAGATAGGAGAAAAGTGCTAACGATAAAGATTGCACAAAAAGTTAATATGTGTTTAGAATTATAGAAATATAGGAAACAATAAACTAAAACAACGTGTTTCCGTACACAAATGTACAAGAGATTTTCTATTTCTTTTATACGTATTTCTGTTTTGCTTATTTATATAACGCAGCTTTCGATAATGTTTACATTGAAGTAATAATGCTTGCAGTGATGTGTTATAACACTCATTTTTAAATCAATTTTAATGAAATTAAACTGTGTTCGTTTCTTTGCTGAATTAAATATTTTATATAGTAATACGTTGTATAATTTGAACAACTCTAGAATTTTTTTTTTCGGATTGTTACAACTAATTTTTACTTCCATATTTCCTTAAGGAATGGAAGTATGGTGATGGCAAAAAAAATCGTGTTCGAGATTATTGCAGATTCTAATTCTACTACACTCAAAACATGAAAAAAAGTCGTTTTCCGAAAAGTGTCTGTGTGTGTGTCTGTGTGTCTGTGTGTCTGTGTGTCTGTCTGTGTGTCTGTAGATTTTTTTCTATGGCAAACGATAACTGCCGCAAATTCAAACAGAATCAAATAATTTTTTGCATACAGCCCTGACTTGTAGAGGACTCGCGACCTATTGTTTTTGGTGAAGATCGGTTGAGGGAAAGGGGTAGTTTACCGGCAACGGTTTTTTTTTATCAAGGGAAATTTTTTTTTTTTTGGCAAACGATAACAGCCGCAAATTCAAACAGAATCAAATAATGTTTCGTATACAGCCCTGAATTGTAGAGTTCTCAAGACCTTTTGTTTTTGGTGAAGATCGGTTAAGGGAAAGGGGTAGTTTACTAGTAACGTTTTATGTTTTAACAAGGGTATTTCCTATGGCAAACGATAACAGCCGCAAATTCATACAGAATCAAAAGATTATTTACATACAGCCCTAAATTGTAGAGTTCTCAAGACCTATTGTTTTTGGTGAAGATCGGTTAAGGGAAAGGGGTAGTTTACCTACAACGTTTTTTAAACAAGGGTATTTTTTATGGCAAACGATAACAGCCGCAAATTCAAACAAATTCAAATAATTTTCTGCATACAGCCCTGATTTATAGAGTACTCAAGACCTGTTTTTTTTGGTGAAGATCAGTTGAGGGAAAGGGGTAGTTTACCGGCAACGTTTTTTATCAAGCGTATTTTCTATGGCAAACGATAACTGCCGCAAATTCAAACAGAATCAAATAATTGTTTGCATACAGCCCTGATTTGTAGAGTACTCGCGACCTATTGTTTTTGGTGAAGATCGATTGCGGGAAAGGGGTAGTTTACCTGCACGGTTTTTTTTATCAAGGGAAATTTTTTTTTTGGCAAACGATAACAGCCGCAAATTCAAACAGACTTAAATAATGTTTCGTATACAGCCCTGAATTGTAGAGTTCTCAAGACCTTTTGTTTTTGGTGAAGATCGGTTAAGGGAAAGGGGTAGTTTACTGGTAACGTTTTATGTTTTAACAAGGGTATTTCCTATGGCAAACGATAACAGCCGCAAATTCAAACAGAATCAAAAGATTATTTGCATACAGCCCTAAATTGTAGAGTTCTCAAGACCTATTGTTTTTGGTGAAGATCGGTTAAGGGAAAGGGGTAGTTTACCAAATACGTTGTTTTAACAAGGGTATTTTCTATGGCAAACGATAACAGCCGCAAATTCAAACAGAATCAAATAATATTCTGCATACAGCCCTGATTTGTAGAGTACTCAAGACCTATTGTTTGTGGTGAAGATCAGTTGAGGGGAAGGGGTAGTTTACCAGCAACGTTTTTTATCAAGCGTATTTTCTATGGCAAACGATAACTGCCACAAATTCAAACAGAATCAAATAATTTGTTGCATACAGCCCTGATTTGTAGAGCAATCGCGACCTGTTGTTTTTGGTGAAGATCGGTTGAGGGGAAGGGGTAGTTTACCTGCACGGTTTTTTTTATCAAGCGAAATTTTTTTTTTGGCAAACGATAACAGCCGCAAATTCAAACAGACTTAAATAATGTTTCGTATACAGCCCTAAATTGTAGAGTTCTCAAGACCTATTGTTTTGGTGAAGTTCGGTTGAGGGAAAGGGGTAGTTTACTTGCAACGTTTTTTTAACAAGGGTATTTTCTATGGCTAACGATAACAGCCGCAAATTCAAACAGAATCAAATAATGTTTTGCATACATCCCTGAATTGTAGAGGTCTCAAGGACGTTCGATTTTGGTGAAGATCGGCTAAGGGGAAGGGGTAGTTTACCTGCAACCTTTTACGTTTTAAGAAGAGTAAAGTACTTGCAAATTTATTTAACCTTTTTGAAACAATGGTAATTGTTAAAAATAAAATAATTTTGTTGCCAGGCAATAAAATTAAAATTTTTTAATTTTAATGTAATATATTATTTTTCATTTAATACGGCAATAAAAAGGCAGGTAAGACACAAACACACAATTCACGTTATTTCTGGTTTACTTCCATATTCCTTAAGGAATGGAAGTATGGTGATGGCAAAAAAAATCGTGTTCGAGATTATTGCAGATTCTGATTCTACTACACTCAAAACATGAAAAAAAGTCGTTTTCCGAAAAGTGTCTGTGTGTGTGTCTGTCTGTCTGTCTGTCTGTGTGTCTATGTGTCTGTAGATTTTTTTTCTATGGCAAACGATAACTGCCGCAAATTCAAACAGAATCAAATAATTTTTTGCATACAGGCCTGATTTCTAGAGTACTCGCGACCTATTGTTTTTGGTGAAGATCGGTTGAGGGAAAGGGGTAGTTTACCAGCAACGGTTTTTTTTATCAAGGGAATTTTTTTTTTGCAAACGATAACAGCCGCAAATTCAAACAGAATCAAACAATGTTTCGCATACAGCCCTGAATTGTTGAGTTCTCAAGACCTATTGTTTTTGGTGAAGATCGGTTAAGGGAAAGGGGTAGTTTACCAGTAACGTTTTATGTTTTAACAAAGGTATTTCCTATGGCAAACGATAACAGCCGAAATTTAAACAGAATCAAAAGATTATTTGCATACAACCCTAAATTGTAGAGTTCTCAAGACCTTTTGTTTTTGGTGAAGATCGGTTAAGGGAAAGAGGTAGTTTACCTACAACGTTTTTTTAACAAGGGTATTTTATATGGCAAACGATAACAGCCGCAAATTCAAACAGAATCAAATAATTTTCTGCATACAGCCCTGATTTGTAGAGTACTCAAGATCTGTCGTTTTTGGTGAAGATCGGTTGAGGGGAAGGGGTAGTTTACCTGCAACGTTTTTTATCAAGCGTATTTTTTATGGCAAACGATAACAGCCGCAAATTCAAACAGAATCAAATAATTTTTTGCATACAGCCCTGATTTGTAGAGTACTCACGACCTGTTGTTTTTGGTAAAGATCGGTTGAGGGAAAGGAGTAGTTTACCTGCAACGGTTTTTTTTATCAAGGGAATTTTTTTTTGGCAAACGATAACAGCCGCAAATTCAAACAGAATCAAATAATGTTTCGCATACAGCCCTAAATTGTAGAATTCTCGAGATCTATTGTTTTTGGTGAAGATCGGTTGAGGGAAAGGGGTAGTTTACCAGCAACGGTTTTTTTTATCAAGGGAATTTTTTTTTTGCAAACGATAACAGCCGCAAATTCAAACAGAATCAAACAATGTTTCGCATACAGCCCTGAATTGTTGAGTTCTCAAGACCTATTGTTTTTGGTGAAGATCGGTTAAGGGAAAGGGGTAGTTTACCAGTAACGTTTT
Source organism: Magicicada septendecula (assembly GCA_034769895.1). Taxonomy (NCBI): domain Eukaryota; kingdom Metazoa; phylum Arthropoda; class Insecta; order Hemiptera; family Cicadidae; genus Magicicada; species Magicicada septendecula. The sequence continues at coordinate 105,263,943 of CM068375.1, forward strand.
ATGTTTTAACAAAGGTATTTCCTATGGCAAACGATAACAGCCGAAATTTAAACAGAATCAAAAGATTATTTGCATACAACCCTAAATTGTAGAGTTCTCAAGACCTTTTGTTTTTGGTGAAGATCGGTTAAGGGAAAGAGGTAGTTTACCTACAACGTTTTTTTAACAAGGGTATTTTATATGGCAAACGATAACAGCCGCAAATTCAAACAGAATCAAATAATTTTCTGCATACAGCCCTGATTTGTAGAGTACTCAAGATCTGTCGTTTTTGGTGAAGATCGGTTGAGGGGAAGGGGTAGTTTACCTGCAACGTTTTTTATCAAGCGTATTTTTTATGGCAAACGATAACAGCCGCAAATTCAAACAGAATCAAATAATTTTTTGCATACAGCCCTGATTTGTAGAGTACTCACGACCTGTTGTTTTTGGTAAAGATCGGTTGAGGGAAAGGAGTAGTTTACCTGCAACGGTTTTTTTTATCAAGGGAATTTTTTTTTGGCAAACGATAACAGCCGCAAATTCAAACAGAATCAAATAATGTTTCGCATACAGCCCTAAATTGTAGAATTCTCGAGATCTATTGTTTTTGGTGAAGATCGGTTAAGGGAAAGGGGTAGTTTACCTGCAACGTTTTTTTAACAAGGGTTTTTTTTATGGCAAACGATAACAGCCGCAAAATCAAACAGAATCAAATAATGTTCTGCATACAGCCCTGATTTGTAGAGTACTCAAGATCTGTCGTTTTTGGTGAAGATCGGTTAAGGGGAAGGGGTAGTTTACCTGCAACGTTTTTTATCAAGCGTATTTTTTATGGCAAACGATAACTGCCGCAAATTCAAACAGAATCAAATAATTTTTTGCATACCTCAGTGAATTGTAGAGGACTCAAGGCCTTTAGATTTTGCTGAAGATCGGTTAAGGGGAAGGGGTAGTTTACCGGCAACCTTTTACGTTTTAACAAGACTAAAGTACTTGAAAATTCATTTAAACTTTTTCAAACAATGGTAATTGTTGAAAATAAAATAATTTTGTTGGCAGGCAATCTGAAAATTTCAGATTTTGTACCACAAAATCTGAAAAGATTATACGATAGTTTATGAAATGGTTAATAATACGTCAGTGGAAGGTGTAATGAGAAATTAGCAGAAATGGAAACCTGGGGAATGTTAACTGTTCTGTAGATACAATTTTGTCAGAATGTTTGGAAATGATCATCAACATTGAAGAAAAAGTAAGCATATTAAGAAACATATGTAAGTACTTATTATAAAAAAATAATGTTTGTTTTTGATAAAGTTATTTTGATTATAAAATATAAATATTTACAACAAGAAAAGAATTTTCAGTTTTCAAAATTTAAATATATTTTTATAAAACAATGGGTTCTTCATTGAGGTGGGGACCATGTCACTCACTCCATCTCAAGCCTCTCCCATTTTGCAGAAAAAGAGGACCCTGTCAAGGCTGATACTTTGACGACAGTGACAGGGCTTTCCACCAAATTCAGCAGAGTGACAGGTAGGCCCAACTCTGATTGGCTCCTCAGATTTCCCCAGCGTTAGTAGGTTCTATGAAAATATTTTATTTCAAAAATGATTTGAAATATAAATCTTAGATATGTTTTATAAATCTCATGTTTTATGTTTTAACATGGGTAATTTTTTATATGACGAACCATAACTGCCGTAAATTCAAACAGAATCAAATAATTCTTTACATATGTGCCTGAGCTATAGAGAACTCAATGTCTGTTGGTTTTGGTGAAGATCGGTTACGGGGAAAGGGCAGTTTACCTGAAACATTTTTTGTTGTAACATGAGTAAAGTACTTAATTTTGATAAAGTATCCTGATAAGATCTTAATAATCCACTGTAGAAACGTAGATGAAATATCTATAAATGAAGAGGCTAGTTGAGCGGCTGGGGGTAATTTTCTATAAATCAAAATTATAGTTGAAAGGGAGGGGATAATATTTTTTATATGTGTACTACGTTATTGGCAAGAAAGAAGTATTTTTTTGTTAAAATTCCTTCCCTGGCTGTTTGGCTGAAAATGATTTTAAATATAAATCTTAGAATATGGAAGTCATGTATGGTTCTCCATACCGATATTAACTAACACGACACCAAATAGCGTTTATTTTCTTTCGAATATGAGGTAACTTGTACAGTAGAAGAGTTAGTTATTATACACTGCCACAAAAACATTAGAATTGGTATTGCTTACATAGGCTTATTCCATCCTATTATAAATATGCTTATTGCTTTAAATTATTCCATCAAGACACATCGAGACACTGTTTCCACTTGACTTACTAATAACATCATACACTTTTCTATCACTTTACGGCTCAAACGGTGTAAACTCTCTGCGAGCAGCGCAACATAAGTCCTGAGACACTAATTGCAGGTGACTCTGTGTTTCCTCTTCCAAATGTATTTCTGTTGAATGGCTGAATGCTAGATAATTCACGTTAGCCACAAGACATCCGTGTTTTTTTCGAAACACACGTTTCTCAGAGGACTTTGTAGCTTAACATGGGTTCTTTACCTACCACTAGTTTTGCTTCATGAAGGAACTACACTTGTCATGGAATATAAAGCTTATTGCCGGAAATATGTACGCTTACCAAGAAGGAGGTAGATCCTGGAATGGAAATGGCCCGCGGAAATAGATGCGGGTCCGGAAAAATAACGACGATAAACACCATCAGCGGCGTCCTCTTTAAAAGTACAGGAAGCGGATGTGGACTACGTAAGGTAACGAGGAAAATGTAGGTTTACTATTTTGTGTGAATTGGAAGAGTTTAATTAAGTGGAAATAGAAAGAAGATAAAGTTAAAAGGTGAAAAAAAGAAAAGAAGACGGCAAAGACGAAGAAGAAGAGTCAGAATATGTGGGAGAAACAATGCGCTCCTTGTAGTGTAGTTTTATTTGAGCGATTTGGTAAAAGTTTTATTGAATGCAGGCAGATGTTCTCGCGTGTACACGAGTTTACTTCTACATCTCACAGGTTGGCATCACTGTAAGGAATCCACGTTAGAATAACCAACTTAGAGAAATAATACAGCTGTAATTTATGACCGCTAATGATCATCCATCGTGGCGTTGTGAATTAGATACAGTACTCCTTTTGATCTCGTGTTGCAACGTTAATAACTACTTATGTGATTTGTTTTAACAAATAAAGTATGCCAAGCAAATAACGTTTCATTACGGGTACGTACGCGCTTATACATAGGTTAATTTATGAAAATAATGATTTTCTCTGATACTGTCACCACGAATAACGTTCCCAGAAAGACAGTACTTCCCTGTTGCTCTTAATTTTTTATTTTGTTTATATTCACATCATCAACATTTTTTATTTTTGTGTAGTTTTTTCTAGTGTTGTTAATTTAAAAAGTTTTCCGTTTTCTGCCCTTGTACTAAATCTTAGTATTAACGTAATCAATCTGTCTCATTAGTTGATAACTGAATTGATTTAAGTCTTTCCTGTGCTCATATTTCAGGTCTTTTCAACAGTGTGTGTTACTAAAATGTGTATTTTAATAGAAGCACATTTACCCTTTTTCACATTTTAGAGCAGACGGAGTGATTTCTTAAGCTTGTAATTGCAATATTAGGAGGCGGAGGTTTCTCAGTTTTAGCGTATAAATTACAACGCATAGAGGGAACATTGTAACATACACATGTCTTTGGATACTCAGAAAAGATATAACATGTAACATTTAAGGTGATGAATATGTAGCATTTAGGAGTATGGATGAACGTGGTGTGAATTAAGTCTAAGTTAGATACAGATGGTAAATCGGAAAAGACCGAATACAGGTAAACGATTAATATATAGTAAAGGATGGATCTTGCCTCTATAAATAAATTCTACTTAAGTCTACTAAATGTAGGATACATACATTTGCAAACTCAAAAACCTTGGCAAATTACACTAAATTAGAGTGGATGTACATGGAATGTTCAGACAACTAATGTTTATAGAGTACAATATAAAATTCATTAAGCAATTCAAATTGTCTTGTGGTAGTCACATTATGTGGTAGTGGATTACCACTATTTTAGGGTATGACAATACAACCAATCTCTACAGTGATACCAGAATGCATTTCAAACTTGTCGGTCAGTTGTATCTGATGCTGCCTTTTAAATGTTTGTCGAATCTCAAAATGTGATTAGTATATTCAATAGTAATAATAATAGTAAACAATTTTTTTTACGAGGGAGACTGAGTAAAACTAATGTTCGCCGCAGGAGGGTCCACAAACCCTGTTGCCCACGGCATGGGTCCACCTTGGGACTCAGCTTGTACAATATTTCAAGGTGGTGCCATTTGTACTTCGTCCTGTGGACGTTCATCTGTTTTAAACCTTCATCGGGTCAACGTTACCTGTTTTCTGCTCTACCGTCAGCGGCCCTAGCAAGATCATCTTCAGTTTCCTTCTTTTGCCTCAGTACCTTCTCTATGTAGGCTGCTACCTGCTTCCAATGGCGTTCGCTTTCCAACATTATTCCGATGACATTTTCGGGCGAGATCTGTCCCACTACACTTTCTAGGGTTTGCTTCTCCTCTTTCTATCTGTCACAGGTGAAAAACGTGTGATTCACATTGTCTAATTCCTGTTTACAGAAAATGCAGTCTGGTCTGACTACTTTCCCCATCCTATATAGGTAAGCCCGGAAAAGGCCGTGGTCAGTTAGAAACTGCGTTATAAAATAATTAATCTCGCCATGTTTGCGGTCAGTCCACTCAGCTAACTGTTTTATGAGCCTAGCGGTCCACCTTCCCTTCGTGTCACTGGTCCATCTTTCCTGCCACTGAGCCATAGTACGGGTCCTGGCCTCCTTGTGATCTTGTACAGTATCTACTTGGGCCTTCCTCTTGTAAACCAGTTTCCGTTCCTGTGCCAGCAGATCGATTGGGACTATTCCCGCGATGACAAGAACCGCGGACTCAGAAACCGTGCGGTAGGAGGAAGCCACTCTGAGCGCGCCACTTCACTGCACTGCTGACATGCGTCGTCTGTATTTCTCGAGTTTGAGAGCATCAGCCCATATCTCCGCACCATAAAGCAATATTGAATGGGTAACCGACATAAGTAACCGTCGCTTCGATGGTTTCGGCCCACTGGTGGTCGCCACGTTCTACTCAGTGGCGCGGTCACAGTTGCAGCCTTATCTGCCACCCTTTTTATTTGTGGCCAAAACGTAAGCTTCGTGTCCAACAGTATTCCCAGATACTTAATTGCGGCTTTTGTGTGCACAGTTTCTTCTCCGATCTGCTTTGGCAAGATGTTGGGGAGATGCCTCTTTGTGATTAGCACGATTTCTGTTTTGTCAGCTGCCAGTTTAAGCGGTGGTCTGTCATCCAGGAACTGACTCGTCCTGCCTTAATCTCATCTGAGCCAGTTCCACATCTCGTGTTATGATAACCACTATCATCAGCGTACCGCACTAAGAATGTATTTTCGGGCGTGTCCATCCGAAGAATACCATCATATGATGCGTTCCACAGATCTGGCCCAACAATTTATCCCTGAGCTGCCCCTGCTGTGACCTCTATAATCCGGCATCCTGATGTAATGTCATAAAGTAATGTTCTGTCACGCAGGTAATCTCTAATCATCCCCAACAGATATGTGGGTATCCTAAACGTAACCTGCACAGCGTCAAGCATGTCACTTCACTTCGCTGAGTTAAACGCGTTTTTCACATCCAGCGTTGCTAAGAGGCACACTGGCTGGGAGAAGTGGTTTCCTCGTTCGGCTATCCTTGCTGATTCAACTACTATAGTAATTGCATCTACTGTAGACCTGCCCTTCCGAAAACCATATTGTCTGTCGAATAAGTCTCCGGAATCTTTATCGCCTGCAAAAGAAGAGGTTTATCAAATTTTCTAGCACCTTCCCGGCAGTGTCCAACATACACAAAGGCCTGTACGATGCTGAAGAATTGGCATCCCCTTAGCCTTTGGTGATAAGGACCAGCCTTGCTATTTTCCAACGTGAACAGAAAACTCTTGCCTTGACACAAATGTTAAACATGCACAGCAACAGTTGTGGGTGAGTCCGCGCCACAGCCCTCTGCTGGTATGCCGTCAGGCCCAGGTGCCTTTTTAGTTTGTAGCGAGTCTACTGCTAGTATCAGTTCGTCTTCGCTGAATATCGGGATCTCTGAGGACTCTATCGTTTCACTCTCTATTTCCCTTACCGGATGAGATGGAAAAAGGGCATCTACAATGTTTTGCATTCTCTCCGCATCCTGAGGCAATTTACACGCAAAGCTCCGAGCTTACGGGTTACAATTTTATAACCTAGCCCCAAGGGTCCCTGTTCATCTCTTCACCCAATGATTTCCAACAAACCGCCTGTTTCTGTCTAATAGTTTTGCGCAAGTCCTTTTTTGCTGCTTTACGCTCAGCTGTTTGAGATAAGCTTTCCTCCCTCTTCTTCGTGCCCGTTGAGCTTTTCGCCTCAGCCTGAGGCATTTCTTCCTGAGAGTAGCGATCTCTTCCGTCCACCAGTAGTCCGGGCGACTGTTGTTTCGAGGTCTTTGCCTGGGCATAGTTCATCGCAAGCCCGTTGTATCAGTCCCATCACAGCCTCTACCGCAACCTTTGCATCATTCCGGGTATCAGGTCCCTTCATAGCCTCCTCAATCTCGCGTTGACCCTCTTGTAGTACTGAGGACAGCTTTTCTAAATCCATTCTCCCCGTGTTCCAACTACGTGACGTGTCCGTTACATTACTTCCCATCCGCCTTTCTTGACAAATGTTGTAAGTTATGTACTGATGATTACTCGCTGTATAATCCTCGATGACGCGCCGCTGCCGTATCTTGATACAAGATGTTCTGATTCTAAGAAGATATCTAACATAGTTTCCCGACATCCAGGTCGCCTGAATGTCGACGTCCTCCCAGTATTTAGCACTACCAGATCCAGCCTGAATGACATCGCAACCACTCGCTCTCCTCGAAGGTCTGGTTCAGGCGTGCCCAATTCCAAAGCCTTAGCATTGATATCGCCGGCCACGATCATGTCTCCTTCCATTGTTTGTATAACATCCTGCAGTCTGTGCATCCTAGCTCGTTTGGTGTAAAGTAGCAGCTTACATACGTAATTCCGTTGCTCTTTATCTATACAGAGCTATCGCCGCGTTCATGGCTGTCTGTGCACCCGCTGAGAATCTGGAACCCATATAGCCGCAATCCCCATGTTGTCTGAATACCAAGTAGGTGTGTCCTTATTTCTGTACTGTTCGCTAATGATGATTATGCCAGCATTATGTTCCTATATTCCAGTATAATTTGCGTGAGTAGGTCACGGGCCAACAACCTTCTATGCATATTTCCTTGAAGGACTTCAAGCATTTCGGTTTTGTTTTACCTTGTTCAATGCCCTTCGAATACTGGACATTTACCAGAACCTGAAATGAGATTTATGTCCACTCCTGTCTGCAGCAAGTCAATGCAATAGTAATAATAATAATAATAATAATAATAATAATAATAATAATAATAATAATAATGCCCTCCAGATATCCAACCCTACGCCCGACCTACAACATCTTGGCCTCTTGTGGTTCGGGCAACAGCTGTTACTCTTTATCCGACAAACAGGGCACTGGTAGGTGAGTTTGACAAAGTTGTGTGTAGCGCTTGAAAATACACCGTAACCCACGGTGGAACCGATCGTGCCAATAGGTGGATGGCTCTACGTTAGTGAGCCGCGAACGATGGCCTCAGGGCCCAGGACGCGCCCTGTTGTATTTAGTGCTAGCCGTGCTACTGGAGGGCTCTGTGGTGGTGGTGTGTTACTTCCCCGGCACATGTGGGAACAAGATTAAAGGTTCTCAAAACAATTCTCGGGTAGCAACTGAATCTTCAACGTCCACCATGCTGAACATCCTTCAGTGGAATATCAACGGTTGCACTTCGACAACGGTTGCGAACTGAAAATGCTACTGTCCAGGCATACACCGATGTGTGTGTGCCTGCAGAAAACACATATGAGGCCACAAAAACATTGTACTCTGAGGAGAAACGAGTCCTTCCGCTGTGATATAACTCCCAACATCAGAGCTAGGGGAGGCGTTGCTATATTTCTTAGTCTAGCGCAATACCCGCTAAATGTATTCCGCTCGCTACGCCTCTACAAGCAGTAGCAGTCAGTTTATTACAGCCACTGAAGAAGACGATCTGCTGGTTATACTGACCAGATTCTGAGTGGCGAGCAGAGGATTTACAGGATCTGGTAGAGGAGCTACCATATCCACTAGTCCTTGTCGGGGACTTCAACGCCCACAGTCAAACTTGGGGTTGTCTTAGGACAAACAGCGCAGGATTAAGAACTGAGGATCTCTTGCTAAACAACACGTTAGTCTTTTCAAACACAGGTAAAAGCACACAATTCTACGTTGGAAGTGGTACTTTCCCGGCTATCGATCTTTTGATCTGTAGCCCGGGTCTTGCTCACGTCTGTCGTGGAGAGTGCGTCCGGGTCTCCATGGGAGCGACCACTTCCCTGTGCTGATTACAACGCCAACGCCAAAGAGCGTTATAAACACGTTGAAAAGGTAGCGCGTGGGCCGTGCTGATTGGAGCTTCCAGACCACTTTTACACCTACGAACGTCTGTGGAAATATAGATGACGACGTACACAGTTTCACAACTGCTATCACCTCAGCAGCTTCGGAGCATATCCAGGCCGCCAGTACCGTGGTAGAACAACGCTATAAAAAAAACGCAATAAGAGAGAAGGGACGAGCCCTATATGGGTATAAACGAGCGCTGACCGAAGAAAATCGCATCGGTTTTAAACGACTTCGAGCCGCCGCTCGTAGAACAATACGCGCTGGAAACCGATAGAGCTGGAAAATTACGTCTCGACCATAACACGGTCGACCCCAATGACAGAAGTATGGAAGAAGATCAGAGCGATCGCTTCCACATCAGTCTTTATGCCATGCATATGCATAGAACGCGATGGTAAATTGATTTGCAAGCCCGATGAAATTGCTGCCACCTTAGCTGCGAGATATGCCGAGGTCAGTAGTACAGAAAGGTATCCTCTCAACTTCCTCCTAAGGAAAGATGAAGTCAAACACAACCTTGACTTCAAAAGCCAAGGGTACAGGAGCTATAACGTGCCTTTCACGATGAGGGAGTTACAGTCGAGACTACAGCGGGACCGGACGATATTCCTTACAGCATCATACGTCTGCTGCCGGATGTAGGTATGGCTACATTACTGGCACTCTATAACACCATATGGAACCAAGGGGAGTATCCTAAACCATCGAAGGAGACAATTGTCATCCCGCTTCTAAACGCGGAAAGTTATCGTCCAGTATCGTTGACGTGCTGTCTGGGAAAGTTACTGGAGAGGGTGGTGAACAGCCGGCGGCTCACCTGGTGTCTGGAAAAATACGGCCTTCTGCCGCACACCAGTGTGGGTACCGGAGACACAATTCTACTACTCATCAACTGGTTCATCTAGAAAACGCAGTTCAGAACAGTTTCATCAGAAACAAACACATGGTTGAAGTATTCTTCGATTTGGAGAAGGCGTTCGACAAAACGTGGAGATTCGGTTCAGACTACGTGTTTGTCGGTTCAGATGTAACCTGCCCAAATTTATCTCCAGCTTTCCCAGAGACAGTACTTTTAAGTTTCGGCCAGACAATCACTGTCGTCCCTTTACGAGCCAGAAAATGGAGTACCTTAGGGGTCTTTGTTGAGTGCACGCTTTTTAGCATCGTCATCACCGGGATCTTTGAGGGTATAGAAAGGTCAGTTGGGAAGTGCTTGTCGACGACCTTGTGCTGTTTCACCACAAAAACGGCGATGATCAGGTATAAGCTTCAAGGCGCTATAGATACGTTGGTAGACAATTTTTACGGCGCCGGCTTTTCTTTCTCGGCAACAAAGACGGCCGGTGTCCACTTCTATCGAAAACGAGGGAGGCACCTGGATCCAATGTTAACGATAAACGGTGTCCGGGTACTTTACAGCTCCGTATCAAATTTCTGGGACTAATTTTTGTCAAAATATTGACTTGGAATGTACATGTGGACGATCTGTCTGCGACGCAAATCCTCGTTGAACGCAATCAGGTGCATCTCCCATGTGACCTTGGGAGCGGATAGAGAAGTTTTATTGCATCTGTATGCTGCGCTGGTGTTATCCAAAATGGATTACGGATGTGCGGGTACTCTTCAGCCAACGGTCGTGCTTGAATAAGCTAGATCTTGTTCCCAGCGCAGGGGTACTCTATGCAACAGAAGCGTTCAGCACTAGCCCTGAACAAAGCTTATATTTTGAAACAGGAATGACGTCTTTAGATCTGCAACGTCAACTGCTGTTGCTGAGATATGTGGCAAAAATATTAGCACTATCGAGCCACATAAACCACGTGCTTCTGGCGAACAACAGACTTCCTAGGGTGTACGATCGCCGTCCTACGTTCAGCAGATCGGCTGGCATTCGTGGCTCGAGGCAGCCCGGCGCTACAACAACGTTCAAGCGTACGGTCTGTGCGAGGTGCCCCACTGGCTGCTTCGTAAACCAAATTTTCGGCTAGGTGTCGCCAGTAGAAGCAAGAAAACGTGCCACCGAACTGAACTGAAACTCTTGTTTAGATCAGTCCTTGAAGAATACGTCGAGGAACTCACCATTATGTACACCGATGTGTCAAAGACGGAGAGCGTAGCGGGCAGTGCGTTTGCCATCCCGGGCGCCTTCCACTCCTGTAACCTGCCCAAAGCAGCAAACGTATACAACGCCGAGGTGTGCGCGGTGTGGCAGGCTCTCCGTTTTTGTGAACACCGAGGTGACAGGAAATATTATCTGTACGAATTCACTGAGTTTTTAACTGCCTTGGACAATCCGAGTACAATGGATCCGTGATTACAGCAGATAATGCTATGCGTTAAAAGATCTTGGTTCACCTTTTACTTTTGTTTGGTGTCCGGGTCATGTAGGTATTGAAGACAACGAAGAAGTTGATGGTGCAGCTAGAAACGCTGCGGACAGCCACGATGCGACAGTCGATGCGATTGCTATACGACCTAAGGACGCGAAACTATCTGCCACAATGTGTGACAGCAGACGTGGAACACGCGGCAGAATAAACTTTTTGCCGTAAAGCAGAGTGTCCGTAAATGAGAGGTAGTAGGTGTTCGCAGTCGTCGTTTGTATCAGGAGACTGCGCACTGAGCACACGAACTTGACGTCTTCGTATCACCTACAAGGACAAGAACGACGCGTCTGCACTTGTGGCGGAGCATTTACAGTGAAACACATCAGCACAAACTGTGCTCTTGCGGAACTGAGGCAAAGACACATAGTAAGAGGTAACCTGAAAGAATACCTCAAATACGAACAGTTAGCGATAGACAGAACTCTGTCCTTCCTAAAAACAACCAAAAATATATGGGCTTTGAAAATGTCGTTTTGCGACTTAATGTGTACGAGCTTCCACTGTCGTTGAGTCAACTAAAATGTAGGTGAGAAGAAAAACATCCGTCAAGCAACATTCCTGGAAGAGGTCGTTGGGCTAATCACCTTACTTGCCGAGCTCCAAACACACTTAAAATAATAATAATAGTATTAATAATATATTGAGTATTACACATAATATCTGTCAAAAATTTGTCATGTTGTACCTGTCTGTCAGACTACACAGAGGTTTTCATGAAGATTTATTTGGCTTCCTGTTTTTGGCGACATTTGTCAATTCCATTGTTGTCATGCAATTTTCTATTCATTAGCACGTTGTATAATAGTAGAATCCAGTTCTGTTTTGAACTAACTAGAAGAAACACGAAGCTACAGTGTTGTCAATATCAAATTTAAATAATTTAACTTATATTTAATTCGCTAAGCGATCTTCTGTTATATGTTTTTACAACATGTTTCGGGGATAAATCCCCATCATCAGGTAAAATGTTTATTCACCCTAATGCATAGGGGTCGTCGAAAATGTTAACGTACATAAAATGTAACACATAAAACTAGATAAAATCACATAAAACACATACAACACACAAGCGCGTGATACGTGACCCAGTGCACTGGACGGTTTCCGATCGTCAACTACGTAGCTTTACGCGTGTATCACTTCTTATTTTCAATGCGGTCTCATAGAGCGCGTTAGACTTAAATATCAGCTGGTCATTAAGTAATTGTTCTTTATGTATTTTTGAGGCCCTATAAATTTCAAATTCTTCTAGGGCATTCAAAAGATGACCTTAAACCCGGTGTAATTATGGTTTTTATTTATAAGGTGAAGTGCGTAATTTGATGTGGTTTTGTTAGGGTTCTTCTTTGGTAGATGTTCTCTAAATCTATCGATGAATCTTCTGCCCGTCTGTCCGATGTAGAAACTATCACATTCACTACATCTAATTTTGTACACACCTGAACAATCTTCTGTTAAGGTTGGAACTCCTCAAATATTTTTTAATTTATTAGTGGTCCTGAATGAAACATTGATATTTAACTTTTTTAACTCATTTTTTATTATATTAGGGAGTATATTTGTGTATATTGCTGAAACATATTGAGTTTTACTTTTTGCAACATTTTTACTATTTAATTTTTTCAGGTGTTTATATATTATTTTATCAACCATTTCACTTTTATAACCATTTTTTATGGCTATGTGTTTTATTGTGTTGACTTCGTCATTATAATCCTCAGTGTCCATAGGTATATTCACTAGTCTGTGTGCAAGTGCATTAAACGCTGCCATTTTTTGTGTATACGGATGATTTGAATTAGCATGTATAACCAAATCTGTTGTGGTGGGTTTTCTGTATATTTTGAAAGTGAGAAAAGTATTTAGTTTTTGCACAGATACGTCAAGGAAATTCAAGCAGTTATTGTTTTCCGTTTCCATGGTGAATTTAATGTTGCGATTAATGCCGTTCATAAATTTGAAAATTGGAAACCGTCCAGTGCACTGGGTCACGTATCACGCGCTTGTGTGTTGTATGTGTTTTATGTGATTTTATCTAGTTTTATGTGTTACATTTTATGTGCGTTAACATTTTCGACGACCCCTATGCATTAGGGTGAATAAACATTTTACCTATGATGGGGGTTTATCCCCGAAACATGTTGTAAAAACATATAACAGAAGATCGCTTAGCGGATTAAATATAAGGTAAATTATTTAAATTTGGTTCTAACAGCGGTCTGGAGACTATACATAAAATGTTGTCAATATCTTTAGGCGATGGATTTGTAGCCCGATTATCCCTTCGACGTATCATCATCAACCGTGGCTCTACAACCCTTGGTGGGTCTTGGTCTGCTCTTTGAATCTACATCGGAGTCTTCCCCTTTTTCCACTACTCATTGGTTTCTGGTAGAAAATATGTTTGGTAGGCTGTCTTTCCTCCATTCTGTCTATGTGTCCAATCCACCTTAGCCTGTGTATTTTGATTAGCCTGACAATGTCCGGCTCTTTGTAGATATGGTATAGTTCATCCGTTCGATGTATAGGGTTGTTATAAACGATAAACGTTTGTTACATATTAGAATAAAATTTAGTGAACATACTAAATTTGTGATTTAGAAGAATTGCTAAAAATTAAACTATTCTGTATATTATACTACCAGTAAATATTAATAATTCTTAGTATAAAATTCGTTATATTCCTCTATAAAAATGTATGTATATATAACAATTCCTGTTTTATTGCAATGTATTAACTACCTTATTGGTTGACATTCTTGTTTAAACTGTAGAAAAACCATTTACTGATCTGTTTTAGTATCTAGTAAAACCTTTCCTTCATACACTGCCTTTATCTAAATTATCTCTACCTTGTCTAGCCACAGGTCAAGCGGAGGTATAATTATAAGGTATATTCCTTTGTTTAGATACCTTCTTATCAAAACTAATTATGTTTATTTTTGAAGACGATGCCAAAATCATTTACGGGCCTCCCCCAACGTAAGATTAGACAACGTTGAACAATGCAGGCGAATAGATGGTAAAAAATTGATGCAGATGTTGAAGGATGATGTATGATGACGCGAAGGCACTGTTTTAGAAGAGATGTATCGTATTTTGTTGCTTCTTATTATCACAGAAGAAGAGATTCAAAGTCATTCCTCATCTAACGTGACAAAGATAGGCTGTAGGCCGTATTTCTTAGAGACGATTGAAAACATATCTGACAAATTGGAAAAAAAAACAAAAGCCGACAAAACGGTTTAGGTCTGGCGAATGTGCTCCAGATATTGCTGATGTCCATGAAATCAACTGGTGTTTCTCCAACCGTTTAACGCAGGTTGCCATCGTAACCCCTTACAAAATATTCTGGCTACGCTACTGGGAGTATACGTGCAAATTAAATTTATAAATAAATATTTTCGGACAAATTACTTTCATATATAAAATACTATATATTTCATGTATGTTCTTCAGTGTTCCCCTGTGCAATGGGAGGGGGGACTGTTAGTTATAAAAAATCAAACGATTTAGATTTAATAGTAACTAGTTACTCATTTCATACATCAGAATTTAATATCTAAGGTAAGTCCTTTTCTGTTAAATAAAGTCTTTTCTTTGACAGAGAAACAAATTAGTGACACATATATGGGGGAACCTGGATATTCAATGCGAATCGGAAGCAAAAGTTGGTCAAATGAGTGTGTGCCGTGAAAGTAGCCAGTAAAGACCAGCCGAATTGTTTGGTGTATTGTACCAGCTATGATGTCGAACATCGTGACTGAAGGTTCTGCAGAGACTGGCAAACATACGGCAACGTGCAATCGGCAGGTCAATAAACGACGATACCAACGGTGGGAAGAACAATGTTGTCGTGACTCTAAACGCCAAAGATAATCGGAACACAAGTCTCTAATTACAAACTTTTTAATTAGTAACAATCAACAATTACAAATCAACAAAGCCACTCTGATACAATAATTCAAGTTAAATGTGTCCAACAATTATCACCTTATTACAGCACTAAAGTCACAATAATTACCTCAACAATCAACTCCAAACCGCTCTTGGTTAAAAAGTATATTTAATATAATATGTAGGGGTTAAAGGAAATGTATGCATGTTAAAATTTAATTAATACTATCTTTAACAAATGAGAACGATCTGAGAGTAACAATAAACGAAAACGGAATGGATGAAACTGGAGGAGTCTGTAAACCTGTATTACCATGGGCGATAATGATAGAAGAACCAGGAAATGTTTATCGCAATTGTACACCTATACAAACTTTTGAATGTGAGTTATAGGTTTCGTAAAAAAAGAGGAAGCTTTAGGTTAAGTTTCTGGAAAGAGTCATAATACTTATAGGGATGGTAAAAAAAAAGAACTGAGGAAATTTTAAAGCATTCTGAGATAAAATCTTCATTTATAGAAGGACGCTCTTTAAGGTGATGGCGTATGATGTAGTTAAGACAGGTAGAACAATTCGGAAAGAGAAGCAATTGAGGAAAATAACAAGAGGGAATGTCCTAGACAAACTTTGGGTAAAATGTGTCAAAAATACTAGAAAATAAATATGTATCACGAGATGAAACGATGTAATTTACAAAAAAAAAACAAAAAAAGAGTTGAAACGTTCATGAAAAATAATAGTTTAGTAAAAATATACTCTAAAACATTGTATGGTAATAGGGTTGTAACCCCATCTCCCCCCCCCCACATACACACATATACAAACTACAAGTTAAGACTGCCCGCAGTACAGTCTGTGTTTACTGGAGCGCGTATGGAACACATTCCTTTTGCAGTTAGTCGGTACCGTATATCGTTGCCGTAGTAATTCTCTAGATACGGTCTGTGCATGTTACGGTGCCCCGCAACGCAGTTTCTGTTCACTGGACCACGTACAACACACATCTTTTCTACTGTACCGTAACTTGTAGTGGGGTTTTGTTGCTACTGTCGACTTCCTGCATAATATTTTGCTACGTAGGCTTAAGCACAACAAACACTTTCTATTAAAATCTTATATTCAAGTCATATTCGATTCAACAATCCTTCTTTAAAATTAAACTGTCTGTCAAACTGCACTTATCTCAATAAACAGTAACAAATTACTGACTAAATAAAACAGAATTTTAAAGCAACTAAACGCTTTCCTTTATTTCCAAGGAATAGGCCTAACAACAACGAATCGAATCGCTACAAAAAGTGTTACATATGTCCGGTTTATGCATGATTTATAAATTGTAACGTTCGTAGCAAAAATCGGCAGTTGCCCAGTGATGTACGTATCTCGTTTTTACTTCCATGTTCCGTAAGGAAATGGAAGTATAGTGGCTGCGAAAAAAATCGTGTTCGAGATAAGGGCTGATTCTATTCTACTATCCTCAAAACATGAAGAAAATTCATTTTATCCACTGTAGAAAGGTAGATGAAATATCTATAAATGAAAAGGGTAGTCGATGGGGGAGGGAACAATTTTTTTAAAAACTACCTTTTTGATGTCGAATAAAGTAATTTATTTTGAAGGATAAGATACTTTAGTAATTACACATAATGAAACTATTGCTGAATAAAAGTGTAAACATAAAAAATGGGGTTATTCGCTTAAGGGGAACGGGTAGTTTACCTGCATTTTTTGTGTTTTAGCACGAGTAAATTTTGATAAATAAGTGCCCCGGAAATAAAGTCATGTGAATCCACTGTAAAATAGTAAATCAGATATCTATAAATGGAGATGGTACTTGAAAGGAGAGTGAGTGATTACTTTGCTGATATCAAGTAAAGTGCGTGTATTTAATTTTAAAGGTTAACGTATCTCAGCAATTAAATATGATAAAAATATTACTCTATGAATGTGTAAATATCATTAATGGTGGGGATCGGTTGATGAGGAGGATGATTATTTGCGTAGTTCAGTTTCGTTATAAGAATAAAGTACCTAATTTTTATAGATAGTGACTCGAAAACAACATTATATTAAACGACTTCATACTGAAAAAAATTACTGAAAAGCTCTGAGTAAAAACACTGTGTTTTAGGCTTAGCGTAAAATAACTTTGTTAAATTGCTAGTAAATAACAACAATTTTTAGCTCTATTTGTAGAGACGTTTGTTCTTAAAAAATTGTGTAAGCAATCTTATCAATTAAGTTCAAACAAAAGTTTAGAAATTCGACAGGAATTAAAAAATATTACGTGTTCATTGCAGCATCAATGAGAATTTTGGGTTGATACTAACACATATAAGCCTAATAGTTGCTTCAGTCCTAATCAGTAGTAAAACATGCAGTGATTCGTGTTAATCCATTAACAGAAGTGCGCTGCATAGCATAATATCTTAGTCACAGATACTGCACTCGCCTCACATAAAGTAAAAACAAAATTCATCAAAATTTTGTGTTTTTCATACGCTAGTCTGTGATATATTATGTTACCCAGAAAAGTTTCCACCTTTTTGTGGAACTACGTTCAACGCTTTAAAGAATATATTCAATTTTGTGTTCAAGTTATTGTTTAAATGTAATATGGGTCCAAGGAACTCTATCGTTCTGACGCCAGATGTTAAAATTTCTAAATACTTTAGAGAAATACTTTACGGTCTCTAAATATTGCCAAAATAATTTACGGTATAGAACTGAGCGTGTAGAATAATCTGTGCAACTGAAGCTCTTGCATTCTCATTGCAGAATCTATACACTTATCAGAATGTGCTTATCAGAATTATAGGAATGAATGAATAGGCGAAGAATGTGCAAGACAATTGAAATAGAATTATTTTTCAAAACACAAATGACGTAACAATTTTAAAGATAATGAATACAATTAAAAATTAAGTTTGTAAAAATCGAGATTAACTGGAGACTAAAATCAATAAGCTGCTGTGGATTCCAACTTTCTGTCAACTCGTGACATGATATACTACATGAGTAGATAATTGGTTCTTTCACATTAAAACATCGGACTAGTCGGGAAAATGCCAAGAATTTGCAGGACGAATATTTCCTACACTAAGAAATAAAATCTAATTAAAAATTTGAATAGCTTAAGTTATTTTAGCTGATTTTTAATAATATAGCTGATATTTTGTGTTTCATTTAGATGCATAATATGTTTTAATCCGAGTCAAATTTCTCAAACTTTTTTTTGATCTTTATTTGCTTTATTTACATCAATATTTTTAAATAAAATGATCTACAATTAACTATAAGTTTTTAATGCTCACTAGCAATTTAACAAAATTATTGCATTTAACCTATAAGGATTATGTTTTTAAACTCGATGTTTTTATAATTTTTATAAATTTTCTTGCAAAATACTAAAGATAGAGCTGTGAGATTCTTTTGTCTTAATACCTTATGTAAAAAGTCATACGAAACCACTAATTTTGTCTCATAATTTGTCTACCAGAATTTGTATGTTCTATTATTTCGTAACAGGAATGTGTATTAAATTTTTGCATAGCAATAACTTTAAAGCAATGCATTTTTATTATAATATTTTGTATAACATTTATTTCTTATTTTTTGCTGTAGACTCACCTTCTGAAATAGGTTATTTACTTTTCCTCCTGGAACACTTTGTGTCTAAGCTCGCTCGCGTGCGTGTGTGTGTGTGTGTGTGTGTGTGTGTGTGTGCCAAACTGTATAAGAAAATAATTTTAAGAGTGACAAGAAAATAAACTGTACAAGGTGACATGATAATTTTTTAATTTTACTTATTTTGTAATTATTTTATACTATTTAAATTCTCTTTCTTCTTTAACAGAAATACGTGTAGTGCAATCTGAAAGAAAATTTAGAGCAATTTGAAAAAAATAAAGCCTCTCATATGCCAAATGAAGTGAATTGAATTGCCAAAACCGCCATATTCTTACGTCAGTTTGAAGCGAGAATGGTGATGAAAATTCCTTCAGATCTAATCTGATAGGATAAAAATGGTCTGATTTCAGATGGAAGAGATTTAACTGTTAGCATTCTGTATGTAGAGTTCTGTTTATGGTGTGTTTGTCACTGCTAAACTTTTCTGATTTACGTTTAGTTGTTAGTACGGTCTCTTCTTCTTTTTCGTCTTCTTCTTCTTCTTCTTCTTCTTCTTCTTCTTCTTCTTCTTCTTCTTCTTCTTCTTCTTCTTGTTCCTCTTTTTCTTCTTCCCCAATATAGATTAGGCCTTGTTGACCTATTCCGATTTCAAATGATTTATTGCCATATTTTCTTTGGTCTCCCTACGCTTCTTCTTCCAGCTGGTGTGTGTCCACTTGACGCAGTTGGTGGTCTTCGATCACTAAATGGTCATTCCAATTCCTTCTATGCAACTCTATTTTCTCATTTAGGTTGTATATTTCCAACTCTAATCTATTCATTTGTAAATCTATCTTGTTTAGAACAACCTTTGACCGATTTTAGAAATTTAATTTCCGCTGTTTGTATGCGGCTTTCTCTCTCTCATTATCCATGACTTACCTCCACAATGAAGAATAGGGTCTCTGTTGTATTGTTGCCTCTCATATGCCGAATGAAGTGAATTGAATCGCCAAAACCGCCATATTCTTACGTCAGTTTGAGGCGAGAATGGTGATGGAAATTCCTTCAGATCTAACCTGATAGGTAAAAATGGTCTGATTTCAGATGGAAGAGATTTAATTGTTAGCATTTACGCTCAGTCTGTGTTTTAAATGCCAAAATCATTTAGAATTCAAAAAGGTCTCGGCTGAAGACGGTTTCAGCTTCATAGAAATAGAAACCAGAGATGACGCCAGTATCATTTCAATACAAATTTATAAATGATTTAAAATATAATGAAGCCCACAGATCACCGTAATCTCCTTAACAATTATCTTGAAACCGAAAAAAGGCTTGAACATGTCGGTAACTAAACAATCGGTTTCTGAAAGCAATCATTTAATAATTGCCGTCTCCTGGTAAACAGCGGTTTCCCGGTCGCTTGACATTCCACTTATATCTTCCACCGCTACTACAACTATCATTAACACACATACACCTGCAAGACTTCTAATTTAACAGGGATGATATCGAGTGTTTGGAAACCGATTAAATATTAAATGAGAATTATTTAATTGTATACCGCCCTTTTCAACAGTATTCTAAATTCGTAAGAGTCGTTTCAACAATTGGTGACGGGGTCTGCCGAAAAAGTAAGGACGTATCAGCAATAATCAGACATACGCCAGACGAGCCGGAACTAAAGATACTAAAAACTCTTCGTAGAATTGGCAGAACGTTTGATTTTAACAAGAATGAAATGTGTCAAAACTGGAAAGCAGCGAAAATTCTTACTGCCTTTGGTGCTGTAAAATTCTTCCTACTATAGGAATTGTCCGAGGAATATTAAATATTCAAGGATATTTCAATTTTCCGTTTAAATATTCAAACACTCAACATATCAAATACTATGTAAATAAGGCTTTCTAAAGATATGGTCATTATATGAGTAAAATTATTTAATTGTCTAATAAAATACCATTAGAACTGAAATAGATTAACTGACACTATCCTAGGGGAAGTCATATACAATTGAATTATATTAAAAAACCATCATTAGTATACTAAATTGCAATAAAATAAGTGAGAATTGATAATTATACAAATTTCAGATTTCATAGAATAATAATTATATTAGGGAAAATGGCTATTATTTACATAGAAGACAGGAAGTATAATTTTAGGCCTACCTCCCAAAAAATTATAAGAAATATAATTTTCAGATAAAACTTTGTAATACTAACTTAATTACTATCAAAATAAGTAGAATAGAATAGTGAAAACGAATATGTATTTTATATTTCAAACAGTTAACTAATAACGAATTTATTTTATGAACATAAAGTACATTTTTAAAGTGTATCGGAAGTTATGGCAAATTTAAACAATGTATGAGATATATTATATGGGCTAAGACTTTCATGAGAAGAAGGAAATACAGACAGTTCATTATTATGCGTTGACGAGTGCACTTAAAGTAACCTTTCGCCAGAAATAACCTTTAATGGCGTTTATGTTATAAACCGTATCTCAGTGAAAATTTTGAAAATAATTATTTTAAACTATTTTATAGATTGTGAAGTGGTGAAAGTGACCTATGAACACAGTAACACTAATAAATTGAACCACACATAACTAGATAAGCAGAATAACACTGATATTACACCAAATACAGACCGAAATTTCGAGGTTAAAAACGACACACATAAACACAACGAGATATATCCAGTGACAACATTTTACACCAAGTGAACTATTCCATCATACACCAGTGACATTTAAATATATCCAGGACGATCGTATACAATTGCTGAGAGCATTTACTCGAAGAAAGGACATCTTTATTACAACAAAAACTTCATCAACGCTGGAGGCTTCCTTGCGCATGCGTCAGTCAACCATTTTGGTCCGGTCCGCTGCAGTATAGAAACGACATGGCTACTATTGGTTCGAAATCAAATCATATATAAACTTTTAATATTTTTAATTATTATTGTATTGTTAAATTTTAAGACATTTAATAATTGTAAATGTTATACTTTCCTTCCCATAACCTTCTCTGGCTATGTATTTTTAATAACCGTTTAAAGAACCCTATTTTATAATACCAATATAAATTGTTTATATCGACCGGCCCTGAGCGAGTCGATACTGCATGGTAATATCAATTTTAATCAAACAATTTCATTATTTTTTGTTAATAAACATTCTGTATCGGTAAATTGGAGTTGATTTTTTATTATAAAAAAGACTTAACAATTAATTAATGAAGAGACCCAACTAACTGAAGGGCGGTATATACGAAACGACAACGTTTCAAAAAGAAGAAGAAGAGAGCCGTCTTTCGTTCAAACTTGGAGTTAACAAGATTATCTTTTCAACAAAATTACTGAAAGTGACACTATTACTAGAATAACCACGATACCATTTCATTTATAATTACAACCGACTAACTCGATTTGTTCCTAAATTTTAAGAACAAGTTACCCAAAAAACATTTTCCAGAAAATTAAAACTTTTTTTATAAAATTTTAAATTTTATTTTTATTTTTTCAAATTGCTACAACAGCAATATACACAGATTTTATTTGTAACTCCGAAGACTAGGAACATTACCAAATTGACGTTTCCGGAGCGGAACGTCAGAAAACTACACACATACATACACAAATTATTTTATTACACAATTCAAATTATTATTGTGAATTATAACAAATTTGGCTAGCCCAACCAGTGGGGCTTACAGGAGAGCACAATCAACATACATCGATATTTATTTTATTACTAGCACCACTAAACGAAATATTACAAAATCGGCTTCCATCGCGGGGCTTGAACGAGGCGGACTTAAAAGAAATATTACAAAATTGGCGAACCCAACTTGTGGGGCTTGATTACATCAGAATCTTAGAACACCATAGAACAGTACTTCAACAGAAGGATTTATTACAAAATTGGCGTCCAACTAAAGGGCTGTAATTAGGGGTTGAAATTACTGTAATTACTTACCCAATTCCTAATTCAGCTTGGCAGCGGTTAGTCAGCCAGGGAAACAGGGAAGATGATGCGTCGTGCCACGTCAAAGAAGAGAGAGGCGGAGGCCGAGAAAGAACTCGATATGGATAATAAGGAGGCGACCCCAGTGGAGGACGTGGAAAAGATATTAGAACGGGTGGAACATAAAAAACCAGCACCACCAGAAGAACAACACGAAGCGCCCACACAAACAGGGGAAATCGATGTCCGGGAGGAACGAATAGAACAACCCGATAAACCACCACGAGCAGAGAATAGTAACATACAGGAGATGTTCAGGATAATGATGGAGAAAATGGATTCAACAAAAGAAGAATTGAAGAAGGACAACCAAGCAACCAAGGAAGAATTAAGCAAGAAAATGGATTCTACTACAGAAGAAAATAATAAAAAATTAGAAGATTTGAAGAATGATAACCAGTCCACTAAGGAAAATTTGAGTGATATAAATAAAAACATAGAAGAATTGAAGAAGGACAACCAAGCAACAAAAGAAGAGTTGAAGAATGATAACCAATCTTTAAAGGAAGAATTGAAGAAGGACAACCAAGAAACAAAAGAAGAATTGGGCCGTAAAATCGAAAGGACCAATAAGAGAATTGAGGAAACCAGTAAAAAGGTGGAAAAGAAAATGGAAGAAAATAAGAAGAATTTGGAAGAAAAGATGGAAGAAACCAATAAGAAAATCGAAAGTGATCATCAACAATTAAGGGAAGAGTTAAGAGAAGATAACCAACTGTTACGGGAAGAATTACGGGAAGTGAACCAAGAGAATTTAGACAAATTAGACGAACGAATGGAGCTATTAAGGAAGGAAATGAACCAGGAACTCAAGGAAAATAAGAAATCTATGACCAAAAGGCTGGAAGACGAAACCATAACTATAAATCAACAGATAAGAGAAGTTGATGGAAGATGTCGAATGACGGAAGCGGAGGTACAAGAGTTCAAGGAAGTGGTGAACACAAAGGTCACAAATCTTGAAGAGTCTACTCGCAAGAAGGCAGAAGAAAACCGAAAGGAAAGCCAGGAAGAACTCAGCAAGGTACAAACTCAAATTACGGAAAGATGTGACGGAATGGAGGAAGCCATGACTAACATCACGGGTCAAGTGAGACAGAACCAGGAGGACATGGAAGCAATTCGGAGCCGACCAACCAGCTTTACTAATATCCCAATAAACGAGAACAGAGAATGGCTTAACTTTCGCCAGTATAAAAGGAAGCCAATTGAGTTCCTGGCCCGTATCGAAGAATATATGGCCAAACATAAAAGTAATCGATGGTCCAATAATCGTGAACTATTAGACGAGTCATTCCGTGATATGACGGATAATTGGTGGATGGCGAACAGGAGCGAAATAACCGATTATCCACAGTTCAAAGGTTTGTTTAAGTCTAAATATTGGTCAGAGACAACCCAGAATTTAATAAGGGAAAACATCTGCAATGGCCGATATAGAACTCAGTTTGGCAGTACCATGACTGCGTACTTTCTTGGGAAGGTGTGCCTGGCCAAGCACCTGGAACCAGCCATACCAGAGGAATGCCTGGTGAACAAGCTCTCTTATCATTACGACGAAGAGGTCATAAGAGCTCGAAGAGGTAGTCAGATAAAGACCATACAGGCGATGACGGAGCTATTGGAGAACTATGAGAATGAAGAATATTACAGGCAGAGCAGAAGAAGAAACGAGCGGCCAGAAGCTCGAAATAATCCGTCATCAAATAATAATAGTCAACCGGTCAACAGTGGGTACCAAGGAAATAGATATAATCCGAATTACCATAATCAACACCCCACAAATGGTAATAACAACAAAAATAACCACGGGAATATAAACCCAAATAATAACAGAAATAATAACGGGTTCTCCGGTAATCGAGGTAATTATTACCCGAATAATTACGTAAACAGACAAAGAAACACCAATCCTACCAATAACACCGAACGGTTTGACAATAACAATAGGGGTTACCCTAATCCTAATAACAACAACAACCGGTTCTCCCGACCACGGGTAAATTTTATACGGGCGGAAGGAAGCAACCATCGCAGATATAACCAGCAACGGCGGAGCAGCGTACATGAGTATGAAGATCGAAACAGAAGCCGAGAACGGGACAACTCTAATTATAGTCTGCCAAGGCGAAGTACTAGCCTAGATGACCCGGAGCGGCGTACAAATAGGGAACCAACCTACGAACCGAGAACTGAAAGACTGGAACCTACTCAAGGTTTCCCCACTGATGCCTCTGTTGGTCCTATTAATAACCAAGATGAGGAGCATTTAAACGGGAGGAGGCAGTGATAAACCATAAGGACCTTTTGCTGCTTCTATCGCCTGGGTATGTAAAGGAATTGCCAATAATAAATAATCCCAATAAAATTACAATCATTCGATGTAATTATTTGAAAAATATTCGAAATAAAGTACTAAATTCAAAAATGAAGTAATGACTACTTACTACCTACCATTTAGGAAACAATTTATGAATCAAAGAGAAAATGAATTTTGAAATAAATTACTAAATTCAAAAATGAAGTAATGACTACTTACTACCTATTATTTAGAAAACAATTTATGGACAAAAGCTAATGAATTTTGAATTAAACCACCAAAATTCAAAAACCCAAGTAAAAACAACTTACTACCTTATTTTAAAAACAACTTTTAGAAATGAACAAGGAGAAAAAGAATTTGGATAAAACATTACAAACAATTATATATGGGACCAATTCTGAAAAACTTTCCAGAATAAAGAAATGGCAATACAAACCACTGATACCATTTAAATGAATAAACTTATTGTGAAGAAAATTTAATGAGAATTTTATGTCAAATAAACAGAGATATTAAACATATGGAATTAATAAGTAAAGAGTGCATTTGGATAAAAAGCAAGAGCAGAATAAAATCTTGAAAAAGGAAGGAAAACCTATATATAAATAAATCCATAAGAAAAAGATGATCATATAATCAATGTCAATTATTAAAAGGACAATTAAAAGAGTAATTGAAAAAACATAATACTAGTGGAACAATTCACAAGAATTAAGAAAGGAACAAAAATATAATACAAAATATATGCTACCAATGACCAGAAGGAGATTGTGATAACAGTCAAAAAATGACAGAGAATTAAAAACTTTACACCGAATAATAAGTGATGATTATATTATACCAGCTTCCAACCACAAGGAGAAATAAAATGCCAACAGAGCTAACCATTGAGAAAAATAACTGAGATAGAGATTCACTAAGATAGAAATATAAATAGATCTGTTCGTATACGAAGTGAAATATCCAAAGATATTTAATTTTTTTTTATAGTCATAAGGTGGACTATTCTTATATAATTTTTATTAATGACTGTCTGAGATAAGTCCAGCAGTATTATTATGTATTGGTCAGAGATGATTTACCTCTGTTATCAATAAATGACGTAGCATGGCCAGCAGAGTGTGAAGCCTACAGAGCCCCTCTGGACACTGCCCCAGCTAACGTGTTAGGGAATTTTAGGGAATAAATATCCCAAGGATAAAGAAACGAGTTAAGAAGAAAATGGAAAAATAAAAAATAACGAACCTCAGATGACTATTACTATCAGTAAGAATCCAGTTAATAATGAGATATAGATAAGCTCAAAAATATAGGAGAAACAATTTTAGAAATGTGAAGGAAGTAAAGAAATATAATTTATAATATAATGTCATAAGCAATTACTTCAGACAAACTAAGTATGATCTGAACTAATCACTTCTGGAAGAGAGCAATCTGTAGCATGACAGATAATCCACACAAATACATTACTCAATGATCATTAATAAAGCTCTAATATATGGAATATCCAGATGAGAATTAATTAAAATGCACTGTTTAATAATATATTCACAAGAAAGGTTGAATAAAGAAAATTTCTGCAAATAATATAATATAATACAAATGTAAAAACCCAGAAAACCAAAAATGATAACAACAAAATTACCCCGGTAAGATAGAAGCAGGCAATTAATATACCCCGTCAAAGAAACCAGACCAGAAAAAACAAAGCTACTGAAGACAGAAGAAAGAAGAATAATTAAAACTACTATTATTGAAGAAAGAAGAAAGAAGAATAATTAAAACTAGAGAAGAAAGAAGAACTAATTAAAACTACTACTACTGAAGAATGAAGAAAGAAGAACAATCAAAGCTACTGAAGACAGAAGAAAGAAGAACAAACTAAATCTAATGAAGAAAGAAGAACTAATTAAAACTACTACTACTGAAGAAAGAAGAAGGAAGACTAATTAAAACTACTACTACTGAAGAAAGAAGAATAACCAAAACTACCACTACTGAAGAAAGAAGAAAGAAGAATAATTAAAACTACTATTACTGAAGAAAGAAGAAAGAAGAACAATCAAAGCTACTGAAGAAAGAAGAAAGAAGAACAAACTGAATCTAATGAAGAAAGAAGAACAATCAAAGATACAGAAGAAAGAAGAAGGAAGAATAATTAAAACTACCACTACTGAAGAAAGAAGAAAGAAGAACAAACTAAATCTAATGAAGAAAGAAGAACAATCAAAGATACAGAAGACAGAAGAAGGAAGAATAATTAAAACTAGAGAAGAAAGAAGAATAACCAAAACTACCACTACTGAAGAAAGAAGAATAATTAAAACTACTATTACTGAAGAAAGAAGAAAGAAGAACAATCAAAGCTACTGAAGAATGAAGAAAGAAGAACAATCAAAGATACAGAAGACAGAAGAAGGAAGAATAATTAAAACTAGAGAAGAAAGAAGAATAACCAAAACTACCACTACTGAAGAAAGAAGAAAGAAGAATACTTAAAACTAGAGAATAAAGAAGAACTAATTAAAACTACTACTACTGAAGAATGAAGAAAGAAGAACAATCAAAGATACAGAAGACAGAAGAAGGAAGAATAATTAAAACTAGAGAAGAAAGAAGAATGACCAAAACTACCACTACTGAAGAGAGAAGAAAGAAGAATAATTAAGATCAAGGAAGAAAGAAGACTAATTAAAACTAAAGAAGAAAGAAGACTAATTAAAACTACAGAAGAAGGAAGAAAGAAGAACAATCAAAACTCAAAGAAGAAAGAAGAATAATCCCAAACTAAATCTACTGAAGAAAGAAGAAGGAAGACTAATTAAAACTACTACTACTGAAGAAAGAAGAAAGAAGAACAATCAAAGCAACTGAAGACAGAAGAAAGAAGACTAATAAAAACTACTATTACTGAAGAAAGAAGAATAATCCAAAACCAAAACTACTACTACTGAAGAAGGAAGAAGGAAGAATAACCCAAAACAAAAACTACAGAAGAAAGAAGAATAACTCAAAACCAAAACTACTGAAGAAAGAAGAAACAAGACTAATTAAAACTAAAGAAGAAAGAAGACTAATCAAAACTAAATCTACTGAAGAAGGAAGAATAAAGAAGAACCAAACTCAAAGAAGAAAGAAGAATAATAAAAATAAGAACTACAGGAGAAAGAAGAAAGAAGGATAATCCAAAACTACAGAAGAAGGAAGAATAACCAAACTCAAAGAAGAAAGAAGAATAATTAAGACGACCCATATAAAACAAAAACCCCATAGGGAAAGAACCCCCAAAAAACCCCAAAATCAATGAACGCCCAAAGAGAAAGTATAACACCCTAAAAAACCATATCACTGTAAAACTGACAAAAACTAAAAGTGTTAGTAGTATTAAATATTAGTGCATTCAAAAAGTTATTATTTAGTTTGTATAGACAAGTCTTCACAGTTCCCCCATGGTTGAATATTTCATATTAAAAGCTAGAAAAAGACTAGTAAATATATTGATAATTCACCATAGACAAGTGCAAGTGATCAAATTATAAATAATAAACTTTAAAAGGGTGCATGAGTTGCAGTACATAGTAACAAACTTTAAGTTTTGTGAACAGTGCCTACTTTGATAATGAAGTAGTAATATTACTAAATAAAAGCTACTAAAGCGATATGAACATTCCATAGAATGGAATATAACTCAGGTAGCTAGGGGTATACTTTAAGAGGGGGTATAAATTTTATAAATGGGGAATTACAGAACAAACTGTTTATGATGAAGTTTATAGAAGGTGTTAACAATTATATATGGAACCAGGATGTTAGGTTCCTATTACATATAACATTTAGATAAATAAGGGTTAGTCATAAGAGATATTAGTATTATAACTGTTATTTTATTGTTCAGTTTAATTTAGGAATGCACTGTCTAAAAATAGATATCATTCCAATGTTGTAGAAATACTCTTTATTATGTTATTAGGTAATATACTAAGCAATGTTATTCAGGACACTAGTTGTGATATAGAGAGATGTTATATGTTAATTATTTAATCAATAATTTATGTTATACCAGTCAGAGAAGGATATAAAATAGCTACATTAATAAAACATTTGGAAATTAGCCACACATCAGATCTAGGCCAAAGAATAAATTTAAACTGCAGAATAATTAACAAACCTAGTCTTATAAACCATATAAAATGACAATATTCAGGCAAAATAAACTCAACATATCAAATACTATGTAAATAAGGCTTTCTAAAGATATGGTCATTATATGAGTAAAATTATTTAATTGTCTAATAAAATACCATTAGAACTGAAATAGATTAACTGACACTATCCTAGGGGAAGTCATATACAATTGAATTATATTAAAAAACCATCATTAGTATACTAAATTGCAATAAAATAAGTGAGAATTGATAATTATACAAATTTCAGATTTCATAGAATAATAATTATATTAGGGAAAATGGCTATTATTTACATAGAAGACAGGAAGTATAATTTTAGGCCTACCTCCCAAAAAATTATAAGAAATATAATTTTCAGATAAAACTTTGTAATACTAACTTAATTACTATCAAAATAAGTAGAATAGAATAGTGAAAACGAATATGTATTTTATATTTCAAACAGTTAACTAATAACGAATTTATTTTATGAACATAAAGTACATTTTTAAAGTGTATCGGAAGTTATGGCAAATTTAAACAATGTATGAGATATATTATATGGGCTAAGACTTTCATGAGAAAAAGGAAATACAGACAGTTCATTATTATGCGTTGACGAGTGCACTTAAAGTAACCTTTCGCCAGAAATAACCTTTAATGGCGTTTATGTTATAAACCGTATCTCAGTGAAAATTTTGAAAATAATTATTTTAAACTATTTTATAGATTGTGAAGTGGTGAAAGTGACCTATGAACACAGTAACACTAATAAATTGAACCACACATAACTAGATAAGCAGAATAACACTGATATTACACCAAATACAGACCGAAATTTCGAGGTTAAAAACGACACACATAAACACAACGAGATATATCCAGTGACAACATTTTACACCAAGTGAACTATTCCATCATACACCAGTGACATTTAAATATATCCAGGACGATCGTATACAATTGCTGAGAGCATTTACTCGAAGAAAGGACATCTTTATTACAACAAAAACTTCATCAACGCTGGAGGCTTCCTTGCGCATGCGTCAGTCAACCATTTTGGTCCGGTCCGCTGCAGTATAGAAACGACATGGCTACTATTGGTTCGAAATCAAATCATATATAAACTTTTAATATTTTTAATTATTATTGTATTGTTAAATTTTAAGACATTTAATAATTGTAAATGTTATACTTTCCTTCCCATAACCTTCTCTGGCTATATATTTTTAATAACCGTTTAAAGAACCCTATTTTATAATACCAATATAAATTGTTTATATCGACCGGCCCTGAGCGAGTCGATACTGCATGGTAATATCAATTTTAATCAAACAATTTCATTATTTTTTGTTAATAAACATTCTGTATCGGTAAATTGGAGTTGATTTTTTATTATAAAAAAGACTTAACAATTAATTAATGAAGAGACCCAACTAACTGAAGGGCGGTATATACGAAACGACAACGTTTCAAAAAGAAGAAGAAGAGAGCCGTCTTTCGTTCAAACTTGGAGTTAACAAGATTATCTTTTCAACAAAATTACTGAAAGTGACACTATTACTAGAATAACCACGATACCATTTCATTTATAATTACAACCGACTAACTCGATTTGTTCCTAAATTTTAAGAACAAGTTACCCAAAAAACATTTTCCAGAAAATTAAAATTTTTTTTATAAAATTTTAAATTTTATTTTTATTTTTTCAAATTGCTACAACAGCAATATACACAGATTTTATTTGTAACTCCGAAGACTAGGAACATTACCAAATTAACGTTTCCGGAGCAGAACGTCAGAAAACTACACACATACATACACAAATTATTTTATTACACAATTCAAATTATTATTGTGAATTATAACAAATTTGGCTAGCCCAACCAGTGGGGCTTACAGGAGAGCACAATCAACATACATCGATATTTATTTTATTACTAGCACCACTAAACGAAATATTACAAAATCGGCTTCCATCGCGGGGCTTGAACGAGGCGGACTTAAAAGAAATATTACAAAATTGGCGAACCCAACTTGTGGGGCTTGATTACATCAGAACCTTAGAACACCATAGAACAGTACTTCAACAGAAGGATTTATTACAAAATTGGCGTCCAACTAAAGGGCTGTAATTAGGGGTTGAAATTACTGTAATTACTTACCCAATTCCTAATTCAGCTTGGCAGCGGTTAGTCAGCCAGGGAAACAGGGAAGATGATGCGTCGTGCCACGTCAAAGAAGAGAGCGGCGGAGGCCGAGAAAGAACTCGATATGGATAATAAGGAGGCGACCCCAGTGGAGGACGTGGAAAAGATATTAGAACGGGTGGAACATAAAAAACCAGCACCACCAGAAGAACAACCCGAAGCGCCCACACAAACAGGGGAAATCGATGTCCGGGAGGAACGAATAGAACAACCCGATAAACCACCACGAGCAGAGAATAGTAACATACAGGAGATGTTCAGGATAATGATGGAGAAAATGGATTCAACAAAAGAAGAATTGAAGAAGGACAACCAAGCAACCAAGGAAGAATTAAGCAAGAAAATGGATTCTACTACAGAAGAAAATAATAAAAAATTAGAAGATTTGAAGAATGATAACCAGTCCACTAAGGAAAATTTGAGTGATATAAATAAAAACATAGAAGAATTGAAGAAGGACAACCAAGCAACAAAAGAAGAGTTGAAGAATGATAACCAATCTTTAAAGGAAGAATTGAAGAAGGACAACCAAGAAACAAAAGAAGAATTGGGCCGTAAAATCGAAAGGACCAATAAGAGAATTGAGGAAACCAGTAAAAAGGTGGAAAAGAAAATGGAAGAAAATAAGAAGAATTTGGAAGAAAAGATGGAAGAAACCAATAAGAAAATCGAAAGTGATCATCAACAATTAAGGGAAGAGTTAAGAGAAGATAACCAACTGTTACGGGAAGAATTACGGGAAGTGAACCAAGAGAATTTAGACAAATTAGACGAACGAATGGAGCTATTAAGGAAGGAAATGAACCAGAAACTCAAGGAAAATAAGAAATCTATGACCAAAAGGCTGGAAGACGAAACCATAACTATAAATCAACAGATAAGAGAAGTTGATGGAAGATGTCGAATGACGGAAGCGGAGGTACAAGAGTTCAAGGAAGTGGTGAACACAAAGGTCACAAATCTTGAAGAGTCTACTCGCAAGAAGGCAGAAGAAAACCGAAAGGAAAGCCAGGAAGAACTCAGCAAGGTACAAACTCAAATTACGGAAAGATGTGACGGAATGGAGGAAGCCATGACTAACATCACGGGTCAAGTGAGACAGAACCAGGAGGACATGGAAGCAATTCGGAGCCGACCAACCAGCTTTACTAATATCCCAATAAACGAGAACAGAGAATGGCTTAACTTTCGCCAGTATAAAAGGAAGCCAATTGAGTTCCTGGCCCGTATCGAAGAATATATGGCCAAACATAAAAGTAATCGATGGTCCAATAATCGTGAACTATTAGACGAGTCATTCCGTGATATGACGGATAATTGGTGGATGGCGAACAGGAGCGAAATAACCGATTATCCACAGTTCAAAGGTTTGTTTAAGTCTAAATATTGGTCAGAGACAACCCAGAATTTAATAAGGGAAAACATCTGCAATGGCCGATATAGAACTCAGTTTGGCAGTACCATGACTGCGTACTTTCTTGGGAAGGTGTGCCTGGCCAAGCACCTGGAACCAGCCATACCAGAGGAATGCCTGGTGAACAAGCTCTCTTATCATTACGACGAAGAGGTCATAAGAGCTCGAAGAGGTAGTCAGATAAAGACCATACAGGCGATGACGGAGCTATTGGAGAACTATGAGAATGAAGAATATTACAGGCAGAGCAGAAGAAGAAACGAGCGGCCAGAAGCTCGAAATAATCCGTCATCAAATAATAATAGTCAACCGGTCAACAGTGGGTACCAAGGAAATAGATATAATCCGAATTACCATAATCAACACCCCACAAATGGTAATAACAACAAAAATAACCACGGGAATATAAACCCAAATAATAACAGAAATAATAACGGGTTCTCCGGTAATCGAGGTAATTATTACCCGAATAATTACGTAAACAGACAAAGAAACACCAATCCTACCAATAACACCGAACGGTTTGAC
Organism: Magicicada septendecula; assembly: GCA_034769895.1. Taxonomy (NCBI): domain Eukaryota; kingdom Metazoa; phylum Arthropoda; class Insecta; order Hemiptera; family Cicadidae; genus Magicicada; species Magicicada septendecula. Next base: position 105,297,122 of record CM068375.1, read on the forward strand.
AATAACAATAGGGGTTACCCTAATCCTAATAACAACAACAACCGGTTCTCCCGACCACGGGTAAATTTTATACGGGCGGAAGGAAGCAACCATCGCAGATATAACCAGCAACGGCGGAGCAGCGTACATGAGTATGAAGATCGAAACAGAAGCCGAGAACGGGACAACTCTAATTATAGTCTGCCAAGGCGAAGTACTAGCCTAGATGACCCGGAGCGGCGTACAAATAGGGAACCAACCTACGAACCGAGAACTGAAAGACTGGAACCTACTCAAGGTTTCCCCACTGATGCCTCTGTTGGTCCTATTAATAACCAAGATGAGGAGCATTTAAACGGGAGGAGGCAGTGATAAACCATAAGGACCTTTTGCTGCTTCTATCGCCTGGGTATGTAAAGGAATTGCCAATAATAAATAATCCCAATAAAATTACAATCATTCGATGTAATTATTTGAAAAATATTCGAAATAAAGTACTAAATTCAAAAATGAAGTAATGACTACTTACTACCTACCATTTAGGAAACAATTTATGAATCAAAGAGAAAATGAATTTTGAAATAAATTACTAAATTCAAAAATGAAGTAATGACTACTTACTACCTATTATTTAGAAAACAATTTATGGACAAAAGCTAATGAATTTTGAATTAAACCACCAAAATTCAAAAACCCAAGTAAAAACAACTTACTACCTTATTTTAAAAACAACTTTTAGAAATGAACAAGGAGAAAAAGAATTTGGATAAAACATTACAAACAATTATATATGGGACCAATTCTGAAAAACTTTCCAGAATAAAGAAATGGCAATACAAACCACTGATACCATTTAAATGAATAAACTTATTGTGAAGAAAATTTAATGAGAATTTTATGTCAAATAAACAGAGATATTAAACATATGGAATTAATAAGTAAAGAGTGCATTTGGATAAAAAGCAAGAGCAGAATAAAATCTTGAAAAAGGAAGGAAAACCTATATATAAATAAATCCATAAGAAAAAGATGATCATATAATCAATGTCAATTATTAAAAGGACAATTAAAAGAGTAATTGAAAAAACATAATACTAGTGGAACAATTCACAAGAATTAAGAAAGGAACAAAAATATAATACAAAATATATGCTACCAATGACCAGAAGGAGATTGTGATAACAGTCAAAAAATGACAGAGAATTAAAAACTTTACACCGAATAATAAGTGATGATTATATTATACCAGCTTCCAACCACAAGGAGAAATAAAATGCCAACAGAGCTAACCATTGAGAAAAATAACTGAGATAGAGATTCACTAAGATAGAAATATAAATAGATCTGTTCGTATACGAAGTGAAATATCCAAAGATATTTAATTTTTTTTTATAGTCATAAGGTGGACTATTCTTATATAATTTTTATTAATGACTGTCTGAGATAAGTCCAGCAGTATTATTATGTATTGGTCAGAGATGATTTACCTCTGTTATCAATAAATGACGTAGCATGGCCAGCAGAGTGTGAAGCCTACAGAGCCCCTCTGGACACTGCCCCAGCTAACGTGTTAGGGAATTTTAGGGAATAAATATCCCAAGGATAAAGAAACGAGTTAAGAAGAAAATGGAAAAATAAAAAATAACGAACCTCAGATGACTATTACTATCAGTAAGAATCCAGTTAATAATGAGATATAGATAAGCTCAAAAATATAGGAGAAACAATTTTAGAAATGTGAAGGAAGTAAAGAAATATAATTTATAATATAATGTCATAAGCAATTACTTCAGACAAACTAAGTATGATCTGAACTAATCACTTCTGGAAGAGAGCAATCTGTAGCATGACAGATAATCCACACAAATACATTACTCAATGATCATTAATAAAGCTCTAATATATGGAATATCCAGATGAGAATTAATTAAAATGCACTGTTTAATAATATATTCACAAGAAAGGTTGAATAAAGAAAATTTCTGCAAATAATATAATATAATACAAATGTAAAAACCCAGAAAACCAAAAATGATAACAACAAAATTACCCCGGTAAGATAGAAGCAGGCAATTAATATACCCCGTCAAAGAAACCAGACCAGAAAAAACAAAGCTACTGAAGACAGAAGAAAGAAGAATAATTAAAACTACTATTATTGAAGAAAGAAGAAAGAAGAATAATTAAAACTAGAGAAGAAAGAAGAACTAATTAAAACTACTACTACTGAAGAATGAAGAAAGAAGAACAATCAAAGCTACTGAAGACAGAAGAAAGAAGAACAAACTAAATCTAATGAAGAAAGAAGAACTAATTAAAACTACTACTACTGAAGAAAGAAGAAGGAAGACTAATTAAAACTACTACTACTGAAGAAAGAAGAATAACCAAAACTACCACTACTGAAGAAAGAAGAAAGAAGAATAATTAAAACTACTATTACTGAAGAAAGAAGAAAGAAGAACAATCAAAGCTACTGAAGAAAGAAGAAAGAAGAACAAACTGAATCTAATGAAGAAAGAAGAACAATCAAAGATACAGAAGAAAGAAGAAGGAAGAATAATTAAAACTACCACTACTGAAGAAAGAAGAAAGAAGAACAAACTAAATCTAATGAAGAAAGAAGAACAATCAAAGATACAGAAGACAGAAGAAGGAAGAATAATTAAAACTAGAGAAGAAAGAAGAATAACCAAAACTACCACTACTGAAGAAAGAAGAATAATTAAAACTACTATTACTGAAGAAAGAAGAAAGAAGAACAATCAAAGCTACTGAAGAATGAAGAAAGAAGAACAATCAAAGATACAGAAGACAGAAGAAGGAAGAATAATTAAAACTAGAGAAGAAAGAAGAATAACCAAAACTACCACTACTGAAGAAAGAAGAAAGAAGAATACTTAAAACTAGAGAATAAAGAAGAACTAATTAAAACTACTACTACTGAAGAATGAAGAAAGAAGAACAATCAAAGATACAGAAGACAGAAGAAGGAAGAATAATTAAAACTAGAGAAGAAAGAAGAATGACCAAAACTACCACTACTGAAGAGAGAAGAAAGAAGAATAATTAAGATCAAGGAAGAAAGAAGACTAATTAAAACTAAAGAAGAAAGAAGACTAATTAAAACTACAGAAGAAGGAAGAAAGAAGAACAATCAAAACTCAAAGAAGAAAGAAGAATAATCCCAAACTAAATCTACTGAAGAAAGAAGAAGGAAGACTAATTAAAACTACTACTACTGAAGAAAGAAGAAAGAAGAACAATCAAAGCAACTGAAGACAGAAGAAAGAAGACTAATAAAAACTACTATTACTGAAGAAAGAAGAATAATCCAAAACCAAAACTACTACTACTGAAGAAGGAAGAAGGAAGAATAACCCAAAACAAAAACTACAGAAGAAAGAAGAATAACTCAAAACCAAAACTACTGAAGAAAGAAGAAACAAGACTAATTAAAACTAAAGAAGAAAGAAGACTAATCAAAACTAAATCTACTGAAGAAGGAAGAATAAAGAAGAACCAAACTCAAAGAAGAAAGAAGAATAATAAAAATAAGAACTACAGGAGAAAGAAGAAAGAAGGATAATCCAAAACTACAGAAGAAGGAAGAATAACCAAACTCAAAGAAGAAAGAAGAATAATTAAGACGACCCATATAAAACAAAAACCCCATAGGGAAAGAACCCCCAAAAAACCCCAAAATCAATGAACGCCCAAAGAGAAAGTATAACACCCTAAAAAACCATATCACTGTAAAACTGACAAAAACTAAAAGTGTTAGTAGTATTAAATATTAGTGCATTCAAAAAGTTATTATTTAGTTTGTATAGACAAGTCTTCACAGTTCCCCCATGGTTGAATATTTCATATTAAAAGCTAGAAAAAGACTAGTAAATATATTGATAATTCACCATAGACAAGTGCAAGTGATCAAATTATAAATAATAAACTTTAAAAGGGTGCATGAGTTGCAGTACATAGTAACAAACTTTAAGTTTTGTGAACAGTGCCTACTTTGATAATGAAGTAGTAATATTACTAAATAAAAGCTACTAAAGCGATATGAACATTCCATAGAATGGAATATAACTCAGGTAGCTAGGGGTATACTTTAAGAGGGGGTATAAATTTTATAAATGGGGAATTACAGAACAAACTGTTTATGATGAAGTTTATAGAAGGTGTTAACAATTATATATGGAACCAGGATGTTAGGTTCCTATTACATATAACATTTAGATAAATAAGGGTTAGTCATAAGAGATATTAGTATTATAACTGTTATTTTATTGTTCAGTTTAATTTAGGAATGCACTGTCTAAAAATAGATATCATTCCAATGTTGTAGAAATACTCTTTATTATGTTATTAGGTAATATACTAAGCAATGTTATTCAGGACACTAGTTGTGATATAGAGAGATGTTATATGTTAATTATTTAATCAATAATTTATGTTATACCAGTCAGAGAAGGATATAAAATAGCTACATTAATAAAACATTTGGAAATTAGCCACACATCAGATCTAGGCCAAAGAATAAATTTAAACTGCAGAATAATTAACAAACCTAGTCTTATAAACCATATAAAATGACAATATTCAGGCAAAATAAACTCAACATATCAAATACTATGTAAATAAGGCTTTCTAAAGATATGGTCATTATATGAGTAAAATTATTTAATTGTCTAATAAAATACCATTAGAACTGAAATAGATTAACTGACACTATCCTAGGGGAAGTCATATACAATTGAATTATATTAAAAAACCATCATTAGTATACTAAATTGCAATAAAATAAGTGAGAATTGATAATTATACAAATTTCAGATTTCATAGAATAATAATTATATTAGGGAAAATGGCTATTATTTACATAGAAGACAGGAAGTATAATTTTAGGCCTACCTCCCAAAAAATTATAAGAAATATAATTTTCAGATAAAACTTTGTAATACTAACTTAATTACTATCAAAATAAGTAGAATAGAATAGTGAAAACGAATATGTATTTTATATTTCAAACAGTTAACTAATAACGAATTTATTTTATGAACATAAAGTACATTTTTAAAGTGTATCGGAAGTTATGGCAAATTTAAACAATGTATGAGATATATTATATGGGCTAAGACTTTCATGAGAAAAAGGAAATACAGACAGTTCATTATTATGCGTTGACGAGTGCACTTAAAGTAACCTTTCGCCAGAAATAACCTTTAATGGCGTTTATGTTATAAACCGTATCTCAGTGAAAATTTTGAAAATAATTATTTTAAACTATTTTATAGATTGTGAAGTGGTGAAAGTGACCTATGAACACAGTAACACTAATAAATTGAACCACACATAACTAGATAAGCAGAATAACACTGATATTACACCAAATACAGACCGAAATTTCGAGGTTAAAAACGACACACATAAACACAACGAGATATATCCAGTGACAACATTTTACACCAAGTGAACTATTCCATCATACACCAGTGACATTTAAATATATCCAGGACGATCGTATACAATTGCTGAGAGCATTTACTCGAAGAAAGGACATCTTTATTACAACAAAAACTTCATCAACGCTGGAGGCTTCCTTGCGCATGCGTCAGTCAACCATTTTGGTCCGGTCCGCTGCAGTATAGAAACGACATGGCTACTATTGGTTCGAAATCAAATCATATATAAACTTTTAATATTTTTAATTATTATTGTATTGTTAAATTTTAAGACATTTAATAATTGTAAATGTTATACTTTCCTTCCCATAACCTTCTCTGGCTATATATTTTTAATAACCGTTTAAAGAACCCTATTTTATAATACCAATATAAATTGTTTATATCGACCGGCCCTGAGCGAGTCGATACTGCATGGTAATATCAATTTTAATCAAACAATTTCATTATTTTTTGTTAATAAACATTCTGTATCGGTAAATTGGAGTTGATTTTTTATTATAAAAAAGACTTAACAATTAATTAATGAAGAGACCCAACTAACTGAAGGGCGGTATATACGAAACGACAACGTTTCAAAAAGAAGAAGAAGAGAGCCGTCTTTCGTTCAAACTTGGAGTTAACAAGATTATCTTTTCAACAAAATTACTGAAAGTGACACTATTACTAGAATAACCACGATACCATTTCATTTATAATTACAACCGACTAACTCGATTTGTTCCTAAATTTTAAGAACAAGTTACCCAAAAAACATTTTCCAGAAAATTAAAATTTTTTTTATAAAATTTTAAATTTTATTTTTATTTTTTCAAATTGCTACAACAGCAATATACACAGATTTTATTTGTAACTCCGAAGACTAGGAACATTACCAAATTAACGTTTCCGGAGCAGAACGTCAGAAAACTACACACATACATACACAAATTATTTTATTACACAATTCAAATTATTATTGTGAATTATAACAAATTTGGCTAGCCCAACCAGTGGGGCTTACAGGAGAGCACAATCAACATACATCGATATTTATTTTATTACTAGCACCACTAAACGAAATATTACAAAATCGGCTTCCATCGCGGGGCTTGAACGAGGCGGACTTAAAAGAAATATTACAAAATTGGCGAACCCAACTTGTGGGGCTTGATTACATCAGAACCTTAGAACACCATAGAACAGTACTTCAACAGAAGGATTTATTACAAAATTGGCGTCCAACTAAAGGGCTGTAATTAGGGGTTGAAATTACTGTAATTACTTACCCAATTCCTAATTCAGCTTGGCAGCGGTTAGTCAGCCAGGGAAACAGGGAAGATGATGCGTCGTGCCACGTCAAAGAAGAGAGCGGCGGAGGCCGAGAAAGAACTCGATATGGATAATAAGGAGGCGACCCCAGTGGAGGACGTGGAAAAGATATTAGAACGGGTGGAACATAAAAAACCAGCACCACCAGAAGAACAACCCGAAGCGCCCACACAAACAGGGGAAATCGATGTCCGGGAGGAACGAATAGAACAACCCGATAAACCACCACGAGCAGAGAATAGTAACATACAGGAGATGTTCAGGATAATGATGGAGAAAATGGATTCAACAAAAGAAGAATTGAAGAAGGACAACCAAGCAACCAAGGAAGAATTAAGCAAGAAAATGGATTCTACTACAGAAGAAAATAATAAAAAATTAGAAGATTTGAAGAATGATAACCAGTCCACTAAGGAAAATTTGAGTGATATAAATAAAAACATAGAAGAATTGAAGAAGGACAACCAAGCAACAAAAGAAGAGTTGAAGAATGATAACCAATCTTTAAAGGAAGAATTGAAGAAGGACAACCAAGAAACAAAAGAAGAATTGGGCCGTAAAATCGAAAGGACCAATAAGAGAATTGAGGAAACCAGTAAAAAGGTGGAAAAGAAAATGGAAGAAAATAAGAAGAATTTGGAAGAAAAGATGGAAGAAACCAATAAGAAAATCGAAAGTGATCATCAACAATTAAGGGAAGAGTTAAGAGAAGATAACCAACTGTTACGGGAAGAATTACGGGAAGTGAACCAAGAGAATTTAGACAAATTAGACGAACGAATGGAGCTATTAAGGAAGGAAATGAACCAGAAACTCAAGGAAAATAAGAAATCTATGACCAAAAGGCTGGAAGACGAAACCATAACTATAAATCAACAGATAAGAGAAGTTGATGGAAGATGTCGAATGACGGAAGCGGAGGTACAAGAGTTCAAGGAAGTGGTGAACACAAAGGTCACAAATCTTGAAGAGTCTACTCGCAAGAAGGCAGAAGAAAACCGAAAGGAAAGCCAGGAAGAACTCAGCAAGGTACAAACTCAAATTACGGAAAGATGTGACGGAATGGAGGAAGCCATGACTAACATCACGGGTCAAGTGAGACAGAACCAGGAGGACATGGAAGCAATTCGGAGCCGACCAACCAGCTTTACTAATATCCCAATAAACGAGAACAGAGAATGGCTTAACTTTCGCCAGTATAAAAGGAAGCCAATTGAGTTCCTGGCCCGTATCGAAGAATATATGGCCAAACATAAAAGTAATCGATGGTCCAATAATCGTGAACTATTAGACGAGTCATTCCGTGATATGACGGATAATTGGTGGATGGCGAACAGGAGCGAAATAACCGATTATCCACAGTTCAAAGGTTTGTTTAAGTCTAAATATTGGTCAGAGACAACCCAGAATTTAATAAGGGAAAACATCTGCAATGGCCGATATAGAACTCAGTTTGGCAGTACCATGACTGCGTACTTTCTTGGGAAGGTGTGCCTGGCCAAGCACCTGGAACCAGCCATACCAGAGGAATGCCTGGTGAACAAGCTCTCTTATCATTACGACGAAGAGGTCATAAGAGCTCGAAGAGGTAGTCAGATAAAGACCATACAGGCGATGACGGAGCTATTGGAGAACTATGAGAATGAAGAATATTACAGGCAGAGCAGAAGAAGAAACGAGCGGCCAGAAGCTCGAAATAATCCGTCATCAAATAATAATAGTCAACCGGTCAACAGTGGGTACCAAGGAAATAGATATAATCCGAATTACCATAATCAACACCCCACAAATGGTAATAACAACAAAAATAACCACGGGAATATAAACCCAAATAATAACAGAAATAATAACGGGTTCTCCGGTAATCGAGGTAATTATTACCCGAATAATTACGTAAACAGACAAAGAAACACCAATCCTACCAATAACACCGAACGGTTTGACAATAACAATAGGGGTTACCCTAATCCTAATAACAACAACAACCGGTTCTCCCGACCACGGGTAAATTTTATACGGGCGGAAGGAAGCAACCATCGCAGATATAACCAGCAACGGCGGAGCAGCGTACATGAGTATGAAGATCGAAACAGAAGCCGAGAACGGGACAACTCTAATTATAGTCTGCCAAGGCGAAGTACTAGCCTAGATGACCCGGAGCGGCGTACAAATAGGGAACCAACCTACGAACCGAGAACTGAAAGACTGGAACCTACTCAAGGTTTCCCCACTGATGCCTCTGTTGGTCCTATTAATAACCAAGATGAGGAGCATTTAAACGGGAGGAGGCAGTGATAAACCATAAGGACCTTTTGCTGCTTCTATCGCCTGGGTATGTAAAGGAATTGCCAATAATAAATAATCCCAATAAAATTACAATCATTCGATGTAATTATTTGAAAAATATTCGAAATAAAGTACTAAATTCAAAAATGAAGTAATGACTACTTACTACCTACCATTTAGGAAACAATTTATGAATCAAAGAGAAAATGAATTTTGAAATAAATTACTAAATTCAAAAATGAAGTAATGACTACTTACTACCTATTATTTAGAAAACAATTTATGGACAAAAGCTAATGAATTTTGAATTAAACCACCAAAATTCAAAAACCCAAGTAAAAACAACTTACTACCTTATTTTAAAAACAACTTTTAGAAATGAACAAGGAGAAAAAGAATTTGGATAAAACATTACAAACAATTATATATGGGACCAATTCTGAAAAACTTTCCAGAATAAAGAAATGGCAATACAAACCACTGATACCATTTAAATGAATAAACTTATTGTGAAGAAAATTTAATGAGAATTTTATGTCAAATAAACAGAGATATTAAACATATGGAATTAATAAGTAAAGAGTGCATTTGGATAAAAAGCAAGAGCAGAATAAAATCTTGAAAAAGGAAGGAAAACCTATATATAAATAAATCCATAAGAAAAAGATGATCATATAATCAATGTCAATTATTAAAAGGACAATTAAAAGAGTAATTGAAAAAACATAATACTAGTGGAACAATTCACAAGAATTAAGAAAGGAACAAAAATATAATACAAAATATATGCTACCAATGACCAGAAGGAGATTGTGATAACAGTCAAAAAATGACAGAGAATTAAAAACTTTACACCGAATAATAAGTGATGATTATATTATACCAGCTTCCAACCACAAGGAGAAATAAAATGCCAACAGAGCTAACCATTGAGAAAAATAACTGAGATAGAGATTCACTAAGATAGAAATATAAATAGATCTGTTCGTATACGAAGTGAAATATCCAAAGATATTTAATTTTTTTTTATAGTCATAAGGTGGACTATTCTTATATAATTTTTATTAATGACTGTCTGAGATAAGTCCAGCAGTATTATTATGTATTGGTCAGAGATGATTTACCTCTGTTATCAATAAATGACGTAGCATGGCCAGCAGAGTGTGAAGCCTACAGAGCCCCTCTGGACACTGCCCCAGCTAACGTGTTAGGGAATTTTAGGGAATAAATATCCCAAGGATAAAGAAACGAGTTAAGAAGAAAATGGAAAAATAAAAAATAACGAACCTCAGATGACTATTACTATCAGTAAGAATCCAGTTAATAATGAGATATAGATAAGCTCAAAAATATAGGAGAAACAATTTTAGAAATGTGAAGGAAGTAAAGAAATATAATTTATAATATAATGTCATAAGCAATTACTTCAGACAAACTAAGTATGATCTGAACTAATCACTTCTGGAAGAGAGCAATCTGTAGCATGACAGATAATCCACACAAATACATTACTCAATGATCATTAATAAAGCTCTAATATATGGAATATCCAGATGAGAATTAATTAAAATGCACTGTTTAATAATATATTCACAAGAAAGGTTGAATAAAGAAAATTTCTGCAAATAATATAATATAATACAAATGTAAAAACCCAGAAAACCAAAAATGATAACAACAAAATTACCCCGGTAAGATAGAAGCAGGCAATTAATATACCCCGTCAAAGAAACCAGACCAGAAAAAACAAAGCTACTGAAGACAGAAGAAAGAAGAATAATTAAAACTACTATTATTGAAGAAAGAAGAAAGAAGAATAATTAAAACTAGAGAAGAAAGAAGAACTAATTAAAACTACTACTACTGAAGAATGAAGAAAGAAGAACAATCAAAGCTACTGAAGACAGAAGAAAGAAGAACAAACTAAATCTAATGAAGAAAGAAGAACTAATTAAAACTACTACTACTGAAGAAAGAAGAAGGAAGACTAATTAAAACTACTACTACTGAAGAAAGAAGAATAACCAAAACTACCACTACTGAAGAAAGAAGAAAGAAGAATAATTAAAACTACTATTACTGAAGAAAGAAGAAAGAAGAACAATCAAAGCTACTGAAGAAAGAAGAAAGAAGAACAAACTGAATCTAATGAAGAAAGAAGAACAATCAAAGATACAGAAGAAAGAAGAAGGAAGAATAATTAAAACTACCACTACTGAAGAAAGAAGAAAGAAGAACAAACTAAATCTAATGAAGAAAGAAGAACAATCAAAGATACAGAAGACAGAAGAAGGAAGAATAATTAAAACTAGAGAAGAAAGAAGAATAACCAAAACTACCACTACTGAAGAAAGAAGAATAATTAAAACTACTATTACTGAAGAAAGAAGAAAGAAGAACAATCAAAGCTACTGAAGAATGAAGAAAGAAGAACAATCAAAGATACAGAAGACAGAAGAAGGAAGAATAATTAAAACTAGAGAAGAAAGAAGAATAACCAAAACTACCACTACTGAAGAAAGAAGAAAGAAGAATACTTAAAACTAGAGAATAAAGAAGAACTAATTAAAACTACTACTACTGAAGAATGAAGAAAGAAGAACAATCAAAGATACAGAAGACAGAAGAAGGAAGAATAATTAAAACTAGAGAAGAAAGAAGAATGACCAAAACTACCACTACTGAAGAGAGAAGAAAGAAGAATAATTAAGATCAAGGAAGAAAGAAGACTAATTAAAACTAAAGAAGAAAGAAGACTAATTAAAACTACAGAAGAAGGAAGAAAGAAGAACAATCAAAACTCAAAGAAGAAAGAAGAATAATCCCAAACTAAATCTACTGAAGAAAGAAGAAGGAAGACTAATTAAAACTACTACTACTGAAGAAAGAAGAAAGAAGAACAATCAAAGCAACTGAAGACAGAAGAAAGAAGACTAATAAAAACTACTATTACTGAAGAAAGAAGAATAATCCAAAACCAAAACTACTACTACTGAAGAAGGAAGAAGGAAGAATAACCCAAAACAAAAACTACAGAAGAAAGAAGAATAACTCAAAACCAAAACTACTGAAGAAAGAAGAAACAAGACTAATTAAAACTAAAGAAGAAAGAAGACTAATCAAAACTAAATCTACTGAAGAAGGAAGAATAAAGAAGAACCAAACTCAAAGAAGAAAGAAGAATAATAAAAATAAGAACTACAGGAGAAAGAAGAAAGAAGGATAATCCAAAACTACAGAAGAAGGAAGAATAACCAAACTCAAAGAAGAAAGAAGAATAATTAAGACGACCCATATAAAACAAAAACCCCATAGGGAAAGAACCCCCAAAAAACCCCAAAATCAATGAACGCCCAAAGAGAAAGTATAACACCCTAAAAAACCATATCACTGTAAAACTGACAAAAACTAAAAGTGTTAGTAGTATTAAATATTAGTGCATTCAAAAAGTTATTATTTAGTTTGTATAGACAAGTCTTCACAGTTCCCCCATGGTTGAATATTTCATATTAAAAGCTAGAAAAAGACTAGTAAATATATTGATAATTCACCATAGACAAGTGCAAGTGATCAAATTATAAATAATAAACTTTAAAAGGGTGCATGAGTTGCAGTACATAGTAACAAACTTTAAGTTTTGTGAACAGTGCCTACTTTGATAATGAAGTAGTAATATTACTAAATAAAAGCTACTAAAGCGATATGAACATTCCATAGAATGGAATATAACTCAGGTAGCTAGGGGTATACTTTAAGAGGGGGTATAAATTTTATAAATGGGGAATTACAGAACAAACTGTTTATGATGAAGTTTATAGAAGGTGTTAACAATTATATATGGAACCAGGATGTTAGGTTCCTATTACATATAACATTTAGATAAATAAGGGTTAGTCATAAGAGATATTAGTATTATAACTGTTATTTTATTGTTCAGTTTAATTTAGGAATGCACTGTCTAAAAATAGATATCATTCCAATGTTGTAGAAATACTCTTTATTATGTTATTAGGTAATATACTAAGCAATGTTATTCAGGACACTAGTTGTGATATAGAGAGATGTTATATGTTAATTATTTAATCAATAATTTATGTTATACCAGTCAGAGAAGGATATAAAATAGCTACATTAATAAAACATTTGGAAATTAGCCACACATCAGATCTAGGCCAAAGAATAAATTTAAACTGCAGAATAATTAACAAACCTAGTCTTATAAACCATATAAAATGACAATATTCAGGCAAAATAAACTCAACATATCAAATACTATGTAAATAAGGCTTTCTAAAGATATGGTCATTATATGAGTAAAATTATTTAATTGTCTAATAAAATACCATTAGAACTGAAATAGATTAACTGACACTATCCTAGGGGAAGTCATATACAATTGAATTATATTAAAAAACCATCATTAGTATACTAAATTGCAATAAAATAAGTGAGAATTGATAATTATACAAATTTCAGATTTCATAGAATAATAATTATATTAGGGAAAATGGCTATTATTTACATAGAAGACAGGAAGTATAATTTTAGGCCTACCTCCCAAAAAATTATAAGAAATATAATTTTCAGATAAAACTTTGTAATACTAACTTAATTACTATCAAAATAAGTAGAATAGAATAGTGAAAACGAATATGTATTTTATATTTCAAACAGTTAACTAATAACGAATTTATTTTATGAACATAAAGTACATTTTTAAAGTGTATCGGAAGTTATGGCAAATTTAAACAATGTATGAGATATATTATATGGGCTAAGACTTTCATGAGAAAAAGGAAATACAGACAGTTCATTATTATGCGTTGACGAGTGCACTTAAAGTAACCTTTCGCCAGAAATAACCTTTAATGGCGTTTATGTTATAAACCGTATCTCAGTGAAAATTTTGAAAATAATTATTTTAAACTATTTTATAGATTGTGAAGTGGTGAAAGTGACCTATGAACACAGTAACACTAATAAATTGAACCACACATAACTAGATAAGCAGAATAACACTGATATTACACCAAATACAGACCGAAATTTCGAGGTTAAAAACGACACACATAAACACAACGAGATATATCCAGTGACAACATTTTACACCAAGTGAACTATTCCATCATACACCAGTGACATTTAAATATATCCAGGACGATCGTATACAATTGCTGAGAGCATTTACTCGAAGAAAGGACATCTTTATTACAACAAAAACTTCATCAACGCTGGAGGCTTCCTTGCGCATGCGTCAGTCAACCATTTTGGTCCGGTCCGCTGCAGTATAGAAACGACATGGCTACTATTGGTTCGAAATCAAATCATATATAAACTTTTAATATTTTTAATTATTATTGTATTGTTAAATTTTAAGACATTTAATAATTGTAAATGTTATACTTTCCTTCCCATAACCTTCTCTGGCTATATATTTTTAATAACCGTTTAAAGAACCCTATTTTATAATACCAATATAAATTGTTTATATCGACCGGCCCTGAGCGAGTCGATACTGCATGGTAATATCAATTTTAATCAAACAATTTCATTATTTTTTGTTAATAAACATTCTGTATCGGTAAATTGGAGTTGATTTTTTATTATAAAAAAGACTTAACAATTAATTAATGAAGAGACCCAACTAACTGAAGGGCGGTATATACGAAACGACAACGTTTCAAAAAGAAGAAGAAGAGAGCCGTCTTTCGTTCAAACTTGGAGTTAACAAGATTATCTTTTCAACAAAATTACTGAAAGTGACACTATTACTAGAATAACCACGATACCATTTCATTTATAATTACAACCGACTAACTCGATTTGTTCCTAAATTTTAAGAACAAGTTACCCAAAAAACATTTTCCAGAAAATTAAAATTTTTTTTATAAAATTTTAAATTTTATTTTTATTTTTTCAAATTGCTACAACAGCAATATACACAGATTTTATTTGTAACTCCGAAGACTAGGAACATTACCAAATTAACGTTTCCGGAGCAGAACGTCAGAAAACTACACACATACATACACAAATTATTTTATTACACAATTCAAATTATTATTGTGAATTATAACAAATTTGGCTAGCCCAACCAGTGGGGCTTACAGGAGAGCACAATCAACATACATCGATATTTATTTTATTACTAGCACCACTAAACGAAATATTACAAAATCGGCTTCCATCGCGGGGCTTGAACGAGGCGGACTTAAAAGAAATATTACAAAATTGGCGAACCCAACTTGTGGGGCTTGATTACATCAGAACCTTAGAACACCATAGAACAGTACTTCAACAGAAGGATTTATTACAAAATTGGCGTCCAACTAAAGGGCTGTAATTAGGGGTTGAAATTACTGTAATTACTTACCCAATTCCTAATTCAGCTTGGCAGCGGTTAGTCAGCCAGGGAAACAGGGAAGATGATGCGTCGTGCCACGTCAAAGAAGAGAGCGGCGGAGGCCGAGAAAGAACTCGATATGGATAATAAGGAGGCGACCCCAGTGGAGGACGTGGAAAAGATATTAGAACGGGTGGAACATAAAAAACCAGCACCACCAGAAGAACAACCCGAAGCGCCCACACAAACAGGGGAAATCGATGTCCGGGAGGAACGAATAGAACAACCCGATAAACCACCACGAGCAGAGAATAGTAACATACAGGAGATGTTCAGGATAATGATGGAGAAAATGGATTCAACAAAAGAAGAATTGAAGAAGGACAACCAAGCAACCAAGGAAGAATTAAGCAAGAAAATGGATTCTACTACAGAAGAAAATAATAAAAAATTAGAAGATTTGAAGAATGATAACCAGTCCACTAAGGAAAATTTGAGTGATATAAATAAAAACATAGAAGAATTGAAGAAGGACAACCAAGCAACAAAAGAAGAGTTGAAGAATGATAACCAATCTTTAAAGGAAGAATTGAAGAAGGACAACCAAGAAACAAAAGAAGAATTGGGCCGTAAAATCGAAAGGACCAATAAGAGAATTGAGGAAACCAGTAAAAAGGTGGAAAAGAAAATGGAAGAAAATAAGAAGAATTTGGAAGAAAAGATGGAAGAAACCAATAAGAAAATCGAAAGTGATCATCAACAATTAAGGGAAGAGTTAAGAGAAGATAACCAACTGTTACGGGAAGAATTACGGGAAGTGAACCAAGAGAATTTAGACAAATTAGACGAACGAATGGAGCTATTAAGGAAGGAAATGAACCAGAAACTCAAGGAAAATAAGAAATCTATGACCAAAAGGCTGGAAGACGAAACCATAACTATAAATCAACAGATAAGAGAAGTTGATGGAAGATGTCGAATGACGGAAGCGGAGGTACAAGAGTTCAAGGAAGTGGTGAACACAAAGGTCACAAATCTTGAAGAGTCTACTCGCAAGAAGGCAGAAGAAAACCGAAAGGAAAGCCAGGAAGAACTCAGCAAGGTACAAACTCAAATTACGGAAAGATGTGACGGAATGGAGGAAGCCATGACTAACATCACGGGTCAAGTGAGACAGAACCAGGAGGACATGGAAGCAATTCGGAGCCGACCAACCAGCTTTACTAATATCCCAATAAACGAGAACAGAGAATGGCTTAACTTTCGCCAGTATAAAAGGAAGCCAATTGAGTTCCTGGCCCGTATCGAAGAATATATGGCCAAACATAAAAGTAATCGATGGTCCAATAATCGTGAACTATTAGACGAGTCATTCCGTGATATGACGGATAATTGGTGGATGGCGAACAGGAGCGAAATAACCGATTATCCACAGTTCAAAGGTTTGTTTAAGTCTAAATATTGGTCAGAGACAACCCAGAATTTAATAAGGGAAAACATCTGCAATGGCCGATATAGAACTCAGTTTGGCAGTACCATGACTGCGTACTTTCTTGGGAAGGTGTGCCTGGCCAAGCACCTGGAACCAGCCATACCAGAGGAATGCCTGGTGAACAAGCTCTCTTATCATTACGACGAAGAGGTCATAAGAGCTCGAAGAGGTAGTCAGATAAAGACCATACAGGCGATGACGGAGCTATTGGAGAACTATGAGAATGAAGAATATTACAGGCAGAGCAGAAGAAGAAACGAGCGGCCAGAAGCTCGAAATAATCCGTCATCAAATAATAATAGTCAACCGGTCAACAGTGGGTACCAAGGAAATAGATATAATCCGAATTACCATAATCAACACCCCACAAATGGTAATAACAACAAAAATAACCACGGGAATATAAACCCAAATAATAACAGAAATAATAACGGGTTCTCCGGTAATCGAGGTAATTATTACCCGAATAATTACGTAAACAGACAAAGAAACACCAATCCTACTAATAACACCGAACGGTTTGACAATAACAATAGGGGTTACCCTAATCCTAATAACTACAACAACCGGTTCTCCCGACCACGGGTAAATTTTATACGGGCGGAAGGAAGCAACCATCGCAGATATAACCAGCAACGGCGGAGCAGCGTACATGAGTATGAAGATCGAAACAGAAGCCGAGAACGGGACAACTCTAATTATAATCTGCCATGGCGAAGTACTAGCCTAGATGACCCGGAGCGGCGTACAAATAGGGAACCAACCTACGAACCGAGAACTGAAAGACTGGAACCTACTCAAGGTTTCCCCACTGATGCCTCTGTTGGTCCTATTAATAACCAAGATGAGGAGCATTTAAACGGGAGGAGGCAGTGATAAACCATAAGGACCTTTTGCTGCTTCTATCGCCTGGGTATGTAAAGGAATTGCCAATAATAAATAATCCCAATAAAATTACAATCATTCGATGTAATTATTTGAAAAATATTCGAAATAAAGTACTAAATTCAAAAATGAAGTAATGACTACTTACTACCTACCATTTAGGAAACAATTTATGAATCAAAGAGAAAATGAATTTTGAAATAAATTACTAAATTCAAAAATGAAGTAACGACTACTTACTACCTACCATTTAGGAAACAATTTATGAATCAAAGAGAAAATGAATTTTGAAATAAATTACTAAATTCAAAAATGAAGTAATGACTACTTACTACCTATTATTTAGAAAACAATTTATGGACAAAAGCAAATGAATTTTGAATTAAACCACCAAAATTCAAAAACCCAAGTAAAAACAACTTACTACCTTATTTTAAAAACAACTTTTAGAAATGAACAAGGAGAAAAAGAATTTGGATAAAACATTACAAACAATTATATATGGGACCAATTCTGAAAAACTTTCCAGAATAAAGAAATGGCAATACAAACCACTGATACCATTTAAATGAATAAACTTATTGTGAAGAAAATTTAATGAGAATTTTATGTCAAATAAACAGAGATATTAAACATATGGAATTAATAAGTAAAGAGTGCATTTGGATAAAAAGCAAGAGCAGAATAAAATCTTGAAAAAGAAAGGAAAACCTATATATAAATAAATCCATAAGAAAAAGATGATCATATAATCAATGTCAATTATTAAAAGGACAATTAAAAGAGTAATTGAAAAAACATAATACTAGTGGAACAATTCACAAGAATTAAGAAAGGAACAAAAATATAATACAAAATATATGCTACCAATGACCAGAAGGAGATTGTGATAACAGTCAAAAAATGACAGAGAATTAAAAACTTTACACCGAATAATAAGTGATGATTATATTATACCAGCTTCCAACCACAAGGAGAAATAAAATGCCAACAGAGCTAACCATTGAGAAAAATAACTGAGATAGAGATTCACTAAGATAGAAATATAAATAGATCTGTTCGTATACGAAGTGAAATATCCAAAGATATTTAATTTTTTTTTATAGTCATAAGGTGGACTATTCTTATATAATTTTTATTAATGACTGTCTGAGATAAGTCCAGCAGTATTATTATGTATTGGTCAGAGATGATTTACCTCTGTTATCAATAAATGACGTAGCATGGCCAGCAGAGTGTGAAGCCTACAGAGCCCCTCTGGACACTGCCCCAGCTAACGTGTTAGGGAATTTTAGGGAATAAATATCCCAAGGATAAAGAAACGAGTTAAGAAGAAAATGGAAAAATAAAAAATAACGAACCTCAGATGACTATTACTATCAGTAAGAATCCAGTTAATAATGAGATATAGATAAGCTCAAAAATATAGGAGAAACAATTTTAGAAATGTGAAGGAAGTAAAGAAATATAATTTATAATATAATGTCATAAGCAATTACTTCAGACAAACTAAGTATGATCTGAACTAATCACTTCTGGAAGAGAGCAATCTGTAGCATGACAGATAATCCACACAAATACATTACTCAATGATCATTAATAAAGCTCTAATATATGGAATATCCAGATGAGAATTAATTAAAATGCACTGTTTAATAATATATTCACAAGAAAGGTTGAATAAAGAAAATTTCTGCAAATAATATAATATAATACAAATGTAAAAACCCAGAAAACCAAAAATGATAACAACAAAATTACCCCGGTAAGATAGAAGCAGGCAATTAATATACCCCGTCAAAGAAACCAGACCAGAAAAAACAAAGCTACTGAAGACAGAAGAAAGAAGAATAATTAAAACTACTATTATTGAAGAAAGAAGAAAGAAGAATAATTAAAACTAGAGAAGAAAGAAGAACTAATTAAAACTACTACTACTGAAGAATGAAGAAAGAAGAACAATCAAAGCTACTGAAGACAGAAGAAAGAAGAACAAACTAAATCTAATGAAGAAAGAAGAACTAATTAAAACTACTACTACTGAAGAAAGAAGAAGGAAGACTAATTAAAACTACTACTACTGAAGAAAGAAGAATAACCAAAACTACCACTACTGAAGAAAGAAGAAAGAAGAATAATTAAAACTACTATTACTGAAGAAAGAAGAAAGAAGAACAATCAAAGCTACTGAAGAAAGAAGAAAGAAGAACAAATTAAATCTAATGAAGAAAGAAGAACAATCAAAGATACAGAAGACAGAAGAAGGAAGAATAATTAAAACTAGAGAAGAAAGAAGAATAACCAAAACTACCACTACTGAAGAAAGAAGAATAATTAAAACTACTATTACTGAAGAAAGAAGAAAGAAGAACAATCAAAGCTACTGAAGAATGAAGAAAGAAGAACAATCAAAGATACAGAAGACAGAAGAAGGAAGAATAATTAAAACTAGAGAAGAAAGAAGAATAACCAAAACTACCACTACAGAAGAAAGAAGAAAGAAGAATACTTAAAACTAGAGAATAAAGAAGAACTAATTAAAACTAATACTACTGAAGAATGAAGAAAGAAGAACAATCAAAACTCAAAGAAGAAAGAAGAATAATCCCAAACTAAATCTACTGAAGAATGAAGAAGGAAGACTAATTAAAACTACTACTACTGAAGAAAGAAGAAAGAAGAACAATCAAAGCAACTGAAGACAGAAGAAAGAAGACTAATAAAAACTACTATTACTGAAGAAAGAAGAATAATCCAAAACCAAAACTACTACTACTGAAGAAGGAAGAAGGAAGAATAACCCAAAACAAAAACTACAGAAGAAATAAGAATAACTCAAAACCAAAACTACTGAAGAAAGAAGAAACAAGACTAATTAAAACTAAAGAAGAAAGAAGACTAATCAAAACTAAATCTACTGAAGAAGGAAGAATAAAGAAGAACCAAACTCAAAGAAGAAAGAAGAATAATAAAAATAAGAACTACAGAAGAAAGAAGAAAGAAGGATAATCCAAAACTACAGAAGAAGGAAGAATAACCAAACTCAAAGAAGAAAGAAGAATAATTAAGACGACCCATATAAAACAAAAACCCCATAGGGAAAGAACCCCCAAAAAAACCCAAAATCAATGAATGCCCAAAGAGAAAGTATAACGCCCTAAAAAACCATATCACTGTAAAACTGACAAAAACTAAAAGTGTTAGTAGTATTAAATATTAGTGCATTCAAAAAGTTATTATTTAGTTTGTATAGACAAGTCTTCACAGTTCCCCCATGGTTGAATATTTCATATTAAAAGCTAGAAAAAGACTAGTAAATATATTGATAATTCACCATAGACAAGTGCAAGTGATCAAATTATAAATAATAAACTTTAAAAGGGTGCATGAGTTGCAGTACATAGTAACAAACTTTAAGTTTTGTGAACAGTGCCTACTTTGATAATGAAGTAGTAATATTACTAAATAAAAGCTACTAAAGCGATATGAACATTCCATAGAATGGAATATAACTCAGGTAGCTAGGGGTATACTTTAAGAGGGGGTATAAATTTTATAAATGGGGAATTACAGAACAAACTGTTTATGATGAAGTTTATAGAAGGTGTTAACAATTATATATGGAACCAGGATGTTAGGTTCCTATTACATATAACATTTAGATAAATAAGGGTTAGTCATAAGAGATATTAGTATTATAACTGTTATTTTATTGTTCAGTTTAATTTAGGAATGCACTGTCTAAAAATAGATATCATTCCAATGTTGTAGAAATACTCTTTATTATGTTATTAGGTAATATACTAAGCAATGTTATTCAGGACACTAGTTGTGATATAGAGAGATGTTATATGTTAATTATTTAATCAATAATTTATGTTATACCAGTCAGAGAAGGATATAAAATAGCTACATTAATAAAACATTTGGAAATTAGCCACACATCAGATCTAGGCCAAAGAATAAATTTAAACTGCAGAATAATTAACAAACCTAGTCTTATAAACCATATAAAATGACAATATTCAGGCAAAATAAACTCAACATATCAAATACTATGTAAATAAGGCTTTCTAAAGATATGGTCATTATATGAGTAAAATTATTTAATTGTCTAATAAAATACCATTAGAACTGAAATAGATTAACTGACACTATCCTAGGGGAAGTCATATACAATTGAATTATATTAAAAAACCATCATTAGTATACTAAATTGCAATAAAATAAGTGAGAATTGATAATTATACAAATTTCAGATTTCATAGAATAATAATTATATTAGGGAAAATGGCTATTATTTACATAGAAGACAGGAAGTATAATTTTAGGCCTACCTCCCAAAAAATTATAAGAAATATAATTTTCAGATAAAACTTTGTAATACTAACTTAATTACTATCAAAATAAGTAGAATAGAATAGTGAAAACGAATATGTATTTTATATTTCAAACAGTTAACTAATAACGAATTTATTTTATGAACATAAAGTACATTTTTAAAGTGTATCGGAAGTTATGGCAAATTTAAACAATGTATGAGATATATTATATGGGCTAAGACTTTCATGAGAAGAAGGAAATACAGACAGTTCATTATTATGCGTTGACGAGTGCACTTAAAGTAACCTTTCGCCAGAAATAACCTTTAATGGCGTTTATGTTATAAACCGTATCTCAGTGAAAATTTTGAAAATAATTATTTTAAACTATTTTATAGATTGTGAAGTGGTGAAAGTGACCTATGAACACAGTAACACTAATAAATTGAACCACACATAACTAGATAAGCAGAATAACACTGATATTACACCAAATACAGACCGAAATTTCGAGGTTAAAAACGACACACATAAACACAACGAGATATATCCACTGACAACATTTTACACCAAGTGAACTATTCCATCATACACCAGTGACATTTAAATATATCCAGGACGATCGTATACAATTGCTGAGAGCATTTACTCGAAGAAAGGACATCTTTATTACAACAAAAACTTCATCAACGCTGGAGGCTTCCTTGCGCATGCGTCAGTCAACCATTTTGGTCCGGTCCGCTGCAGTATAGAAACGACATGGCTACTATTGGTTCGAAATCAAATCATATATAAACTTTTAATATTTTTAATTATTATTGTATTGTTAAATTTTAAGACATTTAATAATTGTAAATGTTATACTTTCCTTCCCATAACCTTCTCTGGCTATATATTTTTAATAACCGTTTAAAGAACCCTATTTTATAATACCAATATAAATTGTTTATATCGACCGGCCCTGAGCGAGTCGATACTGCATGGTAATATCAATTTTAATCAAACAATTTCATTATTTTTTGTTAATAAACATTCTGTATCGGTAAATTGGAGTTGATTTTTTATTATAAAAAAGACTTAACAATTAATTAATGAAGAAACCCAACTAACTGAAGGGCGGTATATACGAAACGACAACGTTTCAAAAAGAAGAAGAAGAGAGCCGTCTTTCGTTCAAACTTGGAGTTAACAAGATTATCTTTTCAACAAAATTACTGAAAGTGACACTATTACTAGAATAACCACGATACCATTTCATTTATAATTACAACCGACTAACTCGATTTGTTCCTAAATTTTAAGAACAAGTTACCCAAAAAACATTTTCCAGAAAATTAAAACTTTTTTTATAAAATTTTAAATTTTATTTTTATTTTTTCAAATTGCTACAACAGCAATATACACAGATTTTATTTGTAACTCCGAAGACTAGGAACATTACCAAATTGACGTTTCCGGAGCGGAACGTCAGAAAACTACACACATACATACACAAATTATTTTATTACACAATTCAAATTATTATTGTGAATTATAACAAATTTGGCTAGCCCAACCAGTGGGGCTTACAGGAGAGCACAATCAACATACATCGATATTTATTTTATTACTAGCTCCACTAAACGAAATATTACAAAATCGGCTTCCATCGCGGGGCTTGAACGAGGCGGACTTAAAAGAAATATTACAAAATTGGCGAACCCAACTTGTGGGGCTTGATTACATCAGAATCTTAGAACACCATAGAACAGTACTTCAACAGAAGGAATTATTACAATATATATACATGCACACATGTGCATAAAATATACTAGATCAAAGTAGAATATTTAGTTTGAGTAACCTAGTTGTACTTCTGTTCTCAAAGTACAGTACAGTAAAACGAAAACTTTTTTCTTTTTTTTAATTTCCTAAAGCGTTATATGTATAAAGACAGAAGAGTAGGTAGGTATTCACGTATTCTCTTTGATGAAAGTTATACCTACATAAATTTTGTTAACTGCTTAGGTAAAGTTAGTTTATTCAGACGTAAAAAGCAACTTACAGATGTGGAAACGGTTACGTTATCAGACGTCACTTGTGATAACCGTAACTCAGTTGACTGATAACTTCTTCTCTACGTGCTGTTGGTTTTCCAACACAGAGTTTATATAAGTGCACATACAATGCTATGTTTTACATCTCTCCGAAGTTGAAATCGAAAAAATATGTTTTACTAAAGTATAACTATTATCTCTCTGCCTGTCTCTTTCCCTCTTACATCCATTTATTTTATAAACCTAATTGTTTCTTGCTACTCGTAGTATCTGAATATGACCCTTTATCCGCTTATCCACCTTCCATTTTTCTATACTAAGGTCACAAAAATATACTTTTCAGTAGCGATATTACCATTGATATAATCTGGCAGCAGAGTCCTTTTATTTTTGTTCGTACAATCTGTGCGTATGTACTAATTTCTACTCACTTAATGTTTAATTAACTGATCTATTTTTTAAAACGGATTGACAGCACGCAAACATTGTTGACTCCTATTTTACAAAATTCTTTCTATTTTACATTCTGTATGTACAGTTCTGTTTATGGTGTGTTTTTCACTCCTAAACTTTTCTGATTTACGTTTAGTTGTTAGTACGGTCTCTTCTTCTTCTTCGTCTTCTTCTTCTTCTTCTTCTTCTTGTTCCTCTTTTTCTTCTTCCGCAATATAGATTAGGCCTTGTTGACCTATTCCGACTTCAAATGATTTATTGCCATATTTTCTTTGGTCTCCCTACGCTTCTTCTTCCAGTTGGTGTGTGTCCACTTGACGCAGTTGGTGGTCTTCGATCACCAAATGGTCATTCCAATTCCTTCTATGCAACTCTATTTTCTCATTTAGGTTGTATATTTCCAACTCTAATCTCTTCATTTCTAAATCTATCTTGTTTAGAACCTTTGACCGATTTTAGAAATTTAATTTCCGCTGTTTGTATGCGGCTTTCTCTCTCTCATTATCCATGACTTACCCCCATAAAGAAGAATAGGGTCTCTGTTGTATTACCTTGTAAAACGTGACCTGATTATCTTTCCCAGTTTTGTTTTTTGGTGTTTTTTTTATGGTACCGCACATCATTTGAAACTTACGTAATCTAATGTTTATGTTTCTATTGTTCTCATATAATATATCATATCCTAGGTAGCTAAACTTGTTCAATTAGTTGGTTGTTAATCATTATTTTCGCTCTTACAGGGTTGCTTCCCAGGAAAGCCATCATCTTCGTTTTGCTTGTGGGAATTCTTAAGTTATACTGAAATAAACACCTTTGTAAATTATGTAGCGCTCTTTGCAAACAATTTTCGGTGGTATCTATAAGCAGCAGGACGTCAGCAAACAGCAGCTTATTAACAAATTTGCTTTGTCCTAGAGAAATACCCGTTGATGGGTAAATGCTCTGCCATCTACGAGTGACATCGTCCAAATATATTAAACACCGTTGGAAAGAGACTACAGCCCTGTTTTGCGTCTTGATCTATACTTAGAAACTTTTGCTCTCCTTTACTTTGCAGAAGTTTCTGTGTGTCCAAATAGAGACTCTTTATTGCTGAGTTAGTACGGCCTTAAAATCTTAATTATTGTTTATAAACTATGATCGATAAAACTAATAAGCCTCAATTTGCTCGGCTCTCAGACATATAATCTGGGCATTATGTGTGTGTGTGTGTGTGTGTGTGTGCACGAGAGAATGTTTCCTGAGTGTATTGGTAATAAGACGTTTCTGTAATGAGCACGAATCATCCGTGGATAACGTTTATAGCAATATACTGGTCAGAAAGCATCGTGGATTAAGCGTCTAACTGTTAATTGGTATGGTCAGAGAATATAAGCCCCTTCGAACATGAAACTAACCATTCTTCTTTATGTGCAACCGATTTACCGAACACCATACTCATTAGTTGCAATTATGTTTTGTAAAATAATTTACACACAACAGAGTTACATATAGACAGACACACGTACACACATAGACTACCGTCATTTAAACACAACAGAGTTTCATATAGACAGACACTCGTACACACATAGACTAACGTCATTTAAACACAACAGAGTTTCATATAGACAGACACACGTACGCACATAGACTACCGTCATTTAAACACAACAGAGTTTCATATAGACAGACACACGTACGCACATAGACTACCGTCATTTAAACACAACAGACTTTCATATAGACAGACACACGTACGCACATAGACTACCGTCATTTAAACACAACAGAGTTTCATATAGACAGACACACGTACGCACATAGACTAACGTCATTTAAACACAACAGAGTTTCATATAGACAGACACTCGTACGCACATAGACTAACGTCATTTAAACACAACAGAGTTTCATATAGACAGACACTCGTACGCACATAGACTAACGTCATTTAAACACAACAGAGTTTCATATAGACAGACACTCGTACGCACATAGACTAACGTCATTTAAACACAACAGAGTTTCATATAGACAGACACACGTACGCACATAGACTAACGTCATTTAAACACAACAGAGTTTCATATAGACAGACACACGTACGCACATAGACTACCGTCATTTAAACACAACAGAGTTTCATATAGACAGACACACGTACGCACATAGACTACCGTCATTTAAACACAACAGACTTTCATATAGACAGACACACGTACGCACATAGACTACCGTCATTTAAACACAACAGACTTTCATATAGACAGACACACGTACGCACATAGACTACCGTCATTTAAACACAACAGAGTTTCATATAGACAGACACACGTACGCACATAGACTACCGTCATTTAAACACAACAGAGTTTCATATAGACAGACACTCGTACGCACATAGACTAACGTCATTTAAACACAACAGAGTTTCATATAGACAGACACTCGTACGCACATAGACTAACGTCATTTAAACACAACAGAGTTTCATATAGACAGACACTCGTACGCACATAGACTAACGTCATTTAAACACAACAGAGTTTCATATAGACAGACACACGTACGCACATAGACTAACGTCATTTAAACACAACAGAGTTTCATATAGACAGACACAAGTACGCACATAGACTACCGTCATTTAAACACAACAGAGTTTCATATAGACAGACACACGTACGCACATAGACTACCGTCATTTAAACACAACAGAGTTTCATATAGACAGACACACGTACGCACATAGACTACCGTCATTTAAACACAACAGAGTTTCATATAGACAGACACACGTACGCACATAGACTACCGTCATTTAAACACAACAGAGTTTCATATAGACAGACACACGTACGCACATAGACTACCGTCATTTAAACACAACAGAGTTTCATATAGACAGACACACGTACGCACATAGACTACCGTCATTTAAACACAACAGAGTTTCATATAGACAGACACACGTACGCACATAGACTACCGTCATTTAAACACAACAGACTTTCATATAGACAGACACTCGTACGCACATAGACTAACGTCATTTAAACACAACAGAGTTTCATATAGACAGACACTCGTACGCACATAGACTAACGTCATTTAAACACAACAGAGTTTCATATAGACAGACACACGTACGCACATAGACTACCGTCATTTAAACACAACAGAGTTTCATATAGACAGACACACGTACGCACATAGACTACCGTCATTTAAACACAACAGAGTTTCATATAGACAGACACACGTACGCACATAGACTAACGTCATTTAAACACAACAGAGTTTCATATAGACAGACACTCGTACGCACATAGACTAACGTCATTTAAACACAACAGAGTTTCATATAGACAGACACTCGTACGCACATAGACTAACGTCATTTAAACACAACAGAGTTTCATATAGACAGACACTCGTACGCACATAGACTAACGTCATTTAAACACAACAGAGTTTCATATAGACAGATACTCGTACGCACATAGACTAACGTCATTTAAACACAACAGAGTTTCATATAGACAGACACTCGTACGCACATAGACTAACGTCATTTAAACACAACAGAGTTTCATATAGACAGACACACGTACGCACATAGACTACCGTCATTTAAACACAACAGAGTTTCATATAGACAGACACACGTACGCACATAGACTACCGTCATTTAAACACAACAGACTTTCATATAGACAGACACACGTACGCACATAGACTACCGTCATTTAAACACAACAGAGTTTCATATAGACAGACACACGTACGCACATAGACTACCGTCATTTAAACACAACAGAGTTTCATATAGACAGACACACGTACGCACATAGACTACCGTCATTTAAACACAACAGAGTTTCATATAGACAGACACACGTACGCACATAGACTACCGTCATTTAAACACAACAGAGTTTCATATAGACAGACACACGTACGCACATAGACAACCGTGATTTAAACACAACAGAGTTTCATATAGACAGACACACGTACGCACATAGACTACCGTCATTTAAACACAACAGAGTTTCATATAGACAGACACACGTACGCACATAGACTACCGTCATTTAAACACAACAGAGTTTCATATAGACAGACACACGTACGCACATAGACTACCGTCATTTAAACACAACAGAGTTTCATATAGACAGACACACGTACGCACATAGACTACCGTCATTTAAACACAACAGAGTTTTATATAGACAGACACACGTACGCACATAGACTACCGTCATTTAAACACAACAGAGTTTCATATAGACAGACACACGTACGCACATAGACTACCGTCATTTAAACACAACAGAGTTTCATATAGACAGACACTCGTACACACATAGACTAACGTCATTAAACACAACAGAGTTTCATATAGACAGACACACGTACGCACATAGACTACCGTCATTTAAACACAACAGAGTTTCATATAGACAGACACACGTACGCACATAGACTACCGTCATTTAAACACAACAGAGTTTCATATAGACAGACACACGTACGCAAATAGACTACCGTCATTTAAACACAACATAGTTTCATATAGACAGACACATGTACGCACATAGACTACCGTCATTTAAACACAACAGAGTTTCATATAGACAGACACACGTACGCACATAGACTACTGTCATTTAAACACAACATAGTTTCATATAGACAGACACACGTACGCACATAGACTACCGTCATTTAAACACAACAGAGTTTCATATAGACAGACACACGTACGTACATAGACTACCGTCACTTAAACACAACAGAGTTTCATATAGACAGACACACGTACGCACATAGACTACCGTCATTTAAACACAACAGAGTTTCATATAGACAGACACTCGTACACACATAGACTACCGTCATTTAAACACAACAGAGTTTCATATAGACAGACACTCGTACGCACATAGACTAACGTCATTAAACACAACAGAGTTTCATATAGACAGACACTCGTACGCACATAGACTAACGTCATTTAAACACAACAGAGTTTCATATAGACAGACACTCGTACGCACATAGACTAACGTCATTTAAACACAACAGAGTTTCATATAGACAGACACACGTACGCACATAGACTACCGTCATTTAAACACAACAGAGTTTCATATAGACAGACACACGTACACACATAGACTACCGTCATTTAAACACAACAGAGTTTCATATAGACAGACACACGTACGCACATAGACTACCGTCATTTAAACACAGCAGAGTTTCATATAGACAGACACACGTACGCACATAGACTACCGTCATTTAAACACAACAGAGTTTCATATAGACAGACACTCGTACACA
Source organism: Magicicada septendecula (assembly GCA_034769895.1). Classification (NCBI taxonomy): domain Eukaryota; kingdom Metazoa; phylum Arthropoda; class Insecta; order Hemiptera; family Cicadidae; genus Magicicada; species Magicicada septendecula. The sequence continues at coordinate 105,327,034 of CM068375.1, forward strand.
CATAGACTAACGTCATTTAAACACAACAGAGTTTCATATAGACAGACACTCGTACACACATAGACTACCGTCATTTAAACACAACAGAGTTTCATATAGACAGACACTCGTACACACATAGACTAACGTCATTTAAACACAACAGAGTTTCATATAGACAGACACACGTACACACATAGACTACCGTCATTTCCGTTGCTGGTTTCTAATCTTTTGTGGTATGTTCAAGGGGAATCCGTTCTCACCGTACCAAAACATTAATAGGTATTGAAGAGCATCATACGATCCTTGACTTTTTAAAGTAGCTTTGATTTAGGTTTTTTCTACAAATAATTAAAACTTCTTATTCTACTTGGTCAGTTTCTACTGTCCTGGATTATATTAACGTAATATACCAAGTAGTTAGAATCTGCTGTAGAATCTAAAACAGTATGATAATTTTCTTAAAAAGAAGAATAAGAAAAAGTAGAAGTCTTGAATCTGGAGGCCTTCTGTACATTGTAGAAACGATAAAAATCTAAAAACTAGGAAATAAACAGTTCAATGAGTTGAAAAACTATTAAACACTGTTAACACGCATTTGTGGTTTAATAATTTCGTACGTTCGTATACTACATGTTAACGGTTCAGCATATTATATGAAAAGGTAAATGTCTATTCTATATGTACTTATGTTAATGTCACACCTACCTCAGAAGAAATTAAGAATGGGTCAAGTTTCAAATGTTAGAAGAACAATTTATATTTCAGCGTGTACATATCGTACCTTGTATAAGTTTATAAGAGATAAAGTAGTACATTTTCTTTTAAATGAAAATAAATATTATTTGTATGTTTCAAACACTGTGTCTGAGGTTTTTGAGCTCCTGTAGCCCGTATATTAAACACAATTTATTTATTAGAGAAAACAGTTAAAATAATAATTCTGTATTTGTCTGAACATAACTGCAAAACATGACTAGTGTATCCATACTGTTGTAATAACATTAAACATTACTAAAACCAGTGAACCCAAACGTAATAAACAATAATTGTTAATTCAGTTCAGATAATTGTATTTTAGTAATCCGGTTATGTATTCAGAGTCTCTGATGTAAACAACACGTAACTTTCGTGTCAGTTTAAGTAACTGGTAGAAGTGAATTCTCGTTGGCTTTAAAACATTGTTCAACGGGCATATGAATTATGGTAAAATATTTGTGTGTTTAGATTTTATTTATATTATAATTGCCCTAGCTATCATCATCATTATGACCACCAGAGCACAGGCGTGCTTTATTAGGTTTTCATGATGTTTATGGTTTTGTTCGTGGGTAATTTATTGAACAGTTACTAGCTGGATAGTAGCCTAAATTTCACCCTTGTATTGTAACATACCGTGGCGTATCAGCACTCCTCAGACGATTTGTGCACAAACTGTGGATGTAGACTGTACTAATAACTTAGACTTTCGGCAGACAATTAAAGGAAAGTTGCAACGCATTTTAGTGTGCAAGGAACAGCTTGTGTTGCGACAATTCCCCAGCTATATCTCAGAAATAGGCAATATTTTTCTACTTGTTTGGGAAAATTTCTGTTTTTATATTGCGTGCTTTTCATTTTTCCCCTTTTTCTACCGGCGTGACAACATGTTACAAAGCAAATGAGAATTTTACGACTTATAAAATAGGCACTAAAGTTTATATGTAACAAATATAAAAGAAAACTTTAAACAGCTGTCAACGTATGACACATAATTTAAAGGTTTACAGTGTAGATAGAACGTTGTTTGCAAGTACTTACCATTCAAGAAAGTGTTTTGCATCTAAACCAGTGTCAATTTACATAAAAAATACTTGCAGAGACATGTTCTGTCAATACATTTTGCCGTCCTGCTTCCGAGAAAAGTGTGTTACGCTTTGATAAGTGCTAACAAGTCTTTCGCTTAAAATTTCTGAAGTTATGTTGCTGATCTATATAGATGCAAAGCTTGGAAAATAGGGAATGCTGGCAGAGAAACAGTAATGACATTTAAAATTTGATGCTGCAGTAGAATGGTAGAAATAAAATGTGCGGACACGAAAGAAATTGATAGGTTCTAAAAACAATGGGAAAAATGACAAGTTTTCGTAAACCTATAACGATAAAATGGGGCGAAAGAGATAGAAAAGAGTATCAAAGCAGTCGAGAGAGACAGAGAGAGAGAGAAAAAGAGAGCGAGAGAGAGAGAGAGAGACAGACAGACAGACAGAGAGAGTGACAGAGGGAGGGAGAGTTAAAGAAAATAGTAACTCTAGATTCATTATAACCCAACAAGATCCATTGACTCAAACAGTGGCGTAACTATACCATGGGAGTGGGTGGATGCTGTAGCTACGGTGAGAGGGATGTCCCCATTTTCCTCACAACAAATATGAAATTCAGGACACTTACCATAAAATTTGTATCAATAGATTTTATATATTCTGTACTAACGCCATTCTGACGTTAATACTTGTTACAAAATCTTCATTTCTTAAAAATAAATTCTATGTTTATCTTAAATTTTATAAAACCTCTGCTGACAGAATTCAGTAAATTAACTCATTATATTATGTCTCAGATTTTGGGCCCATATACACGTAGATAGAACCGTACAGTAGCCCTAATTACTATGCACGGTTTTAGAAGTGTTTCTGTTGAGCTTTAAATTTGCAAGATATTTTAATGATGTCAGATCAAACCAAAGTTTACTAACGTTACACGAAAATCAAAACTACAGTTACAAAATAAGTCCAAATCATAGAATAAAAAGATAAAAATACTGTTCTAAGCTGTCACGTGATGTATATATATATATATATATATATATATATATACATTTAATATTTATACATAAATTTACCTCAAGATGTTATTTTTCTATTTGGAACATGTTTCGGGTACTATCTTGTACCCATCCTCAGCCTTCCGGTTTTTTTGTCTCGTGAAGTACATATGTGTTGTTGGTTGACTATTATTATTGTGGCTTCCTGTTGGCTTCTGGTATTTCAAGTTGGTTTTATTGTGTGTGATTGTGGTGTATGTGTTAGTTTTTTTTTCAATGTTGAGTGCTTTGAATATACATTGAAAATACACAAAAAACTAACACATACACCACAATCACACACAATAAAACCAACTTGAAATACCAGAAGCCAACAGGAAGCCACAATAATAATAGTCAACCAACAACACATATGTACTTCACGAGACAAAAAACCGGAAGGCTGAGGATGGGTACAAGATAGTACCCGAAACATGTTCCAAATAGAAAAATAACATCTTGAGGTAAATTTATGTATAAATATTAAATGTATTATACACATCAAGAAACGGACTGTAGCAGAAAGTGATTGAAATATATATAAGGAGAAGTGTAGTTTTGTTACCAGAAATCTAACTGTTAGAAGACTTAGCGTGATTGCAAAAGGGAGAAATGCAATTTAAAGACGTTTGAAATTTGGTGTTTGAGGAGGTTGATAAAGAGATCTTGGTTACAGAAATTGGGCGATAAGCTAATCTTCATACGAGCGACTAAAACAAAACTCAAAAAGCTACATACACGAAAAGCAATATATGGTGATGTGAAACGACTAAATTGTTCTTTTACAGAGGGAAGAATGGACAAAAAAATAGGTAGGAGAACTAAGGAGAATGCGATATAAAGCGAGAATAGCTAGGTGGAGGAATTTGGTGCTGCGAGTTACTAGGAACTGAAGAAATTAGCAATAAGTAAACAACCTTGAGGACACAAAAGTGGTAGTCCTCAGGGTGGGAAGTGGTAATCCTCAGGGAGGAAAGTGATAATCTACCAGTCCGTTAGGACTGTGGGCCACAGAAGAGGCAGAAGCGTTTAATTTATTTTCACATTTGCCGTAGCATTGCGTAACATAAGTCCTTGTGGTTAACAGTTACTTTTTTATAGAAAATAAATAACTCTCCTTAGTTCAATGAACGCAGAGTTTGTAAACAGTGAAATGAATGCAGCTTTTGAAAATAATAACATAAAACAATTTTAGCCGTACAAATTTTTAATTCCGACAAATTTCAGGATAATAGTAAAGTCGACGCAGTTAAACCCATGAAATTCAATTACTCTTCTTTCTGCAGTTAGAAGCTTTGTTATTATATAAAAAGCCATTTTTGTCAATAAACTTTACTATGAACACGATTTTAGAAATAACTAAAAAATTATGATCAACTTTTTTAAATTAAAATCAGATTTACACATTTTTAAATACTTTCTATATAACATAATATTTTACACGATAGGAACACTGTTGACAAAGTAGCAAACTAAGCAAGTATTTTTAAAGTATACAGATAAACTTTATAGTACAGTATCCGGCAGTCTGACAGTTAGAGCTCAAGAAATCAGGAAATTGAAGTTATAATTTAAAGGGAGTCAGACAATACGCAGGAGATGATTAAATAAAAAATAAATTCAAGAAATCAGGAAATTGAAGTTATAATTTAAAGGGAGTCAGAAAATACGCAGGAGATGATTAAATAAAAAATAAATTAGAGTTTGGGTTCTACAATATCAAAGATAGGATAGATTAAAATAATCCTACCTGAAAACAACATTTAGAGTGGCTGGAGGGAACAAGATTACGCGAAATTACTTAAAATTATGAAATAAAGGAATTGAGATATAGGTAAACTAAGAAATACGGAGCTTTAAAGTGGTGGATTACGCAAACTGACTGATGCCTCAGGTGGAAAAGAAGAGAAGATGAAGACTAATTATTAAGAAAATTAGACAGTTTGTATTACACACTTCTTTACAAATTATGAAATAATATACGTTCTTTGTGGATTAAAATTCTTTGTCTACACTAGCTCACGATAGTCGCTTATCGGTTTCACAAGCCTGGTCGGACCCCCCCCCCGCCTTCTGGCTCCCTGCAGATGCTGGATATCGGCCTTTTATATGTAGGACTGATACTAACTTTAACTGGAGCGAACCAAATCTTGTATTTAAATTATCTTCCCCTGATATTCTTTCTCGTTTGTAATATGGAATTTGTAAACTATGTTCGTAAAGTAGAATTATTTCTTCTTCCTCACTTCTCTTATCTCCTCTTTAAAATACCCCAGGTGGTAAGCCAGGCAGTCGTCCAAGAAATCCACTCTCTATAGATGATATCCCCGTGAATTTGTTAGTAGGGGGGTTGCCAACTATTGCTTATTGGCGACTCTATTAATCTTTTAGTAGTAACATTTTTTTATCTAGATTTTTACCAAAAACTGCAAAGGAAACTGTAGATTCGCCCACTGTTCAAACTTTACAAGAAAATCAGAATTTACCCCTGGTGAATCAAATTGGATCACAGTTCAGTACAGACGTTCACTGAATAAAGTCAATTATAAACTCAGTTTGGGACTAAATTTTGAAATAAATAACAAACTCTTGCTACTACCGACGCTTTCCAAGGTATAATCCAGCTTTTGCAAAAGTTGCAAAACTCTAAAACCTGCTAGCAGAAGCTTGTAAAAAGCAAAAAAACAGTAAGTGGAATGGAATCTTTTATAGACGGTGAGGAAACTGCAAAAGAGCTTGACGGGAGTTAAAACATTTGGAAAACTATGAAAACTAAAGCGTTTGCTACACCTGAAACGTCTCCAGAATTACAGTTAGAAACTACAGAATCATGTGTAAACTAGTGGTTTGAGAATTTGGTTACCACCACCTGTTAATGGGATTAATGTAAGAACTTTTGGTCAAATGTGTACCTACTCCGTATTGCAGGACTTGAAAATAAGGTCACAGCCATTAATAATGATATATTTATTTAAATTAAATGTCTCACACGTGGAACAGTAACGATGCTTCATGAACATACTCCATTCAAGATAATCAGAATCGACCTAAAGAAGCTACAACATAGGGCTTAAACCCGTAACCAGAATTGGTGATAGAAGACTATTTAAGCAAACGTTTGGGTATAAAGGATGTAATCAAAACTACTAAGAAAAAAGGAATTTGAAAACAATGTTGTCAAACAATTTCTGTAGTTACTTATGTTAATGTTAGGAAATCAAGACATTACAAAAATTACGAAAATAATACAACTTTAGGATTAAAAATTAATATAGGAATCCTGGATAAGAGAACAGGGGCTTTATTTCACAGTACAAGAAAATGTCAGGCATTCGGACATAATTTGTAGTGTTTCTTAATACTCCACAATCTCATATCGTTGCTGCTGAGAATATTCTTCCTTAACTCATAACTTGTATTCAAGCTCTAAGCAAAATACAAAGAAATTTTCCTTCTAAGCGAGCAAAGGTTATTTAGTAACTGAGCACATATTGAAAATACCGGTATGGAGAACCATACATGACTTCTATGTTCTAAGATTTATATTTAAAATCATATTCGAAATGAAATATTTCCATTGAAACTACGTCTTTCTACTTATTGCGTCAGCAATAACCACAGTACTGTGGTCACTAACGTATACCACCTCACGTTTTCGCACTCGATTTTCACTGATGATGGCAGTCGATGGCACTGCTGAAAAGTCTGGTTTTGCAGAAAACATTGGACTACGGCTAAACAGCCCGGGAAGCAATTTTAACAAAAAACTACTTCTTTGTTGCCGATAACGTAGTACACATATAAACAATTCTCCCCTCCACCTTCAACTATAATTTTTAATAATAGAAAATTACCCCCATCTCGTTCACATAACCTCTTCATTTATAGATATTTCATCTACGTTTCTACAGTGGATTATTATGAGCTTCTTATCAGGATACTTTATTTATAAAAATTAAGTACTTTACTCTTGTTAAATCATAAAATGTTTCGGGTAAACTACCCCTTTCTCTTAACCGATCTTCTCCAAAATCAACAGACTTTCAGTCCTCTACAATTCAGGGATGCATGCAAAAAAATATTTGATTCTGTTTGAATTTTCGGCAGTTATCGTACGTCACAAAAAATTACCCTTCTTAAAACATAAAACGTTGCTGATAAACTACCCCTTTCCCTTAACCGATCTTCAACAAAATCAACAGACCTTGAGTTCTCTTTAGTTCAAAAAGGTATGCAAAAACGTAGTTGATTCTGTTTGAATTTACGGCAGTTATCGTTCGTCATATAAAAAATTACTCTTGTTAAAACATAAAATGTTGCAGGTAAACTACCCCTTTCCCTTAACCGATCTTCACCAACACCAATAGATATTGAGAACTCTACAATACAGGGCTGTATGCAAAACATCATTTGATTCTGTTTGAATTTGCGGCTGTTATCGTTTGGCATAGAAAACTAGCCTCTTCATTTATAGATATTTCATCTACGTTTCTACAGTGAATTATTAAGATCTTCATATCAGGATACTTTATTTATCATAATTAAGTACTTTACTCTTGTTACAACAAAAAATGTTTCAGGTAAACTACCCTTTCCCCGTTACCGATCTTCACCAAAATCAATAGGCCTTGAGTCTTCGACAACTCAGGCACATATGTAAACAGTTATTTGATTCTATTTGAATTTACGGCAGTTATCGTTCGTCATGAAAAAATTTCTCTTGTTACAACATAAAATGTTGCAGGTAAACTTCCCCTTTCCCTTAACCGATCTTCACCAAAATCAACAGGCCTTGAGATCTTTAAAATTTAGGGACGTATGAAAAAACATATTTGATTATGTTTGAATGTACGGCAGTCATCGTTCGTCATAGAAAAAATTAACCTTGTTATCACATAAAACGTTTCAGGTAAACTACCCCTTTCTCTTCACTGATCTTCACTAAAAACAATAGGTCTTTAGTCCTCTACAAGTTAGGGACGCATGCAAAATATTGTTTGATTCTGTTTGAATTTGCGGCTGTTATCGTTCGCCATAGGAAATACCTTTGTTAAAATATAAAACGTTTCAGGTAAACTACCCCATTCCCTTAACCGATCTTCACCAAAACAAACAGGCCTTCAGTCTTTTACAATTGAGGAACGTATGCAAATAATTATTTGATTCTGTTTGAATTTGCGGCTGTTATCGTTTGTCATATAAAATACCCTTGTTAAAACATAAAACGTTGCCGGTAAACTACCCCTTTCCCTTAACCGATCTTTACCAAAAACAATAGGTCTTGATAACTCTAAAATTCAGGACGGTATGCAAAATATTATTTGATTATGTTTGAATTTGCGGCTGTTATTGTTTGTCATAAGAACAATTTACCCTTGATTTAAAAAAAACGTTGCAGGTAAACTACCCTTTCCCTTAACCGATCTTCACCAAAAACAATAGGTCTTGAGTACTCTACAAATCAGGGCTGTATGCAAAATTTATTTGATTCTGTTTGAATTTGCGGCTGTTATCGTTTGCCATAGAAAAAAATCTACAGACACACACAGATAGACAGACACACACACACACTTTTCGAAAAATGACTTTTTTTCATGTTTTGAGTGTAGTACAATCAGAATCTGCAATAATCTCGAACACGATTCTTTTTTGCCATCACCATACTACCATTTGCTTAAGGAACATGGAAGTAAAATGCCAAATAAAGGAATAAGAAAACTGCAGATGTGCTGATGGTCTCTAAACCGGCAAACCGTCAAACGTGAAGGCAACATATCGGCCTGTATCCTTATTCCCAATTATATGTAAATTGTTAGAAAAATTGTTCTGAAAAAATTTATACCAATAATTACAAAAAAACGATTTCACTGCTGTAAAAGATATTCCAGTTGAGATACCACACTAAAATGTCGCGAAACCTAGTCTATATTTGTAAAGAAATGTGGTGGGGTAAAACATTTACATTTGCTGATATCGTTGCATTACTTGCAGCAGGCAGTCTATAGTTATCAATTAATGTCACTACGGGATGGACAATCAAATTGTGTATTAAGCTGAATAAGGCGAAAACTACTGACGTTAACTACACCAAAAGGAATATAAATTACTTACCAAATGCAATCAGTCAGCAAATATTTTCTCATACAAACTTAACAAAGTATTTTAGGATGCTTAGAAATCCTTAAGTTTAGTTGAAAAGAACATGTCAAGAAGAAAAGTAAAGAACTTGAAACGGAATTCGAAAAAATGTTGTGGCTTCTTGGAAGTTACTCTTAGCTGTCACTGCATAATAAGCTGTTATTGTACAAACACGTTTTAAAATTAGCTTGGGTTTATGGTGTGCAGTTTTGAAGTTGTACAAAAAATCCAGCATTCAAGTAATTCAAACTTCTCATAGAAAAATGCTTTGAAGTATTATTGATGCACCGTGATAAGTAATAAATTACAACATCCATGACACAATCATCAATGCTATGGTTACTGATGAAACTAAACGGTTTACGGCTAAATATTAAAAACGTTATGAATATCAATATAATAAAATATTAGAACTGCTTGATATTGATAGACTATTTTAGCTGTTCCAGGTGGAGAACCGTTTGAACTTGTGAACGCAAGTAAAGTGTTTAACAACTATCTGCACATTAACCACGTACAAAGTGTAGTGAGAAGTGCATTAATGGGGTCATAATCTACACACGTTTAACATTTATTACGATAATGTTGTTTGATGGATTCTAACAAGTTGCTATAAAATTAAGTGTATAATTTTATAATAATGACAATCACATGTGACAAATACGAAGAGAGAGAGAGAGAGAGAGAGAGAGAGAGAGAGAGAGAGAGAGAGAGAGAGAGAGAGAGAGAGAGAGAGACATACAGACAGACAGCAGAAAGACAGACAGACAGACAGACAAATAGACAGAAAGACAGATAGACATACAGGTAGATAGACAGACGAGAAGAGACAGGGCCAAGGAGACAGATGTAAGAGATATGAGATAGACAGACAGAAGGGATATTGCATCCTTCCTAAATTTGGCTATTTGGACTGACTCAACTCTATGCCCGTCACCTGTTATTACGTACATATTCCTATTCACGTAAACATACAGATGATTGTTTGTTTGTCACAAAAGAACGACACTCAACTGAGTGTGCGGAATTGAGACGGAATTATACTCTTTCTCTTACTTTTATTATTTAATTTTAATATAAATATTGAAGAAAAAAGAATTATTTCCTTTTTTTGAAACGTTTCCATAAAACACAAAGTTACGTCTCTTGTCTTTCAATAACCTCAAACATCGTTAGACTCAATTTTGCTGAGTTCTATCTATTAAAAAGCATGGTGTATTAATAGTATTAAAGTATTAATAGAAATGCACTAATAGTTTAAGAAAAAAGTAAAACAAACCTTGATTGTAACAACAACTTAACGTCTGCAGTAAATTAGTTTCTTGTCTGTTCTGTTTTATTTAACAGGATGTTCTGCCCTCGTTGAGACGGTCATTTTCTTGGTCGGCCAGGTCGTTTTTTTATGCGTCGCAGCGTATAATTCTTAACGATCTTTGGCAATCTGCATTCTTTGGCATGGTTTCATTCTATCGATATGTTGCTCCAGCTATACTTACCGCATTTATTCTATGCCAAGCTCTGTTCTTATCTGCACGTTTGGTGTTCTAAGTAAACCTTGAACACCGAACAAATAACAAAAATTTTATTTCGATAACTTCTATTATTCTTGTTGTATATTATTCTGTTGGTAACGTATATCATTTCTATACGACTGTTACTTGAAATATGGTGTCTCCCTTTTATCCGTTCCCTAATATTCTGTGTATTCTGCTACAAATTGTTTATCTTCCTATCAATATCCCTGTCCTTGAAAAAATATATCCAAGCCAAAATAATTCAAACGTGACACTACTTTAATTATTCTATCATACACAACCGATTTCAAACGTCCAGTATCTGTACCGCCAAACAGTCTTCATATCTTTTTGAATTTTTTCATTTATACGGAGCACTACTACTGCTGCTTTCTCTAAGCAGTGGTTAAAATTACTTCAATCTTTGTTCATATCCATAGATGTATGAACTATACATAAATATTTTTAGAGTGTCTTCTTACATTTATTTAAAAATGGTTCCCTTATAAATATATTTGACACACTTAATCAGCCTGATTTGATATACTTTCTTCCTTAAGCTTTTCCATCAGGGAATTAGCAAATCTCACAATTAAAATTGTTTGTATTCGTCTAAGTAGTTTAATTATTTAATTCGAATATAAGACTCTATTTGTAGTGTCATGTTTAAAAAAATGTTAGAATTTCCTTTTTCCTTTGTCCCTCTGAGAGGCGGTTTGAACCCCCCCCCCTCTCAAAAACCTCTAGCCCAGCTACTGTGGCGGACTATTTAATTATTTAATATTGCCACTTCAATTATTGTTTGTGAAATACGTAGTAGACTACTGTATAACAAGGAGAACTGTTGTACTTGAAAACACTGTTTGTATGTTAACACATCGATGTTAACTAGTAATTGCACAGTTCTTAGTTTAAAGGGTCCTATCGAGAGAGTTACGTATCGTAATGCAACTGTTTGCTACAGAAACTTTACATTTATACCTGAGGTTTGCGACGTCACGTTTTGTCATTAAATTTTATATGGTTGAGAAATGAAACCACTTACTGTGCACAACGTGATCTCTCCAAGGGTGAGGCGAACTGGTCCCCAAGGTGTGCACCTCATATAATGAGGGTAAGGTGAAACTTCGTTAACCTATAGGTTGGAATTGCTATCTGGGTGGGCAAGTTATCATCGTAACTGTCTGTTCTACTTCACTTTACTTAAACAGTCTTACACTCTTAAACTTTAAAATCATTTTTACAGTAAAATTATTTTTAATAAACATAAAGTTAATTTTATTTCAATTATAGTTAAAAAATATAATATATATAACATAATATATAAATTATATATTACAACGACACATTTTGTGTATACAAATTTAAATTAATTTAATTTGTGTAGCCCCACGCTTTTGAGAGACAAAATTATACAACAATTTAACGTATTAATTAAATGTAATCTAATTTGTGTAGTGGTGTAACTCATACAACATTTTTTTATAACGTGTTAATTATAATAGAGTTTGGGTTGTAATCATAAGAGTAGTCCTTTTATAAATCGTAACTTGTTTTAATTACTTTACTCGAACGAAATTATAAGTGAAAAAAAAAATTTATTTCGCCATAAAATATTCATTATCAATTGTTTCAATGTTTCTTTGTTGCCGTACATTCATCATAAAATAAATCTTATATCTTATATTAGCAAAACTCTATGTCAACCATTTCTTTGTTACACTGTAAATTCTTGACTTCTCAGTCTGACTGTGTGCTTTATAAGTTTGTTCTTATTTACATTATTATTCTATGCTTGGCACACATTTTAATGCTTTATACAAATTTTAAATGTACTAATCGAATCGTTAGCCTTCTTCTATATTTCCAATTACTTACTTTATACATTTCGTGTGATATTACACGCTGATTACTTTACACACTTTAAATGAACATTTAAAATTAATAAATCAATTGTTAATCACCCAAGCAATGATTGAAGTTATCTTTAAATTAATTGGTCATCATTAAAGAAAATTCTTACTAAAGTTAAATTATATTCTCTTATCTCTATCTACACATGACATAAATTTTCTTTATTTTTCAAGTTTTAAAAATCTCTTTTCAATGTCTTTATTTTTTTTATAATTATAAATTGTTTATTTGTCACCTCAATTCTGCAGATTTTACCTATGTCCTCCGGTGATCTGTCGGTCCTCTCCTACTGGATTTCCTCTTGCGTTTTCCGGTTCCACTGGTCGTCCTCCAGTCACTCGTCCTTCATGGTTCCATCTGCTGGCTGTGGAATAGAATAATATGTTGCTCTGCATCAGCTGCTGTTGTTCTAGTAACCGCCTCTATTGCTCTGCATTTCGTTCCTCTGCTTGATGTGCTCTCGCCATTTGTCTAGAGTGTTGACGTTTGTGGTTGAAGACTGGTTGTATACGTTCGATAATTTGTAGTTAAAAATAACCAAACTGATAGTTACTGTTTTTGATTACTTTAATTAACGTATCGTCCATTAGACTTTACAGTTTATGAACAAAAATCTCGTCGATACTGGACATAGCGTCCAGCTATGTCTGAAGACTGATTGAAATTCGCGTCGCTGACGGACAGAGCTTACTGCCGTACATAAACTGATTGAAGAGTAAATTTGGCTCTCCTGGGCTCGTATTTATATTCACCAAAAAAACCACACCTGTCGACTCAGGATTCTGCAGGTCAGAAACTGTCAGTGGCGTCAGTTCCGCCACTACCGTCCAATTTCACATATTCGCACATTTTTGCCAATTGCAATGTATAATGCGGATTTCAAAGTGCTCTAACATTGTCTGATTTAATTACACATATTATACGTAATTATCATAGTGATCGCATCATTAGTGTAATTACTATGCTCTTAAAATCGCACAGAATTCGCCCTGAACATCATGATCACACCATTTTCGCACTGCACATGTGTCTGATTTTTATGAATATTTAGAAGTCTTTACAATCTTTATAACATTTACGGTTTGCTTATAATTAAATAAAAACTATAATTTAGTATCTATTTGTGGTGAGATTGCAAACTTGCAGGCTTGAACAGGCTTCACACATACACACTATTTACTGCTGTACACTCTTTCAGGAATAATCGCGTGATCATACATGTTCATTCCAGCGTCTAACTCGGCATTCAACTTCACACCTGCTCGTCTATTACATATTATTAAAATTAATCTAAATAATAATTTTATTTAATACATGCACATTTCAGCATATGCTTGTATTGTCGCAATATATAAGTAAATAATAAATATTCATATTTTACTATCAGTAACTTAGAACTAATAACAATTATTTTAATTAATATTAATTCTACAATAATTCAATAGTAATTTTACATTCTTTTCCACAAGCTGCACATTTTGCAGAAATTAAAAATTTAATCTTGATTATTTAAAAATTAAATAAAATCGTAATATCGAAAACCTGTTTATTTAATCTTTTGTAGTCGTTCGATCTTAACGAACAACACTTTTCTACAAACTAACCTAAGTACACGTCTGTAGCATTGTAGACGAAACAAAAAATTTTTTGGAACATTTTACGCATCACGCTACAGACTTTTTACGTTTCCACACAACAAACAATTTTTGCTGTTACTCTCTACATAGTGAAACCATAGCGTATCACATATGCTGATCCGAAAAAAACGCGAGTAACATGCGATTTCTGATACTGCCCTCCCTGGTAACGGGATTCAGTACGTTGCCTCCCAGTGCTTTCCAAAATTAATGTTTCGACTACAGTGACACAGACGTATATTTAGGGTCGTTTCGATAGGTGTGGTTCGTTGAGATTCAAGAATTACCCTTTTGTAATATATCAAAAAGACAGAGGATATAACAAACGTAGAAGTTGAAATGTAGAAAGATGAAGAAATGTAGGGAAGTTGTTAACATAGTGAAGATAAGAAAGCGTCAGTATCTATGACATCTCATGAGAAATGAACAGAGATTTTACTTATTGCAGTCCATACTACAGGGAAAAGTACTTGGAAAGAGAAGAGTTGGGCGACCGAGAATATTATGGCTGAGAAATTTAAGGACCTGGTTTGGCATGAATACAACTTACTTATTCCGTACAGCAGTGAAGAAAGTTAAAAATAGCCTGTATGATATCCAACATCCGAAACGGATAGGAACCATTAGAAGAAGAAAAATATATCAGATACAACTAGTAGCGTATATGCCAGAAGTCTTTAACATTGCCGGTCTAAACACTGGCGCCCAACGTGGGGCGACGATCATCTTGCGGATGCAAGATCCAGCCACGCCAGCTAGCTACCAGCCTGTACACCAATCAACATGGCGCCCAACAGACACCTCTACAAGATCCGGAGAAGAACAGTAGGCTGGCTACCGGAAAGCATTCAAGACCCGGGGGAGTTGTGGCAAAAGCGATTCATTACATCTGCTCTCCGGTACCAGCGACACGGCGCGTGACACCTGAAGAACAGCAGCCGCCGAGACGTGACCAACTACGTATTCGGAGCGAGTCAATCAGCGATCCCGGTTAGTTAATAAAACCCGGGCCGGCAGAAAATTTTACGCACTCTTCATCGCCACGCCATCGGACGCAATTCATCTCCTCTCCTCTCTCGGACGACATCAGCGCGGAGACAGCCGGAAGGAACGGGCAAAGAATAGAACCGGCGTTCTTGGGTCTTCGCCCTCCAGTTCCGCGCCAGCGATAGGACGTCGCTGGGCCGGCAACCGACTCTACACCCGATGCCGAAAGAAGAGGAGGACTGCAGTACGCCACGATCAGCGGGCGCAGTCGCCGAACATCTCAGCGCGGCACGACCAACATCAGCATTCTCGCCACCAGGTCCTTTTTAGGGCCACCAAAAACACTACAGTGTACGATTGGCGCCATTTGTCATGCGACAAGCCTTTTGTCCGGTGACAACACAGTATGTGACATGTCGAGTAGTCATTCCTGCTCAAAGTTATTTTTGCACAAGACCAGAATAAATTGTAAAAGCAAAACAAAAGTAATGAAAACAAAAGATAATGGTAAAGACCGACGCTTCAGCTGGAATAAAAATACATTATTTTTGCATTTTTTTAAATACCACTAAAAACGCGTTAAATATTAAAATAAAGTGATAAAACGTATGCTAAATGTCACAAACAATCTAATGTTATTCGGAGGCAGTAATTTAAGAGACTTTTGTTTATAAGACAAAAGTCAAGGCTGAATGAAACGTAATTTGTTTTAAATTAGCTTCTCTCTGCTTTCTCTTTACGTTTGTGCTATTTTGAAATGCTTTACCGTTAACAAAGGTCTCATTATACCCATCAACAAACAATTGCACTGAAAGTTGAAAATTTATTTGTTGTAACACAATTTGTACCATAAAGAGCGAATTGGAGAATCGAGGTTAGTTTATTTAAATTGCACGACTGAGTTGTATAAAAAGAATGAATTGCGGTTGTGAAAAGTATCTACAGATTTGTATAATTTATATTTGAAGAAGATTTATTCAAAATATTTAAATTATTTTCTTGTGTACTTTGATTATAACTTTAATATTAAAAGTAGATGATGATAAACATATCTTTATGCGATCTCATTTAATCGACAAATAATATCTACCTTCAAGTTTAATCGTTGCATCGTGTGATACTTAGGATATGCAGGAAAAGGAAAAAGGAAAACGTTTTACTAACGTTATTATTTTGTAAGATGTTTATCTGAAATGATTTAATTTAATTTTTGTTATTATGTTTTTCTTATATGTTTTTCCTAAACATCAGATAGATTTCGCAAAGAATACGATCATGAATGTATGTAAAATACGAATGAACATAGTGAAAATAGTGTTTAAAGGTATTGTAAAATCATGTAAATGTGTAACATTCTTACTGTACTACCGTCAAAAGAATCAATAAAAAGTCGCCTGTCATTTATTCACCACCTGTTGTGAGAAAGGAGTCCGAGTGTCTTATTTATTTGCAGATTTTCATATACTTAATATCTATCCTTCGTTGTATTGAGAATCCACACAATCCTCCGAATGTTATACCTTAATGAAACTTAAAAACCAGGCACACGACATTGTATTTTGTCATTGAGAAGTGCCTTAGATGTAAGTACTAATAGAAGTGTTTTTAAGCTTAGATAGTAGTCAGCAACTACAAAGAAATAATTCGTTTCTGCTGTTGGTAGCCCCTAACGTAATAAGCTATTATTCGCGTTTCGTTGTCTTACACTTGGGAAAAAATGTTCTTAGATCAAACTGATTGTGTATACCTTTATGATACGCTTTTGTTCAAAAACTAAGAATGCAAGAATCGGTTACAAGAATTTTTTAAGTTCTGAGGATTTTATCATACTCTCGTGACTTGAAATGTTTGTTTATTATCCATTAGTTCACGTAATGATTTGTTGAAGAACATTTTAAAATGTATATGATGTAGCAAACAGCTTTATGTAGGATCTCAATAACAATGAAACGTGTAATATTAAAGTAACCAGATACCGCCTACGGCAAAAATCACAGTGAATCTAAACTGACATTCGGAGGGTGTAATTTAATGAGACATTGCTCTGTCAAACAAAAAACCTAATGCTGCCTGAAACGTAATATGTTTCAAATTAATTTCCTCTCTTCTTTCTCTTTACGCCTGTAACCCTTTCACGTTGGCTTTGAACAACTGTAATTGGTAATACCTACTTTTCTGACAGACGAACCCTCATTAAACTCGTCAAGAAACAATCCCACACAATGTCGGAATTTAATTTGCTGTAAACAATTGTACGATAATATCGTGTTGTAGGGCTATGAGTGATTATCTTACAGCAAACTCTATACTCAGTAACATATGAACTACTCTGTCAAGAATTCCTGTAATCTGTCAAAGACCTGTAAAAAAGTAATTTTTTTATAACTAAACTAGCTGTTACCCGCGGCTTCGCCCGCGAATATTTGATTTTTAAAAAGTATTTTAATATAATTTTTATTGTCTATATGGCGTTCTGTCAGCTTGTATAACAATTTTGTACTCATTAGTCAAATTCTCTCCAAAACTGTCTCTAACACTTGTACTATTTTAACTTGTACTAAATTATTATGTTAGTGCAAAGGAAATTTAAAAGTACCCGTTTATAAAGCCTTTGGAGATATTTATAAAGTACCTGTTACATCAAAAACCATAAATTCTTTATTTTAAGTGTTTCTGTGTTAGAAGCATTGTATAACACATGAAACGTTATGTTTTCCTCAACCATGGGTTTTCTTTATTTCAGCAGTAAACTAAAAACCAAAAACCGTTGTCACCTAACCTCACAAATGAAAACAACATGTACTTTCGCTTGGCATTAAGTAATAGGACAATTTAAAATTAGCACACTTTCCACAACGTAATATATCGATGCAATCGCATATTATATAAAACATCGAAAATGTACTGCAGGAAATGGATAAATGTACAGTTCCGATGCCGCTAAATAGCTTTTGTTTATTTATTGGTTAATCTGGTAATTAATTCTAGTCTCCATGGTGTTGTTGGCATCTTTAGTAGTAGTATTCAATATATTTCATTACTTATTCATTGCATCATCAGAAATACGTATAAACATAAATTTTATAATCGTTTAAGACAACGACAAAATATATAGACGTATCTGTATACAAAATTACAACAATTACAATATATATCGATACACGATACAGTCGCATATTAAAAACATTAAAAACTGCAGGAACGGATAAAGATACAGATCCGATGCCGCTAAATATCATTTATTTACTTGTTACTATGGTAATTAATTGTGATCTCCATGGTGTTGTTGACATCTATGTAAGCGTCAACGAAAAGGCTTAATTATATTGGTCTAAATCGTACGAACGGGGCAAAATATCAAATTCCAAGTTAGACAGTGTTTTGCGACTTGTGTCAAAGGTTACCTGTGCAAAATTTGGTGGCAATCGGTGTAACGGTGTGGATTTGTATTCAGTACCCATAAATCCTCAGTCTTATATATATAGTTTTATATACAGGGTGATTCACGAAGAAACGGAAATACTTCGGGAGATGAATCTACATCGAAAAATAAGAAAAAAAGTTCATATAAACATAGGTCCGGAAATGCTTCGTTAGCGAGTTACGGCTAGCGAAAGATTTCGCCCGGGTTTCGGTTCCCCCGGGTAAATGAAGACTTTCTGAAATTCTGGGAAGGGGCGAATTCTGTTGTTTCTTATGATTTTTTGCCTGAAAAATCGAATAAAACAGGTCACAGAACTGTATCTCCCATAAGTTTCATGATATCCGACGTAAAACAGAAAAATCTTTGCCTAAAAACAAATTTTGGAAAATTGGAAAGAATTGGAATTTTTTGTTGATTTTTATTGACTTTATTTACACAATTTTTCGCAGAATTAAATTCTTTACAAGTTTTGTTTTCAACTTTTATGCATTTATTAGTCATTTAATAAAGTTATTGTACTTCTAACCTAAAAACAGGTCAGAAGATATAAATATGCCACACTTTTATTTAGTTTCCAGTAGCGTTTAAAAAACAGTGGAGTGTTAACTTATAAGCATGAGTAGAAAATGCAAGATTAAACTACAGCAGAATTCAAACGGAGAAATTGAAGGTTTGAAGTTTGATAATAAACGTGTGCATAGATAACGGTGCTTTTGTCACGTGAGCAACAAAAAATTTCTGAATGTTTGAGTAATCAGAAATATCTTTTAAAAAAACCTCTATGAGACGTGATTTTCATAATTTGCAGATAATGACCGAGTCGACTCATATAGACAGATCAGCAGCCTGGGTCACGGCAAAAAAATCTCAGCAAAAATTGCCACCGGATCTTTTTAGGATGTTAAGGGAAGTGTAAGCGAAGATAACATATCATTCACTGGTGTCAGTTGGAATATATATAGTCTAATGTTAGGTGATATGGTGTTGCTCCAGTAAAGTAGGCAGAGACTTTGAATACTTTTGGATTACTAAAATCGAATTAAACCTAACATTTGATTATTATTTATTATGTTTCAGTTCACTTGGCTGGACAATATATTTATTGTTATTACTGTAACATAAATAGAACACAAGTATTTTAAAGTTTTGTGTTGTTCTCGGAGTTTTGTGGTATGGAATTCCCGCTGGGTGTACTACTCTATTTTATTACTAACTTAGGCCTGTATATGCTCTGTTTACAACTTTATGTTTTACTAAATTTTTACTCGCTAAGGAATTTATCGATAGAAATAAGCGAATAGTAAAAAACTAAAACAAAAAACAAAAAAAACAAATGTTTGCTAAACCGGTTGTTTCCATAATATTATTGAAGAAACAGCGTTAAACGCGAATCAACGATAAACAAGAAAATGTGAGTAACTGAAATAAGACTCCTACGAAAGAATAGGAAAGGCAACGATAATAAATGACACATTCAGAGATATATTCAGAACAACCACAATACTCATAACAGAATAAATGTAACTGATATTTTTCGGTCAAATCAACAGAACGGTTGCAGAAAGCATAATCGAAGAATATTTGAGACAAATACTAATGTCAGTCGGTGAAGAATCTACGCAAATGTATACCTTCAAAATATTACAGGACAGCAAATATTCCTTGTGGCCATTTTACTTTTTTAGAATTATTTGAGGTATGGTTATTTACGATTCCAGATTCAAGACGATTGATTTATGAATCGTATTTTTCATAATCGTTCTGGCTGTGTTAGAGTTGGAGATAACAAAGAATAAACGTATGAAAACACAAAACCGCCCTTCTTACGTAGTTGGATAAGAAACACTAGACAGCCTAGACATGAAAATTCACCTGCGTGTTATAACAAAACCGGTTTTACCCTATTTATTCCTCACGTTGTAAGCATCAATTTGTAACACTTTTTAAAATGTGTATTGTTTTTTAATTAAGCCCAAGTGGTTGGCACCCACTTGTAATATACTTATTAATTCTATTTTTATTATAAATAAAACACATGGAATGGTATCTGGTAATAATAATAATAATAATAATAATAATAATAATAATAATATTGTAATTTTTATTCAAAATTTATATAGTCCATTTACTGTAACTATTAATATGACTCACGAAATCTCAGGGTCGATTCTCTTCTCTTTTATATTAATATTATTTTAAGGTCCTTTTGGCTGATATAAAAGGTTCAGTTATTATAAAGAAAAAACGAGTACAGAAAGTACATTACATTACAAAACAAGATAATAATGAAATAATATAAAATTAATATTAATTATAATCATATATATACGTTACACAATGTTTATCAGTTCAGTTCAGTTTCACACAGCCTCCTGGTATCAGTGATGAAAATTTCCAATGTCTTCAGTTTGTTTATATTATTCAAATGAAGAAATCCACTTCTTTTGTGATCAATAAATGTTATATCTTGTCATTTCATTTATCTGAAGCCTTCTGGTGGAATATAATGATTGAAGTCCAATGTTTCTGTTATTAAGTTAATTTAAGTGTAGTTGTTCTTCAATTGTAAATAGTTTTCATTTAAAGGTTAGTTTTTCCATCACTTCATTCGTTTTTTTTTAAATTTAATGTTCTTTTCTGGTTGTTGGCTCAGTAATGTTTTAAAGGCTGATTTTTTATGGTGTTTCTTTATTTACTCAAATTTTACATTCTGTTATAGGTTGATATAGTGTTTCTTGCTTTGTATTATATTGTGTTTTAATAGGATTCATATTTTCTCTTGTATAAATATTTAGCTTTTTTCAAAATTCAACTCAACTCTCTTTTTTGTTTTTTTACAATAATAATCATAAATTATTTTTCTTCTTTTTTGTTTCCTGGATACATATAAATTACTCTGGTCATATTTGTTCAAATTGAGATTTAGTTGTCATAGGATATTATTTTTATATAATACATTATTTTACCTTTTATGTACAAGTTGCTTTTTAGTTGTTACATCATAATACTTAATACAATTTACATATTATTTTATCTGACAAAACTATGAAAAATTTTAATACCAAATATTATAGTTATTTGTAATTTGACAAATATTTTGAAGAATTTACTATTTACTGAACATAATGATCTAGGACTATGTTTGACTGATTATATTTTTATGTTGGAAGACTCATAATCGCTCCTGCTTACACTTGTTTCCTATTAATTAACTTCTTTAAATATAAACAAACTATTAATTAACAATTATATTCAAATTACTATAATTCTCTTTAGGGCTTAACTGAATGCACACTTTTAAACCATTGTCTGTGTGATCAATACCTATTAAACTTATATAACACAAACACTAATAAAGAAAAAACTAAATGTTAATGTCTGTATTATCCGCTACTATGGATTAGTAATTCATTTCTTTAAATAATTGTTTATAATTACTACCCACTCACAGTTATTCTGACTTGAACACCAACGTATTTCACATCCTCTTACCAAGTAACCACACTTGTCTTATATTACATGTATCATACTTTAATTACATTTTACATTTATCTCTAAATCTGTATTGTACTTTATGTGCCGTTCTATTTGATTTATTCATTATTTATTAAATTTATCATCATTAGTTATTTGTTTATGGACTACTCCAAATCTAACTGGGTACTGTCTATATAGTGTAGTAAGTTGTCTTAGTAATGTCTGTTGTAGGACCTTTGGTTTTTAATTAGGTTCACACTTTTATTTATTACTGTTTCTTCTTTCAAATTACTTTGATTTTGATTTGTTTAGATAAATTGTTGTTATTGCTTGCTGATGTCTTCAATAGTTGAGGTGTATGATATGATGGTATTAATATTGCTTGGTGATAAGATTGATATTTATTAAACAAATTCTTCATTATTATAGGCAAATTGAAACCTACCTTTCTTATCACTACCAATTACTTTCTTCTTTATCTCTGGAGTTTATTTATTTGTATTGGTGGCTTTAACGAATTGTAACTCTTGAGTTTCCTCTTGGTTCATTGTATATTTTATTTACATATTCCATTCTTTTATTAAAATTGATTCCATACTAATGTTAAATGATTCCCCCTATATTAATATGGTATTATGAATGAATATCGGCGTTGAGTGGCCCTTTTACGTCCAATTGCTCATCCGAACATTCACATACCTGGTACAGTGCACTTTGGCTGCTGCCCATAAAATAATTCTAGAGTGACGCCTTAGCTTTCTACACTCTATAAATAAAATAATTATAAATCTTATATCATTATACACACCATTGGAATCTTTTATCTTCTGAATACTTTTTCTTATTCTACCTTGCCTTCCAATAACTCCATTTATTTATATTATATTCAATATTACTGTTGGTATATTTCTTAAGTAGATTTCTTTCTCTTTTATATAACTTCACTTCACAGTTCAATGATTTATTAGCCTTAATTGTCATTCACCTTTGTTATTCAATACCTCTTGTAATATAGTAGTTTTAATTATCCTTCTATTATTCTATCTGTTTTTATACTGCAACTCTTCTTCAGCAAGTTCATTTTCTAATTAGTTTATTAAATTTCTCTTAGGCCTATTGTCATTAATATTGCGCCCCATTATTATTATTATACTACTAAATGTATTATTTATGCTTGATTTAAATAAGATGTGCTTATTTCTTTTAGAATTTTGGTATTATTTATTTAGTTTGAACATCATTATTCTTTTTTCTTTCTTTTCCAAAATCTCTTTCCATAATTATTTGATAAGATGTACTTATTACTTTTAGAATTTTGGTGTCGTTACAGTGTTCACAATCATGATTTTCTCATAGTAGAGGCTGCCTATTGGTTTTATTATCGTTTATTTTTAGTTATCTCTTAATTTCCCCGCTATTTATATTAATTGCAGCTTTTAATATGTTTTTGTTTTTACTCATAATGACTGCATCATCAGCGTAAGCAAGAGTGTTCGTGGTTTTTGTCCTATATGACCTGTAACTTCCATCTTGATGATTACTGCTTCTAAAACTAAATCAAAAAGTAAAGAGGACAGTGTATTTCCTTGTCTAACGCCTGTGGTAATGGGACATGTGTATGTCAACTGACTGTCAACAAGTGGTGTTGCTTTGGAACCAGCCATAGTCACTTCCACGAGTTGTACCAGTTTCTTTGGGATACCAAGTGATAATAGATCTTGCAAATTGCAAAATCTGCCCTCTGTCAATGGTTCTTCCAAAGTCCATATATGGCATATACAGATGAAGGCCTGTAATATTATATTCATACGCCGTTTCGTATATTTGTCTAATGGCGAATGTTTGATCAGTTGTAGAACTGCTCAGTCGGAATATACATTGGTATACTGCTAGCATTTCTTCCGAATATTATTCTACTAACTTACTGTCTATAACACCTGGTGGATCTTTATAAGTAGTGGGGGTTGAGTAACAATATAGACTTGCAGTTGGAGCTTTGTAGTTGTCTCCATTCTTGTAGATAGGTCATATAATTCTCACTAGCCAGTCATTTGGTACTTTAAGTTGCCTTCAAAATATAATTAGATGATATGGTCATATCTGTACTTTAGTAACTCAGCCGTTATTTCATCTGCTCCTGGAGCTTTGTGATTTTCAATGACAATTTTCGTTTGGCACCTCTGCAAAGTTAGAAGGAGTGTGTTCAGATTCTGCCGTGTATTATGCATTCCTATTCACGGTCATTGTATTGGCTTATGTTTTAAACGTATTCCACCCATCTTATCAGAACCTTATCATTCTCAATCACTAGTTTACCATTTTTCACGTTATACACTAATATCTTGGCCTGATACACTACCCTCACTTTGTGCGCAGCAATAAACCTGCCACCATAAATTAACATAATTCTATGTCAGTTTAGGGGCTCTATGTCATGTTTGGCGTACGTCTATTAGAAGTAAAACATTTTCTTCACAACTCTCTCACCTCCACAACTGTCTGAGCCCACTGAATCCTGTCTTCGATAAAGTGGATGCCATATTTTTTGTTCTCATTAACCGCAACCTAAAACCCGTTCGTTGGCGACCTTCCCTTTCCATGCCAAGCGACACCCTTCAAACACTGTCTTTATGTCTCTTGCGTCTCCTTTGCACCTTACACAACCGTAATATTTTATAGTTTGCATGTTTCTGTGCAAGGACAATGGATATTGTGTCAAATAACAAACACATAAAAATAACGTTAGATTACCCTTAAATCAAAATTGAAAAATAAACAAGAATTCATTTTTAAATAGGTATTGTGTATGTTAGAGTTTTTCTTTAAATGTAACATTGAAAAGAAAAAATTATTTAATTTTTGGATGTAAAGTTTTGAACACTTTACGCCTTTTGCAGTCATCGTTGAATGTACGGGCAGAATAACCAAAGATAAGAAAATTAGACACAGGCGCAACGATTTGACACTACAACACGACAAAGTTCTTTTATTTAGATCGCTGAAGCATCGCAGACTATGTGTATGCTGGAACTACTGCTACAAGCTAAAGATGAAGTGGATTCGTGGATGAATGAATGTTAAAGAAATGTCGGTGGAACGTTAATTCAGAAACAGAAAGGCTGTGGCTTAGTAGTAACAAATTTAATTAGATATGGTGCTAGGTGAAGCGGGATGTGGTCGTTCTGATAAGGATTTTAGAGACTCGACAGTAATATTGTATGATAAAAGTCAAGGTAGATTCATCTAAGAGTAATCAAGGTCTTTTACAGTAACCACACGCTTCTGTTCCTGCTGCTCGTTTTATTCAGAGGTATCTCTCACATATCGGTTTAATTCTAGTGTCTGCCAAATACGTTTTTGTTGGCGTTTATTGTCCCAAGAGCTTGTCTTCCATAATTTCTTATTAAACACAGTGTCTTAACATACGCCACATAGGTCAAATATTTATGAATTCGATTTCTTATACAACTTAAAAATTCAGTTTACTCTTAATAGTTGTAAACTGTGTACTCTTAAATCTAACCGTTTCTTGCCATTTCCATCTCATATCTGCTGGTTTTGTAACAAGTCTCCCTCTGACTTCCCAATGTCTACCCTCTCACTTCAGTATTCTCTTTTAACGCCTTCTGTACTTCTATGTTGGTGTACGTATTATTGAACCCAGTTTTTTTTATTCATTCTGTCATCTCTCCACTTCAATCTGTTATTTTAATCTTTTATGCACTTCTGCCAGGATATTTTCTTTACACTAGTACTGAACACCTGCATCTTCAAGAGTTATACTTACTAGTTAGATTTTGTTGTTGTATTTTGTTATTATATGCAGTAATATGTGACTGGATTCCTTCCCTTTGCTGTGTCACAATTAACAACTTTGTTTTCTTTACCCAAGACTGTATGATACAAAATGATCAACGTAAAAGAGATGAATAAGTTACCTAGTTGAGTGACGTAATTCATTTATCCAGCAAACTGTAAGTTAGATTGTGTAATGTAACGCTTTTCTCTGACATATAAACGCATAATTATAAGTTGTACACGTGGAACGAGAGTAACGTAGTTATCATTATATTGCGAGTCTAGACAACATCTGCACGACCGTATCTAGACAAAATTGTTAGTGTCAAAATGACGTTATTTCCTGACTTGAATGTTGTAAAACATACGAGTCGTTTATTTAACTTTCATAATGAATGTTTCTATAAAACGAGTGAATACTAAAATCATTTCTATAGGAAAGCAATAGGCATTTCAGACATTTGAATATTTTTCTTGTCATCAAAAGAATTTTTATAATTAAATTCTTTGAAAACATATCCGTTCTCTCGTAACATTTAATTCATACCAGGCATTACTTCAGAAATTCTATGAATTCTTTAAACCTATACCCGTCATTGTTTGCCCCTATTTACTTGTTGACCTGTACGCGAGTGCGAAAGACAGAGAGAGAGAGGGGGGACAGAAATATGTATGGAGATGATTACAGCCGACAGGTAAGATGGTTTTTATGTGTGCAATATTATTCTGCTGTATATTGTGCGTATCTGTACCGTATACTTTACATACTTGCGTATCTGTCGCAAGTCGTGTTTTACTGTGTCGCTGACATCTTGGATTAGACGGACTAGTACAGGACACATTCTGATGCTACCGTATACTGTCACTCGTCATTAGGAAAAAAAAAAAACAGCGACCAAACCTACTGTCAGCGACGCGTCAGGTACACCGCTCGCGTACCTGTGACGTATTTATTTATTAACAACTCAGAGATGACAGTTGGAAAAAAAACATCCATTTACGTCAAAGTTTTACATAAAACTGTCTCAGGGTTCAAAACATAAACATGTTGAGGAATGTTCATTACTTGTTCACGCATATAAATGTCCATAGATTTACGCCGGTCTCACGGATGTTCGTGTTTTAACAGTGAAAATAAAATAATTGAACGGAGAGACAGCGGTAACTAAATCTATAACGACAGTTTAAATAAACAAAACAATTACAAATGATTTCTAATTACAATAATTACAAACAATTCATAACGTTTACGATTGTTTAACGAATACTAATGGAACATATGTAATCTAAGTATCGCGTAATTAACAACGCGATAGCAATAATACAATAACTGATAAAAGATGGCGTACAGGCTTCGGAATTGCGTTGTTTGCCGACCTTGTAAACATCATTGTCAAACCTACGACGTACATGCTATCTCATAGGCATTAGAATAATATTAGAATATTATTTGTTATAGGTACCGAGACTGTCAAATAGTGATGTCTTACGGACGGTTGAAGAATCACTAATTTTTTATATAAAAAAAAACTTCGAATACGCTCAGCATGATTGCACGACTAAAATAAGGAATTTTACAAATCGTAGTAACTGCTTACAGACACAAATACCCTTTAACACAGATACAATAACTACAACATCATATACAAAAATGTTGTATAAGTAAGCTTATATTTAGATAAAACAATCAGTTATTTAGATTTAAGTATTTGTAGAAACTACAACCAGTTACATTATGCAATACAGAGAAAACCAATATGCAATAGTACACTTATCTTGTTATCTTCCAAACAATATTCAATTAACCTTAGACTATTCGTTTTTTTCCTTTCTAAAAACTTTTTTTTGACGAAAGTATAATATATAAAAAAATGTCCTGTAGTTTTACTCTTCTTATGTTCATAATTTTTGTAACAATTATCTGATTCTTTCATTTTGCGTAATACCTCTTTTCATGTTTTGCGTAGTACTTATATTTTTGCCGACTAAAGGCATGGCTTTCATTTCTGGATGCCGTACTTCCACTTTCTAAAAACAAAGTACCCCCACCAATTTCTCAAAAAGTTTCCATTGGATCTACGTTGATATTCCTATTACTTCAAACATTTTGTTATGCATAAAAACAAGTTTTTCAAAGCCTAGTCGTCTGTTAATTTTATCTGATCACTCGTTTCTTTATAAGGTAGTTAAGCTTTATAGGAAACTGATCAGTTTTACCAGTTCAATTGTTGTTACATATCTAGACGTATAATTTAATTTCTTCCCTTTTCTGTCCCACAGCTTATGATTTTGTTTTCCTTAAGGAAGACTGTACAATATTAAGCAATCGTCCTGACGGAAGTGAACACGTTACCTAGTCGTGTGACGTGCTTCATTTGTCAAGCGATCTGAACATTGGTTTGCGTACATGTAGCGTAGTTATCTCAGCCATAAACGCGTATGAGGGCGTACACATGTAACAGAATTAACATACTTCAACAACGACAATGCAGTAAAGCGAGGCGTCTAGACATCATCGTTTGAGATCGACGCTAATCCCTTAATTAAGTTTTGTAAAAGACATGTGTACTTTATTTGTAATTGCAAGTGCATTTATGCTTGTGTTTACACAAACATTTGTTGGGTTTGCTGACTTCACTGCTGTGTGACGTACCTCATTTTCTCCAGCAATCTGAACCTTGGTTTGTGCACATGCAACGTGGCAATACCAGCCATAAACGCGTAAGTAGGTTATACACATGAAACCTACATAATATACTTACCTTTGTATCGACAATGCAGTTACAAAGTTGCGCATCTAGACAACAGCGTTAGGTACAGTTTAAAACGATATTATTCCTTTAATTGAACGTTGTAAAGTATACATATAGGTATTTTAACTTACGAGTGAATTTTTTGTGCCTTCCTAATCAGAGTTTAGTCATTATTTTGATGCATACTGTTTCTACAAGCGATGTGACAGTGATTGAATGCCATTCAATACAGTATAAGGTACCACACACACTATCTCTCTCTCTCGCTTACAATTCTATAGTAGGTACCTCATTTTCCCTACTATGTACAGAATCCTGTAAAGATAATATACTCAAGAAGAGAACCAGAAGGAATGAAGAAAATCTGTAATGTAGCTAAGCGAACAGAATAGACATTATCTTGGTTTTCAGAATGTCAATTAATTGCTGTCGTCGAGCAAAGTGCTTAACAGATTTCGTTCCACACAAATTTGACTGTCGCTCCATATGTTCCTAAACTATATACTCTTGTACCTCGTTGTGCCGAAAAAATTCTAGGTTTAAATAAAACGTTTAAAATAAGATGTATTTCTACATGATGTAAAGTGCAAATTCCAAATTCCTATCTAACAAAATCATAATTACAACATACGATCCGTAAACACGCTTATATGTATGGAATCATATAACGTATAGAGGAGTGGATCTCGTAATACGACTAGAATTTATATTTCATTCGTTCATCGCTACTACAGTATCTGGAAATCGTCGTCCAAATTGAGCTTATTTGCTCGTTCGGCCATTCATTCCAACTACAATGAAACTTCCAGTGTTCCGCTGCACTGGTTAACGAAGAAGAGCGAAACTTTTTAAAGATTTGCACCTGTCTTATCCAAGTACTTCTTGCAATTCACAATTTCTCACAACGCAATTTTTTTGTTTTGTTCTTTGTGAACAGCAAACGGACTCCTGTTATGTAAATTACAAAAAACAATGCATGACAATTACGATATAATTTTCTCACTAAACAAGCAATGTTTCAATAATTTATACTTGTTGAAACAACTGTTACAAATTCACTACTTAAACATTTTATTGTAGTACGCCAAATAGTTTTTGATTGATTAATCAAACTGTTGACGTCATTGTTCTGGCTTTATGTATGAGTCGGCCTGTGAACGAGGAAAGAATCAACGATGTTTCTATATTAATTGATCCGTTCTTTTAATTGCTAACGTACAGTTGTCTTTGACTGAAGGAAAGTACCGAATAATGTGCATACTTTTTTATATACTGTTATGACGGTCCGACGGATATAACAGTGGAAACAAAAGTCGCCACGGTTAATACAGACACCAATGAAGGCGCTAATTACCAGCTTTAATTAGTCGCAAATAACAATTTAAAATTAATAAGATACTATTTTAGAATAATTCTACTTAAATTTGTCCGATAATATGTCAACTATTAGAGTTCCGCACTAATTAGAACACAATAATCATTTTCCACTAATCAGCAACTATCATTTTATCCCCACTGTAAAATATCGCCAGATGAAACTAACTACTAAGCCGGCCGTACACATATACATATGCCCCGAAGAAGTTCCAGAATAATTTTTAACTTTTGGGCGGCGTGCCAGCATAATTGGCGTAGTTACAAGTGCTCGAACAGTCTGGATGTTAATTGAGTGCACGGCCTTGACCGACACACTGCACCTGCTAGTCCGGTCGAAATGTGTGGAGAGCGTTAGGTAAGTGTCGTAGCAATATGACACAGCTGTACATGTTAGAACCATCTTACGCAAATTACTGTACTCAGAGCAAATCGGTGTACTAATATTATGCTCCGTTAGCTCAATAATAATTTTAATGGCTGTGTACTTAAAACGAAAATGATTGGGAAAAATAAATCTACTTTCCCAAACAGAGACTGCAATAAAACAGAAATCCTCGAGTAACTAAGTTGAACGTAGTAGAGTTTAACTTTGATGAATGAAACGAAGACTAGTTTCTCCAAAAGAAGGAAATGGAAAAAGAAAAAGAAATTGAATGTTTAAAGGATTGAGGAGGCGGTATTATTAAAGGATTGAAAACGAAACGAAAGCATCATGGGAGAAGTAAAGTATTACATAAACAAAAGTGTAACACAACCATAGAGAGAAGTGAATAATGATTAAATATTTCCTTTACCAATAATTAGTTTTCCATATTGTATAATCTAGAAGGAAAAAAGTAGCAACAATATTGTACGTACATTCACAGAATCGAAATGAGGGAGCTATTCGAAATTGCAAAACAGCAATGCAACTGAGCCGTGCTTAAACATATATGCTCTACCAGAGGCCAGTTATTATTGAATTATGTTATGCATTCTTAGCGCACTGTATCGCTCACTGGTGGCTGAGAGATAACCTACATTAAACAATGCTGTACATAACACAGCGAACTAACTAGCTAATGGTTGTACTGGCTACAACAAGAGCAAACTGTGCACAGTGGTAACACAACGGAATGGTTAGTACATGCATCGCGTAGTTTTGTAAAGAGATGGTCAGTCAAAATGTCATATTGTTATAAAAAAGACATAAGAAGAAATTTTTATTCCAAACAATGAAGTTAAATGCCAGAGAATTCAACATCTAATCAAAAGTTTTATTATCATTTATAAAATTCCTCACTTACGGAAACCATAATTCTGCAAAATGTATGCGGAAAAGTAAATAAAGCGTAACGCACAACAAATAACGGCAATCGCGGAATAGTAATTTACAAGACGACATTTATGACAAACGAATACTCAATTTTACTCGAATTTAACACTTTAGTAATAACGCACTCAAATTACTGCCCAAGCTTATTGCTTATGGTTGTATGCAAGACCACCCATACGTGAAGTAAATTCATCATCATCTTTAAGGATTAAACCAAGAGTAGTTTGTTCCGATCTCAAATAGCCAAAGATTAGAGCTGGTCACTCCAGCGCTTCCTCGGACGTCCCACACCTATCCGTCTCCTGGGCTTATACGTAGTTCTATAGTTGTTTGGGGATGCGGCAGTCATCCATTTCGCAAAGATGTTTCCACCAATTTAGCCGATACTGGGCGATTCTGTCGAGTATACTCATAATATTCAGTTACTGCCGTATACCTGTGTTTCTTCCTACGATCGTGGAGATTATACCCTGCCACGTGCCTGCGAAATCTAATTTCAGCCGTTTACGTAGGTAAATTAAAACTAAAATATACTAGACGGTTTTACGGTAACCGGAAGATTTTTCATAAGCGCTTAAATACTATTATACGGTGCTGGAATATTCTACCAGTTGTTTACTCAGATAGCGTTAACTAATTAGTCTTCTTCATGTATTGATTTATTTTTAAACAAACAACGCGCTGGATGACTAAATGACTGCTTCCGCCGTGCCATCCTATATAATTTGTACGTTTGTGCGCGTAGACGCGTAACATTTGATGCTGACGGAACGGGTTGAACTACAATTGTCAATGCCAAGCCTTCGCAGCATAAAGTTGTTTTTCTAAGTCTCTAGACAGTTTAAAAATAAACACATTTTACATACAATCTAAAGCAGTTATTCTCTAGAGTATTAAGGTTTATTTTGTTGTTTCTTGATATCCACTACGTTTCATTGGTAGCATTTCATTTTCCCAAACCTGCTTGAAAAAAATTCAACTACTAAACAGGCCTAATAAAATATTAATTACAGGCCTAACGCAAATCGACGCTCACAGTACTCGTAGTTGATAAACATAAATTCAAGTGACAAAATCTGTAGGCCTAACACGAACACACAACAATATTAATTATACCGCAGATCACTTCACACGGATCACTACTACGATACTCACAATTAGTAAACATAAATTCAAATAACAAACTCTGTAACACGAACACGCCCAAATATTAGCCTAGTACTTGTGACACAAATCGACGCTCACGACATTCATAGATGGAAAACATACATTCAAATGACAGACGTTTGAGCATGACTGTAAACTGCTAACTATAATATCGCTCACTATTGTTGGTGCACGGGGTACCAAGTTACGCTGAATAGAAAACTCACAGTCCTGGGTTGTGCTTCGATGCTGCACAAGAGTACGTCTCGCAAGTGTACAAAACGTATACAAACGTTAAACATAAGTTACTGTAATATTAGATACTACTTGAGAAATGAAGATCAATTTAGCACATTAATCTTGTGTGAAGGATTGGATGTGTTCAGTGTTTTCTCACTGTAGCTAAGCCCGTATTGTCTGGTATTAAATATTATTAATTTTTTGTTTTATTTTTCGTAGCCAAACTAATTTTTTACATTCCAAAAAATAATCTTCTAATAACCGGTAGAATATGTATTCTTTAACTAGCCAAAATAGATAGAACAGCATTTCATCGACTACACTGCATTTGTAACACAAGCAAAAAACACTAAAAATACATTTAAAAGATTACCCGTAAAAGATTACAGTGGAAAGATGTGTGGTTCTCATACACTTTTTCTAACTTAGAGGTGATATTTCAAATTTTGTCATAACAGTTTGCAATCTTCCAAATTTTTATATTTACTTAAAACGTAAATATATTGTAATATATTTTCTTAGTATTTACATTTAAATAGAACAGAAATTTAAAACTTGTGTGAGTTTATACCTCGTTACGTCGTTCATCTAGTCAGCTTTGTACTATGAAATGGTTTCATCTTTATACGTTTCCATTGTTGTGTTGTTGGTAAATATTCTATTATTTTTCTGTATAATGTTTACCGTATTCAGTGCAGTTTGTCAGTGCAGTTTCGTCTGATAGGAATCAGTAAACCAAAGTAGAAAATTTGTTTACAAATTATAATATTTCTTCATACTACTAAGCCATTATATGTAATGACAAGGTGTTACATGCTGTATATACTATTTTGATTGTTTTTACTGTCATTACAGTTTTCAGCATTATACTTGTTGATTTTACACAAATGACGGCTACATTTAAAGCTATGACAACTGTCCGTTTTCGTAAATTAGATGATGCAGCATGTTACTCTCATCGCAGAGAAGGGTTGGTAATGCGTTCGTCGCACAAACACGTGGAACATGAATTTTAATGTCTAAAAAATTTCGTTGTCGAAAGAACAAACAACGTGAGTAATAAACACCGTAAGGAGACTAGACTACTGTCTGTACCGTATCTGTACATTACAAAGAACGTTTTTATAATAATTCCAATATAACACGAACTAAAACAAAGTAACATACGACGTTTGTACAGACATAATGAAAACTATGTAAGTGTAAAGCATGACCTCTAAGAAATGTTTTACAACGACATACAGAGTAAGACATAGATGTTACAGGGTACTGACTTAGTTACCTTTTACTTTGGCCCCGAATAAGTTATCGAAGAAAAACACAACATGTAGACGTACAAAACAAGATAATTAGAGGATTTGAAAAAAAAGAAATATCAGATACATATTATACTGTGCCACTTGACTTTTTTTTTAAATTGAACTTCATTACAACTAGTTACAATCTATCTAGCAATTTTATTTAAATACATTACTTACCAGTGTGTAGGATAAGCTCCCACTGGATCATTCCTCAGTACAGTAACACCTTGTTCGTGTGCTGAAAATTACTATAAATATTTATTGTTGTATTGGAGTGTTAGTGGTCACAAATATTTCTACTAGTAATTTTTTACAACCACTATGTTGTCTTTGGTACTGACCAGCGCTTTCGGCAGTCAAGCCATCTTCAGGTCATTTACCAACTAATTTTAAAAAATTACTAGTAGATATAAATATTTAGTTCACTAGTTGAAATGGTTTCTGTCTCTGCAATCGTCGAACAAGTCTAACATTATCACGCAGTTGTAGCACTTCTATGGTTACCTGTTCATGAACGGATGTTTCATATTTATCCGTAACCTGTTGAATCTCGTCAGCAACCGTAGGCATTTTCAGGTTCCGATGGATATCATAATTTCTTACGTACCATGGTGCATCAAGAATACTGCAAAGAACCTTATTTTGAAAAGTGAGTTTTTTAAATATTAGATTTCTTAGTACAACCCCAAAACTGTACACCATACACCCAAACCGGTTTCCAGACTTGTTTGAATAACAACAGCTTGCCATCCAGCGGCAGCTCAGAGTGCCTTCAAAGCAGCAGTCGTATTTTCTTCAATTTTAATCCAAGCTCTATCCTTCACTTCTTAACATATTCTTTCTACCTAAGTTTTGCATCCAGAGTAGTCAAATTGAAACTTACATGAGTAGACTTGGTATTATTCAATTTGATGCGCCATTTTTTTGTTCATCTATTCGAGCGTCTGTTGCTGTTTCTATACTAACACCAGTAGCTAGTAAATCGGTGTCATCAACGAATCCAGCTGTTGTCACCCCATCACATTTAGGAATATATCCTGTATACAACAAATACAGAATATGTCCAAGGACACTCCCTTGTGGTACACCAAATAAAATGTCCATTAAATTAGAATAACCATCACCACACATAACTCTGAACTGACGTTCTAAGATATATGATTTAAGAAGTTGGCTCATTTGTTTAGGTAGGTTTACTTTAATCTTGTATACAAGTCCCTCATACCACACTTTATCAAATTATTGGCCACATCCAAGAATACTGCGGAGCATATTTTCTTTTATTCTAGTGATGGCTCAATTACTATATATATGCGACCGATGCACTTGTTCAATAGTAAAGTGTTTATTGCGAAATACAAACTGGTGGGTTGGTAGCTGCTTATCCTCTGTGATATGTTTAAGACGCGTAAGAAACAGTTTTACAAACAATTTGGACATAACTGGCAGCAAGGATATAGGCCAATATGATGACTTCTCATTTGGCGGTTTACCAGGTTTGTGGATGTGCCACTTAGATAATACTTGAAAATGAATATAACGGCGTACAAACGTATGTGACAAAGTAGGAAGTAATTACAACACGTATAGGCTGTAGCGAACAATATGGAATTTTCCGAAACCAATTACAATCACTAGTAAAGCAAACAACACACAGTACATATGTGGTAAATTAAATACAAGATTAAGTAAATGGGCAGATTTTTATCTTAGAATAGAAGGGTAGATGATAACATTATTGATACAGTATCTATAGAAAGAATACTGTTAGTTTGAGTGACATTTCAGGAACTTAAGACATACTGAAATAAATAAAACTTTTCTAAGTGATTAAAAAAGAACGGAAACTGTTCTATTGTCTTTGACCAAAAACGTAAAAAAAACAGATACAACTGAAAAGAGATCCATACGGATAATTAGCCAAAAGAATAACAGTGGACAAATTACAAAATAACGCGTACCCAGAATGATAAAGAACAAATATGTGTAACACATAATAGAAGAAAATTATTCATATCATCAATCACTCACGCCAAGGGAGTTAGCGAGTAAAGGATTACTTGAAGAATATGAAGTGAAACTAGTAAAACAAGATAGGAAAAAAGGAGTCAATAAACATGACAGGATGAGGTAAGGGGAGCATTCAAATAAACAGGGGAAAATATGATTAGAATACTAAAAGAACAAAAGGAAGAAGAAGATACTACTCGGGAGCCACTAGAGTAGTTGAAACCAACACAAGCAGAATTATACAAAAAACTGCATAGCTCACTAATAACAATTAGTTTACAAGTTCATGATATTCTGAAACAGCTTTTTATATTAAATTATTTTATTTCTTATTCTACTTCTTCTTCTTATTCTTATTCGCGCCTTCTAAAGATCTTCAATGGTTCCACCTTCCAAAGTCTTCCACCAGCAACCTCTTGCTGGGTCTCATATGGGTATATGTCCTACAGACTTATATTTCTATGCTGTTTATTTGGCCAAACTTGAATCTAATATTCTTTCTAATTGTTGCTTCCATTGTCATTTACAATACACTAATCTGTCTTTCAAGTGAAAATTCGTAATTCTTACCTTATATTTTCATTCTTTTTATGATCTAGTAAAGAATGTTATTTCGCGAATCTTTTGCCAATCCTCATAAGAATGTTATTTCTGAAGTCTGAATTTTTTTGTTTATAGTAGTGGTCTACAGGTTACATTCATATGGGCACAAGAGATCTCTGTAACTTTATAAAACTTTAATTTTTTTCGATTAACATCAATTAAAATTGCTTTCCCCAGGTAGTTTGGAACTTCACAAAATTAACACGTACATCGTAACCTTTACCACAGCTAATATCATTTCACAACAAATATGTTTTTGTAAACCAGGCTCCTTATTCTCAATAATATGAGCAAGTATCGTCAGCAAATAGCAATACAGGCGACTTTAACACCTTCACTTATCTGACACGTAATATTTTATAACCAAAATTCTCTAATTATTTCCATTTTCTCACTAGGCGCGTCACTACGTACATTAAAAAGATTGGATGGTACGCTGCATCCTTCCCAAACACCTGGATTACCAGATATTAACAGATAATTTAAAAAATAAAATCAAGTTTATGAGAAAAAAATTAAAATGATTTAATTAGACTAGGACTTTGGAATACTTTTTTTTATATAATAGTCACCTAGGACTTTGGTGAAGGAGAGAGAGGAATTTTTTCCATACCTCTTTCCCATGGACTGGCCTCTATTGCTGAACCGCAAATCCCGTTTTGCGCTATATTTAACCCTAAGTATTACGCCTACAAATTAAAGAAATTAAACCTAAACCTGTGAGTATGACAGACTCTAAATATTTTAGTTTTAAGTTACTCTGGCCCTATCCACTTATGAGAAAATAAATCTGGAAAATTAAAATGGTCATTTCAAATCTTTGATGGATGTGAAATTAAATTCTTTATATACATAAATGAATGTACAAAAATCGACAAGTAAAGGTTGCCGTCTGAAACTGTTAACTGTTCCAGAAGTTAGTTGGCACCATTACATAAGTGAGTAAAGGGTGACCCCATAATTATTCTAAAAAAAGTGACCCTACAACTTGGCTATCAAAACGTGCGTTTATTCGTTTCTCACTTGGCCTATGCCTAAGTTATATTTATCATTTATAGATTCAGGGGTCAAGGGTATTTGAACACGTACCTTTGCACGGGGTTGACTGGGCACTGGTCCTCACAGATTTCCAGGGTTTGATGAAGTAACGTTAACACCCAAAGGAGCCTCAGACTGTCTCCATGTCTAGACGGAAGAACATGTTGAGCAAAGAACTCTAGTTCAAGCATAGAATGCCATGACGATAATTCTTAAAGCCTATACTATTTTAGTTTGTATATATTATCTTTGTGATGGGCGCATAACGTCATTCGCTAACGATATGGCTTGATGTTTTGTAGAAAGTAAGCAGAACTGGAAGTCTCATGCAAAACAAATAGTATATACACGTGTGCCTAAAAAAAAACTAATGAATCACGTACCGACTGGTAAAGAAAAGTGATGTTCACACAGTTTCTAAAGGAACGGGCAGAAACCCAAAAACATAAAATGAAAAAGAAGAAGAACAACAACAACAACATCAACAAGAGCAACAGCTGGTTGTGGTGGTAAAATTATTACTACTACTACTACTACTACTACTACTACTACACTGCTACTACTACTACTACTACTACTACTACTACTACTACTACTACTACTACTACTACATTAACAAAAACAATAAAAACGACAACGTGCAACGTGCATAACAACAACAACAATACCAAATAAACAATTTTGATGATTGAAATTTCGTTTAACGTTACGACACGCCTGAAATAGAAAACATAACAAAAACTGAATGCTGTAGGATCGTTAGCGTCAGGTCTGAACGTCTACATTGATATTCCAATAAATGGCATCCTTAATACGTAAAGGGTAACGGAGTGAATTTAAAATATATCTTCCGTTTTGACGTTTGTTAGTTGAGGAGAAAGTGTGGACGTGATTCATTAGCGATTCATGTTTTGGGACCTTATACCACGTGTAACGAAAACCTTATGAATAATGTAATAATAAACTACAGTAAGCATAATGTTCTAACGACTATTCCGTGGTCGCATTTGTTTACAATATTATTTATTTTGTGACGTATAAATCTGCACAGTTCAACGATATCTCATCTTACCTCCCTCGTCGTGTTACATTCTAACTACACTGTCAAGTGTCCATTGGGGTGTGCGATTGTGTGTTACAGACTTTATGTATGAGCCTCACAAAACATTCTTGAGATATTCCCTTACTATTACCGTAGAACAGTGATCTGTACAAAGTGTCTTTTCTGAATACTAAAAATATGTTCTTTTCTTTGTTAATATTCTATAAGATCACTCTGTTGGACAGTCTCGTCATTCTTGATATGTTTAGAAGCATTTGAAAACCTCAATTCTATTTATGTCGTACTTAAGGACAACCAAATGTTTGCGCCATTGAGTAAGACAGGAGAGGCGTGACAAGGCACCACATGGCTCCTCAAACAAAAGATTTAGCTTTAATCTGAGCAGCGTTTTTTAATTTTATAAATGAAGTTCCTGTCATTTATATTTGCTTTTACATCGATAGTACGACCGTGTTCTTGACTCAAGATTGTTCCTATATACTGAAATTTATTAACGCGCTAAATGAGTACCGGTACGTTGTTGATTATCAGCGTTTGAAGTACTCCGAACAGCGATTTGATCCTCACAAGATCCATACTAATACCACGGATTTTACTGTTTCTATGTATTATTTTTCCCATAAGTTACCCACATAATCCTTAAAGTCAAATGGAATTTTTACTGCATCATTATCTTCCTAACTTTTTAATAAATCTTCCTTTAAATTTTATATCTGCTGTAATACTAACAAGTTTTATTAAATATTGCTTTCGATTATAAATTGAACAAAACAGACAAGAGGACATAATGTCTATTTCCTTTTTTAAAGATATGGATATCTTTTAACGTTTTTACATTATAAAACTAATTTCTTATGCTGTCTTTGCAATCATTTAATTATATTTTTATTGTAAAGCCTTCAACACTTTACGTTCAGCAGACAGAATAAATTTGCATGGAGTACTTTATTGAAGAATTTTCCATAATTAGTGAAACAACGAGCCGTATTACTGTCATTCCTTTTAATAAACGTGTAAACATAACGTAAGTTAGCAACAGAAATTGATAGCTTAAGACCGGAGATCTCTAACAATTATCTCATCATCATCATCATCATCATCATCATCATCATCATCATCATCATCATCAACCTCAAGGTTTAAACCAAGAATGATTTGTTCCGGTCTCAAATAGGCAAATATTACAGCTGGTCACTGCAGTGCTTCCTCGGACGTCCCACACCTCTCCGTCCCCTCGGATTATAGTTCCATAGTTGCTGGGGGATGCGGCAGTCATCCATTTGGCAAAGATGGTGCCACCAATTTAGCCAATACTGAGCGATCCTGTCGCGTATACTCATAATATTCAGTTCCTTCTAGCAATTATCTGAAGGAAATAAAGGAGCCATTTTTGCTATAAATTGATGTATTGACGGAACGGCTACAGTACTGTTCACTGAATAAATCATTTTTCAAGAACATTAGAAGCCTTTCTCTCTTTCTTCTATCAGCGTATTCCTTCTGTTATCCTAACCATCAGTCTGTGTCTGCTTACTTGACCATTCCGTAATAGTCAATTTTGTTCTACACACTTTATCACGTTCTCGTGTATTCCCATTGGGCTTTTGAACATATACCTGTTAAGGTTTAAAAGTTAGAAGCTTGGTCGTAGAACGAAATTTACAAAAACAAAGACTTATGAATACTGATGAAACACACAGTATTGTAACATTTATCTCCGATAGAGATTTTGCCATTCTAAGGCCATTGAATAAATGAAATAATAATGACTCCGTAAAGCAGGAGTTCCAAGGTGGCACGCAACAAGACCTAGCTATGAAAAAAGTGTTTACTTAAAACATATATGTAAATACAAATTTATGTTCAAAACAACAATAAATTTTCACCGGATATGATTTAAAATGATTACCCTTATAAAAATACAACCTAAAAAACTGTCTTTATAAACAGAATTATCACTGTTGCACACCACTATAGAAAAATTATTCCGATTAGCGCTTTCAAGGTTCACAGATCATCGTCAGATCGGAAATTTCACAGCTCATCGTCAAATAGGTTATTTTCGATCTGACTATGAGCTGTGAAGCTTGAAAACGCTTATCTGAATTATTTTGCTATAGTGGTGTGCAACAGTGATAATTCTGTTTGTAATTATAACCACTAACACAACTTTCTTAAGTAAAACTGTCTTTATACTTTATTTTATCATAGAAACAAGCTGAAATTAATTTTTTAAATCAGTTCCCGTCTTGTACATATATGTATCAGATTTAAATAATGAGGAACGTAACTAGGAATAATAACATATATAATATTTTGTTGTCTCAAGTTTTGTAGAGAAAACCCCAATAACCTTTCTTTAAGTTTCGATGGTACTCGAAACGAACGTGGAAAACCAAAGTGGTACGCGTGTCTGGAAAGGTTCCTGTTGGGTGGAAATACGCTGCTAATAAGACGCCTCTCTTCGGTTCGTATAAATAATAATAATATAACAAATGTTGTATAAAGTTAGCGGATATTTAAGCGACACTGCGTAAATATTTACCGATATTTTCTATGAGAAGGGAAGTGTGCATGGTGTTTGTGGGCGCAACGGGAAAAATCTATACACACAGTGTGCCTGGTAATACGTGTCCTCGGCAAATTGTTGTCTTTTAAATTAAATGACTTTTTTAAATGTTTACAAACGTGCCTTTATCAAGGATGAATATATTGTTGATTAAATTTGAAAGACCACATTCTATATACCTCTGAAGAATTATTTTCATGATGTAATCAATAAACATTTATAAGAGTTACTTAGTTTTGTTACTTAAAAAGTCTACTTGTAATTAATGTATGCTCTTTACATGCATTTTATAGAACTGTACAGTTTGTCTTGCAGAACTGTTGGCTTATCTTTTAAAACTAGTATTAATAAGAACTTTATAACGAAATTTCCCTTTTTGAAATTTTTCTATTTTTAATTACTATTACTTTAAAATGGTATTAAATTTAAAATATAAAAATTATATTTATAATATAAAAATCATATTATACTACTTTAATTTGTATTAAGGAGTGTTATAAATAGTGAAAGAGCCGAACTGTTTGTGATATCCCATACGCTAAGTGTTCATTATCCCGGTAAACCGTCTTTAGGTCGAAGTGATCTAAACATTGTTCATTTTAAAATCCTGTCGTTACACAGGATACCATTTGTACGATTACATTCTAAACCTATTTCATATACAATTAAAATTAAAGTTTTTAGTCAGATTATTATAATTTACAGAACGCTTTTCAGAAAATTTAAAGTTTCAAGCTAAAAGGATAAGTTGTAGTTCATAATCTACAGACACTTTTCGTTACAGTTATCACATGGTTATTTTCAAAGCTATCATAAAACTGCCTTCATCAATATTTTATGATAACGAAGACCTATGAAAAAATAATAGAATACGATCTTCAAAATAACAATTTTTTTTAGGATGGCTGGTATTTAAATTAGATGGACGATGCTTTCTAATGGTCTCACTTTCAGTCGGAACAGCTGTAAGTTTGCATTAAAAAAGGATTAATAAAATTTTCAAATTTGACAGTTGTCTCAAATTTACAAAACTTCTCAAATCATAAATTAATGAGAAAATTTAACCTACCTTGTTTAGAGTATTAAGGAGTATCTGATAACGAGTGCAATAATTACAGTATATACAGAAAGGTGGCAAAATAAAAATTGAATTTCCCTTTCAACAGCATTAATACTGACGTACTATCTATTTTGTTTGTGA
The DNA here is from genome assembly GCA_034769895.1 of Magicicada septendecula. Taxonomy (NCBI): domain Eukaryota; kingdom Metazoa; phylum Arthropoda; class Insecta; order Hemiptera; family Cicadidae; genus Magicicada; species Magicicada septendecula. The sequence goes on from CM068375.1 coordinate 105,369,363, forward strand.
TTTACAATACTAATTGCAAATTACAGCTGGCCTCATAGAGAAGTCAATGACTTGTTTAAAACATATTAAACAAATTCTCGGTAGCAATTAACATATTAAATACGGTATGTAATTGCTACAGCATTTTTCATATATACGAGACTTCTCTGTTATAACGTTCCGGGCTACGTTATAAATCCAGGGAACCCATGATAATTGACGCTAGCCAATTTTACAGGCTGCCTACGTTGTAACAAACTGAAAATCAACACAACACTTAGAACAATAATAATTACTCTAATTACAGGACACAAGGGAAGGTAATTTAACTTATTTTATGCACGCACTTCAATATGTAACAAGATGACATCTCTTTATTAACAAATGATATATATATATATATAGATCCCATTACATAAAAATTTTCTCTTACTGAAATAGTTAAAAGGGGTTTTCTGTCAAACAAACGATCAAACAGATCGTGTATTTTACCTCGGATCCGAGTCTCTTTAAATCTAGTAAAGACGTCTGAAATTTACTTTACTTATCAAGAAGGTTACATTGTTACATGAACACCATTTGAAGAATGGTATTATTTAGTTAAGGGATTTAAAGTTATATCTCAAGAGTAATGTTACAACGTATGATTTTAGAAATTACTGGTTGCATTTTTCGAAAACTTAATGCTTAGAGATGATTATTGTCTTTTTAAAAGTCTTTGGCATGTATGAAAACTTATATTTTAAATGTACATAATTCTCGGTAGACGAGCTACCGAGTCACCTCTTAAATACGCTTTTTCTGTCCGTGTCCTGGGGCGTGAATCGTCGGTACTCTGTTAGTCGGGGTAGTCATCTGGGTAGTATGTCCGGTGAAAGTTCTCTGGGTGTATTAACGAGGAAATGGATGTTATGCTGCGTGAAGTCGTGCTGATCCTCGGCGGTTCTGGTAAGTGTTGTTTAGGTGGTAGTCGTCCGTATCTGCATTTGTGCACGTCACATATTTACTGGCAGCGTAGCACTGGAGTTTGCATCTTCTTTTTTACATTAATATCTGAATTACATTACTCGAACAATATTCGAGAGTTCGTTTTTTAATAAACTTGAGACATCACCTTATATACGAGTTCTTTTTACATTATCACACTTTCTAACAAATTCCTGACTACATCTTCAATATATAACTAGCTCTCCACGCTTTTAGTGGAAGCTAACACTCAATTAAAAATCAAAAAGAATAACAAAACATTTTATGAAGAGCCCTCGCTTGGAGGTGTTTACAGTCTGCAAGCCGCATCGTTACTCTTGCATTGTTACAACAGGTAGATCGCAACGACGCGGTATAATCGTACTCCGCCATAATACAGTTCCAACTCTTTAGTAATAATACATTCTTATAGTAAGACAAAATAAACTATCTAGACTTATCTTGTTTACAGGGATTATTATAACTTCTACTTGTGACTTTAAATTATTCATTATTTACATTACGATTTACAGATTTTTCTAATTTACTGCCGGTTCGGTATGCACGTTGTGTCCGGAATAGGCAGGTCAACGCATGATAAATTTACTAAAGGGTTAACTGTATTATTCTTAACTTTTACATTAAGATTTTAATTACTTATTTAGTTAGATTTTCTTAATTTAATTTTCATTACTATTATGAGTTAGTTCAGGGGTATTTTGTTTAATCGTGCGATTTAAAGTACTTACTTACTTTCGTTTTTTTTTTAAATATTTTTATTAGTAATTTTTTTTTTACCATTCAAATCGTTACATACTCCGGCGCTTAAAATCGACATGGGGGAATTTTAATAAGGAAACTTCGAAAGTTGGGTACTTGGAGTATGCTTGCCGTTACTGTGTGGAATTTCTCTCCTTCTTTTCCCTTTTTCTTTCACTTAGTTATTGGCATGTGTTATACACATTTTTTTTCTGAGTATAAAACAATATACATAAATATATTCTTACAAACTACCTTTTTTATTACATAAAATTCACACTTAATGACTACATTTAAAACACAAAAACTTCTTCTTATTTCTATTACTTAAATCTACTACCGGTTTTTTCTTTCTTTGGGTTTTGGTTACTCTCTTCATAGAGTAACTTTCTAAATAATTTCTCATTTAGTGCTCAGTTAGTGGTCATTTAGTGGTCAGTTAGTGGTCAGCTGACTACTCATTTTGCTCATCTTTCGCTGAACAGGATCTAAGTTTGCTCAGGCTTCATTCCCAGTTCTACGATTAACACTTAGCATGGTTACTGAGGTACAAGATAACTTGTCTACCTAGTATTACCTTTTTTATTTTTGGCGATGCTCTTTCCTCTTTTCCTTTTATACAATTTTATCTGCGAAATATGTGTTCTTCGTACATATTCTCGAGTCGCAGGTTCGTACAGGGCTACGGTAACTGGGATTAAGTACTTCTGGATTTGGTAAGGACCACACCATCGGTATGATAGTTTAGAGGTGGTCTTATCAATTGCACTACTAGTCGGGTGTGTCTTGTACATTACTAAGTCATCGACTTGGTACCTAACTAAATTGATATTGTTATGAATATTTCTCTCGTGGTATTTTCGGGATTTCTCTAAGTTCGCTCTTACATTTGCGCGAGCTTTATTCCAGATTTGTTTAATCTGCTTATCCAATATTTGCGGAGGTAGCAAGTCATGTATTTTCCATTTTGTGGACAAGGGGTGGTTTGGTTTGTATTTATACAGTAACTCAAATGGGGTAGACTTATGTCCTTCGTGATAAGCTGAATTAAAGGCGTATTGTATCCAGGATAGGTTCTGGTCCCAAGGCTATGATCGTTCGCATGGTAGGCGATTAATGCAGAGTTGAGGTTTCGCAGATACCTTTCAGCAATATTGCCTTGCGGTCGATACTCCGTCGTGGTAATATGGTCTATTCCTAACTTGACACACATATTCTTAAATTCCTTCGCCTTAAATTGGGGTCCGTTATCTGACACTATACGTACAGGTGTACCATAATCTTTAAATAATCTCTCCTGTAATATTTTTACAGTCGTCGACGCTAACGCTCGCCGCATGGGATACATCCAAACAAATTTGGTGAACGAATCTACACATATGAGTAGCATAGTATTACCTGATTTAGATCGTGGGTAGGGACCTGAAAAGTCTAAATAAAGTTTAGAGAAAGGGGTAGTAGGGATTTCTGAAATTAATTGGCTTACCTGACTGTTTCTTGCCGGTTTACTGAGAGCGCATAAATTACACTTTTTTACGAAACTAGCTATTTCACTGTTCATATTGTTCCAATGATATTCCTTACGAATGCGATGTATTGTTTTATTGATTCCCATATGGGCCCCAATGGTGGATGAATGGAAGTACTCCATCAGCATGAGCTTAATTGCATCAGGGGCGATTATCCTTAATTCCTTTCCATTTCCTATTTTGTGGCATAGTATTCTTTTACTTAATACATATTTCTCTGATTTAATTCCTTGCTCAAGTTGTTCTATAATCGGTTTCAGAAGAGGGTCTTGTTGTTGATATTGAGCAATGTTGGTAAACGCAAGGGGGAATTCAGTAATTGCGGTGTTAACAATGGGTGTTTCCAGACTCTCCTTGTTTTCGAGAGTATTAGTGGGCGACTGGAACATACGGGACAGGGTATCAGCGACTACGTTTTGTGTACCTTTAATATGCTGCACTTTGAAGTTGTAACAGTTTAACCTCAATACCCATCTTCCAATACGTCCTAACTGTTTAGGGTGATTCAGTAACCAAGATAATGCTTGATCATCAGTTTCCAAAAGGAATTCTTTATGTTCTAGAAAGGGTTTAAACTTCTCAAACGCAAAAACAATGGCTAAACATTCCAATTCATATGCGGAATATTTTTTCTCTTGGTCATTCAATGTTCGTGAAGCATAACTAATCGGTAGTCTACTTTTTTCTATTTCCTGATAGATGACTGCACCTAAAGCTACGCTTGAACTGTCGGTCTGAACTACGAAAGGTTTCGTAAAATCGGCTAGTTGTAATACTGGGGGAGATATAATGCTTTCTTTTAGTTGTTCGAACGCATTTTGGTGTTGTGCAGTGTATTCAAATTTCGCTCCCTTCTTTCTTAAGGCATTCAGCGGTGCTGCTATTTCGGCAAGATGGGGAATATACTTGTGGAAATAATTTACCATTCCCAAAAATCGGGCTATACCTTTTGCATCTCGCGGGGGTAAAAATTCTCTGATTGCACGGGTTCGTTCGGGGTCTATGCTTACCTTTCCGTTGGCTTTCACGATGTGACCTAAAAATGAAAATTTTTGTCTGCAAAATTTACCTTTTTGGGGTTAACAGTTAATCCTGCTTTTTGTAATCGAGATAACACTTCACGTAGATGATTAAGATGTTGTTCCATTGATTCGCTATAGATTACGATGTCGTCCAGGTAGTGATACACATATTTAAATTTAATATCATGAAATATTCTCTCTAATAGTCTACTACATACGGAGCTTCCTTGTGATATTCCAAAGGGTACTCTAGTAAATTGGTACAGGTTGAAAGGAACAGCAAACGCGGTTAGACGTTTGGATTCCTCCGAAAGGGGTATTTGGTGAAATGCTTGATTTAGATCCATTACCGTAAAGACTTTCGCTTTTGTGAAGTAATGAAAAGCACTATGGATGTCTGGAAGCGGGATAGATTCAAATTCTATTCGTTTGTTTAATTGCCGGTAGTCCACAACTAGTCTATGTTTGTCGTGACCTTTTGGTACTAAAAAGGAGGGTGATGAATACGGAGACGTAGAGGGTTCAATGCCTCCTTGTTCTAACAACTTGTTGATATGGTTCCTCATCACTTCCATCTTGGGAGGCGACAACTTGTATGGGGGTAGGCGTATTACTTTGTGATCGCTCAGATTGATCTTATATTCTATTAGCTTCGTAAGTCCTAGCTTAGGTGTAAGAACGGTGGAAAATTCTTTTATTAATTTCTGCATTCTCAGCCTATCTCTATTTCCCAGATGAGATAATTCAGACTCTTGGTGTACTATGTGTGCAGTCGATGATCTAGTACTTTCTTGTTCGTCAGTTTTACAATCAAATTATACTTCCGTGTACGGTCGAATCTAAAATAATATTTCTGCTCGTGGATGTCAAGAATTATTCCCGTTTTACTTATGAAGTCAGCTCCCAATATTAAGTCGGGTCCTAAATCATTACATACTAACATTTTAAAAAACCACGTTAGATTCTTGATTTTTACTTTAATGGTGATGCTAAGTTTTATCACTATATTCTGTTTATTGGCTGCAGCACATTTTATATTCACAGCTTGACTGCGTTTCACTAGGTTGTGTTCGAATAATTTGTCTGCTATCTTTTGACTGATTAAGGTTCTAGTAGATCCCGAATCGATTAATGCAATGGTGGAGGTAAGACCTAGGTCAATTTGTATTAAGGGCAATAGACTTTTAGTCCAATCATATTTAGTTATCGCGTTACATTTTTCAATAAACTTTCTAACATAGGGATCTATTTCTCTAGTGTTTCTTTCCTTCCTTTTTTTTTTATATGGTCGTCCATTTCTTTGGGTTTACCGGATCTCAAGTTGCTGCGGAAGACACAGGATTTCGGGTGTCCCTGCCTTACATGTTTTTTGGATTAGGGTGTTTACGTTCGTATTGGTTGTTGTTACAGTTTCTACTTATGTGTCCATATTTACCGCAGTTATAACACATATTCTTATTACGAAGAGGGTACCTTGCTTCCGTTTTAGGTTGTGTTTCATTTGATTTACCAGGGCTGTGCAAATTGTGCGGTCTATTGAATACTCGCCTTTCCCGCTGGGTTGTCACATCGGGCACTAGGGCTTGCAATTCATTTCTATTCGCTTCGGTTGATTTCATCGCATGTCTGTTCTGATCTGAGTACCATACATTCGAAGAGTGGATACTGCATTGTTCTAGATCCGCAAAGGTGTTGGGTCGATTTATTAACGCTAAACGAGATCTTTCTTCTGGAGACAATCTTACTAAAATGGTGTCGACCATCTGTCTCTCATTCCAATCTACTTGCAGTAGTCGAGAGGACTCCCTGATGTCTGAGATGTAATGGGCCAATCTCTTGTGATTTCCTTGTACTCGTAGTACGGTTTTCTCTTAAGTTCTTCATAAATGCCGGTGGGAATAAAATATTTTATTATTGTGGTATGCAGTTCTTCTACTGGAAGGGTAGAGCTTAATGATTCTAGCACACGATTCTTTAACGTGGGTTTACATTTCGGTAGGAGGACTTGCAAAATTTGCCAGTCATTTAGCTGCTGTAGATCCTTTATCTGCAGGAGATATTTGATGAAATTCAGTAGTTTAGTGACAGTTAAACCATCAGTGTATGGAATTTCAGCTAAGAGTTTTTCTACGGGATGAGTGATTTTTCCATAGAGGTCTGCGTTATAATTTACGTGTGGCATCGCTTTAGGAGGACCAGATGATGCGTTCGGGGTTGTCAATTCGTGCATTTTGGGGCGAATCTGGAAACCACTGGGAGGAGGGGCTTCAAATATAGTCGGGGCAATTAAATTTTTATTTGGGTATTGCTCTCGAGTAGGTTGTATTTGCGATACGGCGGGTGAGTCCCGATCCGTGTTGGGTGGAGGGTGTTCTAACGTAGGGGATTGAACTGGGGAGATGTGTAGTTTCTTCAAGGACTTCTCAATTTCATCCATTCGAAACGAGTCGGATTTTCTTCGTAATTCCCTGATAATAGTGGGTAATTGACGTAAAGCTTCATCTGCAAAACTTTGGACTTCAGGAGGTATTTCCGTAATGTTAGCCCAGTTCAACAAATTTTTCATTCGCCGGGTTAAATGTTCTATCCTTTGTGTTGTCCGCGATATTACCGCAGGAGATTTCTCGTCTTGGAGGGTTTGGGACAATAAAGTCAACTCACTATACTTGGCATTACACGTTTCTCTCTCGCTCTCATAATCGAGTCCGCTTAGGTTGCTTAACTGCGCGGGTGTATCAAATCCACTTTCGCGTATAGACTTGCGCAATTCCGCGACTGTTACATTCGCATGGGGTAAACCACGTAAAAGAACTTCATAAGACAGCTCGTCCTTTAATAGTAAATCTGGATTAAATAGTGCCATTTTTACCTTATATCTAATACGAAAATTTATTTAAAATTTATTTTACTACACTATACACTTATTACATAGACAATTTAATTCATGGTTAAAGCATTTGCATTATTCGTAAGAGAATAACCTCTCTTCTCAGATAAAGACAAAAATTCCACACAGACGTCAGTGTATTGTCAACGATCAGCTGTTCGCTGGAATGTAGGTCAGACTAGTTTTCTTTGTAAACAATGGCATACTTGTTGTATGCGTGAGAACACGAGAAATACACTTGGGGTGAGGGATGTTATTGTTCTATACAACAATAACTGACGGCTATCTCTATCGACTGGTTTCAACTGGCTCCAACAAGGGGGTGGGTGCGAGGCAATGATACACGTTTTACACAAGTTACAGCCCGTAATAAGCTGAGTTTAGTTATTAATTGTCTTACGTTCTAATTTTAATTTCTGTAATTCTATCTACCTTTTTTTTCTTCTCTCTCTAGTAACAAAATTAAACTTACGAATTTATTTACACGTAATTAACCTGGTCTAATTTAGTCAATAGTTTATATGTTTCACCGTGACAAAAGACATACAACTTACATTCTATGCAGGCATATTCAGGAAACTACAGGTCTTGAATTGTCGCAATATAAACCTGTTAAAAACTGAACAGTTTGACAAGCACTAAAATTCATGTAGGTACTTGCATTGGTGTAATACAATGCTAGTTTGTATTATTTTCGCGTACGTTAAATAAATTATACACAAGTTCGTGCGTAATCTTACACAAAATAAATTCACAATGGTAAATTAATACTGTCGCTATTTTTCTTTCATGCAACTTACCCTTTTTGGGGTGAGATGAAATACATTAACTGAGTGCATAGATCAGCAGAGAGTTATCTATTTTTTTTACTACGTAACAATTATTTCACACGAAAGCAGAGTGCCGCAATTCTATATGTGACACTCTCTACACGATCAATTCTTTTGTACAAAGCAGAGTGGCGCAACTTTATAACGTTCCGGGCTACGTTATAAATGCAGGGAACCCGTGATAATTGACGCTAGCCAATTATACAGACTGCCTACGTTGTAACAAACTGAAAATCAACACAACACTTAGAACAATAACAATTACTCTAATTATAGGACACAAGGGAAGGTAATTTAACTTATTTTATGCACGCACTTCAAAATGTAACAAGATGAAATCTCTTTATTAACAAATGATATATATATATATATATATATATATAGATCCCATTACATAAAAATTTTCTCTTACTGAAATAGTTAAAAGGGGTTTTCTGTCAAACAAACGATCAAACAGATCGTGTATTTTACCTCGGATCCGAGTCTCTTTAAATCTAGTAAAGACGTCTGAAATTTACTTTACTTATCAAGAAGGTTACATTGTTACATGAACACCATTTGAAGAATGGTATTATTTAGTTAAGGGATTTAAAGTTATATCTCAAGAGTAATGTTACAACGTATGATTTTAGAAATTACTGGTTGCATTTTTCGAAAACTTAATGCTTAGAGATGATTATTGTCTTTTTAAAAGTCTTTGGCATGTATGAAAACTTATATTTTAAATGTACATAATTCTCGGTAGACGAGCTACCGAGTCACCTCTTAAATACGCTTTTTCTGTCCGTGTCCTGGGGCGTGAATCGTCGGTACTCTGTTAGTCGGGGTAGTCATCTGGGTAGTATGTCCGGTGAAAGTTCTCTGGGTGTATTAACGAGGAAATGGATGTTATGCTGCGTGAAGTCGTGCTGATCCTCGGCGGTTCTGGTAAGTGTTGTTTAGGTGGTAGTCGTCCGTATCTGCATTTGTGCACGTCACATATTTACTGGCAGCGTAGCACTGGAGTTTGCATCTTCTTTTTTACATTAATATCTGAATTACATTACTCGAACAATATTCGAGAGTTCGTTTTTTAATTAACTTGAGACATCACCTTATATACGAGTTCTTTTTACATTATCACACTTTCTAACAAATTCCTGACTACATCTTCAATATATAACTAGCTCTCCACGCTTTTAGTGGAAGCTAACACTCAATTAAAAATCAAAAAGAATAACAAAACATTTTATGAAGAGCCCTCGCTTGGAGGTGTTTACAGTCTGCAAGCCGCATCGTTACTCTTGCATTGTTACAACAGGTAGATCGCAACGACGCGGTATAATCGTACTCCGCCATAATACAGTTCCAACTCTTTATTAATAATACATTCTTATAGTAAGACAAAATAAACTATCTAGACTTATCTTGTTTACAGGAATTATTATAACTACTACTTGTGACTTTAAATTATTCATTATTTACATTACGATTTACAGATTTTTCTAATTTACTGCCGGTTCGGTATGCACGTTGTGTCCGGAATAGGCAGGTCAACGCATGATAAATTTACTAAAGGGTTAACTGTATTATTCTTAACTTTTACGTTCAGATTTTAATTACTTATTTAGTTAGATTTTCTTAATTTAATTTTCATTACTATTATGAGTTAGTTCAGGGGTATTTTGTTTAATCGTGCGATTTAAAGTACTTACTTACTTTCGGTTTTTTTTATATTTTTATTATTAATTTTTTATTTTTTTATTTACCATTTAAATCGTCACACTGTCTCTGTTGTTTTCAGATGGTAATATGCTTTTTGGGGCGAAGCGAAACAAAGCCCCTCTATCCGCCACTTTGCACTTTTGTTTGACGCATACTCCTCCGAAATTACCCATCCAATCTCCACCAAACTTTACATGTACATTCTGTACATATTCGGAGGTCCATATTTTCATTTTTGTGAAGATTGGTCGATTCTAAGTTAAATAATCATTTAATTTCGCTAAATTAAAACCCTTTAAAACGATAGTGTATTAAGACCGAAACTACTTATCCAATCTCCACTAAACTGTATATGTACATTCTGTACATATTCCGGGGTACACATTTAATTTTTGGAAACATTGGTCGAGCCAAAGTTAAATAATAATCCTTTAATTCCGCTAAATTAAAACCGTTTGAAACTTACATCAACGGCGCCGAATCGGTCCGACGGTGAACGAGTGTACCCGAACGCAGTCACATGATTACACATTGAGACGTGGTGTATCGACGAGTGTACCCGAAAGCAGTCACATAATTACACATTGAGGCGTGGTGTATCGACTGCAACAATGCTGTAATTATTTCTTTGAGTGCGTTTTGCTTTTCGCTTTTGTGTAACCCAGAATATGTTTAAATAATTAATGTGCCTAAAAGACGCCGAGGTGGAAGTATTCATAGTCGTCAGACTTATCGTCAACAACAATATAGTGGTTCACGAAATCAAAACAGTCATGTGTTGTCTAATGTTGATCAGGTTAGTGCAGATAACTCTCAGTTTCTCAATCCACAAATTCAGTTTGAACACGAGTTACAGAATTTAAATTGTAATTCAAAGTAAAAATATTGATGCGTATAAACAATGTAAAAAACATCCTCATAAATTTACGGCAGTAAATAAGATGGATCCAAGAATGGTACCGATTGAACTTCAAGGACTTACTTACGTTGAGCAGTTACTTATAGCTAAAGTGCAACCAGTAATACGTGTATACAGGATCAAATCACGTGGTTTGCCCGGTCAGTTTGCGTATAATGGAAATATAATCAATGTTGGACAGACTATTGATGAAATAATTTGTTGTTTACCTCGAATACCATCTACATTGAGTACAATCGTTGTGAGGCGAGAGGGTTTGAATGAACATCGTGATTTCCATGTTAGGCGAAATAAAATAATTACTGCTCTAATTTTTTTGAAAATCAACAATCTTTACTATGCAGATATATCAATTGATGTCGATCGTATTTCTCAGCTTCCCATAGAGGGTAGTATTTTAGATCAAATACCAACAGTAGAAATACCAGAGTTGAGTGATAACTCAAAGGAAAGTAATGATGTTTATGAAAGTGTCATACCCAATGATATTAAATTACAAGAAGTTGATCGCATCCGATCTGATGTAAATAATGTCATACCTTGGCCAAAAGGTACTAAAATTATCAACGAATTTACATGTGAAGGATATATAACTATGGCTTTTCCAGCATTATTTCCTTATGGTTCTGCGGAATTCAGTGATAATACTCGTCCTAATAACATGAAAATAACACCATTAGAATATTTCCAATTTTTAATGGAATACAAAGATTGCCGTTTTGCTCAAGATCCACGGTTCCGATTTTTTGCACTAAATACTGTTCAACGACACTATGCAATCAAACGAGGAGGAATATTTGCTAAAAAATCTGATTTTCATGGTAATATTCAACAATTACGTGATGCAATATCACACAATCCAAAAATAGTAAAAGTTTTATATTATTGGTGCTCTAAAATACGAGGTTCTAATTCTTATTGGTTCCAAAGGAGAGGTGAATTAGAGTCGATGATAAGCCAGCTCGATATACTACCGACAGCTTTCTTAACATTGAGTTCTGCTGACCTTTGGTGACCTGACTTAGCACGTCTTCTAGGCTGTAATTTCGAAGAAGAGGAATTATTGAATGAATCTCAAATTGTACAGCAACGACAAGAACTCATAAATGAAAATCCATTAATTGTTGAAAATTACTTCACGTTTCGAGCTGTTACTTTCATTGAAAAACTGGTATGTAAACGATACAAAGATCTCGATTATTGGTTTCGGTTCGAATTTCAGCATCGTGGTTCATGCCATTTACACGGTCTTATTTGGATATCTGGTGCTCCGGATCCTAGAACTCTTGATGCTGCTTCTCAGCAACAGTTGCTTGAAGCAACAACGTACTACGATAAGTTAGTAACTGCGTTCAACCCATTGCCATCCATTCCACCAGCAACAATACATCCTTCACGTATTAGATCAAGTGATGTTGTAATTGACGATGACCGATCTATTTCTGAATTATTGAATCGATTCCAACGACATACACAGTGCTCAAAAGGTTACTGTCTGAAACCGAATGGTCGCGAATTTATCTGTCGCTTCAAATTCCCTAAAGCAATTCAAGAAGTATCGACTTTACTGAAAGATAGTAAAGGAAATTGGGTGTACACTCCTGTGAGAAATCACGAGAAACTCAATCTATTCAACTCTTTTATTGCTCAAACATGGAGAGCTAATACCGATTTCCAGATTATTACGTCATTATATGCTGTAATTGAATACATATCGAAGTACGCCTCAAAATCGGAACCTACTTCTAAAAATTTGTTAGAAATGTTTGAAGAAATCGTTAAATCGCGAAATTCTGATGATCAGGCTCGCCGGGCGTACACCAGTTTAATGATGACAATAATTGGCGAAAGAGACATTGGAGCTTGTAAAACCTGTCATATACTTATGAGTATTCCATTATTCCGTTGCACGAGGAGCTTTCAGACACTTGTGATTAAACTTGAAAATTATGTTGCTATTCCGGAAACTGAAGACGATGGTACTGCCTTATCATTTATTGAATTCTACAATCAGAGACCACTAAATATGGAAGATATGACTTTGTTAGAATTTGCTAAAAGATATTCTAAAGGAAGTAGAAATAGACTGGTTATTTGCAGAAAACATAAAATAGTACAAGTCTATCCAAAGAGTGATTAAAACTTGAATCAATCAAGCTTCGAATTATTTTGTAAACAACAGCTAATGTTACACAAACCCTGGCGTTGTGAACAAAATTTGAAAAATAAGGATGAAACCTGGAAAAGTGCATATCAACGAAGTAACATTGTGGAACCTCAGCAGATTAATATGTCTTTACAGCCAGTGGAAGACGAAGATGAATTTGAAAATAATGATAATAAAATTATATTTAATGAGAGAGACTGGATGGCAATTGCTGCAGTTATGCCTACCAGCCTAGGTTACTCTTGGTAATCGTGACATCGATATACTTCATGACTGGAACGAAGCTTATCATAGTTATCCAGATATAAAAGATAACACTGATTTCATTGAGAAAAGTAGAGAAACGATTGTAAATCAACGACAATTCTTTGAACCTTTGAATATCAACTTCAATGAACAACAAAATGCCATTTTGTCTTTTTTGGATCAACAGCTAATGGATTACGATAATTGTTTACATAAGCTTGCAATAGTCCAAGGTAAGGCTGGAACAGGAAAGAGTTGTATCATCAACGAGATGGTTCATCGAATAAAGTCTCATTTCCTATGCAATGCTACTCTTTTGATGGCTCCGACAGGTGTTGCAGCGAATAATATTAACGGACAGACCCTCCATTCAGCTCTTAGAATACCTCCTTCGAGAAACGCTCTACCACAATTAAACAGTGATGCTAAAATTTACTGGTACGCTTGGATTGAACTTATTTTTCAAAGTTGATCAAAGACTCAGAGACGCTAAACCACAATTAGCCAACCTGCCATTCGGAGGTCTTTGCATTTATTTAGTGGGCGATTGGTCACAACTTCCTCCAGTATGTGATTATAGCCTTTACACTATTGGAAAAAAACGCTAAAACTATTCAGTCAAGTTTATTATATTTACAGTTCAAAAAGGTATTTTTTTTAACACAAATAATGAGACAAATGGGGGATGAACAACGATCTTTCCGAGAAACTCTTAATAGGATTTCGAATGGAAGTATTACTGAGCTTGATCATCAACTGTTATCTTCTGATTTTTTGTCAATAATATTGGGGATAAGTCTTTTGAAAATGCAGTGTGCATAATGGCAAAAAATACTGATATTGATAAATTTAATTATGAAAAGTTACAAAAAAATGAACAACCGATCGCCTTGATTAAAGCTATACATAACTGCTCAAAAGCCCTTGCTGCATCTTCTGATGAAGCTCAAGGATTGTCTACTGAATTACGTCTATGTAAAGGAGCCAGAATTATTTTAAGACGAAATCTTTGGGTGGCCAAGGGTCTCGCGAATGGATCAGTTGGCACAATTACTGATATAATTTATGATCCTTCTATTGAATTCGAGGCTTATAGTGAACGTATGCCATTATGCATTCTCGTTCAATTTGAAAAATATACTGGTCCGACTACTTATGGAAGCTCAGTCCCTATTGTGGCTATTACGTCTTCGTTTAAACGGCGTGGAATCAGTTGTACACGTAAGCAGTTTCCTGTTATGCTTGGATACGTGATCAGTATTTACAGATCTCAAGGAATAACTCTGGATAAAACAATTGTCGACATTGATGATAACGAGTTCCAAGTTGGTCTAACTTATGTCGCATTATCGAGAGTAAAAACGTTGAGTGGATTGCTGTTGAAACCATCATTTAACTTCGATCGTTTGAAAAACATTTAACAGTGCATTCGATGAATGCACGTCGAAATGAATTACAGAGACTGTGGAATATATGTAATACAAAATAGATGGTACTTATAAAAATATGTCATCTTAACAAGATGCTACTTCCATTTACTGCATATTGTTATTATTATATTAAATATATTATTATTGTATATTATATTCAAAAGTTATTGTTATTATTGTATACGATGTTCAAATGTCTTACTTTTATTTGTTACATGCTATATGTAAATACTTTGTTATAAAATATAGTGGATAACTGATCATTTGCATCAATTTGTATTTTTATTATTGAACACATTTCCCAAATATTTTTTTAAGATATGAAAACATTCATTTCTATATTTAATGTAAAATTTCACATTTATCTAGAACTTCGCCCCTTTTTGTCCGCGCTCGGGGACACCTAGTATAATATATAAATATATTTCTTTATAAAATTTTGTACAGTTATTATCATCATTTCGCGAGCCTAGATAGCGCAGTCAGAGTACTTTTTTCTAAACGTCGAATCCATCTCATGATTTACTCACGGTTTTATTCATAACGTTTGGCGTGTTTCTGAGGCTTACCCAGCCTTTATGAGTACCTGGCCCATCGCCTAAAGAAGTTATAAGCGTCTAGACACAGTGCTTTCCTATTAACGTATTTCCTCTTCATCTTTTGTCTATTTCCGGTTTTAGGCTTCATTTCTCTGTACTGTAGTTTATACATTATGCATAATCCAAAAACTTAGGTCTTTTCGTATCTCTCTTGTTCTTTTCTTCTACCATTCCCACAAAACCTTTGTTTAAAAGTTCAGTTGTCGATAAAGCATATGCTCAATGTCGTTTCTCTTTCTCATTTTTTTGTCAGCGGAAATGTTCTTCTGTCCTTGATTTTTGTAAGACTTCTTTATTGCTTACTTTAACTACCCATTTTATACCTTCAGTCTTCAAAGCCATATTTCCAGAGCCTCACACTCGTTTCGCCTCTTCACCGTCCTATCTTTTTTCCTTTATGTCCTGTCTTCCAAGCCAGAATGTAAAACACCCCATATAAAACACTTTAAAGTACTGTTTTTTACATCATAGTTTATTCTGGCATACATAATTTCTTTTCTTCCTGCTGATGACTAGTTTCGTTTCGGCTATTCTCTCCTTATCTGTTGTTCATTTTTACGCTTCTTAATCAAAATATTTCTTATAAATATATGTATCTACAGATCGTATAGTCCTGTCCTTTGTCTTACGTTATAGTTGTACACAAGACACCTCTTCTCCAAACATCTATAATTTTGTAACATCGCGTTGCTTGTAACAAACTTTATTTTTCCTTTAACGATAATTTTTCTCTCTTCAAGTAACACTGTAATGTGTGGTTAAAATAATTTATGTTTTTGTGTACAAACTACCCTAAATCCCTATCAAGAGGCTACAAAGGGTAAAATCTTGACTTTATTAACTAAATTATTTGAAAAGTAACTTTATTAAATAAACGCAACCGTGTTAAATGAGTGTAGGCCTACACGATGTTCACCATCATAACTGTCACATTTTGCTGCCATTATTATAGTTGGCACTGTTATGCCGTCATGTTGATCGCTGATGATCCAGTCATTGTGACATAATTAAATCGTATAGTAGAAAATAAAGTTTGGACGTGGACAAGCGTAGGCTAAGCTTGAACGGTCGGCGGTAGTGAAATAATGTGCTGTTACGAAACGTCGTTATGAAATTAACCACCATGTATTGTGTTTGTGCAGTACATAGATTGTAACAACAGTACCGGTAATGGTGGATGCTGCATCCTTCGCTAGGCAAGTGTGGCAGAACAAAGCCGACCCACCCAGCCAATTTATGGTTTGGTTGTTTAGCCTATCCCCTTGTTTACGTCACTTTAATACTAATAATCTGCAACTATACTCATTAAAACATAATAATGCATGTTGATAGCACAATACGTCGTTGCATTCTACAATAACTATTAGTTATTTAGTTTTAGTTCGTAATGTTAGCAATGTTAGCGGTAACATAGACTTTGTTAATTTAGTAGTTAATCGGCCTGAATAGTTGACTAATTTGGTATAAATGCTGCTGATGATGTTTCTTTGCAAGAAGCGCTCAAATGCTACAAAGTAACGAAATAATCAAAACATTTTTAGCGAAGGAAAATACGATTTTTAATAAAGAATTTAATTTTAATTTTGACGAGTTTCAACAATTTGTTGTTACAAAGTTGCAAAAAAGTCTTCAAAGTTTTGCAAATCTATTTGTCATGCTACTTTATCTTACTAATAGAATGACATATAAGCCAGGCAAATTACTTGGTCAACCGTTTCAACTCAATAGACAATAATCTTTATACGATCAGAACCTGATATAAAGAAGCTAGTTTCTGGTTAAACACAAAAGTCACATCGGTGGAGAAATACTTAAAAGTATACAATTCTGTGTAATTATATTTTTATTAAATATAAATTTATATAAAAACCATATTGCATTTACAAATAAAACATTAAAGTTATCTTCAACCCGGTAAGAAAAGGGAGGCACGGAAAGAAAACAAAGTCGGAGGGAGGCCACGGCGGGAAATAGTTGACAATCTCTGTTCCAAAGATTTATTATTGATTTTACCCGATTCAAGTGGAACTTCATCGCAAAATGTCAGAAAATGACCTTGTCTAATGTGAAGGACATCAGGCCGTTCGTAGTTAGTTGCATTTTGAAAATTTAAGGGAATAGAATGCGCGTTCATTTCAGTGCGATGTTTGACAGCTGTATTTCTAGAAAGTGGCAATTGATTAATTGTTTATTTATGTTGTCCACTCTGGTAGTCAATAAGTTGTACGGCTGTTGTAAGGTTGCGATCCATGAGATCCTCGTAATACCATGCAATTCAGTAATAATAACAGCTGTAGTTGTTAAGTCTTCAGTGTGCTTGCAATATATTAAAATTCAGAATACGTTTCCGACGTAACATAAGGACTCAAAGCGGTAAGAATGAAATACGACTGGGTTGACTCTCTAGTGTCGGATACAAATGACATTACGTAGAACTCAGGTAAGTGATTATATGAAGCGTTGCTCCCTAACATTTAGGGTTACGTAGGCAGCAGTGTCCTTCAGGCATGATTAAAGTGTTTCACTTTCTTTGAAAAGTTTTTATTACGCTGATAAACTCTAACGGCTGGCCCTAATAGTATACGCTGTAAAGTAGCACTATTAATTCGTTGTCGCCTTCGCTGCATGATATAGGTTTGTAGCGTATTCTGTATATACTACAAGCGTTTCTGAAGCGGCCTACTCACAGGTCTTCTACCAGTCGGTTTATAATCCATTAGATTTACTATTGGGTGATCTTTCATTTTGTACTTGTGCTCCAACCATTATTATTTTCTTTCTTCTGTTCCATTCTTCATAAAAAATAATATACTATTTCGACCCTTAGAGCCACAATGCGTTTCCGGGTTTTTAGCCACTAACCATTTCCTCATCCATCAAGTATCATTTCAGTTATTGATGTTAGTCGCTTTCCTGCCATGTTACTGACCAGATTCACGTGGTACGACTCACGTTTTACCAACCCTAGAGATAAATCAGCCTTAGAGAAACCCCAGAGTTACTAGATAGTAACGTCTTGTAGTAAGTCGCACTAGGAAACTTGTGTGCCAACAAGAGAATTGTGTGTGTAAGCGCGCGTGTGCGCGTGCTCGCACAAGGATGTGTAGTGCTACTTAATTCGTCCAGGAATACCAGATAAGATCGATGCATTATTTGTACCTAACGATAAGGGTGGTCAGACAGACCGAGACGTATGCTTGAATCGATTCCACGACTGCATCACAGCCGTTTGCTATTGTTAGGCCTGCGCCACGGGTACTCCACTTAGTTAATTTTATATTCTATTTTAACATGATAATGTTTTTAGGCTGGGGGTCATTCCACAAAAATGTAACGTCATCGAAAAATGTAACGCTTCCACACTTTCGATTCCCCACAGTCTAGAAATCTTAGGTCTTTGTCGTTTTAACATGATAATGTTTGTTATATAGTAAATATAAAGGGTGTTCCATATAAAACGCAACCCATCTATGTCAGTAATTACATTTAAATAAAAAAGGCAGTATTTAATTAAATATTTTATTTCCAAACTTTACAATACTTAAAATTCTAGAGTAAATGCTGAAAGTGGCCGCCATCTTCAAGAATACACGCTTCCACCCTTTTCACTGTGTTTCTTGCAACTTTTTTTAGAGTATTTGGGTTGATATTTAAAACAGCTTGTTCGATATTGACCTTCAGTTGTTCAAGTGTTCGTGGTTTGTTGCTGTAGGTGCTTGTTAATAATAATTTTTAAAATGAGTGCTGCGATTGAAAATCCCGCGAGCTGTAAGTGCGCTCAGTAATACGATTTCTGCAAGCAGAAAACTGCAGACCGGTGGACATTCATCGGCGACTGTGTGAGGTGTATGGGAAGAATGTAATGGAGTAAGGCAGTGGTGTGTTCTGTTTAAAAATGGCCGCACCAATTTGCACGATGATGAGCGGAAGTGTGTGCAGACCTTGTCAGCAAGGAAAATGATGGTGAAAGTTTTTTGGGACAGAAAAGAGGTTCTTCTGGTAGAGTTGATGGAACGGGGTACCACAAGCAACTCCGAGGTTTACTGTGAAACCTTAAAAAAGCTGCGGAGAGCAATCCAAAACAAGCGACGCGGTAAGTTGAGCTCCGGGGTATTGTTCTTCCACGACAACGCCCGACCGCATACAGCATCACGAACGCAAGAACTTCTGGGAAAGTTTGGATGGGAGATTTTCAATCATCCTCCATACAACCCTGATCTGGCACTGAGCGATTATCACCTGTTCATGCGTATGAAAAATTGGCTGGCAACACCGCGCTTTGAAGACGACGAAGAGCTGAAGGCGGGCGTTAATGAATGGATGAAATCACAGGCGGCAGATTTTTACGATGAGGGCTTTCAAAAACTCGTAAATTTTATTAAACTCGATGTCTTGTTAGGTGCTGGTTTATCACGGTACTTACGGCAAAAATATTCTTGCACTGCAACCACTGATCGCGTGCTAAAGTACGACTCAAGAATAAAAACACGTTCGTCTTGCGAAAAATCCATTTTCTCTCTAACAATGCGCTGAGCATTATGATCGCTTTGTCATAGGTATCAGTGGCAGTTTACTGCGCCGGCGCAATGTTCGATTGTTGGACGAGTCTATTCCAGTAAAACGTAGGGGAGTTTGGCGGTAAATTCAAATATTACAGAAGGCTGATTAGTGGGTTGCGTTTTATATGAAACACCCTTTATTTGTTATATAGTAAATATTTGTTATATGCACTTTATACGTTTCAAAAGCCTAAAAACATTATCATGGTTCGATTTTCGGTTTCGTCGAAATTTCTTTAATTTTGTTTGTATCACATATCTTTATATTTTCTAACGACATTCTTTGAATAGTGCCACACATAATTTAATATATACTTACGTTTTTGTTTTTATTACATTCATACCGAAAAGTTATATTATAAACATAGAAAATTAACATATAACAACTTTTCTAATGTTACATTCTCAACTACTCTACTCTTTGAGATATACTAAAAGCCATAAACGTTTTCTTCTTAGGAGATATTTTAAAATTATGTGTCCCACATAGCTGTGTGAAGATGCTTAGGAATTATGTAAGTAGTGTTTTTACTCTTCTAAAGGACGTATCACTTGACCATCAGCACATGATGCAATTTTATTTACAGATTGACCACAATTTACCACTGCCTTACTTGGTCGAAATAGGCATTAAACAGCGTAGGTGAAAGATCGCTTGTCTTTCCCCTTTGTTTGTCAACACTGGTTGGGGTTTTCCTGTCCATTATTTTGTTATGACACCAGTGTGGTCATATATGTTTCTATAAGTCTAATTAAACGAGCCGGCCTTTTTTGCAAAGAGGCTATTCCATTTTTACTCTTTTAATTGTAACTAATATGAAAACAAATTATTTATTTTAATTCAAGATCAAGTTTTACACTTCTGATATGCCGAAATGAAGTTTTAAATATTACCGATATTTTCATAATCGTAGCAGTTTTAGTAACGTGAGATATGGTTTTGCTTACAATTATGATAATAAGATGTCTACGTAACAAGTAAATTTTTAGAAGCGTATAACAAGTCCTTAAGAACCAAATACTCCAAGGAAAACTTGAGTCGCGAGAAAGTGATCGGTATTTTACTAATACCGTATACCAGCGAGACACGAGCAACATCAAGACAAAACAGACAGAAGAAACAGTCATGAGATGTTATATTCTTTTTAATCATTTTAAGAGTCATTCTTGTACAAAAAGCAAAACTAAGGAAAAAACATATCTAAATGACAAATGTAAGCGATTGGAACTGGTGAGACCGTTTTGAAAGAATGTCTCAATATATAGCCTTACTACCAACTGTAGGCTATCATTAGCCAATAGGGTAGAAAAAGAAAATACGTGAAGGCAAGGAAAGGAATTGTTATGTAAAAAGTTTACAATTTTTCAAAATCCGGTTATAACACACGTGCCGTCCACAAAACACGTAGCTCACAAAATGTACTACGATTTCGATAAACTTCGAATTAAAAAAAATGTTGTAAAGAAAAGTTTACTGTCTGCTAAAACACCTGAATAAATGTCTGATCAATTTTGTTGTATGTTTTTTTTCTAAGAACGACGTGTGTTTAAAAATATGTAACACAGCTGTGTTCAAACAACATAATTTTTGTATATTTCGTTTCAAATAACTCGAATTATTAGTGTCAAATTACATTGTTATTTAACTTATTTACATATACATACACACACGTAAAATTATACAAATTACTTTGAAGGTATTTATTCTTACTTGGACAGTCTATGTTTTGATCAAGAAGCAGTAAGCTAATCACCACTCGTACTCCCTAGTACTAGAAACATATCTAAGTAACGATAAATATATTCTTTCAATCTATTCACTCGTTTATAAAAAGGGTTACACCAAGTAAAAAAGTGAGTGGGAGCGCGCATGTTGTGTATGCGCCCGTAGCCTACGTAGTGTGCAAATGACTACGTATTAAGGAAAAAATGAATGATTAAAGATGGATATAGAGGACAGGATAAAGAGCACAGAATATATAGGCACTGTCATAGGATTTAAAGGACGAGTAGTTACTAAAAAACTAAAGTCTATTTTGTGACGAGGAAAGTGCTTGAAATACATTATTAAACTCCATGAGCTGCACAACTCGCTCACTATTTTAAACATACTATCCTCTATACTATAGCTTACTATCCTCCATCTCTAAATTATTAGAAAAACTAATTCTTCAACTTAGTAGTCACATTCTAAGTAATATTATCCTAACTGAACAGTTTTGTTTTCTTCAAAAACTCAAACTAACCCACGATGCCATCGAATAACACACGTAATTAATAAAGTCATATATAAAAAGAAGTATAGTTCAGCAGTGTTTCTAGACATTGGTTGTGATAGGTTTTATACACTTGAACTTTAATTTAACTGACAAAATGTTTGCCACCACAGATAAAACATAAACGAAGGATTGTGCCACCCAAACAATTGGCATCCGTCTTCAGGCAGATTGTAAAATAATACGCTGTATTTTGTTGACCTTGTTGGCATGCAAGTGTTTGTGTGCACTGTGCTTGTATTTTCCGAGCGTTGTGGTTTTTTTGACTAATTATTTATTTGTATTATTTGTCTTTTAATTATATGGTATGTAAACTTTTGTAATTAATATTTTGGTGACTATAATTCCTTGATAAGTATTTTTTTTATATGTGTTATTTTATAATTAGCCTGAAGACCCGTACACCATATTGCATTCATTAAATATTAGCTATTAGATAGAAATGTTAGGAAAAGAGTGAATGGTAAAACATCTGATTTATACACTGTCAAGTTTGAAGTCCCTCAGGGTAGTGTCCTGGGGCCCACTTTGTATTTCATATTCACGTCTACGTTCGGAACAACAGATTATACTCTAACAGGTGCATTTGAAGACGAAACAGCTGACCTGGTCGTTTATAATATATCCTATAACAGCATCAACAAATGTCATGAATCACCTCTTTCGATTAGAAAAGTAACTTAGCAAGTCCGATATCAAAATTAACGAATCCAAATCACAGTATGTAACTTTTACTTTACGAAAAGGGCAACTGTCGCAAATTTTAATGAAGAATATAAAATTCCTAGATCATCATGCGTTTAAGTATTAGGAGTGCATCTTGATTGTAAAATCGATTTCAATATCTTAAAAAATATAGCAGATTGACTTGAGGATGAGGTAATTATATTAACTACTTGGTAGAATATCGAAACTTTTGATAGAAAACAAACTCCTTCTATACAAAGCCGTAATTAGGAGTATATGAACATATAGTATCGAATTTTAAGATTGTACCAGTAAATCTGGCATTGCCATAATTCAACGTGAACAACTGAGAAATCTTCGTGCAACAACAGATGAGCCATGGTATGTCGCTAACCAAATGCTACATACAGATCTCCGAATACCAACCGTCCAAGAGGTTAACCACGAACGAAGATGGATACATCGTGCAAGGTTAGAAACGCATCATACCAGAAGACTGAAAAAAAGTTTTCCAACAGAGCAGACGATCCATAAAGAGGTCTTCTTACTGGAAAATTCTCATTACCTAGGAAGAGGAGCTTATCAATTAGTTCCGAAGCGCGCTAAATAACTTAGAGAAATTATGAGAAATTATTGTGACTTTTGAATGCTATTTTAAACAATACAAAAACTCAGATTATGACTGAACGAGCTATTAATGAAATAAATATCGGTATGGAGAAAAATACATAACTTCTATGTACTCAGATTTATATTTTAAATCATTTTCGAAATGGAATATTACCATAGAAACTACTTCTTCTTCTACTACTTCTACTTCTTTTTTTGCCGATAACGTGGTACACATATAGAAAATTACCCACTCCCCCTTCTACTACCCTTTTTATTTATACATATTTCGTCTGCCTTTCTACAGTGGATTATTATGACCTTCTTTTCAGGTTACTTTATTTATCAAAATTAAGTACTTTACTCTTGTTAAAACATAAAACGTTGCAGGTAAACTACCCCTTCCCCTTAAACGATCTTCACCAAAATCAATTGGTCTTCCGTCCTCTACAGCTCAGGCATATATGCAAAAAATTATTTGAGTCTGTTTGAATTTGCGGAAGTTATCGTTCACGATAGAAAACATTTTACACACACGCGCGCGCGCGCACACACACACACAAACACACGGACGCACAGACACACAGATGTAGACACACATTTATCGGAAATTTACTTTTCTTCATGTTTTAAGGGTAGTACAATCAGAATCATTATTTATCTCGAACACGATCACCATACTTCCATTTCCTTATGGAACATGGAAGTAAAAACGTCAGTGATAAAAATGAAAACCAGATAACTGAACTAGTATGTGAGACGAAACAGGCGTAAACCAGAGAAGTAATAGATTGTCCCTAAGAAGTGTTAGTGGATACCAAGCATCAATGAGACAAGGAATTTGAGATCGAGGCAACAATAAATCCAAGAAGTGGTTAAAATGAAAGAACAAAACTATCGAACTAAGAGGTTTTGGAAACGGAAAACGGGAAGCAATCAATACTGAAATGCTGATTATATTACAAATACAGTTTATGCGTTAACTTGTAGATTTCTACTGTGCTTGTGTTTTCAACGTAGTTGGTTCTTTGGTATGATTTCGTTCTTCCTCTTCATTTCTGTTTATGTAGTTCAACACCCGCACTCACAGATTTTTATTTATCAATGTACGCGGAAAGCTGTGTACATTGGCTTAAAAAATTAAAGAGACCGTATAAAAGTGAAAAAGCAGTGTAATATATAAGCATATAAATTTATTTATTTTATTGAAGTATAGAACTGCTACACAAGCGATTGTTTATTTCGTAAACAAAAATTATGAAAATAAAAATATATAATATTATACAAAAACGAATAGTAAATAGACTAATATTTACTTTGTCCATGTTCAAATAAGGGATTAATGAAGTGTGTCTGAGTAAGTATAGTAAACATACTTGAATGGTTCTTTGCAGTACAATTATATATTGTTACGACGGTCTAACTGATCGTCGTATGGTACAGTGGAAACAAAATACAAGACAACAATTAAGTCAATAATCACCAGCTTTAATCATCACAATTTAACAGTTTGTAATCAACAAGATAGTCTCTTACAACAAATCAAATAAAAATTGTTCACACGCAATAAAAAAGTCAACTGATATAAAACAGAATTGTATTACAATTGTCCAGCACAGTTATGAAACACATAAAATTTCGCCACAATACTTGGAACCGCACTGTGTAAATCTCCACTCAAACTCACTATGTAATCGCCTGACAATAACTGAAAACTAAGCGCCGCTTGTATTTATACCCCGCCCAGACTCCAGACCATTCCACGTACTACTCATCAGCGCTACACTAGGACGTAATTGATTGCGGCATTGACACAGTGCGCGCGGCTGGCGACGTCTATAAAAGTATCTCGAACGCATGTTGAAATCACGTACGCACACAACATTACAGCCGGATTCCTCTAGAACATTCGAGAAACACGTAGATTGTTCTATAATATCGTAACTACACACACACACACACACACACACACACACACACACACACACACACACACACACACACACACACACACATATTGTGGCGATACATATCACCACCATGCATAGAAGAACTATTAAGATAAAGCATCATAAATTACTAAGTACTAGAATAAAAAATAAATGAAAGAAAACGTACTAATAAGGGAGTATTAAGCAGTGTATTCTGGTTCCAAGCTAAAACAAAACAAGGGATGAAGCAAAATAAATGTTAAAGCAAGGTAATATTGTAATTAGAATGAAAATTAGAAGAATAGAACTTCATAACGTGATAAACCCAATAGATATGGTAAGTGAGAGGTATAAACAGACCCAACGATGAAACAACTAACTGGAATAGAGACATGCAACAAGCAACAAGACAGTGAGGACCACGTTAATGACAAGACAACACGAAGGAATAAAGAACTAAAAAGATAACAAATAACAAAAGAAAATAAAATAAAAACATGTTAATGACCAAGTAAAATGTAAATAAAAAGTACTACATAAATTAATAACAATAATACTAATTAAAAGAGATAAGATCAGAAAGTAGGTAGAGTTGTAGAAAATGCAATACAATGATATAAATGAAAGTAAGAAAAATGTGCATTAGTGTAAGAGAAATTGTAAAAAACTTATATTGTAAGGAAGTGCAGTGATTAGTGTACAAGGTAGGAGATAGTGATGATCAAAGATCATGTTATAAACCAGTGGGGAGGGTGAAAGTGAAGTAATGGTCTTATGTATAAAACGCTACACATTAAGAACCAGTAAATATAAAGTTATATGTGTTTAAAGAGTTCTATATACCCAGGAGTTATTACATTATAATTAATTATGTAAAGGGTTTTGTATACCCACAGTATGTATCATGTTATAGTTAATTATTTAGAGGGTTTTTGTATACCCATGGTATATTATGTTAGAATTAGTTATTTAAAGGTCTTATGTATACCCACAGGATTTTGTTGTGTTACAATTAACTGTTGGAAGGATTTTGTATACCCACAGGATATTGTTTTATAATTATGTTTTAAGGGGTTTTGCATACCCATAAGTTTCTTATGTTAGATTTGTTTGTTAAAAGATTTACCAATTTTTCAAGAACAGTAGTTGTAAGAGCTGTTTAGAAATATCAAAATCAGGTACATGGTAAAACCTCATATTATGTAACAAATCATTGTAAAGGAAAGGCAAAATGCTAAACCTATAGGCCAAAAGAGAGGAGCTGAGCTTAAACAGTAAAATGTCCAAAATAGTCTTAACTAAACCAGATAAAATCAAATAGAAGCCTGACCTTAATGAAACAGGGTAGGTATTAACAAAATTATATATAAAAACTCATAATTGTAATAATCAAATGAATAGAGAAGGTATTAACAAAATTATATATAAAAACTCATAATTGTAATAATCAGATGAATAGGGAAAGTAATATTAACACATAAGATAAGCCTTTGAACTGACATGCTGTCAATATCATTGTTATTATAAGAAAATGAAGAATAGGTATTTAAAATTGTAATGTTATATACTGTATAATGCAGAAATATCAGACATTATTATTATTAATAAGTACGACCCTATTAGGACATATTTAAATAACAAAGGAGGAAATAAGAAGTGTTAAGAAAAAATATGTAAAAGCCTAAAAACTTAAAATTTGTAAATGCGTTAAAATAAGTGATACTGGGCCGAAATGGACCACATTCGGTAGCAAAATAATTCTATTTTTTCAAACAATAACATCGTATAACTCAATTTTAACTTCATCTAAAAATAAATAAGGAGTAATTTGAGGTGAGAGATTTAAAATTTACACATTTCAAATAATTAAAACCACGTGACCGGGGTCAGGGGAAAATGAACCAATCAGAGCCCACAGAAGCCGGGTCATAGCCGTTTTTAATCGAAAGAATTTTTTTAGTCTATTCTTAAAACTCAAACTGTACAGATGCACTCCATGTAACCGAGAATTACATTTTGATGAATAATTAATGACCGAAAGTAAAAATAAAGAGATGACGACACCAAATTAAGAAAAATTATTAAAGAATTACACAGGCGAAACATATTAACAGAAATAATTGAAGACCGAATAACAAGATGACGATTTACTCCAACTAATACGTTCCCAATATGAAGTTTGTGTCAGCGATCTGATGAGATTGGAATAACCTAATAATAAAACAATCACAACTTTACATAACACGAGTTTCACCAACAACACTGTTAATCCAGACACTTGTGAACTTCAGCAAACCTTTATTTAATAACATTGTGGACATAAAACCATTAAAACACTATTTAATTTAAAGAAAATAGGTAAAGCAGATTTCGGTACGCATAGACGCTGGCCGACGGCCGTTTTGTTAAAAACAATCGCCGCCATTTCGAGTGACACTTGGAACAAAACACAGAATTGTAATATTTTTAGATTAATACTATTTAAATTTTATTATTTATTAAGAGTGTTAATTAATTAATTGTGATGCATTGTATTTTATCTGTAGGTATTTTCTGATCTTCCTTAGCAGCTCAAAGTATCCACGACCTGATATAAAAAATAATATTGTATTTCATTTTTAACATTGTATTTTTCCGAGTCGAGCTTGGTGAGCGAGTCGATACGGCTACTATTCCGTTCGATTCACCAACTGTTGAACTTACCCTGAGTTTAAAAATCATCAAATACATTGATTTGTTAACTTACAAAGTATATTATTTCTTTAAAGTAAATTAAGATAAAGGATTTGCAGACAATAAGCAAGAAGAGGAATACGGCTAGAGTAACGAACATCAAGCAATTAATAGAAGAGACCAGGTACCCTATGAAGAACCCACACAATCTATTTTGAATTAATAAGAACAATTATTTTTGGCGACATTTTCAAAACCGTAAACGCAGCGACGGCCTGTTTTTGCTTGATAATCCTTGTTTTATTAGCCAAACTAGACTAAATAAAATAAAATAAAACTAAATAAGATTAATTCAACAAATAATTAATTTATTTCCAATTAAATAATTTCAACGAAGATAAGAAAAATACGGACACAGATTACGTTTATTACAATATATATGCACACTCACACACATTTTAATATTTACTACTAGTTTTCAATCAAGATATATTGTTTTCCTTACTTGCAACACGTTTCGGGTCATCCATATCTTGATGAATAAGTACGGGCAAAATATTTGATACCCGAAACAGTTCCAAGTAAGGAAAACAGTATATCTTGATTAAAAACTAGTAACATTTATTAAATAATTTAATTGTGGAATACGATCACACACATACATGCACAATATATTGTATTATATAACACGTATCGTCAGTTATCCATACTTTTCCTTTTAACACAAATACCTTACATTTGCCTGGATACGTGTAAAAGTTTAATTAGTACTTACAAATAAATTTCTTGGGAAATATGTATAAATTTATTTACAGAATATATTCAAACTTTAGTCTGAACTTTTGATGACGTAATGTAGCGACAGTTTCAAGTGTTTTCACAGGTGTTAAGAAAAATGTTACTTAATGCGTTTGGAATATTTTTCACATATACTGTATATACCGAGACCGGCTGATCGACGTCGTTGATCGATCTGTTGCACGATGGCGAGGAACATAAACACGTGGTAACTTTGTTAGCAGCAGCAGTACTGAACCCGTGCATACACATGCACGCCTTCGCGGAAGGTAAGCGATATATGTGTCAGAATTATATGAGTTTACATCACTGCACGTTACTCATTACTGCTAACGTATTGACTTTTGTGCCGGACTAATGTTAGTCAAGTTGCTTGCAGGAGGTCAACACCTTTCTAAAGGTATGTACTTAAACCGCTGTCTTCGTCGTCATCATCATCGCCGTCAGGTTATAAACTACAGTGGTTGATAAGAAGCCCCTGGTGCCCTATGCTGTTATCAGACTCGTGCCCCTCGTGATAAACCTAACCTTTTATCTATTATTTAAACTGATAAATGGCATACACAGTTTCATAAGTTAACAATTATTTTACTAAGCTCTTAAATTACAACAAGTATTTATCTAAATACTGACTACAATGAGCATAGTAGTATTTACGCTTATAAAGTACTAATTGATCCATTTTTTCTTGATTTTGCGTTAACGAAGTTTTGTATAATTTCTTCTAAATCAAACAATTCCAGTATCTTGCTTTCAATATTCAAACTTGCTAACGAAGATAATCTCTAATCTCCCGTAGTTGTACCCAACATATCTTTAATTCATTTAAATACAGAAAATGATCTTTTAGATTCGAAGTTAGCTATTGGAATCGTCAAAAGCAGACGATAAACAATGCATATATCTGGAAATACATTAATCATTTTACAATTAATAATCCAGTTTAATACTTTGAGCGGACAAAATGTAGTGTCATGGAATCTATCATCTCCATTCGATCGATCTGAAGAAAAGTGTCTTTTTTGCAATTTTAATCGTAGCACAAATTTTAATCGTTTGCAAAGTGTTTCAATTCTATTAGAAGATCGTTATTCAAATCGTTGCAATAAACTTCTATAAGAGCTTTCACCTATTTTCCAACTCGACACACACCATGGTTAATAAACCAACACAATTGTTGGTAATAAACCAAGATAATCTCATAAGAAAACCAAACTTGTGGAATACGATCATAAGCTCTGCTTCTCTTAGTCAATTTACCTGGATGGTGCCCCCTCTGACATCTGAGGCCCTGGTGCCCGGTGCTGCAGCATACCCTAGCGTTATGGATAATCCGCCACTGATAAACTAACATTTGTTTATTCCGTTATCTCCACTGCATTACTCTTGACCAACGAATACTTCTTCCACACATTCGTTTATATTTTTTAGTTATTTCGTTCGTCTTATTTCCTGTGTTCGCTTCCTACATATTCTTTCCAGTTTCGTTCTACTCCTTATAGGCTACTTATTTTTTTAATATAATTAATTGTGTTTTTAAATATTATTTATTGTACTACTGAATTGTATCTTTTATTTCAGAGTTCTTACAGTTATCGTCACTGTAATTCAAATAAAGATTTTCGTTTGTCAAGGTATATAATTGATTTGGAGTTAGCAAATCAGTACGGCTAGAGGTGCCGGGTACTATTACCGTGCATACCCATAAAATCAGGTTTCGTTTTCTCATCAGCTAGGACTATTTACTCGGTGGAAACCTCTACCTACGACAATAATATCCAGGTTTAACAGTGAGGGGTGAAGTGTAGTGTCGGCCTCACTAATTCCTCATGCCGAATGGCTCATGTAGGGCAGACTACACTACTTAAATACTTTATACGTTATAGTGTAAAAGAAAAAGTTCTAACACAGACACACAGACAGACAGACAAACACACACACACACACACACACATTTCGGAAAATGACTTTCCTTCATGTTTTATGGGTTAGGATCAGAATGTTAGAATCAGAATCAGCCCTTATCTCGAACACGATTTTTTCGTCATCACGATACTTCCATTTCCTTATGGAACATGGAAGTAAAAAGGTCTGTGTTTAAGATATGTCAATGCTTTAAAGTATCAGAAAGTCTTCAAAACACATACGGGGCTATGTTTATAAAACAATATTTTCCTGTAAGATACACAGAAAACAAGTAAACAGGTACTGGATTTTAAAATTAAATCTAGATATTTTCGTGGCATTTTTTGGCTATTTTAGCCTAAAATCTAGCGCACAAAAATGAAGCAGATAGAAATATATTTTCTGTAGCCTATATTCAATAAAAATTCGCCTTGTACATTTTGAAATGATTTAAACATTTTCACAGTGTTAGGTAGTTTTCTTTTTCAGGTTATGTACAGTTCTGAAAAGTTATAACCTCCACAGACATGTATAAGCCATAATAATAATAATATTATTAATAATAATAATAATAATAATAATAATAATAATAATAATAATAGGAGTAGTAGTAGGAGTAGCAGCTGTAGTAGTAGTAGTAGTAGTAGTAGTAGTAGTAGTAGTAGTAGTAGTAGTAGTAGTAGCAGCAGTAGTAGTAGTAGTAGTAGTAGTAGTAATTCTATTGTTTTTTATATGACATGTAAAAGCCGTGGATATAGATCAAATACGAGAAAAATATAAAAAATTCTATTAAAATATAAAACATTGGTGTCTGTTCACAGTTTACGATAGAAAACTCAGGAGCGGGTGTTCTGCAGTAATCAGAATATTTGATCAAAAACAACTCCTCATCCCAGCGAATTCCCCTTTTTAAATAGACGTACTCCACTAATAAAGATTGGATCATAACAAAATAGCGGGCAGCGATTTAGTAATAGTAAGTGAAAAGTAATAATCTGTTAGCAACTACCGTACATAAGACAAGGCTGATAATCTTTAGGAGGTTATGTGTTTTTATGCGTTTTGGTTTTAATGACAACAGTTCAGTAAATCAAACTGTAGCAAATTTTACAATTACTGTCTCAGATAACGACCAGGATTTATCACCTTATGCAGTAACGTCCCATTTGCCGTTGTACGCTCTCCCGTATCATTATGACGTCTTCTACCATCCGGATTTGGACACATGTAGTTTCAATGGGAACGTCAGCATTGACACTGACGTCACGAACGTGAAACATTATCTGTGGCTCAACGAGGTAGGTGTAGAGGTAACTGGCGTCATGTTCATGACTTCGTCTAAAGAACAGGTGCCACTGAACAGGACATTCGTGTATTCAGAGTAAAACTTCTTTGTACTTGAAATGAAAACCTTCATTACGCCTGGATTTTATACCCTGCAGTTACAATACAGAGGAAATCTCACTACTAGTGAGAATAAGGAATACGTTTACGAACCCGAAAAGGACTCACACAACAAAGCAAGGTAAAGTTATTGCTATAATTACAACGTATTAATAACGCCATATGTATGAATGTACACATGAACTTGAATTTAAACATTTGTTAAAACTTGATTAATTTAAAGTTATGTATTTAATCTTTCTATGTCTCATTTTTTATATTTATGTCACATTGGAACATATTTGACGAATGTGGCGGATGAAGGATCATACGGAGAAACGTCCATTTCTGACCTCCCACTCTCCTTCATGGAGGCCTTTCTCAGTCAATGCCCTTATAACGCTCTAATCCCACCCTGGTATGGGACACTTGCTTTGTCTTCTAAGGTTTACTTAGATTCGCTTTATTGCGTAATTAATTCGCTTGAGATAATTATCGTCATCTTTAATATGTTCGCACGTCAGGCAAGTTACCGACATTTGTGAACATTGTTTCCGTCCTGACCCACTCTTCCTCGTACTCATGTTTCCTAATCATTCCCATTTTTAGAACCCCACCCTTTCTAAAAAAAATGCACCCATTTCAATCGCATTCCCCCGTCATCCATGGTTTTTCATTCACTCTCTACGTTTCCGTTTCATATATTTTATGTGATTTACAGTTCCCTGTAGATTGAGTACTTTTTCAGTTTTGTAATTGTACATGTACGTTTGTAGAAGACTCTAATTAGACATCCAATCACTTTCCTTGCTTGCCTTTTCCATTCCCGCTTTACCTTCTGTTACTTTTCACTTGTTCATGAAAATATAATTTCAAGTATTCATATTCGACACAGATTTATATTTTCTCTATGGGGTAACATTTGGCCGGTTTTTATATTCTCACACACTAGTATTTAGTTTTCTACATGTTAAGAGTCATGCTAAATCTGCCTATATTCTCCTTCATTCTTCTCACTCATGTTTTATAAATTACTTTCGTCTTCAACCAATAAGATCTAACTTCCTCAAACCGCAGTAATGTCGTTCAGGCATTAGGTTTCATTCCCGTTAAATTTAATTCCCATGAGGCAACGCTTTTCCCTTTGTTTCAAATATTTTCTTGAACGTAGGCTTATATTCTAAATTGATTTGGCAGAACTCTTTCTACGGCACAAACATTTAAGTAGACATTGTAGCTATGTCTGAGAGGAATCGTAAAGGTCAACAACAAAAAATTTGACATTTCTGGTTTCTACGTTTTATACATACTTAAAAGTATAATAAAATGTCCGAACCATCGAAATCATCCCTTAGAGTTTGATTGAGGCTCCGGAATGACGCCATCATCAGTGACATATTTTCGATTGTCGTGCGGCTAACTTGACGATGAAGCTCTTTAGAAATATCAGTAAACCTTAATACCTTTTTAGATACAGGTTTATGCGTATGTTACATATTTTATAAGGCTTTAAATATGTAGACCTTCTTTGTAATAACCTAATGTAAACTTGTAAGCCAATATAAAATATAAGTATATTTGTGTCTGTACAACTTTTGAATTGATGCGTTCCGGCACCTATAATTTTAGAAATCAATCACTGTACGTACTTAGGGACATGACAAACTACAACCTTGATCTGGTATCCGCGGGCTCAATATACTAAAAATTGATCTTACATTACAATCATGACAAACTATGGCAGTCTTATTAACTGAAGCAGACGTATGTTGTCAAATTAATATTTGTTTCGCATAACCCTTGGTACGACGCAAGATAACGGCGACGTATTCTACGCGAAGCACACCTGAGGCCGCTTGTAGCAGATAAAGTAATTTGAAATTTAAATTACTCGTTCAGCTGCAGCAAGAGTCTACATTACGGTCCCGTTTTTCACTCACAACACTCTCTTTTTTCTACTTTATATTTTACCTCTTTACATGAAAATGTTTTTAATACTTTTATTCCCATTATTAAAGTTTACAATGTTCATTACATTTACAACACTAGGACTTACCTGGTCACCACATAGGCCTACTGTGAGCAGTAACAAGTTAAGGTTTATTAATGATATATATGTTTAATTCAACAAGAAACAATCTTTAATAAGTCAGATTAGTTCTTATCTCTAACAATTTTGTCACATATTTATTGTGCAGTCACTGAAACCTTATACACACTATACTAAATACTAACATATACTAGAAAATAGATCCTTAACATTTCGAAAATAACCCCAACTTAAATAATCCTTTTTAACATTTATTCACATAAATGATTACAACAAGGATATAGTATTAACAATTATTACTGTCATCATCATCATCTTCACTACAGGGAGTAGGCCCTAGTTGGCCTGTTCCGGAACCCATCTCCTCCTCGGTCTACCAGCATCCCTCTTTCCACTCGGCTTGTACTTGAGAGCTGCCACTGGCAGTCTGGTATCTGGCATTCGGGCCACATGTCCACACCATTTCCTCTTATACTCCGTAATCGTCTAATTTAAAGACTGGATCTTTAAGTCTTGTCTAATGTCTATGTTTCTTCTCCTATCCAGAAGGGAGAATCGTTGGACACTTCTCAGAAATCTCATTTCGGCAGCCTGAATTTTCTTTTCTTCCCATTTACCGAGGGTCCATGTCTCACTTGCGTAAAGGAATGTCGGAACAGCTACTGTTATATAAAATTTCATACGGGTTTGCTTCCGAGTTTTATTTCGTAAATTTCTATGAATTGTTCCACAGATGGATCTAAACTTTGATAGTTTATTAACCCAATCGGTATCAACGTTGTATGAGATGTTATATCCCAGATAATTAAAATCACAAACTTGTTACAATTATTACTAATAACATAAAATAATTAACCTAATATTTGGCAGTTATGACAATTTGAAAATAAAATCAACACTTTCACATTAAGCTAAATCTGATATAATCTTTGCAGATGAGAACAAATTATTATAATAATTGTTTAAAATTTTTAGTACTAAACAAATCATGAATACTTTTACATCACAACTAAATCTAGTTATACTCTTTACAAATAAAACTTCTTCTCTTAGTGATAACATCTCGGTGGTTATAATTATTATTAAATATATGCAGGGTGACAAAGTTATTCAACTGACCTTGTACTGATAACCATTCAAATATTTGAGAAATTTTGTTTTGTTTTTTTATTTTTTACGTAACTTGGTAAACGATTATAGAATCCAGGATACAAAACATGAACATGTTCTTACAGTTCGTGTTTGTTTTTATTCAGTGGTATGTGTAAAATATGTTGTTTATTTAATTTGTTATTATAGTTATGGTGTTGGTTTGGTAATTGATTCCTTCTGTTCCTTGATATCATCTTTCAAACAAAGCAGTTAGCATCCATGCACTTCTAACAAACCTGTCTAAATACTTCCTGTATTACTGTAAGTCCCAAATAAACTTATTGTTATTGAAATCTCATCTGGTTCTCTCCTGAATATTCGTATTAGGACCTCCGGCTATCCAGGGTAAGAGCGAGTGAAGTAAGGGTATTTTGATAGGTTGCATTTATGTGTGTTGCATAATCCCTCTTAATTAGAAAACGGTTGTTTCCATTTTTACAAACCGACACGATTGATTTTGCTGCACTACTTGACTACTCTAAGTCACTTAATATTATAAGACCTAAATGTCGGATGACAAGTGGAATGTTGTTCACGCATAAAATAAAATTTTTTAGTACGCTTTGTTGAAAATATTACTCGATCTCTTAATGATCTCATCACTATCAAAAGCGTAAAAAACAGCTCTGGATATGTTAAACGGAAAATTATTCATCGAAACAGAATAGTGGCAAGCAACTTGGATTATATGTAAATAAAAAAATACTTGCATTTGAAAACATTCTCAACAAAATTTTATTTGATAAATGCTAATAATAAAAATAAACTACTTTAAAGGATATTACATAGAAACAGTAATTTAATTACCGTCTCCATACTTTTCTCATAACACAACCTCGTGAATTAACCGCGCGCGCGCGCGCACACACACACACACACACACACGCACACACACACATAGTGAGGGGGAAGAGAGAGAAATGTGACATACTGACCACAGCATGAGTGTAAAAGTTTTTGTCTTTATCTCGCGGTGTAACTAAAGTTCAGCTACAAAAATAATTAATGTCAAAGAGCCAAATTGTCCTATTATGGAGAACTTAAATTTAAGTGTAGAATTAAGAAAATTATGACAATCAATGTACATGCAAGTGATTGTTAAATAGTGTTCTTTACAATAAAAGTTTAAATATACGTGTTGGCGTTATTAGAAATATTTCAATGCATACTTAAATAACAGTGTGAAAGACTAAATAATATTTGAAATCACATAAACTAAAATATAAATTTTAAAATCAGACATTTTTAATACATTATACATTTAATCAGGTATTTGAATTTCACGCAGGAGAATCGAATTTGTAAAAACTGACAATAGAGTTACGCGAAAAACAGTTTAAGATACATTTCAAGAAGGTGAAAATATAGTAATTAAATACGATCTAGAACAATTTAAGTTAAAGTAGTTAATAGAATTGAGTAGATGTCACTGGGATTGCTAATAGACCATGGGGCTATGGACTGTCTCGTTGGGTCGTTCAAAGAAAGTAGATGTTTGCAGGTACAAGGTAAGCTGATTGAAAAGGGAGCCCCGTGTCAGACACCCGCATAGACTATTGTGGGAGAATAACTGACTTGAGATTAACAATGGAACTGGTCTAGATTTCTATTGGGGAGACATGTCACACGATGTCACTACCGGAAACTTTGCTCGTCACATCGAAGCATAGACAACTTTATTTGAACTTGACTTCATACAATCTTAAGTAAGTGTGAATGCAATGTTTTCAGTTACAGAACAGGTACTTCTTATATATGTAAATATCAGAAATAATTTTCTTAATTCATTTACATATGTAATTAGGCCTGGCAAAGAACTTTATTTTTTTTTAACGTTACTGAATGAATAGTATACGTTTGGTTAAATGTAAATTTATTTCAAGAAAAATAATTTGTACATTTTATAACAGAAAGAGAATGCCGTAGTAACACAAATCTCGGCTGCTTCCCTTTTGTAAATTTTATGAACACGAATAGCAGTATAACTCGGCCGATGATCTAAAATTTAAATGACAGTGATTTTTCTGTTTCCTGCACGTAAATAAATTGTATCGTCTGTTATTCTTTCTTACGTGGTAGATGTCTACGGACATGTCACGTAATATTTCGCGGGGATTCGTGAACTAAAGCTCCGTGGAATATTTGTTTGGGCTGCGTCAGCTCGTTACGTTAGGCTAAATGGGTAGCTGCAAACGTGTAGCCCTTTGTCACACAGGAAGGCAGACGAGGGGCCCCCCTCTTATTAAAAATATTACAAAATATATTTATCATCATCATCAACCTCAAGGATTAGGCTCTATCTTGAACCTGTTCCGGAACCCACATCGCTCTTTCTCACCGGTCTACATTCCATTGCTTGCGCTGGGATCCTGTCACCTACCATTCTTCCCAAATGTTCACACCACCTTCGTTTGTTGCTCCTTAGCTGTGCCAACAATGGGTCGACTCCCAGTTCCATCCTTCTATCCACCTTTTTCTTTCTATCGAGAATGGTACAGTCCAGAGTACTCCTCATAAATTTCTGGTGCCTGAATCTTCGCTTTGTCTCTTTCTGTAATAATTCTGGCTTTATCTCCATACAACAGAAGTGGTACCGCTACAGAGTTAAAAACCTTATCCTTGTTTTCTTCTTTAATATATTTATACAATTACTTTTATCTAACAGAAATTAAACCCATATGAATTTTGTGTGTGTGTGTGTGTGTGTGTATGTGTTGTGTTGTGTGTGTGTTTATGTACATAAAAAAATTTATTTTCAGTTTGAGTTTCAGCATTTCTAAATGACTGTCAATTTTTCAACAAGTGAATAGTGCTGAAAAGGTTGTTCTAAAAGTTTTTACTCTATTAAAAGTTTGTACAGATAGCAAAATGTACGTTGCAATTAAAAAAATTATTATGAAAACCCCTATTAGTAATCCTATTTTTAATTATGGCATTTAACGATTTTGTCCTGTTCATAATTGATTGGTCATGTCACGTAGATTCCTATCCAGTTAAGCGAATCAAGAGTTTTAATTTACAGCGAGTATGAAATTGAACTATACCTGAAATATACTGTTGTCATTGCCAACGAAACGTCACTTGTGTGTAAGAGTTTAGTTGTGTCGACTATTAAAAGAGAACACCGCTGCGTAGTGGACGAGCCAGAGGTGTTGAAACAAATAAATTAAACTAGGATACACTATTGAGGACCTTTTATGTGTAAGTCAGATAAGATTAATATTATTCGCTACCTAAAAATAACTATATTTTAACTACAAACAAAAAATTTGTTTCCACTTGATTCATATTTTAAGTGCAATTATTTCTTTAATGTTGTAACGTTACATATAATCAACCCAATACCAACATAAAATAAACTAACTATAAACAATCCAAAGCAAAATAAACAACAAAATGGGAACATTAAAGAAGAACTTAGGACGAATAGTGACTAATTTAGGGGAATAAAAGAAATTATTATTAACAAATAATATATTACAGAAGAAATGAAGACACACGACTGAAGACAAGACAACGTTGACCCAAATACCCAATAGACCAGACAGTGAGAAGAAGACAGCAACACCCATAACAAGAGATTTATTAAGGATGATAATAGAATCAGTGCGACTAGTGAAAATAAAATGGATTCAACTACAAGAAGAAATAAACAATGACAAGAAAAAAACAAATAATGAGAATATAAATTATTGATAATGATGGAGAAAACAGAAGTGATTTAAAAGCTGAATTAAAACCCTATGCTATAACATGACACTGACATCAAACTATTAATAAACTAACTTCAATGACTTGACAATATAACCAGAACTCAAAGGTAAAACAATGATGGTAGGGAAAATAAAGGGGAGAGTGAATATAAGAATTGTAAATGTATAAATTAAGAATGTATAAAGATAACAACTAAATGATGTCCAAAAGTCTAGTTCAATATGTAAGGTAGATATAAAATTATAAGAGAAACCTATTAGTCAACAATAATGTTGAGATAGTCACAAAAAAGAAACATCTAACTATAAATAATAAAAACTAGCAATAATACATGTGAAGAATTCAGTACAATATGTAAAAACAAAATATAAAGTCAAACCATTGTTAGGAATCCAGGTGGGGACACATAACCTAAACTAACCAGGAAGTTTCAATTAGAATTGCCAAAAACAGTAACAGGAATGTTCTTAAACTAGAGCGTATTATAATATAAGCAAACTAGAGACTATAAGGAGCATTCCATTAACAAAAATAATTATATAGAAGGACTTGTATACATTAGAAGTGTAAAATAACATGCTCAGATGTACAGCATAGTGGTGGCACATTGAACAATATAAATAACACATAAGATGATAATAAAAGTAAAGGGACTAATGTCAGTATGATAATTGAGATGTAATACCACTAATGTAAGGCAACTCAATAATTATTGCCATGAATTTAATACTAATGATGTAAATTAAATATAACTTATATGTGAAACTAGATGCATGAAGTATTAGAGATTTCCCAACAAATGTCAAAATACCAGAGCAGAACAAAACACTGCCAAACCTTATCATTATTATAATAAACATTATGGAAAATATATGTAATCAAAAGATGAAGATGTAACGTAGAATAAGAACGAAAAAATGTAACACTCAATGATACTGAAAGATAGGCTGAGGGAAAGTGTAAATACATTAAAATAACAGAATACTAACTAATACTGAGATAATCAGAAGTTGTAATGATTAGTTCAAAATAGTTAGGTCACAGCAAAAATGGTTTAGAAACCAATACTAACATAAAATGTTATAATGAGCAATGTCATAGACCAGGTGTCTAGCCAAAAGAATTAGAATAATTATGAATAATAATTAGTTAATTATATAAAATACAACTGTGCAATAGTTATAAGTTGTCACAGGGAACAATTGTGAACAATAAGAATGTATTAGATGTAAGAAATATTATTATAAGAAAAGGGTAAACCATTGTAAAAAATATTGAGGTAGGCCTAAACTACCATAGACGATTTTTAACAAATTACCACCATAAAACGTAATGAGAAGTGGTAATAATTGATAAGGAAGTAGTAATTATAAAAGTTTATTAAAATTGAACAGAATAAATAAAATAAAATGGAAAATAAGATAGGTAAATACTGTAGATAGTACAAAATAGTAAAAAGTTTATTTTGTTAATCATTATCAAATTCATATGGTGTGGGTAACCGAAATACTCGTATTAAAAAGACAGAAGCAATGGGAGTAACGAAAAGTTGATTAGAGTACTTATAAGTGAACAATTTGAATTATAAGGAATTAATGATTTACGATTCTGTGGGCGTCCATAAGTGAACCAAATTTGTATAATCTTAAACCCAGCGGGATGACGCCAAGAACGCGTCTATTTTGCCGAACAATACCGAAAAAACGGAAATTGAAAAATCTGACCAATCAGAGATCATTATTGAGCTTTAGGAACCAGATTTTGACACAGGTGAGTACACAGTTCATCTCGAGACAACGACGAGGGAGCTACGCAGGTCGCCGGAAACAATAATGCAGAATTGATAGCCGACAGCTGATCAAATCGTCTTAACCTAGAATAGCGAAGTTGAGGTTAGGTCGGAGGTAAACAAGAGTGAAAGTATTTTTATTTCAGTGTCCTAATCCGGAGTACGTGCGCATAGGCAGTGAAATAATTATTAAATATTAATTAATTAAATAAAAAAAGTTAATAGTGATAATACCAGAAACGACATCGAACGCAAGTAGGCCAATAAGTGACAATTACTAAATACTCAGAATAGTAATAAAATTTTTCAATGACGAGGTTAGCGAAACTTATTAACCATATTATATCAATTTAAATCCAACAAGGCTTGGAACAGTATTTAAATTAATAATTCAAATAATTATTATTGAAGAAATTAAGAAACAAAGACAAATGACTTTACGTATTGAATTAATTAAAATGTTTTATTAAATTATAGTAGGCCTAATTATAAAGGAAGAGATTTTATCATATGGACAATTAGCATGCTTTAAGTGTAACGAGAGCTATTAAGCGAATTTAAAAAGAAAAAACATTAAAAAACAAGTGAATTAATTTTAACCAAACCTTATTTTCATAATTAACTTGATGAACATACCGAGATGTATCAACTAATTCATGATAAACTTTAAAGACTGTGATTGATCATATACTAATTACTACGTATTGTGTTTAACTTTAAGATTGTTCCAGAATATTTAATAATGTTTAACCCTATTAGCGAGGAATATCCAATTACCTGTATTTTTTGTGTTATCCAATTTGATGAAGCAGATAATGAATTTTTTCACTGAAATGAATTCCTAACCGTATTGTACGGATATTTTAACGTTGTTAAAGAGGTATTAATAATTTAAAATTGATTGATTACTGTTCCGATGAAAATGGCTTTAACCTCAAAGGTCGACAAAAGTCACATGTTTACTTTTTATGTTATTCATTAAGAAATTTTAATAATGTTGTCACTCTCCTACTACTAAATAATGATAGTAGCACATTGCTTTATGTTTTTTGTATCTTGCAGTCTCAAAGAACCTACTTTATTTATTAAATAATTTAACCAAATTCTTAGCGTCCAAGGTGGCGAACAATTTGAGTCAGAATTGTAACCCTGAGATATTATAATTTTAAAGAGTCTACCAGTAAACTTGAACCAACAGAATGATAAATAATATTATTGTAATTTAACAACCTTTCAAAAATAGTTTCGGAGAATAAACATAATTTTTACCCCATCCAAGAGTTTTGACAGATTATTTCGTTAGACTACGTTACAGCTTAGGTGGACAGTATCAACGGTTGGCAGCATTGGTGCCGGTAATAAGTGGGTTTAAATAATTTTAAACTTTCTGACCATCAATGCAATTCAGCTTTGCTATTAGAACACCACTACAAGTAAGTACCTGTATAACCGATCACTTCTAATTTCAGTGAGGAGTCACATAAATAGTTTTGTCTTATCAACGAGAGAACGTCGAGAATCAACTACGAACTCATTGAACCCGAACATGAAATAAACAAATTATTTTTTATTTAAACAAATACTAAACCAACGATCACAAGCTTCAAGATTTAAAAAATAATTTAAAATATTTAAAAACAATTAATAATAATAATAGTTTTAACAGAGGCATACTCGTTTTATTAAAATGTTAATAGTTGTAATATTTAAAGTTACAAGAATATATATTTTTTGTGTTACTGCACTTTTTCGAAATTCATAGCATACTCTTGATTCATCACTAGTGTCCACACCTTGCGTTAATCTGATGTAAAGTAATTGAAAGTGACACCTTATAACCTTGCAGATACAGAACAAAGAATAGAATATATTTAAAAACAACTTGAATATGTCTCTTCATAATGATTTTTATCATTACATAAAACGATTTTCTTCAGTGTTTATGGAAATACATGGTATTTAACCCGTTCAATGTAAACATGAGTGAAATATCAGGAATATTACATCAAGGCAGGCTTCTCGTTAACATAATATGGGGCGTGTTTTGGGTTTGTGTAGGCTGTGGTACAACACTCAGGATTAACATAGAAGGGATTCTCGTTAATAAAGGTTTCCGGCGTTGGTATCTCGTTTCCTTGAATTTGTTACGTACATACTGAGAGGTTAACGCTAGGGACAGGTGTGGTAGTAAACATCCCTATTTACGTATGTTCGGAGATTAACAGCGTAGCGGAATTGTTATCGTCAACCACTTTACCGGTTATATAAACACTAGAGCGTAGCATTTTAGTTAGTAAACAAAGTCCGAAAAATAAAACTACAAAAAGCTACAAGAGTCTCTATAATTTTAAAAGATTTTAAATTCACAATTAGATACAGATTTTTAATTTAAACATATGACAACCCTACAGGTCATCCATTATACTTTAGGAGTGGGCCTATATGGACATAAAGTATGTCATATAGGAAAACACTATATTTTCTTTTGTTGATGAAGGGAATTCAAACACAGTTAATTAATTTCGTATTAAGAAAAGTCTTTTTCATTCTCAAAAACGTGTTTGATAATAAAGATTATGTTTCTAAAATGTTTGTCGTAAAGGTGAAATTTATTTTAAATTAATAAAAAAATATATCTAATTATTGTAGAACGAATATAACTTTATACTTTTCCTATATGTGTATA
Source organism: Magicicada septendecula (assembly GCA_034769895.1). Taxonomy (NCBI): domain Eukaryota; kingdom Metazoa; phylum Arthropoda; class Insecta; order Hemiptera; family Cicadidae; genus Magicicada; species Magicicada septendecula. Next base: position 105,412,612 of record CM068375.1, read on the forward strand.
AGTTATACATATATATATTGCAACGTTACAAGTATTATACACAATTACATTACCATGTACTCAACGCAACTATAAAGTGTATTACACCGGCCAGGTCGTAGGATTTTTTTTTCTCGTTGCGTCAAGTATATGTAGTTGCACAATAATTAAATAATTTTCAAAGAGGAATGAAAATGTATTTATATATATGTATTTATAAATTAATGTATTGTAGCATGACAGATTATCCACTAAATAAAGAATGCAATGTGATCATAAATAAAAATCAAGTATATTAACTATCAAAGAAAAATCCAAATGAAAACCAATAAGTATCACAATGAAAATACCATTATAACCTGAAGAAGAAAAAATACAGAAAAAGCAACTATGCAACAAAATGTGTAATGAAAACTAAATTATAAAGGCTAACATAAAATGAGGAAATACCCAGGTAGGATAGGAATAAGTAAGGAAGATACCCAGAACAAACCCGTACATAATAACTGTAGGAGAATGAAGAAACGAAGAATAAAAAAGGAAGATACCCAGAACAAACCCGTACATAATGACAACATGAGAATGAAGAGACAAAGAATAAGTAAGGAAATTACCCAGAACAAAACCCCTTACATAAGAAATATATGAGCATTAAGAAACAAATAATGAATAAGGAAGATACCCAAAACAAACCCACGTACATAATAACTATGTGAAAAGGAAGAAACGAAGAATGAAGAAGGGAGATACCCAGAACAAACCAACGTACATAATAAAAAGGGAATGAGGTGGAAGATACAAAATAATAGGACGAGAAGATGACAATAAATATCAAGAGAGACCCATTAAGGAGAAAACCAAAATCCCAAATGAAATTTAAATGTCACATATGAAAGTATAACACCCAAAAACAGAAATAATATAAATTAAATATAAACAAAAGTGTTTAGAGTTATAAGTGGAAGTGCACCCATAAAAGTTATTTTATAATGAATAAAAAACAAATCTTAACAGTCCTTCATAAATAATATCTTGATAATACAAAACTATAAAACTGATTTGTGATAGTATCAAGAATTAACAGGGGACAAGTGTAAGTTATTATATTATAGTAAATAAACTTCAAGAAGGTGCATTGAATGCTTAATCTTAATAAAAGTGTACCTTTAAACAACTTTAAAGTTTCAATTCAACATCAGGAATACTATTTAATAAAATAGTATGATGAAAGGCAGAAACTAATGTTTCTAATAAAGTGCCACTCTTTATGTAAGAACATTCATTGAAATGAGTAAAATAAATAGAGAGTAGGGAGTTAGTAAGTAAAGTGACAAGGGATACATGCCTGAAATAAAATAAAAAACAGAAAGAACTATACCCCAGTAATTGTAAGAAAGGTGTAAAGATGAAGAAACAAATGTGTTATGTTTCTAGAAACCAATGAACTCTATACATCAATGTTGAAAGTAGAGAGTCATGTTCTATAATTTTTAAAATGTTTATTATGTTTAATAATTTTAATCAAGGATGCAATGTCTGAGGGTGGATACCATTCTTTGATTATAAAATGTTTATATTGAGTTACTAGAAATAATCAAGACTAGAATGTCTGAGATTAATTACCATGTTTTTGATGTCAAATAATTATTATGTATTATTAGTTAGAATTCAATACTAAATATTCTTGTAGTAAAGTAAGGAATTGTTAATTAACATTGTGTTAGAATAGAAGGTCAGAAAGGGTATAAACAAGCTATATTAATAAAAAAACTTTCAATATAAAACCAGTTAAAATCTAGGCCAAATGGTAAATCTAAACTACTTTATAATTGATAAATCAAGTCCAGTAAACTAATTAAACTGAGGAGATTTATGTAAGGTAAATCAGTAACAGAATAATATAATGTAAATTATACTTTAAAAGAATATTGTAAAAGGATAGGAAGAATTAGGAGGAAAAATGCAAATGTAATAACTGAGATTTCAAGGTAGGGAGTCATAAATTATTGGATAATATTTAAAAGAATAACCAATTAACAAAATTAAGAGAAATTAAGGGAAGATAAACATATTATGTCAATCTTAGATTCAGTACAATCATAAATATAACATATAAAATGACAACATTTTGGGGAAGAACAGGAAGTGAAAATTAAGCCTACTTTTTCAAAATGAAAGAAATATAGCATTTTTGATAAAAAACTTTGTAAAACTATCTTATTTGGTATAAAATCAAACAGAATGAACTAAAGAAAAAGATTATGTATGTAATATTTCATAAAATTAAATAATAACAAAAATATATTCAGTAGTATAATGTAAGGTTTCCGAATGTAGCGGAAGCCCAAAGAATTTAAAACAATATATTGCAAATATTAAATTGGCTAAGACTTTGTCAGGAGACGAAGGAAATGAGTTAGTTATTGGACCTTGTCGAGACCACTTGAACGCGATTTGTGCTACTATTAACCTACATCGCAAACTAATATTGCGATTGGTATGTAAGCCTAGCCTACAGAAAAAATAGTGAAGTGCGAATTTTTGAACTTAAAACGTAAAATCAGTGAGAACTATTAACACCACGATTAAACTGAAGTAATACTGAACAGAACACGAGTGAAATAATAACTTAAACTGATTAACTAAATAATTCTTAATAACGAGAAGTGAAGTGCAAGATTCGACCTTATAAAACAACATAAATTAAACATAATCACACACAATTAATCGAAGTGAATCACAAGACACTAAACCAGAACCATACTACTAACACCAGAAAGGATAATTACAATTGCGGAGACGAGGAAACACTGAAAAGGCACCATTTATTGGAAGAAAATTTCGTCGAGCTGAATACGTTTAACACATGCAGTCCATGAGCCGCCATCTTTGACTCCCAGCATTCAACGCGAGCAATTACCAACATAATTATCAAGCCTTCGATGGTTCGCATTTTTCTTTAATAAACATTATATAATAATTAATGACTTTGTCAATTTTAAATATTAAGCTTTTTATTTGTAAGTGTTATACTTTCCTGACCTTACCCTTCTCTGACTATATAAAATAACCGTTCAAAGAACCGAATAATTATTATAAAATAAAAAGATGTAAAAATTAATCGATGCCCTGAGATAAGAGTCGATACCAACTGTTGAAATATCGATTTAATATCGATCTATTTAAAAATTGTTAAATAAATACTGGAATTTCATAAATTTGACTTATATTTGTTTCAACAATTACTATTAGCGTAACCTAATAGAATATTTAACCAACGGACTACACGAAAAGCGGCAGATACCAAGGAGAAAGGAGAATCCTATCAGAAGAAGAAGAACCGCTAATCGATCAGTGCCGTAGACAATCTTGTTAACGCGGAACTTAATTCTAGTTACCAAAAGGTGATATAATTGACCAAACAGTAATAACAGAGTTACAATTTTTACACCAACACATCACGAAAATTAATTATTAAATAATAAGAACAACAAAAACAAAAACAATATTTTCAAAAAATTTCAAAACCACCAAAATTTTTATTTTTTGGGACCGAACAAAAATATTATTTTGTAAACAGAATTTTTTTATTCCGTTACAGTATATATACATATACATATTGCAACGTTACAACTATTATTATACACAATTACACAAATACAGTACACATGTACTCAACGCAACTATAAAGTGTATTACACCGGCCAGGTCGTAGGATTTATTTTTCTCGTTGCGTCAAGTATATGTAGTTGCACAATAATTAAATAATTTTCAAAGAGGAATGAGGTGTTGTTGACATGAAATAATTATTTAAAACCGTTTCAAAATAATCATTCTATGATTAATAGAAAAATATTCCGATATTAATAATTCGAATATTAGATAAATAAATATTCCCATTTATAAGTTTCACAAATATAATGTAATCTGCTATTCTAATATTCTGCTAATGTAATCATAACATATCGAAAAAAACGACCATATAATCTTAATTATGTTTTCCGATTTTCCTGAAAAATAAATTGTGGCCTCTTCCTGTGGTTTTAAATTTAAGGACCAATACCTTATTTAAAATGTCGAGCAATGTTTTATTGTATCTTATCCATTATGCTTTAACAAAGTGAATAGAAACCTACAAATATAACACAATTCAACTTTTCTATTCAAACAAACATGTTGAATAAGTATTTAAATACTTTTTATTTTTGTGTGTCTGAAATTAACTCAAATTTTAAATAATAATAGGAACTCATTTACAAACAAGATAATATTAAAACTCAAGAATAAAAATTAATTGTTGCTATAAACAATATAAAAAATAATATAACATTTACTTCCAATCTATTATTTATTTCTAACTGACACACCCAAATTTTTAACCTACAACAAAAGATTAGTATTTCTTTCTAGATTTTCTTGTTAAATTAAATTCTATTATTTAACTACTATTTAACTTTCAAACTCTAATTATTTACTGTTCATAGGTCAGTTCTTTTTGAGAGCTCTTTTCCCTATAAAAATATAATTGTTTGTTATCACCTGCGTACATCTGTCGTTACCGTTGCGTGTGTGTGTGTCCAGAATCCTGAGAATTTGATAATGATGATGATGATGATGCTGCTGATGCTGTGATCCCTGTCTCTACTGGTTGTTGTTGGTGATGCTACAGAGTTCCTCCATACGTCTTGGTGTGTGTGGTACAGTGTGTGTGTCCTGATCGATCTGAAACCGGCAGCGTGAGGTTTTGTGAAGATTTCTTAAGTCTGAGTGTGTGACCGCCCAAAATTGCCAGTGGTATTTATACTGGACGGCGATCTGACAGGTCCAGGCCTGTTTTCGACATGTTAGATATTGTCAGTTCGGGCAAAGCGTCCTTTTAATTACAAATCACTTTTTAGTTTATGTTTGCGATTTCGTAAACATACTCGTACCACGAGCGATATCATTGTTTGCGTAATTTTTTTCTGGTCACTCATATATACCACACATTAATTACTATTTAATTACACTAGTAATTAATATTAAAGTAATAGCGTCTTTATTATTGCAGATTTTTGCAATATTTTTTATCACCATACTCGTTAAAAATTCCTTAATGTAATGGTTGGTGTCTTTATAATTGGGGTAAATCTTTGTTCACAGGTTTAAAATGTATTCATTAATTTATTTTAATCCTGTTAAAACCTGATTAATGAAAACCAACAATTCGTACGTATCTCCCCTTCTCGCCATTCAATGCAGGTCGGAACTTACACACACGCGTACAGAAACGCTGTATTTTACGCTAATTCAGCTTTAAATACTTCGCTATTCTTTTGTATTTGTTCATTATTTTTCGCTAATTCAGCTTTAAATTCTTCATTACTGTTTCGCATTTGTTCATTACTTTTTGCCATTTGTTCCTGGAGACTCCTAAACATAGGCTCAATATCAACTCCATTCTGCGGTGTAGCCATTTTATTGTATTAGAATTCGTTTTATTATTAATTATTATTGGTAAACCGCGACTCTATTGGTTTTTATTTAATATTGTTTATTTGTGTTTATTATTATTATAAATTATTTCATGTCAACAACATCTCATTCCTCTTTGAAAATTATTTAATTATTGTGCAACTACATATACTTGACGCAACGAGAAAAAAAATCCTGCTACCTGGCCGGTGTAATACACTTTATAGTTGCGTTGAGTACATGGTAATGTATTTGTGTAATTGTGTATAATACTTGTAACGTTGCAATATATATATATATATATTTCTTTAATAATTTTATATATATTGAAATTGTTATTTAAACCTAATCGTTTGTTTTATATTAGATAACGGATGGCTTTTGTGCACAAATTTAATTCAAAATTTCTAAAGGGAAATGTTTTGAGAATTTTTAAGCGAATCATTAGTTATATATTTAGTCGATATTAAAAATTGTATTTTTAAAATATAAAATAGGATTAAAAATAATATAAATCAAATATAAATTAAAAAATCGGTATGGAGAATCATACATGACTTCCATGTTCTCAGATTATATATAAAATAATTTGGTACTGCCTTTATGCGTACCCGCAGTTATTTCGATAATGCGATTTTTTGGCTTAGATATGTAGTGAAATAACATAATTTTATGTTAGTGAAATAATTATACAAATTTTAAATTTGTATGTTGCAAAATAGTTGGCTGGTGATTGCAAATGATTTCGTTTGTTATTTTTTAATAGTAAATGACTGTAGCAGTAATTTGTCACCGGGTCGTGGCTGTGACACCAAAAATTGATTATGCTAGGTTAACATGAAAACTGAAATTATACATGGAAACCAATACGTTTATAATGTAAAACTATTTTTTTTTCTAAAACCACAAAAAACCCAACTCGAAGTAAGGCGGGAGTGGCCCTTGCCTATTATTATAGGCCTACATGTCACTTTTTTTGATAAAATTCGTTTTCCGACAAGTACTCGTTTTGTGACTAACAAAAAACAAACATCCATTATGTACAATTTGTAGACCATATGTTGCCATTCCTTGATACAGTGTTTTTTGTTTTTTCATTAACCATAAATATTTGTATTTTTCATTTTGTATTTGCTGTTGTTTTTTCCAATTTGTCAACTTAAAAACGTTAGGTTCTTTATTTTAAGTGTTACTGTGTTATAAGCATTGTATTACACGTTTAAGGTTATGTTTTCTCAACAACAGCTTTTATTTATTTTAGCAGTAAACTAAAAACCCAAAACCATTATTACCTAACTACCAAATGAAAACAACACGTATTTTTACTTTACATTAAGAAATAGGTCAATTTATAATTAGTACACTTCTTCTTTTCCACACCGTAATATATCGATACAATCGCATATTAAAAATATCGAAATCTATTGCGGGTAATCATACAGTTCTAATCATTTGCTTGAATTCGGTTTGATAATTCATAAAAAATATAAGTTCCAAAAATGTCATTTTCTAATTGTACATATTATTGTAAATATGTGAGTAAAATTTTGTGCCATTCTGAGTATTTTTTCTTAGTTTTTTTTTACAAATTAGTAAAACACTGCGATTCGCGAATTTTTCCATTTTACGGCAATGTGTGAATTTTAGCCATATTACACGCCATATAAGCTATTTATTTATATTCATTTATTCTAAATTATAAAAAAAGATAATTTAGTATCATATGCATGATATAATAAACTTTAGTAATGTCAGTATTAGCTGATTTAGTGATCAAGTAATCAAGTCGATCAAGTGACTTTTTGTTTACCTTGCATCACTGATGTACAACCTGTTGCATATGTAACTTGCATGTGTAAAGTGAGGTTATGTTAACTTGAGTTATGTTTATTTAGTTGGTTTGTGAGTGTTTCAGTTTTGTTTGTGCATAATATTCAGTGACAGTTTTAGAGACGAAAGTAAAGTGAAAGGCATACTTTAACCACCTATGCATATAAGCCTTTCCGGTGTGATTTCTTAGACGTTTTGTTATTTATAGTACCAGTTTTGCATTTACAGTAAGTAAACATGAGTAGGGTTAAAAAAACAAATTTAATAGATCTATACTAAACAAATCCAAGATTTTGAAGAGATGGAGCGAAGTAGGCAATAATCTTGAAAAACATATGGTCGAAAATGAACAGCCAAAAAAAACGAACCTAGGCCTATGGCAATAGATTGTAATGGTGCTAGCCCTGGACCTAGTCGTGAAGGCATTGATATTATTTCTAAGCCTACTCAGTTTACTTTAGAAGGTAGGCCTAATGAGGATGAAACTCCTCAGAAAAAAAAGAGATACCAAGAGGATTCAAGCTTGTGTCAATGTACAGGCGTGCCGTAAGTATTGATAGCAATGCTCCTGTTTACTGCCTAATGGATTTGGATGTTCTCAAAAGTTTTTTAGCAAGTCTACCATGTAAGTTTTGTCTTGATAGCAATACAGAAATAACATCATCAAATCAAAATGGCTTTGCACAACAAATAACAGTGCATTGTATGTCATGTGATCAAACTTGCAGTTTTGATACATCGATGAGAATTGCTGAAAAAAATGCAAAAAAACCTGCGTATGATATAAACAGGAGAATGGTGAAAACTTTTTGTTCTTCAAGAAAGGGACACATGGGATTACAAACATTTTGTATGGGCATAAATATGTCATGTAAAAGTCATTCATCCTTCGACAAACAAGTAAACAAAGTTATCGATAGTACTAACCAGTACACTCAAGAATCATTACAACATGCTAGAGTAGAAGTTGAAAAAGCCTATTTAGAACTGGGGGACGCATTAGACCAAGAGAAACCAATACACATAGCAGTAAGTTATGACGGCTCCTGGCAGAAGCGTGGCTTCACGTCAAAATACGGGATAGGTTGTGTTATAGACGTTATAACTGGTTTGGTAATTGATTATGAGGTAATATCGAAATACTGCCGAGTCTGTGAAAAGAAACAAACTGAGATAAATGAAGAATCTGAAGAGTTTGAAGAATGGTACGTAGCCCACCAGCCTTCATGCCAGGCAAATTATGACGGATCATCTCCTGGAATGGAGACTGAAGCCGCTGAAAAAATTTGGAGGCGATCGGAGGGTATAGGTTTCCTGTACACCAGTGTAATATCTGATGTGATTCAAAAACGCATGATCATCTCTCATCACTAAATATTTATGGGGGTGGTATAGTTATTGAAAAACGGAGTGTGTTAACCATGTCGCTAAGCGTTTAGGCACCGGTTTGAGAAAACTTGTAAAAGTTTGTGCAAGTCAGAAAATAACGCTTGGTGGCAAATCGCACGGTAGTCTCAAGGGAACTACCATAGATAAACTAACCAGATATTACAGGAATGCAGTTACTAACAATCTTGAGGACACAAGTGCAATCAAAAGGGCAATTTTTGCAACACTCGATCACTGCACCACGTCAACGGCTGAACGTCCAAGGCACAGTAAATGTCCCAACGGAAAAGAGAGTTGGTGCTTCATCCAAAGAGATTTGGCGAATAATAGCCCACCTAGGAAACACTCAGAATTTATAAAAACACCACTGAGTGAAACTGTTGTAAAGTACATGATGCCTCTCTATCTACGACTTTCCAGTGATGAGCTACTGAAAAGGTGCTCCTTGGGTAAAACGCAAAATGCCAACGAGGCCTTACATGGACTTATCTGGAGCAAGTGCCCCAAAACAACATTTACTGCTAAAAAAAGAGTTGATGCTGTAGTAGGTGAAGGGATTTGTATATATAATGAGGGATACTTGCTCACAATGATGCAGCTTCTAGCTAAACTTGGTACATCTCCAGGAAGAAACACTGCAAGCCTTGCTGAAAAGAAGGACTCCGAACGCCTAGGTCTGCGGAAGGAAAGGTCAACAGAAAAGTACAAAAAGTACAGGAAGGTACTAATAACAAGTAAGCTGAGAGAAGAGGAGATAAAGAAGGCCAGAGAAGGGACAACGTATGGAGCAGGAGAGTTTTAGAATGAAAGTAACCAGCTTTTTAGAAACACAAACTTTGAACGCGATTTCCCGGAAATGACATTGTTCATGTATTGACCCTACAAACGTTTGAATAAAATTAAAACTATAAAACCTAGAATGATGAAATTTTTACCACATCTTTTTGACACTATTTAGAAGATTTGTTGGTATGCACAACCTTGTACATTTAAAAATAACTGTTTTAAAAAAGTTTTTGTATATTGATAAATGAAACATTTTGAAAATTTCTAAAAAAAACTGTTATTTTGTTTGTATTTGAGCTAGCTAGATTAATATACCCAAAAAGTTTTGTTTCATCATATAGTTTTAAATGACACAAAAATTTTAGAAATTGGTTGAAAATCAAAAAAGTTATTCAAATTTTTTAAAATTGCTGAAAAAACGTTAAAAAACATGGTCCTTGAGGGAAAACATGGTCATTCTTTTTTTTCACCATATTTCCTCTAACTAGTTATATTGAAAGAACTTATAATGTTAAAAAGAGAAATTTTGTTGTAAATAAAAAAAATAGTTTTAGAGGAGGCGGATCCCCTTAAATTCAGATTTTTGTTACAATTTCCTTTAATTTGATACTCCACGTGGGCTTTTGCGTTATTTTTGTTCGAGAGCCTCACATTTTTTGGGGGCATCAATCTCAAAAACAATGGCGCTTTGTAGTGTAAGCGTATGGATACGCATGCCAAGTTTTACGAAAATCAATTGATGAATTCAAAAGTTATCCTGAGTCATACCCCAAATGTACAGAGAGTTAGGCAGACGGTCTAGTTGACACTGAGCTCGCCTCGCTCCTTCAACAAATCATACTTCAGAATATTAAACACAATACATGTAGTGATTATATTTAATGTAATGTAAATATCGGTATGGAGAACCATACATGACTTCCATATTCTAAGATTTATATTTAAAATCATTTTCAGCCAAACAGCCAGGGAAGGAATTTTAACAAAAAAATACTTCTTTGTTGCCAATAACGTAGTACACATATAAAAAAAATTATCCCCTCCCCCTTCAACTATAATTTTGATTTATAGAAAATTACCCCCAGCCCGTTCAACTAGCCTCTACATTTATAGATATTTCATCTATGTTTCTACAGTGGATTATTAAGATCTTATCAGGATACTTTATCAAAATTAAGTACTTTACTCATGTTACAACAAAAAATGTTTCAGGTAAACTGCCCTTTCCCCGTAACCGATCTTCACCAAAATCAACAGACATTGAGTTCTCTATAGCTCAGGCACATATGTAAAAAATTATTTGATTCTGTTTGAATTTACGGCAGTTATGGTTCGTCATATAAAAAATTACCCATGTTAAAACATACAACATGAGATTTATAAAACATATCTAAGATTTATATTTAAAATCATTTTTGAAATAAAATATTTTCATAGAACCTACTAACGCTGGGGAAATCTGAGGAGCCAATCAGAGTTGGGCCTACCTGTCACTCTGCTGAATTTGGTGGAAAGCCCTGTCACTGTCGTCAAAGTATCAGCCTTGACAGGGTCCTCTTTTTCTGCAAAATGGGAGAGGCTTGAGATGGAGTGAGTGACATGGTCCCCACCTCAATGAAGAACCCATTGTTTTATAAAAATATATTTAAATTTTGAAAACTGAAAATTCTTTTCTTGTTGTAAATATTTATATTTTATAATCAAAATGACTTTATTTTTGTTACCTGGCAACAAAATTATTTTATTTTAAACAATTACCATTGTTTCAAAAAGTTTAAATAAATTTTCAAGTACTTTACTCTTGTTAAAACGTAAAAAATTGCAGGTAAACTACCCCTTTCCCTTAACCGATCTTCACCAAAATAGAAAGACCTTGAGATCTCTACAATCCAGGGATGTATGCAAAACATTATTTGATTCTGTTTGAATTTGCGGCAGTTATCGTTTGCCATAGAAAAAAAAACGTTGCTGGTAAACTACCCCTTCCCCTCAACCGATCTTCACCAAAAACAATAGGTCTTGAGTACTCTACAAATCAGGGCGGTATGCAGAAAATTATTTGATTCTGTTTGAACTTGCGGTTGTTATCGTTTGCCATAGAAAATACACTTGTTAAAAAAACGTTGTAGGTAAACTACCTCTTTCCCTTAACCGATCTTCACCAAAAACAAAAGGTCTTGAGAACTCTACAATTTAGGGCTGTATGCAAATAATCTTTTGATTCTGTTTGAATTTGCGGCTGTTATCGTTTGCCATAAGACATACCCTTGTTAAAACATAAAACGTTACAGGTAAACTACCCCTTTCCCTTAACCGATCTTCACCAAAAACAATATATCTTGAGAACTCTACAATTCAGGGCTGTATGCGAAACATTATTTGATTCTGTTTGAATTTGCGGCTGTTATCGTTTGCCAAAAAAAAATTTCCCTTGATAAAAAAAAACCGTTGCAGGTAAACTACCCCTTTCCCTCAACCGATCTTCACCAAAAACAATAAGTCTTGAGTACTCTACAAATCATTGCTGTATGCAAAAAATTATTTGATTCTGTTTGAATTTGCGGCAGTTATCGTTTGCCATAGAAAAAAGATCTACAGACAGACACACAGACAGACAGACAGACACACAGACAGACAGACAGACACACAGACAGACACACACACAGACACTTTTCGGAAAACGACTTTTTTTCATGTTTTGAGTGTAGTAGAATCAGAATCTGCAATAATCTCGAACACGATTTTTTTTGCCATCACCATACTTCCATTCCTTAAGGAATATGGAAGTAAAAATGGGTGTATCACAAAGGAATTTTACCCAAGTTTTCATAATTACCATTTTCGACTTTAGCTTAGACCATTATTGTGCCTAATACAACTTTGAGCAGACTGGACCAGACCTGGGCGCCTCTTACTTCCGACATCCTCGAAACATGTCCGGCGTGCCACTTTGTCTGGCCGTCTCAGTTTTGCCACTTTATATCTCGGTAATTTATGAAGTTTAATTACACTTAAACCTTTCTGAAAGTTGTATTTAGTCCATAATCCACTGCCACAGGACAGTCTTATGCCGCCATAACAAATTGTACGATTTTAGTATACTTTCTAAACCAACTGTTTTAAGAATACCATTAATTGATCCACAGATCGTCTAGAACTTAGCTAATGTAACATTTATATCATTATAAGTAACGTCATTCCCCTGATCGTTAAAATGTCTCACATGGAGTACAGTTTGATTTGTAACTGTCATTTTAGTTCCCATCTATTCTCTGTCTCGAAGTGAGAATTATTTTCGTTTCACAGTGGAAAGGTTTATATTATGAAACTAATGTTCAAAAATCTGAACAACGGAAGCTACAGTACTTTGTTATTTTGGCTTTTGAACCAGATTGCTGACTGCAAGACTCAACTTAACAGAACATTTTAGCCTTCGTTTGAACACTCTGCGGTCCGTAAAACAAAAATTCCTGTAGCCTGAAGAAGTTAAAAGCGTTGTCTTCCTTCCTTATTAGGATCTCTCGGGCTGTTCTGGGCCAAGCCCCCTTCAGCCGTGTGGGTAAGAATGTTTGGGTTGGGGTCGCACGCCAGCGCAGACCGGCCGATGAGAAGGTGGTGGTACCAGAGTAGTGAGAGTGTCTGTGTTAAATAGTGAGAGCGAGTAGTAATAAAAGGTTGGTTCTGGGACAGCCACGCCCCCCTCGTTTGTTTATGTTTACATTTTTTCACCCTCTCCACCCCCGTCTTCACCTACATAATCGCCGCGCGGTCACCGAACTCCGCGTGTTTGTTTACATTTTTTTCAGTTTGTTTACATATTTTCTCTCTCGCCACGCCCCCCTCTCCTCTGTTTATGTTTACATTTTTCCTTCCTCCCCACCCCCGCCTCACCCCGCAGCCGCCGCGCCGGTCATCGAACTCCTCGTGTTTATGTTTACGTTTTTTTTCACCGCGTGTCCCAGCTTTGCGTTGTTTACGTTTGTGCCGAGAGAGAATGTTTATGTTTACATTTTTTCCTTCCTTCCCACCCCCGCCTCACCCCGCATAGCCACCGCGCGGTCATCGAACTCCTCGTGTTTATGTTTATGTTTACGTTTTTTTTTTCACCGCGTGTCCCAGCTTTGCATTGTTTACGTTTGTGCCGAGAGAGAATGTTTATGTTTACGTTTTTTTTTCTCTCTCGCCGACGCGCGGCCACCATTTCCTTGGCCGATCGACACGCTGACCCAGTAACAAACGTAAACATAAACACTCGTTCCGACACGTAAACAAAGTAAAGCTGGGACACGCAGTAAAAAACGTAAACATAAACATTCGGAGTTCGGCGACGACCGCCGGAACGCGTCTGTTTGTAAACAAATGTTTAGGAGAAGGGATAATGGCATGATATATTCTTTTATTCCAGCGGAGATGATATACACCAAACCGCTTATAATAAAGCATTGGTTAACGTTTCTTCCAAGAAATTTCACAAAAATTTTAGATGTATATCAACGGCCATCTGGTGAGATAGTTATGTTTATAGATTCTTTGGTATTCATGTTTGATTTAATGAGTCTTAAATTAAGTCATGGTTATCCGAAGCATATCCAGTCTTTATTTAACATACAACCGAATAATTTGCATGCGGTATTCGATATTCGGATTGAAATGAGTAAATGATGATGTACTATACAAATTGAAAGAATTAATATTACAATTGATAATTCAAAAGAAAGACCAATCGATTTTACACAATAATCGATAGTAATATCGATGAAGAAGAATAAAAGTTCAGTTTGTAAATAAAATTTATAAAAATAGAGTTGATATGTGTTTTATATTATTGTCGACGGATAACCTATAGCCTTCAAATTGATATGGCTCGAATTTTTGTATTGAGAAATATTTCGCTGTTGTGAAGAGTGTAATAAATTGTATTATTAACAAACACTGGTTTTATTTTAATTATTCCTACAAAATAATAACAAAGCAAAGCAGATCACAATATTTATTATTATACCATCAAATACATATATAATGAACAGATTATATTAACAAATACATACAAAATGATTATTTGATTAGTTACAAATTTTGTGATAACAAAATAATTGAGATTATATTAACAAGTACATACAAAATAACTATTTGAACAGTTATAAATTTTATGATGACAAAATAATTGATATTATATTAATAAGTACATACAAAATGACTTTTCTATATATGATTTTAGTAATTAATAACAAACACTGGTTTTATTTTAATTATTCCTACAAAATAATAACAAATCAAAGCAGATCACAATATTTATTATCATACCATTAAATACATATATAATGAACAGATTATATTAACAAATACATACAAAATGATTATTTGAATAGTTACAAATTTTGTGATAACAAAATGACTTTTGTATATATGATTTTAGTAATTAATAAATGAAAATATTTTTAAAAAACTTTATTTACATATATTACTATGTTTTTTTTGTCAGCAGTTGGAAGTCAGTCCTCCCAACCTATAACAAACAAAAATAATAATTTGTTAACTAAACGCACCAAGAATCCTTTGAAAAAAACGAGTCATATTTTTTTTTTTTAAATTAAACAAAAGATAAACTAAACTTTCAAGAACTAAAAATTGAACCCTATTAACTAAGATAAAAAAAGTAATAGAGAAACGTATAGAATACATTATATATTTTAATAATTACATATTTAAAAAAAAAATGATATAGGAAAGACTTATAAGACAAAATTTTTGGAATAGAGAAATGTAAAAACGACATATGAAGAACCTACTTATTTTACAGGTAACGAATAATTACTGTATATGTATGTTCTTGTGTAGAACATATTATAATAAGTTATTTTACAAGTAACTAAATTACATTGTGAAACTAATATAATCACCTATTTTTTTAAAATAGTAAAAATTATTTAAAAAGAAATACCTTAAAGATGATAATGATCACATCCAAGCTGTGTTATCACAAACTGACATTGCGGCATTACTTTCTTATGTAATGCTATAGGACAATCCTCCGCTGACCATTCCATAAATCTGACTCTACATGTCAGACACCGAACGGTATCTCCATCGCCTTCATAAACAAATCCAGCGGCTGCCAGATTGTGAGGGTTTTGATTGCTATTCGGATAAAATCTATGATAATATTTTTTCCGTCCAACTTTTTCAACTTTAAAAAACGTCGTTAAGCGTTTCAAAAATTCTACGTGATTATACATTACAACAGCTGGTATGCTTCTGGATGCTGAGCCACAATTTTTAATCGGTTTATATACACAGAAAACGCATTATCGTCTGTACGTGTTGTAAGTAGAAGGTCAAAAGATTGATTTATTATCGGTTTCATTGCAATTAATACAATCACGTTTCCAGTGTACGTTTTAATGAACATTTTTTTTGTGTAGGAAATTGTTTGAATATTGTCGATATCGTTTTTTTGTTCAGGTATTAAAAATATATATACATAAAATGTCATGGTAAATTAAAATATGTTAAAATAATTGAGATATAGTATTCCAAAGTTGAGTAACGTGTTGATCACATTTTAAATGATTATTACAACAAGTATTTTGATACACATCAAACTTTGTACAATTTTTAATACACTCCACATTATTATCATATTCTTCTACTTTTTCACGAAGAAATTTAAATATTTTATAATAACAGATATTAAAATTTTTAAGTCCTATAACCTGAGTATCGTAAATATTAAAAACGATGTTTTTACGTTGATTGTGTTTATTTTGTAACATAAAAAGACGATTCATAGTTCGGTTATAAAGTATCAGCTTGAATGGCTTAATGAATAATGACCGTACGGGATTGTATTTATCCCGTTATCACATAATACTCTCTTATCATCATTATTGCTTAACGCTAATTTATTAATTGATACCGATTCTACTATATGTTTTTTCGATCTTATTAATTTCATAATTCTACGTTTTTCTGTTTCCGAAAGAGTATTATGAAGACAATTTTTGAAATCGTTAAACGAGATCTCGTTATTAATTACACATTTTTTATTTCCTTTCGCTTTCTTTTGAATATTATTGTCACGCGTAGTATACGTATATAATTTCGATCGTAAACCAATAAATTCCTTAATCGGAATACCGTTACATTCGTCTTTAAATTTGCCGATTACTTTTTTATTTATAGTAGAATAACATTTATGATCAGGAGGATAATCGCTAGTATCAAAAAACATTTTCAAATCTGGATCTAGCATATCTTCGTAAAAATCATTTGTCAATATTTCATAAAACAAACTGTCAGTATCAGTATATAATAACGAAATTTTGTTTCCATACTTTTTTTTCATTATATCATAATGAAATTCATACATTAAGGTTTTGCTCAATTCTAATACCGCGAAACCTACATAAATTGGTTTATTAAAATAAATAGACGTTTTGTTTGATAATACAGCACAAAGCGATTTATCATATATAATTCTGTCTTTGAAAGTCGGCTTAGAAATAAGTTTTAATAATTTTTTATTTTCACTTACAAGATCTAATTTCATTCTTTTCCTTACATTTTCCATACACTTACCAAAGACAGAATTATTTAACAATTTAAAAAAATCTTTTTCAAACTCGTTTGTTGCAATTCGTCGTTTTTCCGTATTTAAATCGATATACGGTTTTAACCATGGTTTTTGATAAAATTTTAACGTTCTGTGAATTTTAGTTACTTTCAACCCGTGATTGACAGCTTGTTTTAAATTGATATAATGGCAAATATAATGTTCTTTTGGTTCTAATGTAGTTAGTAATTTTGTTTGTTTTGTGTGATTTATACTTTTATTAATTGGAAGAAATGGTAGATCCATATGGTTATCGTGTAAACTTTCAGGGTATTCTATATCAACTTCTAATATATACCCTGTTTTATAATTATTAGGGGTATTTAATATATCTGTAATAGTAATTTTATCAGTCCATACAAAGTTAGAATACGGAATATATTCACTCATCGCCCACCCGTATAGATTATTCGCGTCTAAATATGTTAAAAATGTTTTAGGATAATTTGGATTATATGTTTCTTTTATATATTCGTTATTGGCTTTTGAATATTTTTTAATACATGTCTATATTCCTCCTTTTATAGCGGCTTCGAAGAAAATATACTTTTCGTATTCGTTAAGCAACTCAAGTTCAATACCAGTACAAAATAACATCGCGTCAAAAGCAAACCCTGGAACGGTTAAATAATGCGCACAATCTAAATTATGTGAAGATAAACAAAGCAAACGAAAACTTTCAAAAACGTCGCATAGAAGCAATACGTCAATTTTCAAATATAAATCACTGTAGTCGCCCAACGATTTAATTTTAAAATGATCCCAAACTTGAACCGCGTGATTATAATCTTCATCGCTTATATGTTTCGCATTTAATTTACTATAAAATTCGACTTTAGGAGGTAGTTCTTGTACTTCCAATTTTTCCCACGAATCGGTATATTCGTAAGGATATACACCTTTTCGAGTGACTAAATCCATATCATTATTTGAAAAAAATTTGCTAGTATGAAAAAATTGATTTTTTGGTAGATTATTACTTAGTTCCGCTAAGGATCTATTTAGAAAACGAAAAGTATCAACAAATTTAATAGTTATTCCGTTACATGTTTTTTTTGAAAATGATATATATTTTTCAGTCGAATTTGGAATAACAATTATTTGTCTAATATCATACCCTAATTGGCGGACGATAAAATGAGAATCATAATTTGAACTAGCATGAATAAAAACGGGAACAAATTTTTGATTTTGTCTCCTCAGATTACAATTATTACATAATGCGGAACGGTAACGACCAGTAATATGGCAATGATCTCTAACGGGTCTGTAAAATAACGTGAATTCACGTTTACACATTTCGCAATGTGTAGTAGATTTATATTTGATTTTATCTTGTTTTGTCATTTTTAACGGTTTAATATTATTAAGAAGCAGACCTAATAAATTTATGTTTTCAACGAGATATGACACGAATTTTTCCGCAGCATTTTTACCTCTATATGAGAACGGTTCTGATGGCAAATGTTTTTTAATATTAGCGGGAATTGAATTTTCTACAACGAAATAAACACAAAAACTCATAGGTTCGTGTAGTTCATTCGCGACTGTAAAAGAATATTTCCGATCAGGGTAACAAGTACTTATCGGTTTTAATATACATTCAAAATACGCGTAAATTACTATTGGAAGTTTGTATTGGTATTGGAAATTTTGAAATTTTAAATTATCAGTCGGCATTATCACTCGTGTAGGTGTATTTTTTTGACAGTTTCGTTTATGTATTTTTAACTTTTTAGATTTAACAGTGAAGTAAGTTAGACACCGTTTACAAAATTCGATATCATTAAAACTTTTAGTTACTTGCGATCTAATTAATCTGGTGAAATTTTTAATATAACAATAATGGGTTGTATTATTTTTATTTAATAATAAAAGATCGAAATGGTTTGATTTTTCATTATCGCATTCTTTTAACGGGTAAATTGTGATATCGTTTTCAACACCATACACGTTAATCGAAACGTTATTATTTTTTTCGAAAATTTTTATTTGTGTTAACGGAGTAGGAAAATCGATATTATTAAAAGTAAATTTATTTTCTAAATCCTTATAACGGAAATTTATGCGTTCCGGGTGTGAGCCGTTTATGAATTTACAGAGAATCGCCCATTTAAAACAATAATTATCTGTATTTTTAGGATCAATTATGCTTTTTTTAGCAGTCAGTTTTGGTGAAAGCGGGATATACGAACTACCTCTTAAAGGCTTAAAACGATTAATTCGAATCAATATACCGTCAATTGAATGTAACGACCATCCAGAGCCCTTTTGTACATATATGTCTTCTTCATTACAAATACTGTTTATCATACTGTCTATTTCAGATGGTATAGACGAACTATGAAGTAAAATAATGTTTTTAGTTTTAAATGTTCTGTCCTGATATTTATTAATATTATTTTTAACGTATGTACATTCAACTAAAATATTGAATTTTATAGCGTTATATATTACAATCATATTACTTAAAATGTTTAATATTTCTAATTTTAAATAAATTAATAATAGACATATATCTTTAATTACGTTATTATTATTTTTATAAAAATACGTTCTTAAATTACCTTTAAACGCATTTTCTATTTCTATAAATTTATTTTCTAAAATTATATGCTTTAATCTATTATTTTTTAAACGTAAATTATTATTAGATGATGATAATGATGATGATGGTGATGATGATGATGATGATGATGTGGAAGAATAACTTGGATGTTGTGTATAAGACGGCCCAGGTTGAGGATCTTGTATGTATGATGACTCGGGTTGAATATCTTGTCTGGATGAAGGTCCGGGTCCAGGTGTGTGAGTATTCACGTCATTAATGGTTCTTACAGACAATCTCTTTTTGAACGGGAGTTGTTTGTCCATTATAATCTAAAAAAAGTAAAATCATTCATTTTTTTTAAAAAGTAAGTATTTACTATTGAATTAGTTTAACAATAAAAGAAATAATTCCAGTACTTACAGGTTGCTGTTGTTATAACTGAATTAAATCAATTCTTGTTTTACACACACAAAATTCGTCGATTTTGTTGTGAAGCGATTGTATCTTTCTGTCTGTCTGTCCTGTAACGAATTTGGTGAATTTGTCTTCATACTGATGTAGAGGAATAAAATCATAGTATTTAAACGTTTTGCGGTAACAACAGTAAAATACAAATTGAGAAAAAAATATTTACGTCATTTTAGTTAATTGGCGCTGTACATAAATGGAAAAACCAATTTGCGATAATTCCGGGTTGTTTAATCGACAGTACTCTTAATTATATTATTTTTTGTTTTGTTTTTTATATTACAATCTGTAAATAACAAGTTTCACGTGTATATCACATGATTATTAATTACAGTTATTAAAATAATTGGCTTGATAACGGAAACAGTAAAGAAATCCGGGCACAGAATTTTAATTATTATTCTCTCTACAGTATTCTTACATATTATTTTTGTTTTGTTTTGACATTACAATCTATAAATAACAAGTTTCACGCGCATATCATATGATTATTAATTGCAGTTTTTTGTATAATTACGTAAATGGAATTGGCTTGAGTACAGAGTTCTAATTATTATTCTCTCTACGGTATTTTTACTTATATTATTTTTTTGTTGTTTTGACATTACAATCTGTAAATAGCAAGTTTCACGCGCATATCATATGATTATTAATTGCAGTTTTTTGTATAATTACGTAAACGGAAAACAGTAAACAAGTCTCTGTACAGAGGTCATAATCGGTATTCTCAAAAATGTATATAAAGTGAATCGGATTTTACTGATCTATGTACAATTCTTCGTTCGACTCGACGTGTTGTACTGTTGCTATCTCAGGTAAGAGATAATTTTTTGTATACACTAACATTGTTGATGGTGATAGATTTCAAATAGATAATGTTAAGTTGTAAAATTAATACTTTTTTTATTTTTATACAGATATCATCTGCTTATTACTACTACTACTACTACTACTACTACTACTACTACTACTACTACTACTTTTGGTAAGCAGATATTTTTATTTAATATAAAAACATTAGCGCTGTTGATAGTGATAGATTTTAAGTTGTAAAATTAATACTTTATTTTGTTTTATACAGATACGTATTATCAGCTTGTTCTTATATCAGCTTTTCGTCTCCCTTCGCACGTTTTTATCAATCGACTGACTATCGTCACTTTTGGTAAATGATTATTTTTATTAAAAACACTAACGCTATTGGTGGCTATGTTAAGTTATAAAACTAATACTTTATTTTGTTTTATACAGATATTATCAGCTTGTTCTTCTTCTCTTTTTTGTACCACAACTTCTTCTTACATCAATTAAGTAAGTAATTGTTTAAAATTGTTTTTAATATATGCTAATATTATCCGATAATGTAATTGTTTTTGTATATAGATATTATCATCGCTGATGGCAGTATAATTTGTTTTTTGTGTTGCAGACACAATGGCAGTTCCAACTCTATTTTTTACCAAGTTATCTGATAATGCTTATCCTCCAGTCAAAATGAGCGCATATGCTGCGGGTTTCGATCTCAGAAGCGCATATGATTGCATGATCGCTCCTCATGACAATGCGTTAGTTAAAACTGATTTGGCTGTTAAAATTCCAGAGAAATGTTACGGACGAATTGCACCACGTTCTGGGTTAGCGTTAAAACATCATATCGCTGTCGGCGCAGGCGTTATTGATAGAGATTATCGCGGCAATGTTGGTGTAATTTTATTTAACCATTCTTCTGAAGTTTTTTACATTCGAAAAGGAGATCGTATAGCGCAGTTAATATGCGAACAAATAGCTGAA
The DNA here is from genome assembly GCA_034769895.1 of Magicicada septendecula. Classification (NCBI taxonomy): domain Eukaryota; kingdom Metazoa; phylum Arthropoda; class Insecta; order Hemiptera; family Cicadidae; genus Magicicada; species Magicicada septendecula. Next base: position 105,434,472 of record CM068375.1, read on the forward strand.
CCAAAATTACAAGAATTAGCGAGTTTAGATTCAACAGCTCGCGGCTCTTGCGGTTTTGGTTCGACGGGAGGAACAAGCGTTGCAGATAACTATGATGATGAAAACTTATTGCTAGAAATAGAACAATTTTTAACGGATTTGTAAATCTTCTTTTTTTTCTAACAATATTATTTATTTTTTTAAATGTTGTTAGAAATTAATTATGTTATTTTTTTCTGTTTCTAGCAATGGAACACGAATCCGCTGCTTCTCCTGCTTCACCATCCGCCGGTCCATCGACCTATTTTTCAATGAAACATCTTATACAATGTTTATACATAAGCGGATTGGTGAAAATAGTGATGTGGGAGGAAGCGTTTGCAAATTTAAAATCTACTATTTTGGACCAACCTTCAACTATTGTACATTTGTATCTTATTATTCAAAACGCGGTTATGCATATTTTCGATGAAGAGCCATCGGAAATCGATATCTTTCGTAAAAAGGAAAAAGAAATGACTTTAACCGAAATTCTTGATTATTTTAACTTCCAAATTGATGACACCAATTTTCACATCAAAACCTTAGATTATGATACCATTAAATTGTTTAGGGAATTAATTACCAAATCCAAATTAACCGAAACAATTGAACCTAAAAACAGCGATAGCGGTAGCGACGATGAATCAGATAGCAGCGGCGATGATTTTGACAAAATTTTTAATTCTTTTTCTAAATCTAAAAAATCTAAAAAATCAAAAAAAGTAAAAAATACTAAATTTGAACAAAAGTTTGAAATATTAAAAGACGGTACGAAGAAATGGATCAAAACACCAGGTGAGGAAGGTCCATATTTGATTGAGGTAAAATTAACACAAACGGCTGACATCAAGCATATACCTTCCGACAACTGGTGGCAAAAAGTATCACGGAAAGTAATTGTTTTAGCGTCGTCACCGCAAGACCCGCTGTTCGTGGCAACAACCGATTTATTTAAATCGGCTTTAACCAAAATTATAAAATGTTAAAGATGTAGCACACGGCTCGTACAAGACGCGGTATAAGCCGTATTAAAATAATTTAAGGTTGGTCGGCTGGTTGAATGATTGATGTAAATATTTAACCGTGTATATAAATAAGTATATGTATATAGTATAAATATTTAACCGTGTATATAAATAAGTATAAGTATTTAATTTTAATTGTATGTATATATATAAATAATTTACAGTTGTTTATTAAATTTAATTTTAATATATAATAAAAATAATATGTTTTACACAAAAACGTGTATAATAATTCTTATTTTTTTGGTTGCCTGTAAAATAAGTGTGTTCTTTTTATATAATTTTTTATATATTTTTAAAACGTATTTGATTTTACATAGAACACATTTACAGCTGTTTTTGGCCTACTTCTATCCGCGTCTTTGATGGAGATGAGCACGTTATCAAAACAGGAGGAGGAGAGTCGTCTTCTCAATAAATGGTTTTTTTCGCCGAAAAGATTAACACCTGGAGAAATTGTGAAATTGAAAGCGATAGTCGACAGGCCAGGCTCGACTATAAAGCCGTTTATAAAAGAATTAATAAAAAAATTATAGAATTTTTGTTATTTTATATATATGCATAAATAAATAACATATAAAAAATTTAGTGTTGGTGTTTAATACTTTCACAAAATCCTTTCCTTTGTGCATGTAATGGACCGTGACCAAGAGTTCGACCCAAGCATGCGTGTCGGCGATAAATATTTAAGTCACACATGGGAGTGTATAGCTATGTTAGAACATTACCTTGATATTAAATTTTATCGACCAAGTCACGATAAAAATACAGATTTTAAAATTCCTGAAGGCGACCGTCGTTGTGCTATGTATAGAAACAAATCAAAAAATATAGTAGATCGTTTGTATACATCGCGTTTGTATACAGGTAATATACGATCTATAATACGGTGTGTATGTGATTCTATAAATTTATATAGAGATTATATTTTGAATCATATATTAACACACGGTCACGAATCTAAAATTAATAATTGTGCTTGTGTCGACACCTGTCTGTCCAGTTCCAAAATTAGCTGTATAGACGGTAAAAAAATTATTAAATGGATAGAAAAACAACTGTTATTAACAGATCGAATGTACTGCGAACGTCATGAATGTTATGTACATTTACAATCAGACGATAGTATAATAGCGAACACCATATATAATACAAGTTGTAAGAGTATAATAAATGGTGTGTGCTATCATACCGCTATACTGTTAATATACAGAGATCGCAATAATCGAACATTATACGGTTCAGAATTGCATAGAGCCTTATCAGCTTGGGTTCGTTATAACGAAGGGCTGAACGACTGGAGTAAACGCACAGTGTTGGTGCGTGACAATAATAGGCTTGGTATTTATCATGGATTCCCGGATTAATAATAATAATGTGATGTTCTAGCATAGTAATAGTGAAGAAAAAAAATATAAAAAATATGTTTATACGGACAATCGACACGTGCTACAGTCTGCTGTTTTAAGACACTTAATGATGGACACTTCAACCGACTTGTAGTCGATCATAGATTAATAATAGTGAAGGAAAAAGATGTGAAATAAATTAAAAAATAAATACATTAAAAAAATAAATTTTAAATTTTATTATTCAATATCCAATTTGCTATATGTAATACATTATTTAGCGCACAATGATCAAGATTATGTTTATATGGACAATCGATACGTGCCACAGTCTGCTGTTGTAAGACACTTAATGATGGACACTTAAGCGCTTCGAGATCTATTACTTCAACCGACTTGTAGTCGAGCATGTTCTCAATGAGTCTCTGCTTTTCCGCTCCTTTAGTGTACACATATTCACCTTCAGTAACGATGCTGTTTAAAATATTGTGAAGTTCGTCATAGCTGTGAATTCCGCAATTCCAGCTGAAACCATGAAAAAATCTTTTCAACCACTCTACTTGTTTTTTCTATTTTTTGATAAATAACGATAATCGAATGGTGGTAAAAACAAAAAATGTTCTCTCACACCGGCACAGTTGTGATTTTCTATTCTTTGTATACATAATTCTTTAACAATATAATTTTTAGCATCATCGAAAAAACATTGAACATCAACAATAAAACCGATCATTATTATAAAGCGCTAACACTACAAGTGATTATAAAATGTGTATGACAAGCGAATAAATATAATGTTAACAATCGATTCATTCTATCGATTTTCTTATAACACCAGATAAAGGTAAATATACGAGCAAATTATCAGATATTAGTAAGCAGTATGCAGTCGTTTTCGGCGGAAAATTTTGTGCTGATTCTATTTCTAAACGAACATCGACAGAACCGGTTTTTAAATGGTCGCTCTGATGAGAGCAGTCAATAACAATTATCGGCGCATATAATAAATAATCGGTCCTGTCCAGAACAGGTTCGTTCTCGCTACCGTCATAATACGATGATTGAAACCCTTTATACATCTCGTATAACGTTTTTTTACTTCCGTTTAAATTATCATACGGATAGTATTGCGAATTCAAATATAATTTAATATTATGTAAGTCGCATAAATCAAAATGAGAGGCATTTTTTGCTATGTTATTTTTTCTATCTGTTTGAAAACCTACAATTATATAACGCGGTTTATCAGTCTGTGCTACAGTTTTTATTGTCCACGTTAACTGTTTAGTTTCTGGTAAAGTCGGGTATTCTTGTAACTCCCATCTACGAAACGCTAATTTTATTGGCGTATCTCTATCAACAATACTCAATAATCTGTGTCTATACTCATCGCTAACATAAATATAAGGAATTCGCCAATTGATTTTTGTTAATTGTAATTTATATTTATCAACAGCGTTTAAAACTACAGCGTTATTATCAGACGATGATCGTATTAAAATCAGTTCCTGTTTCACATTTAAAATTATGCGTTTGTATTGTTCAGCAAAACCGAGTAATAATTTTAAAGGAATACAAAACACGAAATTCGTTGAATCTGTTGTGAAGCAACTTTTTACATCTCCCGTCCATCCTGCATTAGTTATTTTCTTCATATCACCGGGTTTGAATGTTAAAATATTTTTCATTACTGATGTGATACCGACATTTTTAACACGATCTACTTCCGTAGCACATATTTCGTACCGTATTTCATCGAATAAAAACGCTAATCCGTTACTAATTAATTGAATATTTTCGTTTTTCTGATTGTTTTCGCCCATTAATTTACCTTCGATATGTAGATAACTCTCACAAGGAAGTGTATAATGATCTTGTTGATGAACAGGAATACGTATCTCATCATTATTATTTAATGTAGTAGATGCGTAAGGAGTGTGTGTATGATACGCACGTCCGATGATACTATCGTCATCATAGACAGCGCTATTTAACACGTCCAATATGCTCATTGTTAATAAGTACTTTATACCCTAACGACTTTAAAAATTTTCTATTAAGAGATGTTAACTGATTAGCATCCCGTATTTTACTGGCACTATTTACGGGCTTAACTATTGTTTTATTTTGTCCATAAGGAAAAATTAGCCTCATCTCGTCTTTTTCTTATATGTAATCGCAAAGAAATCGTTTCTTCTCTAAAATTTATTAACTTTCCGTCTTGATCTTCTAATCGTATTGTGATATTATCTAATCTATTTGTATTCACTGGTAAATAGATAACGTTTGTCGGTGATTCTACTAATTTATACCCCGGTCCGACTGTTGGATAAAATTCGTGTAATATATGAGATTCTCGGCCGTTCTTCAGCGATCCAGCCACAGCGCTACAGACAAGTCTTACAACATCTGTCTTTACAATGTTGATTGTCGACTGTGATGAATGCCATATAAGCGGTTCGAGTTTGGCAGTATTAGCGAATCCGAGAAGAGAAGCCAAAGAATTCGGCTTAGTGAAATCTATCGTTTCACTCGAATAGATTTCGCTTTTCAAAGTATTATTATTAGCACGTATTAATAATTTAATAATTTTCCTTTTATTACTTTTTGGTAATTTTTGATTTATATAAGTGTTTATATCCTCGATTTCATAAGAACCTGTAGGTAATGCGATCACTCCATCGTCACCGAAATAAAACATATTATTTACATTTTCTTCAACATTCGGTATGGAATTGTATGTCATGAAATTAATCAACCCGAGTTCCCAATTTCCTTCGAGTTCGATGGGAGGAAATATATCACAACTAAGTGACGATCCTACTCCGTTTAAACTAAACATTATTACTAAGAAACTGTAAACACAAACGTCCACAATTAACTGTATTTGATCGTTGATAACGTTTATAATTATAGTTTATATTGACGGGTTGTTGCTCCGATGTTTGAAAATAACGAACTAATTCAATTGGCGGTCTTAAATTACCAAAACTATCGAAATAGTTTATTGTCTTATTTTGTTTACGGTAACATACCCAATGCGTACCTGACCCGCGTATACTATCTAAATTAACAATACCGGTTTCATTTTTCTGAATTTTTAACGGTAAAGTATCTTTCATAAAAACACCTCTAAAATTAGATACATTCAAGAGTTTAGCGTAGGAAAACAATTCATTATTGGTGAGAGCGTGTGAGGGAATCTTTATTTCTTTCGATTTTTTTTTTTTATTCCCACCACCACCGCCACCGGATTTTTTATACGGGCGTAAGTATAATCCCCTTCCCCTCCTTTTTCTTTTTTTTGATTTGGAAATTCGCTTATTTTTTTCTTTTTTTTCTTTTTAATACCGTTGCCGAATTTACTTTTCGCTTTCATAATATTAGTTAACACCCAAGCAGCAGCTTTTTCACCGATAGACGAGTCTCGTGCTTTTACACGTTGCCAAGCTTTTTCCGCTAATTCACGATCGGCTTTAGAACGATTTTCAGTATCTCGATATTTTGAGTATATTATATCGTGTTCCTTACAAGCCGCATCTAATTTATTAATACCCGAATCTCCGCGCTGTAATCGTTTACTTAATTTCGTACCCGGACCACAGTATTGATAACCAGGAACATGTAGTTCGATAGGTAAAATATCGACCGCTTTATTCAGTAAATTTCCGATTAATCCTCGACCGCGACGGACAGCTTCAGCACTCTTCTGATATACACGCATTTGTGACGGCGATAAACAATAATTTATAAATATATATATTTTTTCCAATCTTCTATATTTCTGATAGGATTATCTTTCGTTGTTTTTACATAAACATCATATAATATACTATACACGTGATTGTTTAATATATTAACAAAATTGCCTAATCTGTCTTCAACTCTCTGTTGAACTATATTAACTGTATCGAGTATAAATTGTTTGCTTACAGCATCTGTCGGAACCGATGGATAACCTATGTTATTTAACCTATAACTTTCGAAGTTACAAATTCCATTTGATACGGTCGGAATTTTTGAATCTACATACGATTTAGTCGCCGCGTCAGTAAGTAATTTCGGATCAGCTAAATTAATTATATTTTTCAAAGCAACGTCGTACTGGTTATCAGTTTGATATAAACAATTTTCTTTTAAAATTTTAAAACTAACAGCATCTTTTTCCGAAACAGCGTTACCGACATTACAGAGTCTCTTATTATCTATATCATAATCACCCTCATCTGTTAAACGAAAACCTTCACCGGTGGGACCGCGAACAACGTTTATTCGCATATGTCTATTGTAACGTCCGAATTTATCGATACTCATTTTGTAAATGACAAAATTAACGTTACTACACGTTATTTTATTATATTCGGTTCTCGCAATTCTTCGAAAATTGATATGATTTCATTTTCATGTCCGGTATGACCAGTATTCTTAGATGCTATTAATAAACGTAATCTGTCGCATAACTCGTTCGGATCATCCCAATATACATAATTCGGCGTATCATCGTTAGTTAACGATAAAACACCACGTCCTTCAATACGTTTCAGTTTCGATTTAGTAGACGTTGACTCTGATACCAGATTTTTAATTATATTATTATATTTATGTCCTTTGTTACTCTTAACTCGATCAGAGCGACTCTGTTTATGGGCATTTGTCGCTTCTAGTATCAAACCGTACGTATTCAGATCCTCTTCTGAATATATATAATCGTCAGGTATTTTCATAAAAAGAAGTTCATAAAGTCCAGGTGTACCTTCATACGTTACATTATCGATAATAATATTATCGCCCTCGAAATTAATAGTTGAATTGCCTATCTTTATCGAATCATCTCCTCCAAAATAAACACCGTAAGTATGATCGATTTCCTTATTTTTATCATTAAACAATTTACGTAAATATAATCTAGGTAATTTTCCTGTAACAGCGTTATCAATCCAATAATTTGCTCTACTAAGGCCAGTAGATGTTGATAGTACTTCTTGTAATGTCGGCGGTGTTTCATATATTTCCGTAGCACCTTCGTTAACATCCATTCCAGGTGTACTAGTTATCGATCCAATTTTTCTCATTTTAATCGGTGTAATTCCTACTTCTTTTTGTTCTTCTATTTTATTTCCACGACGTTTATGTTTTTTTAAACGCGTTTCTACATCATCCATTTTTTCATCCGTATCGTAAAGCACATCACGTAAATTTATTAACTTTTTTAAAGGTTGAACTATTGGTTCTAATTGTTTTTATAATTCCTGTTGTTCGCTGATAGCGCTTTGAGTCAAATTAGCATGTTTCCGTCTAATATCTTTCCTAATTTGTTTGATCTCTTTCGCAAGTTGTTCACGTTTCGCCCGCGACGTCATCTTGTACAATAATTTATCAATCCTTATGTATCTATATAAATATCGAATCCAATACGATAACGACCGCGACGCATATCACTCTCTTTGTCTATTACTAAAAAATGATGTTTACCACGTATCCATGCTTTATTACAAATTTCTTTAAAACAATCAAAACTCATATCCGTGTTAACATGATCGGCAAAAACATGTTTTAAATTTAGTTCATCTTGTCGAAATAAAACTATTAAATTTGCGTTATCTCGTATCAATTGTTTTGGAATTTTACTATACGACTGGCACAAATAAAAAACATCGATATTATTATGTCTCCCCATTGTAAAATAATTTCGTATATTATACTGCCGTTCACAAGCTATATCGTCAAAAATTATTACAGAATTAGGTTTAGCTTCATTCGGATGTATAACCTCGTCATTATCTGTAAACGTATGATAACCTATAAACGGTATTTTTGAAAACACTCTATTTAAAAACTTGTATTTAGGCTGATACAACGATTTTGAAAACACATATATATTTTCAAAACATAATCCGTTCGGATCGAATAACAAATTAAGCATTAAATTAGTCTTCCCCATGTCTGATGAGCCTGTAATTAAACATCTAATATTATCTGGTAATAATTTACTATGTTTTTTCTCTTTTTCTTCAGATCCCTACAATTATAAACAATCGTATCAATATCGCGAATATTTATTTTATGTTTCTGCCGTTTAAGCTTCATCACTGACGTCTATTTTTTTTACACACGTTATTATATAATATTATTTCTATTAATCCAACTGTCATGTGATTTATCATAACCCAACCAACGTACAAGTACTTTCTCGCCTTTACTTTTTAAAATTTTTTCAATTAAATATACGTCACCAAATTTTGTTTTACTTATTTCTTGTTCATAAAAACCACCTTCTAATATATTACCTTTATCGTCCTTCAGAATATACGTTCTCGGCGCTGTAGATTTAACGTTATAAATAGTAAATAACTCGTTTGTCCAGTTGGGAAGGTAACCTTTAGCAAACACCTTTTTATATTTGCTAATTCTTACTCTATCGCCGATTTTAAATTTTGGAGGTTTCTTATTGAACGTTAATTGTTTTATTTTATTTATTCGTAACAATACTTCTTTTTCGTTATTCTTGTTTACATCTACAGGTTTCATTTTAATCGTTCTGTGCACAGTATTATTGTAGTCTCTCAATAAATCAGAAAGGACATTCAACCACGTATACTTACCGTTAGTTGTAAACCATTTCCACATTTTATTTTTCAAAGTACGGTTGAACCGTTCGATAATAGAAGCTTTTTTATCTGAATGTGTAGAATAATGATTTATATTGTATTGCTTCAACAAATTACGCACACGTTCGTTGTACCATTCTTTACCTTTATCTGTTTGTAAATGATTCATTTTATTATTTTGTAATACAATTTTAAGTACTCGCGCAACATTTTCAGACGATTTTGTTTTTATTGGAACAGCGAATACGCAATTTACTGAAGCAATTTATCATCGTTAATATATACTTATAACCTCTATTCAACTTTGCATATGGAATCATTTCTACAAGATCGGCTTGATATAAATCATCAAGACCTTTGAGCTCAACACTACGAGTTAAACAATTTTTTCTAACTTGTTTATGTAATTCGTTACTGATATTCTCTCTTACACTCATAATATATATGTTGACGGTTCTAACTACGATAAGAAAATGAATAAAAAACAACAAACACAAATACATCAATACTATTTTTTATTATTTTTTAATAATAATAATAATAATAATAATAATAATTAATTACATACAATCTTCACCTTTGTGAATTTTCACCAAAAAACAGTGTGGTGATACTTTTTCATGAACAGTCCAAGGATCATCAGAATATTTCCAACCGTTTAAAATGACTCTACACTCTATACATGATAATTTACTACCAACGCCGGTATAATAAAATCCGGCGTTAACCAGTTTTTTAAAATTGGGCTCGAGTGTAGGCCAACTTTTAAATGATAATAACATCACTTTTTTAGTCTCTGCAATACATCTTTTCGCATTCCTATAATTATTGAAATTATACATTATACATTGCTCCATCTCGCAATTCGGATTCGATAATTTATGCATAAACTGAATGTGTTCGATAGGTAAAGTTCCTCTTGTCTGAAACCCGCACAAAGAACACTGAACACTATCTAAATATCGTTAAAAAACAAAACCGGATTCTAACAATTCATTTATCGAATGATTGATTAATCTTTCACACAACAGCGCTTGTTTTGACATTGTTTTTTAACCGACGTCTTCACAGCGACTGGTGACGCACGAACTGATTTTACTTTATACAATTTTTCTTCTTCTTCATGATCGATACTCAGTAGTGTTTGACGACTACAATTTTTTAATTTTTTCAATACAGCACCGTATGTATAAGTAATCGGTAAACTGATTTTAATAATCTGCTTATTCCTTTCAATTTTAACAACATTTGCTCGTGTAAATTCATTCACTATCAAACAACAAATTTCATTAAAATTTAATTCTCCATCGAGTGGCGGGCCGAAATAATATATTTGCCAATTAAATGCGGAAATACTGTTTTCAAATTTATCAGTCATTTTGTTTTTAAAAATCGAAGATATCTATCTACAAAAAATAATTTAATTTCTGAATCATCATGACTTTCAATCAACTGTAAACAACACAGTAATTTATTTTTATTTCTTTCAAAAATAGCGCACGGGCATGGACCGTCTATAACGTCAGTAAACTTATCACTACAACAACACCCGTCTTCAGATAACTTCTTTACTTCACAATAAAAAATAATTTCTTTTAAGCAATCATATATTCCCTTCAGTTGACACGTTCGAAAATGATCTATCACCAAATCGTCTAATCTCGTTACTTTAATAATATTTGATAACCTTAATACAACGTCTTCTGAAAATTCGCGTTTTAATAAGTCGATTATACTTCTACCGTCCATTCTTTCGTTAACATGTTCTCACAGAGACTACAAACTGAACACTGACAATAAAATTGAACGTATACTAAACATTCAGTTAGGTGGGGATAGAAAATAATTCTTTATATATTCTAAATAATAAACAATATGGCGAGGCTTTCGCATGCTCAATCCAAGGATCGTCAGTCTCCTCCCACTCACAAAGAACCGCTTTGCATTCCACACACATTACGTCATCTTCAATTCCGGTATAATAAAATCCCGCTGATCTGAGTCTATCGGCTGACGGTGAACGTTTTGGCCATGTATAAAATGTTAACTTCATCATTTCTTCTGTTTCTTCAACACATTTTATCGCATTCTGATAATTAGCAATACACTCTTTTGATTTAGCGAGTAACATTTGTCTCAGAAAATTCATCATTTACAAAATAAATCTGACGAAAAATCTGCGCTCGTAAAAACACAATGTTGCCGCTAAGACCGCAAGCCATTTACTGACAGAGAATAAACATTTGTTTAATCGGGAACTGAAAATTGTTCTTTATATATTTTAATTAATAAAAAAAATATGATTAGGTAATGCGAGGAATCGAACCTACGAACTAATAATACTGATAAAACCGTTATAGGATACAATTAACGCACACGACCAAATCATATTTGATAAATAATAATTTTAAAACTATACTAAACGAATTCAAAATAAAAAAAGCGTATACATTTCCAGATAAAACTTGTTTACTACTATTTTTCCGCACACTGTCTCTTATACAATTTAATTAATACACAATCTGGCGAAGCTTTCGTGTGTTCGAACCAAGGATCGTCAGTCTCCTTCCAATCGCAAAGTACTATTCCGCATTCAACACATATTACGTCGTCTTCCGTTCCGGTGTAATAAAATCCCGCTGATACCAGTCTCTCGACTGACGGGTAACGTTTTCGCCATCGAGGAAACGCAAATGATGCTTCCATCTGTTTCCGCGCTTCTCGAACACATTTCACCGCGATTGGATAATTTATAATACACTCTCTCGATTTAGCGTAATCTTCAAATTTATAATACCTATCGCGAATCATTCTGCATTTCGGATATAAAAGTTTATGCATGAACTGGATATGCGCGATTGTCAGATATACTTTTGTTTTAAAACCGCACTTGCTGCATTTAATATTGTCTGAATTAGTTATAAAAACAAAACCTTCGTTTTCAAAAAAATCTAATACAATCTGGACGGGTGTAGCACGCGTTACAGACATCTTAAACGAAAATCTCGTATTAACTGAACAAATTGCATAAACGATTGTATTTACAACGTTATCGCGCATGTGTTACAGACATCTTAAACGAAAATCTCGTATTAACTGGAAAAATTGTATAATATGTTTACGTTTTTTTTACCGCGTGTCCCAGCTTTGCGTTGTTTACGTATCGGAACGTTTATGTTTACGTTTGTTACTGGGTCAGCGTGTCGTCGATCTGCCAAGGAAAACAACGAGCACGTGGTGATAGCCGCGTCGGCGAGAAAAAAACGTAAACATAAACACGAGGAGTTCGATGACCGCGCGGTGGCTATGCGGGGGAGGCGGGGGTGGGAAGGAAGGAAAAAATGTAAACATAAACATTCTCTCTCGGCACAAACGTAAACAACGCAAAGCTGGGACACGCGCTGAAAAAAAAAACGTAAACATAAACACGAGGAGTTCGATGACCGCGCGGTGGCTATGCGGGGTGAGGCGGGGGTGGGAAGGAAGGAAAAAATGTAAACATAAACATTCTCTCTCGGCACAAACGTAAACAACGCAAAGCTGGGACACGCGGTGAAAAAAAACGTAAACATAAACACGAGGAGTTCGATGACCGCCGCGGCGGCTGAGGGGTGAGGCGGGGGTGGGGAGGAAGGAAAAATGTAAACATAAACAGAGGAGAGGGGGGCGTGGCGAGAGAGAAAAAATGTAAACAAACTGAAAAAATGTAAACAAACTGAAAAAATGTAAACAAACACGCGGAGTTCGGTGACCGCGCGGCGGTTATGTAGGTGAAGACGGGGGTGGAGAGGGTGAAAAAAATGTAAACGTAAACAAACGAGGGGGGCGTGGCTGTCCCAGAACCAACCTTTTATTACTACTAGAGCGGCCTCTCGGAGAGGGTGAGGGGGAGTGTTTTTGTGCCAAACTTATAGACATATGCAGCCAAAGTCGAGTAGCTTGTGACGCTAATGGTGGTAGGAAGCGTCGTAATGGCGTCTAGGGATCGGCGGGGGACAGGATTGTAGGTTTTTAAAATAGGTGATTTTGTTATTTGGGAGTTAGTTATTTTATTTTCTTATTTCTTGGTTAGAGTTGATAATGTTGATAGACGGGGCGGAGGAGTTGAGTCTAGTTTATACTTATTTTATTTTATTCAGCGTAGCGAGGCCGCTGTCGCTCGTTAGTCGGGTCCGGGGACCCTTCTGATGCGTGGTCTTCGTAGATACCTGGGCGGAGTTTCATTTCCAAGAGCCAGGAGGCGGCTGATGAGGAAGTGAGGACGCCGGGTGTTTCGGACAGGTCTATTAATGGGAGTGATGATCGATTGTATAGCTGTGCGAGTTTTTGCAGTCGTGGCCTATTTCCACTGTAGTTTGTGTATGAAAGTGTCTAGGTCTTGGGAAGTAGTGTTTAGGTCATATAAAGCCGTATTGGAGGTTCTGGTGCGGAGAGGTCGGCGGTATATTAAGCGTAAAGCACGCCGTTCTGTGATCCTGTAAGGTCTTAGTTTAGTTGAGTCTGCCGTCAGCAGGACCGGGTCTGCGTATGTCAGGACGAGTCGAATTAATGCTGTGTAGATGCTTCTTAGAAATTCACTGGAGCAGCGGTCGTTTATACTGAGGATTCGCAGCGATCGGAGATGGGCTTGGACTTGCTCATTAATTATTTTGATGTGCTGCCGCCAGGTCAGAGTGGTGTCAAGGGTGATTCCAAGATATTTGCAGTCACGCTTCGGGATTATGTTAGATGGGTCAACACGGACTGGAGTTTTAAAGAAGTGTCTCATTTTACGTCCTGTTAGGTTGAAGATGCATTGTTGGGTCTTGCCCGTGTTCACGGAGATTCTCCAAGTATCGCAGTATTCAAAGAATGGCTGCAACACTCCTTGTAATTGTAAGATGGGTTGCTGGTGGTGTCTATTCTAGATCCAGTATTCTGTATCATCCGCGTACTGGGCAAGGCATGCTGTCTGGTCTGTTAAGTGCGGAGGGGGAGAGGGGTGTCTTTTGTAAAGATGATATATAGTGACGGGCTAATAGCTGAGCCCTGTGGCATACCAGCGTGCAGTTGGAAAGGTGCCAAGAGATGCTGGCTGACTCGGGCAGTTCGGCCATCCAGGAACTGCGATAGCCATTTTATGATGTTCGGGGGAATGTGACATCCAAGTGTTTTAAATCTGACGCCATTATGCCAGACGGATTCGAACGCTTTCCAGATGTCAAGAAGTGGTAAGATAGTTGTGTTTTTGCGGATGAGTTATCCTGGATGGCGCTGATCACCCTGACCAGCTGGTCGTAGATGTTATACCCAGGGCGGAAGCCTCCCTGCGTACTGGGTAGGATGTCGTGATTCCGTAGGTGTTGATGAATTCTGGCAACCAGTATTTTTTCAAATAACCTGGAGATTGGGGAGTGAGCGATATGGGCCTGTAGTTTGAAGTGAGTCTGGCTGATTTGAATGGTTTGGGAAACCTCAGGACATGGGCATGTTTCCAAGCTTGAGGCACGTATCCTAGCTGGAGGCTAGTAGTGTATAAATGTGAAAGTACGTCGAGTGCTATGTCTGGGAGAGCTTTCAAGACTTTATTTGGCATGCCGTCTGGACCAGGTGCTGAGTTGCGGCATTGCAGGAGCTTGAATTTAATGTCGTCAGCGGTTATAGGTTGCTCCAATTGATGGTCGGAAGGGCCTGTGTGTCTGTCGTCAGGTCGGAAAAGGTAATTTTGAGTGGTTAAGAAAGTGCTTATGGAGTGTTCTGCTTATGTGTCGAAGTCCGGGCTGGTCGGATAGCTATGCACCGACTGGAAGGCTATCGCTAACGACCAGGCAGTCGCCTACCAGGATAGGGGTAACAGGTTGTTAGAGGTTTCCACGGATTGGCTTTGGGTGGGGAGGCAGGGACTATGGGGACTACTCGGGCTTGTGAAGCGGGGTCGGGGGTCTCACGAGGGTATTTAGGAAACTTCGTCTGTCCTGTGTAGTGGTCAGTTTGTCTGTTGCAGGTCACGCAGAACGGCGTGCTGAAGTCATGGTTTTGTGAGGACAGAGGGAGGTGGAAGACTTGTGACCGCACACCCTTCATGTAGGTTGGTAGTAACAGTTGTGTGCGGTGTGTCCATACAGATGGCATCTGGGGCAAGGAATGTGGCGTTCTAGCTGGCGTGACTCTTCCGTTTTGAAGTGGCGACCAGCTACAAATGCGCCTTCCGTGAGGAGGTGGACAGTATCCGAGTGATGTGTGAAGACTCTTATCAGTCCTGCCGGTCCGCGATCTGATAAGATTCGCTTGCAGAAAGCGATCTAGAGACGCTTATCTTCCTCCAGCGCTTCCTGGAAGTCGCTTACGTCGATCGAGCGTTCGAACCACGGACATCTAGTGTCTTCAGCGGATTCTGGGGGGGGTCTTTGGGTTTGGGGGAAGTTTTCGTGGACTTAAAGGCTTTATATGCCGCACTAGGGCCAAATGTGGTTGCCTGTATTGAGTTGCAAAATAATTGAAGGTCTTGTAGGGAGTCAAAGAGTAGTGTGGTGGTTCCAGTTTTGGGGAAGAAGAAATTTTGGGGTAGCCTAAGTTTTGGGCACTGTGTTTAAATTCGACAGATAAATTGGATTGTTAGGATTTTTTGTATGACGTTGTATGTCTGCAGCAGGTAGGTAGGGGTAGGCCTATAAATACGCTGGAAAACAGTTGATCAACCGTGTGTTACGTCTTTCAACAGGACATTTCAACCGCCACTTGCAGGTAAGAAAGGTTGTTTCTTTACGTTATTTAGTTGTTTATCTTCACTACCTCTTCTTACATGTTGTTCCTAATATTTTTAAAACTTATATCGTTATTATAACATTTTAGTTATTTATATTTTTCCAGTATTTTGTTTTATAATTCTCTATTGTAAGCTGTTTTAGGTACTCCAATTTCTCGGGAATAATGCAGATTCGAGAAATTGATACGTCAGGCGAAAGAACATTGCGATGAAGGCGGTCCGCGTAGAGGGTTTACCTTATAAACATTTAATTTACGCAAATGTAAAACTAGAGACGGTTCCATTAATTAACAATGCAAACGATTTCTATGGTAACAAAAATTCAAATTAATTTTTCCATAACAACTTTTATATAGTATTACTTTACAAGCCGGCTAAAGTATACTACCTTTCGATTTCTTCCGGTAAGCACAAAAATTTTGCATTTAATGTATACATAACGTATCAGCTGAAAGCGTAATTAAAAATTACTTGATGACATGTGATTAGAAGCCACCTGACATTAGCAGTTAACTAAAAATATGCCTACGTAATACTTGTGAATGTAGAATTCAAGTTTTGCAAATTTTATAACCACATACACACAAATGAAAACTGCTAACAAACGTAGCAGATTTCTCTTTAAAAATTACATTTAATTAAGTTTGTATATGTGTTGAGCCTTTGATAAACGATATTATGTACTATACTGATACGCTAGGCTAGGCCGTGTATAGAGAATTTTGTTACATTTTTTCAACTTACAAAATAATAAAAACTCACATAATTAAACACAGGAAGCCTACTGATACATTACCTAATTGTAGGCCTATTTAGCTTGCAACCGCCTTCAAAGATTTTGTAATGTCGTGCTTGTATTAACATACAAAAAATTATTATAATTATATTTATAATTTTTACGCACTAAAAAACATTCCTTTTACGGATCATGTGCTGCGACCGTGCATTTGTTTTCATAACTAAGTAATGTTGTAATGACCGAATTTAGATTTTATCGACACGGATTTTTTGTAAGCAGCTTTATGTTAGTGATAAGCTAATTCCTTGTGTGACCCACTTACAATATTTTTATTTTTAAATCGAAAGGAAGGAAATATGTTGTGTTTCATATGTGTATTTAGGAAATTTTTTTTATTTACTTATTGAGACTAATGTCATTTTTATTTCTTTCCATATGATCTTTCATTCCTAAATTTTTATTTTTTCCTTTCATCCACATTATTCCCAAACACTGTATTCTATAATTACGCGAATCTTTAGGATGCCATTTATTATTTACTGCTCTGTAAGTTTAATTTCACAGAGCGTTGATAATTTAATCTTTCTTTCTGTTTATTAGGCACATCGTGTCAGAGTTTCTGCTTTATGCTTATTATGTTTTACCTACATTATACCCTTTTATTATTTTACTTAACCCATCTTTATTCCTCAGATTTAATATTCCTCATTATTATCATCTTTATCATTTGGTGTTTCCTTAAAGTCCGTTGATATTTTTTTAACATTCCCTTCTATTTGCCTTATTCATTTTTATTTTGTAATCTCCACCACTTTGCTTTTGGGTCTCCACTACCTGTCACTTCTTTCTACCTTGAATTTCGTAAATGTTTTATCATTTACTCTTGATTATTTATATATGTTTCACTTTATCAATTACTGAATTTTTTATTACTTTAATTGTATACTATTTCCTTGTTACATTTTACTTATATAAAGTTACATTTTGTTCCTTGTTACATTTTGTTATATTTACAAAGTTCTTCCAGATCTGTTTTTACGGCTTCTTTGTAAGAATTGGTTTTTATCTCGGTTTTTATCCAAACAAAATCGGTTCTCGTCATATGTATTCCCTACCAATTTCCTCGGTTTTGTTACTATATGTACGTGCAGTGTATAAGTAATACGAGGTTAAGTGCCGTGCATGGTTAGGCTGTGATACCGGTACCAGATTGGTTTCAGTTTTCTGTGTCTGTGGTCTGTGATGTTGCTAATATACACTACATCTCCAATAAAATCATTCTTTCTACCTGAAAGCGGAGGTTTCCCTGTAGTGTATCGTGACAAAACTGTAATGTGTACACCAGCATGGGGCCTGGTGGAGCAATCTTCAGCACATTGGCTTCCAAAGCGGGGCGGCGTGGGTACGGACAAGTCGTTTCTCACCGTCTTTCAACTAAATTAGTGGATGACTAGCCTCAATGACAGCTGCGGAACGCAAAACTTTAACGTAAACTCTAACCTTAATACTGGCCACATTGATGTAAGTGTAAATCTTAAGACTTTAATACTGTAGTTTAACTTACAATGATCCTAAACCTTGTCAAGAATATAAAAGGTGTAACTTTAATTAGAAGTGTTGTTAATACGTTTGTGTTTATTTTGATAGGATTTCCAGAATGAGAGTTTGGAAGGATCTAATCACGTGTATCAACACCTTAACCTACACAAGTGTACCTGTCCATTTGGTAAAGTACAGACCTAATACATGTATACTTGTCTGTATAAACACACACACAGAGATTGAAGAAAGGTAACTCAAAATTAGATAATCCAGACGTACCCAAAGTAAATTATTTTAAATTTATCCAATGAAATTCGTTACAATATTTTTGCTGTTTTTGGTGGTGTTGATAAAAGATTCAAAGAACTCTCCTTAAAAAGAGAAAAAGAAACGGTACAAAATGATATGGGCAATTGGTTTTGTTATCTGACGCAATCCGTTTGTATTGAATTTCTCAAATCTAAAAATATCCTTTTTAACTCTTATTTTACATATTATTAATTAAAAGAGTAAACTAAATAAGGGAGTTGAAGATCTATAATAAAAGTAAAGAGTTTTGTTTTTGTAATATTTAACAAATGTACTAGATATAAAGGCGCTTTTAAGTAAATTACTGAAACAATCTTGGTTTACTCTAAACTAAACTGGTTTTAGAATATTATAGTTTGGAGTTCCGCTCTTTAGTGGTTAAGTTGGTAACATGTAAAAGCAAGTTAAGAATTTGTTTTCTTTTTTCTACCAGATGGAAGTGTCTCATACTACACAATATTAATCGTAAACACTCGTGGATTTCGTTAGTAATGACAAGTCTGTTTTCCGATTTAACACATATTGTTTTTTTTTTAAACCAAACGTTGATTCCCATAATACGATGAGGAATCCTCAGCAGCTGGACATTTAAAAACATTTTCATCTATAGGCTATAACATACAGCTAACATATGTATTAGAACATATGGTTTAGTTGCAGCTTGCCTCATAGCGACACAGTTTATACGACAATTTAGGTGGAATGTGCGATTTAAAGTAAACTCACAATTTATAATGTGTTGCTATTGTACACACTATCTGATAGATAATCCGAACCATCCCGGAACCACCATGATAATCAAGGTTTCTATCACACACACACACACACACACACACACACACACACACACACACACACACAAGAGTGTGGTTCTACTATATACATAATAAATTGAATTAATAGAATAATATTAACTGGTCTTAATACAAAAAAACGAGGATGAGTTACAGTATTCTCTAAATGGTTGAAATCATATTTGTAAACAATATAATTTTCAATTATCATGGCTTTTTTAGAGAAGTATCCAGTCAGATTAAAAATTGTTCTTAAGAGAATAGTTTTGGAACAAGTCTCTGACTTCAGTTATCTGGGTTGCACTATCCAGTAGTGGGACTGACACAGGCCAAGATAGTAACATAAAAATATCGAGGTTTACACGATGTGTGGCTCCATACATAGAACGTTGAGCAAAAAGACAAGGAAAGAGACTAGGCTTAACATTGGCCCAGTGCCTGTTGTAATCTATGGACGTGAACATGGGTTCCTACAAAACATTGGCAGTGCCTGTTGTACTCTATGGACGTGAACATGGGTTCCTACAAAACATTGGCAGTGCCTGTTGTACTCTATGGACGAGAACATGGGTTCCTACAAAACATTGGCAGTGCCTGTTGTACTCTATGCACGTGAACATGGGTTCTTACAAAACATTGGTAGTGGCTGTTGTAAACTATGCACGTGAACATGGGTTCCTGCAAAACATTTGCAGTGCCCGTTTTACCGTATGGATGTGACCATGGGTTCCTACAAAACATTGGCAGTCCCCGCTTTACTCTATGGACGTGAACATGGGTTCCTACAAAACATTGGCAGTGCCTGTTGTACTCTATGGACGTGAACATGGGTTCCTACAAAACATTGGCAGTGCCTTGTTGTACTCTATGGAGGTGAACATGGGTTTCTACAAAACAATGGCAGTGCCTGTTGTATTCCATGGACGTGAACATGGGTTCCTACAAAACATTGGCAGTGCCTGTTGTACCCTATGGACGTGAACATGGGTTCCTACAAAACATTGGCAGTGCCTGTTTTACTCTATGGACGTGAACATGGGTTGCTACAAAACATTGGCAGTGCCTGTTTTACTATACGGACGTGAACATGGGTTCCTACAAAACATTGGCAGTGCCTGTTGTACTCCATGGACGTGAACATGGGTTCCTACTAAACATTTACAGTGCCTGTTTTACTATACGGACGTGAACATAGGTTCCTACAAAACATTGGCAGTGCCTGTTGTACTCTATGGACGTGAACGTGGGTTCCTACAAAACATTGACAGTGCCTGTTGTACCCCATGATCGTAAAAATGGGTTCCTACAAAACATTGGCAGTGCCGGTTGTACTCTTTGGACGTGAACATGGGTTTCTTACAAAGCATTGGCAGTGCCTGTTTTATTCTATGGACGTGAGCGTTGGTTCTTACAAAACATTAGCAGTGCCTGTTGTACTCTATGGACGTGAACATGAGTTCATACAAAACATTGGCAGTGCCTGTTGTACTATATGGACGTGAACATGGGTTCCTACAAAACATTGGCAGTGCCTGTTGTACTCTATGCACGTGAACATGGGTTCATACAAAACATTGGCAGTGCCTGTTGTACTCTATGGACGTGAACATGGGTTCCTACAAAACATTGGAAGTGCCTGTTTTACTCTATGGACGAGAAAATGGGTTGCTACAAAACATTGGCAGTGCCTGTTTTACTATACGGACGTGAACATGGGTTGCTACAAAACATTGGCAGTGCTTGTTGTACTCTATGGACGTGAACATGGGTTCCTACAAAACATTGGCAGTGCCTGTTGTACTCCATGAACGTGAACATGGGTTCCTACAAAATATTGGCAGTGCCTGTTGTACTCTTTGGACGTGAACATGGGTTGCTACAAAGCACTGGCAGTGCCTGTTTTACTCTATGGACGTGAGCGTTGGTTCCTACAAAAAATTAGCAGTGCCTGTTGTACTCTATGGACGTGAACGTTGGTTCCTACAAAACATTGGCAGTGCCTGTTGTACTCTATGGACGTGAACATGGGTTCATACAAAACATTGGCAGTGCCTGTTGTACTATATGGACGTGAACACGGGTTCCTACAAAACATGGGCAGTGCCTGTTGTACTCCATAAACGTGAACATGGGTTCCTACAAAACATTGGCAGTGCCTGTTGTACTCTATGCACGTGAACATGGGTTCCTACAAAACATTGGCAGTGGCTGTTTTACTCTACGGACGTGAACATTGGTTGCTACAAAACATTGGCAGTGCCTGTTTTACTCTATGGACGTTAAGATGGGTTCCTACAAAACATTGGCAGTGCCTGTTGTACTCTATGGACGTGAACGTTGGTTCCTAGAAAACATTGGCAGTGCCTGTTGTAATCTATGGACGTGAACATGGGTTCCTACAAAACATTGGCAGTGCCTGTTGAACTCTATGCACGTGAATATGGGTTCCTACAAAACATTGGCAGTGCCTGTTGTACTCCATGCACGTGAACATGGGTTCCTACAAAACATTGGCAGTGCCTGTTGTACTCTGTGCACGTGAACATGGGTTCCTACAAAAATTTGGCAGTGCCTGTTTTACTATATGGACGTGAACATGGGTTACTACAAAACATTGGCAGTGCCTGTTGTACTCTATTGACGTGAACATGGGTTGCTACAAAACATTGGCAGTGCCTGTTTTACTATACGGACGTGAACATGGGTTCCTACAAAACATTGGCAGTGCCTGTTGTACTCCATGGACGTGAACATGGGTTCCTACAAAACATTGGCAGTACCTGTTGTACTCTATGGACGTGTACATGGTTTCCTACAAAACATTGGCAGTGCCTGTTTTACTCTACGGACGTGAACATGGATTGCTACAGAACATTGGCAGTGCCTGTTTTACTATACGGACGTGAACACGGGTTCCTACAAAACATTGGCAGTGCCTGTTGTACTCCATGGACGTGAACATGTGTTCCTACTAAACATTGGCAGTGCCTGTTTTACTATACGGACGTGAACATGGGTTCCTACAAAACATTGGCAGTGCCTGTTGTACTCTACGGACGTGAACATGGGTTCCTACAAAGCATTGGCAGTGCCTGTTTTACTCTATGGACGTGAGCGTTGGTTCCTACAAAACATTGGCAGTGCCTGTTGTACTCCATAAAAGTGAACATGGGTTCCTACAAAGCATTGGCAGTGCCTGTTTTACTATATGGACGTGAACATGGGTTACTACAAACATTGGCAGTGCCTGTTGTACTCTATGGACGTGAAAGTTGATTCCTACAAAACATTGGCAGTGCCTGTTGTACTCTATGGACGTGAACATGGGTTCATGCAAAACATTGGCAGTGCCTGTTGTACTATATGGACGTGAAAGTTGATTCCTACAAAACATTGTCAGTGCCTGTTGTACTCTATGGACGTGAACATGGGTTCATGCAAAACATTGGCAGTGCCTGTTGTACTATATGGACGTGAACATGGGTTCCTACAAAACATTGGCAGTGCCTGTTGTACCCTATGGACGTGAACATGGGTTCCTACAAAACATTGGCAGTGGCTGTTGGACTCTATGCACGTGAACATGGGATCGTACAAAACATTGGCAGTGCCGGTTGTACTCTGTGCACGTGAACATGGGTTCCTACAAAACATTGGCAGTGCCTGTTCTACTCTATGGACGTGAACATGGGTTCCTACAAAACATTGGCAGTTCCTGTTTTACTCTATGGACGTGAACATGGGTTGCTACAAAACATTGGCAGTGCCTGTATTACTATACGGACGTGAACATGGGTTCCTACAAAACATTGGCAGTGCCTGTTGTACTCTATGGACGTGAACATGGGTTCCTACAAAACATTGGCAGTGCCTGTTGTACCCCATGAACGTGAACATGGGTTCCTACAAAACATTGGCAGTGCCTGTTGTACTCCATAAACGTGAACATGGGTTCCTACAAAACATTGGCAGTGCCTGTTTTACTATATGGACGTGAACATGGGTTCCTACAAAACTTTTGCTGTGCCTGTTTTTCTATACGGACGTGAACATTGGTTCCTACAAAACATTGGCAGTGCCTGTTGTACTCTATGGACGTGAACATGGGTTCCTACAAAACATTGGCAGTGGTTGTTTTACTGTACGAACGTGAACATGGGTTGCTACAATACATTGGCAGTGCCTGTTTTACTCTATGGACGTGAAGATGGGTTGCTACAAAACATTGGCAGTGCCTGTTGTACTATATGGACGTGAAGATGGGTTGCTACAAAACATTGGCAGTGCCTGTTGTACTCTATGGCCGTGAACATGGGTTCCTACAAAACATTGGCAGTGCCTGTTGTACTCCATGGACATGAACATGGGTTCCTACAAAACATTTGCAGTGCCTGTTATACTCTATGCACGTGAACATGGGTTCCTACAAAACATTGGCAGTGCCTGTTTTACTCTATGGACGTGAACATGGGTGCCTACAAAACAATGGCAGTGCCTGTTTTACTATATGGACGTGAACATGGGTTCCTACAAAACTTTGGCAGTGCCTGTTTTACTATATGGACGTGAACATGGGTTCCTACAAAGAACATTATAAACCAGATTCAAACTTCGGAAACGAAGTTTCGGAGAAAAACAAACGTTTGTACGAAACAGGATCGTTTGCGCAAAGAGGATATTAGAGAAGCGCTACAGCTGTTCTCCATAAATGATAAAATACAGACATATCGCAAGGAATGGTTACAGCATCTGGACAGAATAGATGATGGACGATTAATGTTGCGTTTCGATATAGACTCTTTGGTACAAGAAATGTAGGAAGACCGAGAGTGAGATGGAGAGGTACTTTGTGAAGACAAAGCAGGAAAAGTGCCTACACCGTGAAATGCAGAAGAAGAAGAATACTGGCTGACATTACTAATTAAATACTAAACACATAGGAAAGCATAAAAATATAGTTGGTTGAGACATTTTGTCTTTTCGGAAACCAACGATGTTCGCACGCGGCAAGTTCCAGGTAGTAAGTAGGGAAAGACCGAATAACAAAAATAAGAGAAAATAAAACTATGAGAGTTGGCGAAATGATCTCTTACGGATAGTCTCCTGGTACGGTAAACAAACCGCTTGTTATCTAAATATACAACACAATTCCTTGTAAACCTGGGACCCTCTGATAACTTGAAAAACTTCGGATCGAATGCAGTAGGCCCAATTGGTCCCTATACACGTAGTGAGACCTTTATAGTTACCTGGCCGTTTTGAAAATACTTTGACACGTCCCATGCTTTTCATATGGATTTACTAGACACTTTTTCCGTCGTGTCAAGGAAATAGGGAGGATATAATTTGACTCCATTTAAAAATATTTCTGAGTTTATCATGTAAGCACATTATATGTATCATATGGTAGTGTCGCAGCTTGTCAATTTCTGTTGCATAGCGACGAAATTTATACAACAATTAAAATTGAATATACGATTTAAAGTATATTAAAATCTTTAAATTATTAAATTTTTTAGAATGACAAACAAGATTTGGTCTTTTAAAACGGATGTTCTCGCACAGTTTGAAGTATAAAATTTTTAATCAAAATGATTGCCGTGTGTTACTGGTTTAGACACGCAAACTTCAAAGTCAGTCTCGGGTCAGCACGCTTTATAGCTTTCACGATCACTTAAAACACTTTTGGCTTGTTTCATTTAAGCCTGCGCCAAGTATGTTTCAATGTCTTGTGATTGTGGAGTGCTCATAAAAAATGTTGCACTGTTATTATAATCATTAATTTACCAATATTAAATATATCTATAAATATATAACGATGTGTGTGTGTGTGTGTGTGTGTGTGTGTGTGTGTGTGTGTGTGTACATATACCTATATAAATATACACACATATAGAAAAGGTATCTTCACATTTGGTCATTTACTACATATACGGTCGCCCATTTATAACAAATGTGTCGACGTTTCGACAAAATTTATTTTTGTAAACAGAACTAGTAAACAGACAAAAAAGATATAATATACATACGACGACAGATTTAATAATTACTATGCCTGTGGTAAGTGATTTTGTGTGTATGTTACATAAACAGTAAAGACATTATTGGAGTTATGTCTTTTGCATGTGTGTGTGTGTATGTATGTGTGTGTGCGTGTTGATTACAAAAGTGAATCATAATACGTATATTAATTATTTATGGATTGCCTTTATAGACGTGCTGATGTTAACGGCAAATTCTGTCTATTCGTCGGCAGGAATACCTTAAAAGTGTGTTTAGTCAGTGACCTAAGCTCACAAACTTTTCTTCACTGATAAATTAGTTACGATCACTGATTAAAATTAGTTATCACTGGATATTGTTGCAATGTAGTATTTTCGCCTAATGTAATACTCAAATGCTATTATTTCACTGCATCTATGCTTTAATTTTCAATAAGCAGGATTATCATTATATCATATGATAAAATGAGCATGGGTTGGTGTTATCTAAAGTCTGTCGCAAGCATGAACAAGCGTTCGGAGGCCACAACTATACCGGTTAAAATGTATTTATAAATTAATTTGTTTTCCAGTTTACAACCGACTTACTCTTGCACCTGAAGCAATGAACAAGTATACTGGACAACCTGTCGTGGCTGGATAAACCGTCCAACTGCGACACACTTGCAGTGCCTACGGACCGATGAGAAGGCTTCAGCCGGCAATGTTTATGATTGGAGCGCGTAGAAAGGCATATAGTCAGATCTCTCCAGGCTTCTTGTTAGCCTATATACGGCCAAGTACTCACTTCTGCAACAACTGTCTGTTTTAAGCCTCAGTATACGCTGATGACTGTGAGTTGTGAATATTGGAGTTGTATAATACAGCTGTGTGTTCTATAAAATTCCTGGAGTTTGTAGACCATTGTGAAGTAAACATTTATGGAAACAATAAGGAATTTACGTCAACACGATTTTCAATGCAACGTTTCGTTGTTGTTTTTTTTTTTTGTATTTGAAGTCCTTTGTCATTTGGATGGTACACCTGTGCATTGTTGATGATGATGTCCTGATCGTTCCCTTGTAGATCGTTAGCTGTCTTGTGTTACTATTGCATGATGGTAATGGTAATGATGCTTTGTGACTCCACGGCCGTGTAGCATTGGTTTTGCTTATTCCGAAAAAAAGAATATTCTCAGATCACCAGCCAGGAATTTTCTTAACTTTAAGTAACTCCTAACGCTTGCTTCTGCCGGGTTAATCGTAAGTTTTGGTGTCATTGTACAGTTAAGTATTTACTTCTATATTTCTACTATATAGATGTTGATGACTGTGTGTTGTAAATGTGTTGGTTCCTAGAATTTGCTGATCATTGTGAAGTGTAAATTTATGGAAACATCAAGGTTCTTTTACATAATTTTCAATGCGACCTTTAGTTAGTTTTTTTTGCATTTGTAGGCTTTGTCATTTGAATGGTACACCTTTGCATTTGTTGAGTTACCGTTCCCAACTTGTTATTTTGCGCGCGCGCGCGTGTGTGCGCGTTGCTCCTGGATGTTGACGGTGACGGTGACGATGATGATGATGATAATAATGTCCTTATTCTCTTGCATATGGTTAGTTGTCTTGTGTTATTATTGCATGATGATGATGATGGTGTTGATGCTTTGAGACTCCACGGCTGTGTATCATTAGTTTTGCTTGTCGGAAAAATTCTGTTTCCGATTTTTCGTAACTTTAAGTAACTGCAAACTCTTGTTCTGCCGTGTTAATCGTAAGTGTTTGTATCCGCATAAAGCTAAGTATTTACTTCAATTTAAACTTTGTTTCTCTACTGTTGGCTTTGCTCTCCTACAAACGTTGCTTCCTGACTTCGGTCTCAGGGTCTGGGTTTCCAAGACCAACTGGAGCCAGATTCGCACCATGTTAGTCTGACTGTATGATTAACTTATAGTGTAAGTATTTTCCTTTTTTTTTAATGCCTTCCGCCTTCTTAGATTCCGCCAATTATCTTCTGAAAGCTTTCTTAGATACATCTCAATTATCTTCAATTACTTTCCATCTCCTTTATCAAATTTCTCACTCTCATACAAAGCAAGCATGTACTCTTGTGAATGATTCAGGTGTTCTTGGTGTTTCACTTCTAGAAGGTTAGTTAATCCAGAGATTAATAAAGTTATTATGTCTCTCATTTAATGTTTTCAAACAGTCATTTGTTGATACCAACCCCTGTTGGTACCTACGTGGAAACAAATTTTGTGTTAAACCATTTGTACTTTTACAAGAGCTGTCAAGTGTTTTGTACATATTTACACACAGTCTGTATATAGGACTTATTTTTTTACTACAACCTTTGCATGTATTGAAGTAAAAGGTGTCACTTTAAGAAGAAGCATTGTACACATCTCTACAGTCATTGCTCCATCATTTTAGCCATAAGAGAACAGATTACTTCGACAATCAGTCCCTCCAATTGAGTCAGGTTTATAACTGGCAGTAGCGGTTTGCTTTTGACATTAAACACGGCTTTAACGTTGTTGGTCGCCAATCGTATAATTGTGTGACGCGCTGATTTCTAGGACTACTGTGCTTTCTCATCAGTCCATTGTATTCTGACAGATATCAGTGAAAAATGTCTGGTGAGGTATTCGCTCAGAGACAAATAATGGTGATGTTGTAGCTGTTGCTGATGATGATGATGATGACAATGTGAAATATTACAACGGTATTAATGCATTTTGTGTGTCGTAGGCCTGACGACCCTCTGCTGCTCAAAGAAGGATGACGACCGCACGGTGTACGGTACGCACTATTGCTGACTGTTAAGTAACTGTTAGCAGTTAAAAGTAGAAAAAGTAGTATTAACTGAGACGTTAAGAATCTACAAGACGGGAGATTGTGCCGACTGCATCGGGATGATGCTACCCTGAAACCCGTCCAACATCTTGTGAATTCGTGGCCAGAAACAAATGCTCTTTCCCATTTTTTATTTATGTAAAGGACTTCAAAATATGCATTCCAAAAATAGAAAACAATTTTTAAAATATAAAAATTTGTAAAAGAAAATATTTTTCCCGCATATTTTTAAAACGCCATTTTTAGGCTACACTAATTGTCTGAACATCTAAAGCAACCAGTAACATTTGGTAGGAAATAAGATTAAACCATACTGTGTAGGTGGGTGTCTTCTCGGGGAATATGATGATCCAGTGTCTTGCAGTGACCTTGTTTGCTGACAGTTGTAGTACGGGGTCAAGGCTTCCTGTCTGCTTAAGAAGGACGGCTCGCTTTACAGGAAGTAGTGTTACCCTGTCTTGAGAAAGCCTGATTCGCTTGGAAAACTGTTTATTGGAAACGAGGGTTTGGATAGAGCTTAAACAAAAGTAAACCAAAAGGCTCTTTACCTTTAATTTGTAACGTATTTGTCAAATCCGCAGGAGAACAAGAACCATTGACCTATCAAGATAACAAAATCAATTGACAAAATCATGGTAACAAAAACCAAGATCATACGACTTGCATTAAAGGCTGAAGTACAGAATATAGAATACTTCAATATGTTGATGATACAAACTTTAAAGTTAACTGATAACAGTAAACCGGAAGACTTTCAAAATACGTGAAACAAACATGCTAGAGAAACAATAATTAGTAGAAGGTTATTTTATGTGACTAGTTAATTGTTACAACAGTTGGCGAACGGATGATTTGTAAGATAACAAAAATATACTGCAATAAACAATTTAAACAAATATTTATTAACAAAAGATGAACATTAACTACCGTAGTCACGTCAGATTTTGGTCATACAAAATGAAATAAACAGTAAAAATAAATTAACAGACTTTTTTTATACATATTTAAAATGTTTAGTTTCATCTTCCACATTATTTATGTATCTTAGTATTTTATTCCAATCGTACTAGTACGTAGATTTTTCCTTTTGTGTAACCTAGTAGGTTCAAAGTACGCGTATATGATTTTGCGCGAAAATACAGTTTGCACTGTGAACATGAACAACAAATTTGATCGTTATCAATTGCCCATTTTGTGGAGCTTAATATTCACAGCGATGAAATTTGGACCATAAAGATTAAAGATACAAAGGATCACGTTTTCACTTTTATAAGATTGTATTTACAAAACATTTGAAGGTCTTCAATACGGTGAAGCATAAATGCCCACCTAACAGACGATCCTTTACCCCAGTAATAGTGATCGATCTTTTGGTAATGTTCCAGAAACAAGAACAATTCTTGATTTAACACTAGTTCTAAAAACAATTAAAAGAATTGTACTTTTTAGAGAGTACCGATTGCATAATGTTGATATTGTTTACAGAGGGTCCGCCCAGAGACGATGGTAACAAGAAAAGGAAGAACCAAGAAGAAATCCCGGTTGAGGAACGCTTCCAGTAAGTTAACAACATGATTTATTTCCATATCTTACTTATGTTATTGCATAATTAACAGCTTATTAAAAGATTATTCGTAGCTGTAAAGTGTTTTTCGAAAGTGTGCCAGAAAGTAACTGGTCGACCGAGAAACCGTCAGTGAAACATTCAATATGTAACCTCATGAAGAACATAAACAAAGAAACAGTCACAACAACAAAACCAACAGGCAATGTCCTCGACTGTCTGTCACTCTTGGCAAACGCATAAGCAAAGTTTGCTCTCTTTTCTCTTGCTTGGTTAAGTTTACGGCGACCCAATGTCTCAGACGATGAGAAGACAAATGTAGGGGTAAAGCTTGACAAAGTACGAAGAACAATGTTTAGTGCCGAATATATAAAAGCCGATTCTAAATATAGATACTAGCAGGGTAAAATACATAACAGACATAACTGGTAGACGTAAAATATAAAGACAGAAAATTAATGATAAAATAAAGAATTTCAGAACATTTAAAAGCCCTCACCACAAACTACATAAATTCCACATTTGCCACACATTTACAAAACGAAAACCACAGTTACACAAACATAGAACACAACATGGAAATATTACACTACTTACCTAAAAGTAGAAAACTAAACACAGCTGAACAATTTGAAAGATACAGACATCACGCACTACAACCAAACAACATATTAAATGAACAATTACATTATAGATCACATACACTATTCGATACATTGATCCAAACACACAATTTGAACCTCAGCGCCAATTCCCTCCCACCATCAACCCCCACCACACACACCAGTCCATAACCGTTATACTGTTAAAATGACATTCAGTATTTAATCCCACTGAGGAAGAGGAACATCACCTCGAAACGTTTGGGAAAGATAAATGAAAGTAAGTTCAATTGTGAAAGATTATATATATAATAAAATAAAGAATATTAATGAAAGCCTAATAATTATTAATGATAAAATAATTATTAACTGTTTGGTGTGATTAATATTTGTAAGCTATAAGAATGTCTCAAACATACCTAAGAAAAGAAAAATAATTCAAAGTGTACTTTGAATGTTGTATACGTGATTCTAACAAGCAAATGAAAGAAACTTAAAACTTATGAAAATGACGACGTCTGTACAAGTGTAGAAAGTAATACTCGGAAAAAAAATAAGGAAGAAAGAACGTAGAAATTGAATAATCGCAAGGAAAACGATCACAAAATGTTATTAAAAAAAAAACTTTAATATCTTAAGTTTGTTCTTTGGGCGGTTTGTTCCTACCTTAGCAACAAGATTTAAGCAGGTTGTGTGTTAAATTTTGTTCATGTGACTCGGCTTGAATTCACAAACAATTCGGTTGTTCCTTATTTCTTGACTTTTATACTTATTTTAGTTACTTCATTTTTCATACAATTACTATATATCAAAGGGTATTCTTCTTCTATCGTCTTCTTCTATGGTGTCACAGTTCGGAGTCGAACCTTAGCCGTCATAATCATCCTTTCCATTTTCCCTGTTCTTGGCGATTGACGTCCATCGTTTTATTTTAAGTAAAGTTTCAGCATCCCTTGCCACTGCGTCAATCCAGCGATGCTTTGGTTTTCCGACATGCCTTCTACCCTTGATTTGACTAAATAGTACCTTCGTAGGTATTCGGTTGCCTTCCATCCTAATGACGTGTCTTGCCCATTGCAAACTATGCAGTCGGATGGCGGTGGCCAGATCTATTATCTTTATATAACTTGTATAGTTTCTCATTGTGAAGCATTCTCCATATCCCATTGACTTCGATTGGTCCAGACATTCTCCTCAAAATTCTTCTTTCATAGGTATTGACTATGTTAGCGGCTTGTTTGTTCCGAGTCCAAGTCTCGCTGCCATATGTTATCACCGGTCTAATCATAACTTTATATAATGTGACCTTGGACTGACGGTGGATATTCCTTGTCTTGTATATAGTTGTGAGCTAAGCATATGCGGCCTGTATACTTTTGCTTATTTCATGTATTTCTTTATTATCTTCTGCAATCCAACGTCCCAAATATTTAAACCGATTAACTATTTACACGTTAGTAGTTCGATATCAAACTCTTCAGGTTTCCTGGTTTTCCTTCGAGTGGTAATCATAACGTTTGTTTTATCTCTATTCACCTGTAATCCTAACTCTTCTGCTTCACCTTTGAGTTCCTGGAAGGTCTCTTTTTCTCTTCCTTGGGATCTTACCGTTATATTAATATCGTCTGCATACCTGCGATTTGGACCATTTTATGTTCTTATGTAGCATTCCTATCAATTGACAATTTTCTGATCACATATTCGAGTGATAGGTTAAACAGGGTTGGTGCCAGAACATAGTCCTGTTCCAACCCTTTCGTGACATTAAAAGTTTCAGTAGTACCCGTTTGCAGATTGACTTTGGCTGTCGTCTGTATCATTGTCAAACTTGTCAATTGTACTAATTTAATGAGTATTTGAAAGTACAGCATACTGAAGAGTATTCAGTGTTGGTAAATACTGTTCTTCTTAACAATTTTGTTGTGAATACAGTTTCAAACTAACCAGTTGTAGGGTACTGATGGAAAGAACACTGAAGGCCCTGCCTTCACACGTGACTCGTGAATTTAGTTATTTTTGATTAAGTGTGTAGAAATCCCCCCCGCAATAGAACGCAAGGTAATATTGTACATGTGTTTTCGGTTTGGCATTGTATGACAACATTCAATACAATGAACTTCTTCTCCTTCTTTAGTGCTAGGCAATGTGAGCTCAGGCTTCCACCACCATTCTCCTCCAACGTCTCCTATCTGTTGCCATCTCAGCATAACGCCTCGTATCCACTGTACTGTGATCTCCCAGCACATCATCCTACCATCGTATCCTAGGTCAACTCCTTTTACCGCTTATACACCTTTCTTGCTCTCCAGTCATCATCTTTCTTAACAGGGACATAGACACGGAACGATCATTCTTTCAAGCCTTCTGAATGTGTCTTGTTCCTTTTTTGCTAATGACCAAGAGGATATGTCACATATCCTCACCAAGTAAGTGGGATAAGTCACCAAGTATCCTATATCACATAATCCTGAGGATACTCATTATAATATGAGTACAACGTTTTAATACAAGACATTTTTACGCGGTCCGTACCGAAAAGAATTTTAAAATTATAGTTATTAAATGTTTACTAAATTGCTACGTTTATGAATCAGAAACATTAATTTGATTGATGAGTAAATATGCACAGCGATCTTCCTGGAAGATCGCGTTTGATGCTTAATACTAATAGCTCCTAGAACACTTACGCATTTCTAACAGAACTTTTTGAAATTAATGTTTCCATTATCCAAGCCACAATTGATTTAGTTATTACATTAACTTTTTCAGTTCCGTCTTGTGACTTCTAGTAGCTGTGTGACGCTACTAGGTCGTCAATCATAAAACTTTATTTTCAGATTCGAACACAACTAATAAAAACAGAATTTCTTACACGTGTACATTATAATAATCAATTTTAATGTTTTACGACCTCTTATGAAAAATGTATGTGTCTGATAATGGAACGATGTTCCGAAACGTCGCCTCGGAACCGTAAACAATTAGAACGGTTACTTTTCTAAAGAGTTGTTTATGTGTTCGTACAACATATTGAGTTTGTTTACAAATACGCATGAAATGTTAATCTACTTTTCAATATAAATCGCAAAATTGTACCACCAACCTAAAACTGAGAAAAAGAAATGTGAAATTTTAAACAAAAAATTTAAGAACTGAAGTGCATAGGCATATATACATAATGTATATTATGTATTACATAATACATTACACATATACATTATGTAACAGCAAAAAAACATAAAATAAAATTCTGAAACAAAATGTGAGTAAACTCAAATGAGGAAAGCTAAGAAGGATGACAAAATAGTGAATGTTGCGATAAAAGCCATCAAGTGGAAACAAATTTAGGAGGTGAGAATGACACGAAAAGAAAATATAAATTACAATAAGAATACGTTTGGCTGTAATATAGTAGTGAGTTTTTGATAGAAAATCAGTAGAAATGTTGATCGATTTTGTGTTTCTATTAACAATTTTCTCTTCTATGAAATGAATCGTACACTATTTGCTTAGAGATTATGGTGTAAAGCCTTAGAATTAAATAAACAAAAAGTTTTTATTTAGATTGCTGTTTTTATATTGAATATTTGCTGTCTGCTACGTAGCCACAAACCAGTCGACATTTGATTACTCCAATAAAACAGTAAGTTTTGTGAACACAAAATTCTTTGGTGTTTGTAAAATAGCAGACCCAAATAATATGACGACAACAAAGAACTCTATGACTATCATCACGTTGGCAGAGAGAGTCTGCTTGTATTGTAATAGTGACTTGTTATATCTATTTATAATTAACATAATTCTTTTTAATTAATTTTTTCGCGTATAAAGAGCGTATTGCTACAGTTAACTGGTCATTTATATTTTCCAGCCGATTTGGTCTCCCACGCTCCACCACCCTTACATTTCTTGCAGATGGACGTAAGTTTCAGTATTTTATTTATTTAATAGTATATGAATATGACTTTGTTTATAGACATTAGCTGTATTGTTGGTATGCTAATGTTAGACAAGGTGTAATGTAGGTACATGATAAGTTTCTCAACAGGCATTTGTTTTTTCAGAATAAAACTATGGAATTTCTATATCTGATATAAACAAACTAAAGTACTTTTAGAAATGTTCTAATCAAAACTAATCTTTATTAATAATATGTACCTTTTATATAAGTACATCAACTGAACGAAATGCGTATGTAACTTCTTCCTTATTCTGCCAAATGTACATCCTAATGAGTACACGTTTGATAATAAAAACATTTGCACTGTTCCTTTCAAACTCCAAAACTGTTATTTGTTTAGAGAAACATTCCCTGTCAGTTGTGCACTGATTTATGTATTTCCTGTATTGAAGCCATAAACGAGCTGCCTTTCAACAGGTAACCTTCTCCAATTCAAAGTTATACAAAGTTTCACCAGTATGTGACTACATTTCCCGCAGAGTCATCGTGTTAGGCAAATCAAAAGCACTCCAATAATCAACATGTACCAACACAGTCGTTTGCAAGTTTATTAATTACTTGTAAATAATATGAGAGTATTGTTGCGGTAATTTAATTTAAACTGTCCATGATCATTTGACGATTCCCTCAGCTTCTAAATTTGTAAAGACTTATTGAGATTAGGCGTCAAAATGTGTCTATATTACTTCTACTTGCTTATCATACATTATAACCGTACAATTCATTTCCCCATAAATATTTAGACATATCTAGTTCCTGGACACATTTATTAAAATTATCAACAATATTTATAATTACCGCTTTTAATTAATTCCGCATTGCTATTGTACGTAGGGATTTTCCATGTGATTGTGAATGGTGCAACATGCTAAAATCTTCTCTAATTGCAAGTCGATAGGCTGCATACTGAAGCATGGTTAATTTATTTCTGGGCGCGCTTGAATTAGATGTAGTTGGTACATTATGAGAAATATTGATATGCCACCCAGTATCACCATCTGGAAAAAGTAATGGATACGCTAAAGGGTCCAATGACGAATCCAAAACAGAGATATTTTTAATGGTACCATTAACTTTTGAAAACGAAACCATATTTCGTTCAAAGGGTGGCTCTCCATCAACTGTACTAAATATTACTGCTACATCAGTTTGAACTGCATCATTATAACGGCGTAGATCTAAATCACGATTTACTTTAATGAGCATACAAATTTCTTTATTTTGATTTTCAGCTCTCTGACAATGATCTTTCATTGCAATGAATGACCGAACGAAAGGATTAATGCGTTCCAATTCAAGAGAGATTTCGCGCATTATATTGTTATTTCATGTTTGATTATACTGTTCACGTAATCTATAATTGACAGCAGTGTCAACATCATAAAAATATAATTGCGCATAACATGGTGAGCGACCATATCCAGCAGTCATTGGACCTGATCTGTGATAAAAAGCATCATGTATTTTAAAATGATACACTCCACGCGTAACTGTATCCGAAATTTTAGCTTCTGAGCTAACCATAGCAAATGATGAATTGTATTTACGAATGTTTTCAAAATATTCTTGTTTGACTTTCTTTTTATTGAAGGTTCATTTGAAGTAAGTCCATCATACAATGATTTAAAGTATTCATTTTGACTTAAGGCCGGTAATATTGCTTTACCCTTGTGACAACATGAAGTGAATGCAGTCTTTTCACCTAAAGTGACCTTAGATTCGAAATGTTTTGCATTGCAAAACCTGCATTGTAAATGCATTAATCCACAATCAAAAGTATTAAAATTTCTTGGAATGACATTCAGTGCGCATTGAAATGTATCCCTCAAAATAATTTCACCATTTTCTATACTATTTACACTATTTACATTTGCATTTGGTCTATTATAATTTTGACTTTCACGCGAATATATATTGTAACATAACAAAATTATCACACTAAACATTTGAATTAATGCAACCTAAATAAAGGAAAAAGTTCCATAGTGAGTGAGAAGAATAAATTGTTTTAAGGATTACACTAGAAACTGTATATTAAGTCTATAAAATGTTAATAAAAATGGAAAATAACAAAGAAAATCATTGATTAAAATAACCTACTATGTAAAAACCAGTTAAACCAGCAGTATACCCAGTAGATTGGGGAAGCAGTACAAAAAGGGAAGGACCATAAAAAAGGAAATAATTTGTCATGAAACCATTTTAATAAGGGAACAATAATAATAAGGTCACGAGGCAGAGAAAGCACAAGACCAGAAACTACTAATGTGATATGAAGAAGAGACAAAACATATCAAGATTCCCAACAAAGAGACCAGAACCAGGAAGCGATATGCCAAAACAAAATGTTAGTCATGTAATACATACCATGAAACAAAATTAAAACTGATATATGTAGACCCAAACAAGTTACAAGATACAATCCCAGAAAACACAAATTGTGTACTAGTTGTAAGAGTAATATGTTAAAAAATATATCAAAAGAGACTACCATAGTGTAGAACTCACTGAAAAGACTACCATAGTGTAGAACCCAATAAAGTGAAGTGAGGTAACAAAAATAAGAAACTACAGTGAGTATAGTGAGAAACATAGCTAAAAAATCTATGAAAAAAATATTCAATGAAGTGTAAATATTATAAAAAGACTACCATGAGTGTAGAATAATACTAGTAAAACCATTGGAATCAAAGACAGTCTAAGGACTGACAACATTATCAGTAATAAGAGTTTTTTAAATTAGATATAAGAAATACTATTACCCATAAAATGTTTTCTTTAATTACAGTTAAGTAAATTGTGAGAAGGACAAAAATACCAGAGGACAGTTCATAACTGAGGGTATAACTAATAATAAGATGTTTGTTATTTATTGTTAATTAGATAATGTTTTAGATGTAAGGTGTCAATAGATACAAGATGTTTTTTAATCACAGTTGAATTGTTTTCAAAAGAAACATAAATACAAAAGACAGTTAATGACTGACAGTATTACTAGTAATAGGAGTTTTTTATTTTCTAATTAAATTATGTCTAGGTAATAATAAGGATAAGATATTTTGTTATCATTTGATGATACAGTTAAAAATAATAGGAATAAGATGTTTTTGTTAAAATTAGGTGATATAGAAAAAATTAGGCATAAGATGTTCATGTTATGGTTCAATGATGTTATTAGTATAAAGAAGGTTTAGTAGATACAAGATATTCTATTGTATTTTAAAATCATGTCATTTAATTTTCCACTGTGTAAGTCAGAGAGGCAAGTAGGACATAAAAATGTAATAATTTTATTCAAAACAGTAAACCATGTATAATGTACAAACAGACCAGCTAAGACACCATTTTAATAAACACAGAATGGCATATAAACCAAAAAATTATCTATCAGAGAATCAATCTATGTAATAGGAATAGAATTCAATACATACAATACAGAAATTGAAAATATAATTAATACAGATACAGTTAATAGCAAATAGAATGACAAAAGAAAGGAAATTAACTTCTTTTGGAAACAGTTAATAATAGGCCTATGATAGTAATCAAATCAGACTAAACAGTAGATTAATCAATATTGAAATGTGTTAACAACCAAATTATTAACAACAAAGTAATTACGGAGTTATTAAGTATATTTCATGGAAATATTATACAGAAAAAACAAATAAAAACCTTTAAAACACTGAATTTGTACAAAATATGAGGCATACAATCATTATATAAAATTGTACTTTTTGGGATTAAATGAGCTTGAAACAAACCCAGCTATATATCAAAAGATGTAAAATTAAATAATCAATATTACTGAACAGTTAGATTTATGTAAATTTAAGAAATATTTGAAATACAGTAAAAAATAAGAAAACTTATTATGTATAGTTAGATGGTGAAACAAGTCTTAGACAGATATTTTTATAGTTAAACAATATAAAGAGGAAAAAGACATAGCACAAATTGCCCTAAAACGACGACGTTGCGTCTATTAGTCTATTGTTAATCGTAAAGCGGAATAGTTGGAAATGTGTTAGCGGAGTACTGAAAACAAAATAATTTGTAATAAAACCAAGTGTGGTTATGTGGCGTGTAACGGAGATGATCTAAAAGTGAAATAACCTTAACTATCAATTTCTAACACTTCACAAATTTCCAAAACACAGTAAGAACACCATAAAACTCAACACAAGAAATCGACAGCCATTTTGAACGATTTTTGGACCAAATTCACAGAACACCAATACACATATTTGAACACCGGACACTACACAAGAAATCCATCCAGAAATCGACATCGCAGACGACGAGAGGACATTCCACACTATATTCCTGGACCAACACCACTTCGCAGAAAAGGGAATATCATTTTTATTTCTACGGGAGAAGCTCTGCCAATTCCAACAGCATCGCAGTTAAAATCGAGTAGACGGCGGCCATTACTGGATTTCTGACAAAGACGGTGCAGTGCCTGCTGAAGGGAGTGACGTCATTTCTTCGACTCGGTTCGAAATTCATTTTATTTAATTGACAATTGTAATAATAATTTTGTTCTATTTCAGCTATTAACATTTAGTTTAAGAATACCTGTTAAATGTATCTTGTTCCTTGCCCTCTGACCATTTCGACTCGTTAAAAAAACCACAAATCTAAACTTGTAAAAATATATTTGTTGATTTTTTTCACAACCGACTGTAGCGAATATTAGCCAGTGCCTGGGACATGCGCAGTTTGACTGGCGCATAATTTTGAATGTTAATAAACGCAAATCATTACTCAGTTACCAGCATTGTTTTTATTTCTATAATTAATGTTACTATTATTTTTTATTAAACAAAAACATAATTTATAGTGAGAGAATAAATACATAAGGAAATTACAAACTCAATTAATTAATTCATTATTAATTAATTAAATTAAATAATTCAATCAAACTCAATACAAGAACAAGAAAAAATATTTTCACAATTTATAAAGTTTGATTTATTTGTTATTTATCAATCAATCACACCTAGTTATAACATATTTATATTAAATCTATTCTTTGTATTTGGTGATTTCAAAGTGGAGCTGTATCATCGGGGAGTTCAATACCGAGATCCAGCCAACATACACAATTCTTATCATCAATATCTTTATATTTTATTTATTATTACATTTGAAATTATATTACAAATTGACTAGCTCAACTAGTGGGGCTAAAAGGAGAGCACAATACCATTGTTAACACAGCAATCGACACACACAATATATATCTTTTATATCTTTTCTATTTTTATTATTACATTTGTAATAATATTTATATTACAAATTGGCGTCCAACTTAAGGGGCTTTAAATAGGAGGTAATAGTGTTATAAAATAAGGACGAGTGTCCAATTTCCTATTTTTAGCTTGGCAGCGGTCAATAGGTCGGAAGAGGGAGCGAGATGCACAGGAGAGCTACATCAAGGAAAAGGGCTATGGAGGCCGAGCAGGAGATAGACATGGAAGATAAAGAGGCGACACCAGTGGAAGATGTGGAGTCGATGTTACCGCCAGCAGAACCGAACAAGCCTGCACCACAGAAGGAACAGCCGGAGAAATCCACCGCAAAGGAAGATACAAAATTTGATCAAATGATGGAGATGTTACTCAGAGAATTTAAAACAACGAAGGAGGAATTAAGAGAAAACAGTAAGAAGATAGAGGAGAAGATGGAAGAAAATAGTAAGAAGCTGGAAAATGATAACCAACAATTGAAGGAGGAATTAAGTAATAAAATTGGAAATACCAGTAAGAAGATGGAGGAGAAAATTGAAGAAAATAGTAAGAAGATGGAGGAGGAAATGAAGAATGATAATCAACGATTGAAGGAAGAGTTGGGCAATAAAATTGGAGATACTAGCAAGAAGATGGAGGAGAAGATGGAAGCAAACAGTAAGAAGATAGAAGAGAAGATGGAAGAAAATATTCAGAAAATCGAGGAGAAGATGGAGGAAAATATCCAGAAGATGGAGGAGAAAATGGAGGAAAGAAAAACTGACAATAAACAATCGAAGGAGGAATTGACCCAGATAAGCCAGAAACTGGAAGAAACCAATAAAAAGATGGAGAATAATAGTCAGCAATTGAGAGAAGAATTGAAGGAGACGAACCAAGAGAACATGAACCGGTTAGACGGAAGAATGGAAATATTGAAGGAAGAATTGAGTCAGAAGATAGCTGAAAACAATGAGACAATCAGCAAGAAGGTAGAAGAGGAAATAACGGTAATCGAACAAAAGGTTACCAGAGCTGACGAAAAATGGAGTCAATCCGAACGAGAAGTACAGAGTATCAAGACCGAAATAAATACGAAGGTCAACAACATTGAAGAAACGACTAGGAAGACGTTGGAGGAAAGACTAAAGGAAACACGGGAAGACTGGGAGCGAGTGCAGGACCGATTCACAGAAAAATGTGACGGCATTGAAGCTGCTGTAACCAGTATCAACAGTCAGGTACGACAGAACCAAGCAGATATAGACCTATTCCATAGTCGACCGACAAGCATTACCAGTTGTCCCAACAGTGAGAATCGTGAAGGAATTAACTTCAGGTTTTATAAAAATCAACCAATGGAGTTCCTAGCGAGAATCGAAGAATACTTCACCAAACACAGAGGTAATCGCTGGAGGGAGAATAAAGAGGTGCTTGATGAATCGTTCAAGGAGATAGCAGATAATTGGTGGATGGCGATAAGAGACGAGGTGACCGATTATCAACAATTCAGAAGGCTATTCAAAGCCAAATATTGGTCTGAATCAACACAAAATATCGCCAGAGACGGGATCTGCCATGGAAAGTACAACCCGTATGGAAACCAGACTTTAACGGCGTACTTTTTGGGAAAGGTGTGCGTGGCCAAACATCTAGAGCCCCGAATACCGGAAGAATGCCTGGTCAGCAAACTCTCATACCATTATGAGGAGGATATTATCAGAGCCAGACGAAACAGTCAAATAAAGACGGTGCAAGCCATGACCGAGCTTTTAGAAATGTATGAGCACGAAGACTATTACCGTCAAAGTCGCAGGAGATATGAAAAGCCGGAACCAAGAAGTAACAACAATAATTTGAATAATAATAATCGGCAGAATGTGGGTAACAATAATAATTATAATTCCGCAAATCGGAATAATGCCGAATACAATTATAACCCCAGAAATAACAATAATTTGCCTAGATTTAACAACAATAATAATAATAGTAATATTCCTCGCATGAATAATAATAACAACAACCACAACAATAATAATAATAATAATAATAGCCGTCCACAAAATAACAACGGTTATTATAATAATAATAGTAACTATGTTCCAAATGGTCAGAGGAACCCCAACTTTTCTAACAATAATTATCATGGTAATTATAACCGAAATTACCCGAATGGAGGTAATAACAATAATTACAGGACATATCGACCCAATGTTAACTACATCCGAGCGGAAGGCAGTGGACACAGGAGGTACCAGCCTCAACGAAGGAGCCGGTACTACGAGTACGAGACCTTTCAAGGAAGTCAGGGAAGTAATCGGTACAGAGAGTACGAGCCCAGACGTAGTTCCAGCCTGGATAATCAGCGAAGACTACCTGTAACAGAAGCCCAACAGGAGGATCGAGCAGAACCAAACGAAGCAGTCTCAGGACTCCAAGCTGACGCTTCCAACGGCCTAATCCGTAATGAAGCGGAACATTTAAACGAACGGAGGCAGTAATAAACTCCAATAACCCTTTACTGCTCCAATCTGCTGGGTTTAACCAAGTAGGAATGAATTCGAAGAAAAACAGAAAAAATTTTACCATAATATACAGCAATTATTTGAAAGATATCCGTAAGGACCTATTAGAAGAAAGCGAGCTTAATATTAACAATAATGATAATGAAATAATATACATAATTACAGAAATTGAAGGTATTTCTGTTCCTATAATGATAGACACTGGAGCCAATGTCTCCATAATAAATCGAAATGAGTTGGACCGGATACAGCAAGAATGCCACAAAAACTTACCGGTACTACCTATTAATAATATTGTACTTGTAGGAGCTACCGGCCGACAGAACAAGACCATAAGAAAGCAGGTATCCTTCAGTGTCAACAGTCAGGGCATTAGTGTGGATATGATATTTCTTGTTGCAGCCGGATTACCTTTCAACATCATGATAGGATGTGACATATTGCGCAGAAACTCAGCGATTATCGATTTGTGCCGAGGAAAGGTATCACTCTTTGCTGAAGGTTCGACCTGGGTAGCCAATTTAACTAATAACAAGACTTTAGACTCCAGACCACTTCTCGACCACCAAAATAAGGTGAATTACTTGTCCAACTACTCAACAAACAACAAGCTAGTACATCAGGATTCGGAGGAAGACCTATGGCAACAAAAGATTCAAGAGATACGTAACTTCCAGTGCCACAATACTAACGAGCAATTAAAGGAAAACCAGTTGAATCAATTGGTCGAAATATATGAGAAATATCGAGCTGTATTTTCTGACGAACCTGGAAAGATCCGGAACTACCAATGTTCCATACGATTCAGAGAACCGGTAGAATTTAACCGAAAGTCGTACCCAATAGCACAATCTTTGAAAGAAGCCGTACGCACAGAGATCCAGAATATGATCAGTAGAGATACCATCGAGAGCAGTCAATCGCCATACACTAGCCCGATTGTGGCTATACAAAAGAAAAATGGGAAGGTAAGGCTTTGCCTTGACGCTCGTGAGATAAATAAAATGATAATAAACGATCGTACCTCACCTGGCGAAATTGATGAAATTTTGAAGAGGTTCCACGGAACACGAGTCATTACCACCTGGGATACCGTATGCGGCTATTGGCAAGTGGAGTTGCACCCAGCAAGCCGGCAATACATGGCGTTCATCTTCGAAGGGCGCAATTATCAGTTTAAGAGGTTGGCCTTCGGGTTGGTGAATTCAGTAGCTGTTTTTGTCGCCTGTATGGATCATATACTAGGACCAGAAGCGCTCCAATTCACGACTGTCTATGTTGATGATCTCCTAATAACATCAACCAACTGGGAAGAACACTGTTACCGTGTAGAGTATGTCTTGAAGAAGCTTGCTGAAAATAATGTCACCCTTAAACTGGACAAGTCCAAGCTTATAGCTAAAGAAGTACAATTCCTGGGTTTCCAGCTAAACAGTCAAGGAATAACACCATCAACAGAAAAGGTAGACGCCATACAACGATTCCCTACACCAAAAAACAGAAGGCAACTACAATCATTTTTGGGCGTGTGTAACTATTATAGGAAGTTCCAGAATAATTATTCCGAACTAACAGCCCAGTTTCAGTACCAGTTATCGTCCAAGAATAAATGGCGATGGGGTCAAGAACAAGACGAAACCTTCAAATCAATTAAGGAGAAGTTCTTAGATGCAGTAATGCTCAACCATCCAGATTTTAACCGACCCTTCTTTCTAAACTGTGACGCTAGTAACATTAGCTTGGGATCAACACTGTACCAAGAAGATGAAAGTGGAAACCATCTAGTAGTGAGCTTTGCTAGCAGAACCCTTAACCAGTGTGAAAAGAACTATAATGTGACGGAAAAAGAACTGCTAAGTGTAGTCTTTGCCTGCGGGAAGTTTCGGACGTATATCCTCGGATATCCAGTGACCGTTCGAACCGATCACAAGTCAATATCATTTCTAAGAAGATGCAAATTAAGCCATGGTAGATTGACCAGATGGGTACTCGCCCTGCAGGAATACGATATACAGTGGGAGTATGTTCCTGGAAGTAAAAATGTAGTAGCCGACGTATTGTCGAGAGTGAATCTGGAAGAACAAACGTTCGAAGGCGAAAAGGAGAGCATCTTAAAAATCTATAATATTATTAAGGACAGATCCGATTTAGAGAAGATAGTGCAGGACATCAGCAAACACCAGCAGTCCGATCCGAAGTTAAACAATATTAAACTTCGTCTCTCCAACCAAGATGACACAATAAATAAATTTTATTGTATACATAATGGAATTTTATTCATCAAGACATCCCTTGATGAAGACGTATGGAAGATCATGATCCCTACTACAATCGAAAAGGATATCATCCTGGACTATCATCTACGATACGGTCACATGGGAGCCATAAAGGTGATCAAGGCAATAGAAGAGAATTGTCATATAAAAAGTATTAATAGAAAAACGAGAAACTACCTCAAAACCTGTCTGATATGTCAATTGGTGAAAACCAACAATGAGAGAAAGGAGGGTATGATGATACCAATTACATCACAAGCCAAACTGGAAAAGGTCTTTCTGGACATATGTGGTCCATTTCCCCGCAGTGGCGGACGCCATCGATACAAGTATATTATTATTATGATGGATCATTTTACAAAATTCACAAAACTATACCCTGTGAACAGAGCCACCACTCTGAAGACTCTAGGAATAATAACAAATCATTACATTCCAGAGGTAGGAAGCCCGACATCCATAATCACAGACCATGGAACGCAATTTAAGGGTTGGAGGTGGAGAAACACTCTGAATACATTGGGCATTAAGACTTACAAGACATCTGTCTACCACCCCAGCAGCAATCCAGCGGAGAGGGTACTGCGAGAAGTCGGAAGAAT
Organism: Magicicada septendecula; assembly: GCA_034769895.1. NCBI lineage: Eukaryota > Metazoa > Arthropoda > Insecta > Hemiptera > Cicadidae > Magicicada > Magicicada septendecula. Next base: position 105,479,204 of record CM068375.1, read on the forward strand.
ATTACGGACTTATTGCTATAACCAACAAAAGAAGTGGCAAGAATATTTATTAGCTACTGAAGAATTCCTTAATTTGTCATATCACCCCGCTATAGGTACCACGCCATACACGGCAATGTATGAAAAACCGCCTCCGAGAGAAATACAAGACATAATAGAGTTCCCCAGGAGTCAAGAATACAAATTCAATCGAATCAGATTCTACAATAAATTGGCCGAAGACCAGGAAAGGCGAAAGAACAAATTTCAAAAGGCTATTAAGAAAATAATAAGCTATGAAGTCGGAGAAAAGGTACTGCTAAAAAACAGGGAATTACCCAGTACTTTGGAAGGCATTACCAAAAAGTTGTTACTGCTGTATACCGGCCCATACCTGATTATTAAAAACAATAATAACAATACGTATGTACTAAAGGATATCATTTCAAGTAAAGTAAAAGGAACTTATAATCAGTTATCCATTAAAAAATATTTGGAGGAGAAATAAAACTTCAAAATTCAAAAATCAGTAAGGGCAACTTACAAAAAACATTTGAAAGATTATTGTGAATGATGCAAAAAGAATTTTGAGAAATAATAACTTCAAAATTCAAAAATCAGTAAGGACAACTTACAAAAAACATTTGAAAGATTATTGTGAATGATGCAAAAAGAATTTTGAGAAATAATAACTTCAAAATTCAAAAACATTAGTAAGTACAACTTACACAAAATATTTGAAAGATTATTGTGAATAAAGAAAAAGAATTTTGCACATAATAAATTGCAAAATTCCAACTTAGTAAGTACCACTTACACAAAATATTCAAAGACTATTATGAAAGTAAAAAGAATTTGAATGGAGATAAAGATTTTCAAAATTCAAAACAATAATAAGTACAACTTATACCAAAATATTTGAAAAACAACTATGAATAAGAAAAAATGTAATTGAATAAAAATATCTAAAAAAAAAAAAAAAAAACTTTAAGCTCATATCATGACTCATACAAATGATGAGAAATAACTCTGAAATATGAAAAAAGATTTTGTAAGAAAGAGATACAAAATTCTAAAGGAGAAAGGAAACCAGAATATCATATGACTTAATCGAAACAACTTAACCAAACTCACAAAGAAAATAATTTAATAAAAATGGAACAATGAAGAAGGAACAGCTCACTAAAGACCAAATAGTGAGACCAGAAACCAAAAACCTGATACTACTAATGATAATGTTGTTGCAATAACCACTGTTATAGTGAAAGTGATAAAGAATTAATTCATGCTATACCATGAGCAATAAAAATAACTCAATGGATACCAGATGGTAGAAAGAGTAAAAATAAATACTACTTACTATGTAAACATGATTAAATGTATATTATACCACATACCTAAACCACCTAATATGGAATAAGCTTTAAGAGAGAAGAAGAGTCAAGTGTATAAAAGTATTAATTAATATAAAGTATTATGAAGGGAAGAATCTAAAGATGTTTATTTTAGTCTAAAATGACTACTTTTACTGTTTATTTATTTTTATGACTGGATGTAGAAAATGCCATCAGTCTTATATTTTGAGCAGAGATGATAATACCTCTGGACTCAATTGAAGTGTTGGACAGCAGGGATTGAAGCCAAAAGTGCCACTCTGAACTGTTCCAATTAATTTGTTAGGGAATGTTAGGGAGTAAACATACTGGTGAGGAAGCACCAAATAAGAAAGAATATAAAATGATAATGTTATACACAAGATTGGAGATCACTTATTAATGAAGGAAGAAACTAATGAAGGAGATACACATCATCTGAGAGGAAGCAACGGTGGAAAAAGAAGGTATATAAAGCGAAAACATGTAATCACGAAGAAAATGTAGTAAATACAAAAGAATTAGTAGTAATTATTTCATCCATACTAAGAGTATGATCTGAACTAATCACTTTTACAGGAGAGCATATGTAACATAACAAAATTATCACACTAAACATTTGAATTAATGCAACCTAAATAAAGGAAAAAGTTCCATAGTGAGTGAGAAGAATAAATTGTTTTAAGGATTACACTAGAAACTGTATATTAAGTCTATAAAATGTTAATAAAAATGGAAAATAACAAAGAAAACCATTGATTAAAATAACCTACTATGTAAAAACCAGTTAAACCAGCAGTATACCCAGTAGATTGGGGAAGCAGTACAAAAAGGGAAGGACCATAAAAAAGGAAATAATTTGTCATGAAACCATTTTAATAAGGGAACAATAATAATAAGGTCACGAGGCAGAGAAAGCACAAGACCAGAAACTACTAATGTGATATGAAGAAGAGACAAAACATATCAAGATTCCCAACAAAGAGACCAGAACCAGGAAGCGATAGTTGGTAGTAGGCGTATATTGTCAAATGGTTCCTTCCAATCAATTGCTGGTTGTATTAGGTTAAATTTATTCTTCAGTCGTGTCCATACGTTGTGACAGATAGATTCAGTGTTGTTTAATTTATCTTTATGATTCCACTGACTGTTTTAATTGTAATCATAGATTTACTGTCTATTCTGTATTCCTTTATAATTCCATAAGATATCTTGATTTGTGTTAGTTAAAACTTCAATTCATTTGGTTTTTTTTAAATATATCTGACACGTCCGTTCTGCTTGGCGTTTAACAATCAACTAACTAGATTTGTTTCTTCATATAGACAATTCTATAAAATTTTGGTCTCATTTCTCATTGTTCATTATCAGCTGTTTTCATAATTTACTAATTCAATTTTATAGAAATAGATGATATTTTTTATATTTTACTGGCTATAAATTATTTGTTTACTACTTTTATGGAATTCTAATTATATAACAATATTCCTGCTTTTATTTTATACAAGTTAATACTAAATTTGACCTATTTTGGTTTGAATTAAGCTCCTGAATTACATTCCTTGAAATTTACCTCTAGGCCTTATTCTGATTCACATAATTACCCATTAAATGGTTTACAATATGTTTTATGTTACAATTTTCCTCAAATACGATTACTAATTAAACCATTGTAATTTACTCTTTCTACCTGGCTATGATTCTAAACATTTAACAATTTATTTGCATTTTACTAGTACTTGCTTTACTGATTATGGCATTATCTTGTACAATCACAATTTAAGTCAATTTTACACTCTGATTCTTTTAATCACTACTATAGGTTGTTGTTATAATTATGATAATATATTTGTATTCTGAATGGGATAATTTATATCAATTTGGTCTAGTTTCTATTAATTTATTTTCTCTGATTTGATTTACATGGTAAAAGTTGAATTTGGCTTGGTCATCAATGTTCAATTTTCCTACCAATGTTATAATCGATTCACATTATTATTTTTATATTTTCTGATTCACTATTTATAGGTCGTTTGAATTAATAGTTTTCCTTTCCTTACTTCGCAAAATTATGACATTAATTAACATTATTCAAATACAATAAACACTTACATACTAACATCTAGTATCTCCTACTATCAACATGGTCTGTATTGTATACACATAAAATAATTAAACATAATAATTAGATAAATAAACAAATTAAAGTCTTATCCTAATGATTGTCTTTTGTTGTCCTTTTAAAACTGGTTTGGGGTGTTCCCCTCAATCAACACTATTTTATGTATACCTAAGTTTACATTAGCTCTGATTATTTTGTATTGTATTCTCTTACTTTGTTAGTTGTTTTTCTAAGTTGGTATAGCTAATATAGTTTAAGTTCTTTCATTTATGTGGTTTGCTGCTATAGAGTGTTCTGTCTTTAAAGTAGGTTTTTGGGTATCTTGAGATTTTTCCTTTTTATTAATTGGTTCTTGGCTGTAACTCCTTACTACTCCGTATCTTACTGGGTATACTAATTATTTTACTGGGATGATATTCATACTATTCGTTTTTAACACATTTTACTCTAAATTGTATGTATATTATTTCTTTGAATCGAGATTATTTTCTAGTTCTGTTCAGGGATTTTATATATTATTGTGATTACTTCTTTCTGTTACTTTTATTTAAGTTTATTTTACTTCTTCCAGATGGCTTCTTCCCTTCTTTTCCTATTGTAAATTAACGGTTTGCCGGTGTTCAATTTTGTATACGTTTACTTATTTATTTTGTTGTTATTTTGAACAGTAACGAGCAGTTTAATACTTTTTACTTCCATATTCCTTAAGGAAATGGAAGTATGGTGATGGCAAAAAAAATCGTGTTCGAGATTATTGCAGATTCTGATTGTACTACACTCAAAACATGAAAAAAGTCGTTTTCCGAAAAGTGTCTGTGTGTGTGTCTGTCTGTCTGTCTGTCTGTCTGTGTGTCTGTAGATTTTTTTTTTGGCAAACGATAACAGCCGCAAATTCAAAGAGAATTAAATAATTTTTTGCATACAGCCCTGATTTGTAGAGTACTCACGACCAATTATTTTTGGTGAAGATCTGTTGAGGGAAAGGGGTAGTTTACCAGCAACGGTTTTTTTAATCAAGGGAATTTTTTTTTGGCAAACGATAACAGCCGCAAATTCAAACAGATTCAAATAATGTTTCGCATACAGCCTGAATTGTAGTTCTCAAGACCTGTTGTTTTTGGTGAAAATCGGTTAAGGGAAAGGGGTAGTTTACCTGCAACATTTTATGTTTTAACAAGGGTATTTTCTATGGCAAACGATAACAGCCGCAAATTCAAACAGAATCGAAAGATTATTTGCATGCAGCCCTAAATTGTCGAGTTCTCACGACCTATTGTTTTTGGTGAAGATTGGTTCAGGGAAAGGGGTAGTTTACCAGCAACGTTTTTTTAACAAGGGTATTTTATATGGCAAACGATAACAGCCGCAAATTCAAACAGAATCAACTACTCTTTTGCACACAGCCCTGATTTGTAGAGTACTCAAGACCTATTGTTTTTGGTGAAGATCGGTTAAGGGAAAGGGGTAGTTTACCAGCAACTTTTTTTTTATCAAGGGTATTTTCTACGGCAAACAATAACAGCCGCAAATTCAAACAGAATCAAATACTTTTTTGCATACGTCCCTCAATTGTAGAGATCTCAAGGACTGTCAATTTTGGTAAAGATCGGTTAAGGGGAAGGGGTAGTTTACCTGCAACCTTTTACGTTTTAACAACAGTAAAGTACTTGAAAATTCATTTAAACTTTTTCAAACAATGGTAATTGTTAAAAATAAAATAATTTTGTTGCCAGGCAATAAAATTATAATTTTTTCATTTTGATGTAAATTATGTATGAGTTAATATACATGTATAAAATAATATATCGTTCGTGGCAGGTAAGCATATCTCAGTTATGTAATGTTTACGTTTCCATTTTATTATTATGACTACAGCAATAAAAAGGCAGGGAAGACACACACACACACACACACACACACACACACACACACACACACACACACACACACACACACACACAAAATTCGCGTTATTTCTGGCCTCACTCATGTTTATTTTCTTACATTTGCACGCTTTTTAAATGGAAAGTGCCGAAACCCATACCAACATAACGCGTGCAAGCCGAAAAAATGGACATAAATTTTCTTCCTGTGGATCGCTGGGCAGTGTAACTGCACGTGTTTACAGAGGAACGATTCATAGACAGACTTTTCGTCTTTAGGGAATGAACCCTCTGCAAGATGCTGAGGGTCCATGAGCGACTTCGGAGCGCTCCTTCTTTTTCGCGTGTTTGTTCTGTGAAACATACACTGTAGATTCGCAGCTTTACTCTAAGCAACGCTCAATAGGAAATGTTGCAAATTTTTGTCCACGGTGTACCCTCATACACACTAAACCTGCTCTGATGTTTTAATTACGGACATCATAATATTAAAAGAAACTTGAGCACTACTTAATGGAGATCAATCATTAACTTATACAAGCCATTAATTTTATGCATTTTTTATATATATGTGTACAACGTTATCGGCAAAAAAGAAGTAGTTTTTGTTAAAATTCCTTCCCGGGATATTTGGCCGTAGTCCAATGTTTTCTACAAAACCAGACGTTTTGGCAATGCCATCGACTTCCATCATCAGTGAAAATCGAGTGCGATAACGTGAGGTGGTATACGTGACCACAGTACTGTGGTTAAGGCTGAAGCAGTAAGTACAGTAGAAAGAAGTAGTTTCTATGGTAATATTTCATTTCGAAAATGATTTTAAATATAAATCTTAGAATATGGAAGTCATGTATGGTTCTCCATACCGATATTTCTTAATACTTACTAAGTCGACCGTATTCTCGCCGTTCAGTTCAAATTTTCCACCTCGCCGTCTGATTGGTTCTCACTATCCGGCCGAGTCGAATTTGTGAACTAATGTAATTTTTATGGTTTATGTCTCAAATTCTTATATTACATTTTTTAAATTAATCAAACATACAGCGGTTGATAGGTACGAAGATTTATTTAATTCTTTGGTATATAATCAGGTCAATTACAATTGGGAAATGAAACATACATTTAATATAGCTCCGTTTACGAGTTGCGCAGTTGGCATTCCGCTCAGTCTGGTTGTAGAGACGCTTAATAATGGCGTATGTTGCTTCTTCTGTTTATTATAACATTATCTCAGGGAAAAGTTCTTTGGACTACAGAATGTTGGCTAACAGACTAATAAATGCACATAATTTTCTAATATTCCTTATAATTAATACACAATATATGCTATTTTAAAATATGAAAAGTAAGCTATTGCAAATGAGAAGTAGTGCTCACTTGGTTAAGGTTTTTGTTAGCATGTTACTTTTTTAAAATAGTATAATATAAAATCAAAATTCAGTGAGAGATATGGTTTATCAAAGGTGATTATTTAATCAAGTTCAGTTCGAAAAGTTAATTTAGTGACTGGTGAAGTGAAAATAAAATTGCTCATTTACTGGGTAATTGAAAGTTTTAGTTTTGGGGTGAAGTATTTAATTTATACTCATCAATTCATTAATGCAGCTTCTCTTGCGATCCTCTTCTTCTTCTGGAAAACGTCTAAGTGTCCCTTCTTGTGTGGATTGATTGAGATCCAAGTTCACACGATCGAATTTCAATGTTCAGCGTCCCTCAGACTTGTAGATTCATCTGTTTCCTCAGGTTGAGTTGGGTATCTTCTGTTCTTCCTCCAGTATTGGTCGTCTATTAATTTAGTTTACTTCATTCAAGTTTTGGACATAATATTTGTTATATAATAGTTTTTAATTATTCGTCATCTCATCAATGGTTAATTTATATATTCTTCTTGTACTTCTTCATTCAGAATTAGTAAAACTTTGAATTTACTAAAACCTTTGAATTTTTTAGTAAAACTTTAGTAATGATTTTAGAATTATTTGTCTTCAAGGGCTCCATTCTATGGTAGCCAATAATGGAGTACCAGATTTCAACGGTCAAAATATGTAACAAACTCTAGTTGTCATGGTTACTCTTCAAGATATACTAGTTCTCATTGGCCAATATCTTATAACATTGTTATATTCTAACGTTTTATTTCTGTTCAAATTTATAAAAATCCTTTAAATTGTAATGACTTTCTTATGCTAGCAGTAATATTAATTACACTAACACAATTGTTTTGCTTTTTTACTAAAGAATATTTTGATATCAGCCATAGTTACTTTTGATTAATTAATATACATATTTCTTATTTTTCCTATTGATATTTCTTTTTGTAATTATCTTTAAACTGAATATTATTTATACATTTTTATACCTGATATTCCTACGTAAATACCTAAACATATTATATACTCTAATTGACCTTTGGTTATTGTTTTCTCTTTAAACTTACAAAATTCCTTCCTTCATGCTAGGCCTAAAGCCTAGGTTTCACAATACTTCTATTCAACATTCTTTACCATCTTTTTATATTCATTAACTTTATTTAGTGGTTCATTGAACATTTTCTAAAGAAACTAATTAAAAAAAAAAACATTGGTGCTTTTAACATCAGACCCTTTATATAATTAACATATTTTTCTTACCAGTTCCATGCCTGAAACTAAACTTCTAATTATTACTGTTTTCTTACTTCTATCTCACTTGTCTTCTAAGTTTATTAATACTATGGTTCTTTCAACAACAAAACTTTTATAATAATAATTTTTAACACTACTTTAAGCAATATAACTCACTTACAATTTCCTTCACTAAAACATAGCGTCTCCTTCTCCCATCTTCCACTCTAATATTTTAACTTTTACATTATTTTTATGTATTTCTTACTTTCGATCACTTAAATTAATAATGATACAATTAGTTTTATACTCTTACTAGCTAACATACTATAAAACATTGTTTTGCTATATTAATACAGTCTGCTTTTTATTGCATTTTACACTGTATACACTTACACTGCACTTTTCCTTTCACATGAGGTTTATTTACCTATTATCACTTTTACTTTTACTCTACGTTATTTACATAGTTCGTTGTCATTTATTTCTATTTATGTAGTCCTATACTTCACCTGATATTTCACACATTGTTTGTTTATTTAGTATATCATCACTGGGTTCTTATTGGTCATTAACATTTGTTTTATTATCATTTAACATTTGTCACTTTTGTATTAACTTATTACCTTTGCTAAGCTTGATTATATTTTACTTGCTTTTGGCTAGTTTATTATTTAATAGGGTATTTTTTATTTCCTTCTTCCTATCTTAGATTTATACATTCATGTTTTTTTCTTTTCATTTATCACACGTAATATATCTATTTTAATTTTATGGTTTATATATTTTACATTTCATTTATGCCCTATCTGATTTAGTGCATTTATTTTTGATTTTATGTATTAGCTACACTTTGGGGTTACAATGATTGTGGTCACACTTTGGGTTACATCCTGGTTTCTTGTTCCTTCACCTTCTCCAATCTATTGGGTTAAGTCGTAGTCAGGGTTTTAGTCAATTTTTATTTCGTAGTGTTGGGTTATCAATATTCCGGTTATAAGTTTTTATTTTTATTTCTAACTTCAGCTTTTTCTTTTATCAATTATTAGTGCTTTTTGGTGCTATCTTATGTCATGTTACATTATGGGATATTAGCTTGTAGAATAAGGTAAAAACTTCGTTGTGCTACATATGCCCCCCTGTAAATGTGATTAGTTCAGATCATACTTTTAGTGTGGATGAACTAATTGCTTCTGACACTTGTCTTTGTTATATTCTTGGCTTTGTTTACACTGATATACCTGCTTCTTTATGTTTGAGCTCTAAGTTGATATGTATATTTTCTGTTTTTACTTTTTATTTTACTCTTATGAGATAGTTCTTTTTAATCTGATTTATCTTATTATTATTAAATATATATATATATATATATATATATATAGTTTCCCTTCTAATTTAGTGTTTCCTCCTTCAGATATTTACTCCCTAACATTCCCTAACATGTGAGCTGGAGCAGTTCAGAGTGGCACATTTCGGTTATATTCTCTGCTGACCATACTTCACTCATTTGAGCTCAGAGGAATTATCATCGCTGCTCATTTCAGCAACATCATCGTGGGAATCATCACTTATGGAACGTATCACATCACGTGTATGAACAGTATTTAACATTTTAAAAGACTCTATATCAAACACTACCATTATTATACTTATCAAATATACCATATAAACAATTACATGTGTCTTGTGCAATAAATAATCTTAAACCCTCCAATATAGACTTTTGATTTAAGATACACATACTACCATATCCTATGCGCCAATAGTTTAGTAATTTGTGTTGTCGCATAGTGATATTTGGCGCTTAGCAACGTAGGGCACGTACAATACCGGTAATTTTTACGCTATTCTATATATGTCTATGAGTATAAAATTTGTTGGTAAAATCCGACGTATAATTATAATTAATGTAATATTTGTATGTGTATGGTTCATATGAAAATCTGAGGATATAATTTATCAATTGTGCATATTCTCTTGTGTGTCATATATGAACAATTTTATCAGTATATTGGAGGTAGATTATTAGTTGTTTTGTGTGTTAGATAAGGTTTATTTACATTTTCATATATTGAACTGCTTTCTGTGTGCGTGTAAACTGGTTACACTACGTTGATAATCTTGTAGTAATAATAATTTTCTTAGCTTATAAATCAGTGAATTTAAATTTATTAAATTTTTAAACCAATTTTTGATTACTATGGCGGATTTGGCAGAAATAAAGAATGTTTTAGCGGCCTTATTAGCCGACAGAGAGGAAAATAAAGCCCGCCAAGAAGAGATGATAACGAGTCTACGGGAAATGGCGGAAGAAATGAAAGCCGAAGGAGAAGAGATGATAGGGGGTATGCAGAGAATTTCAGAGGAATGTAAAGCCAGGGATGAGGAGATGATAGCCATTAGGCAGAAATTTTGGGAAGAAATGGACGCCGATAGAGAGGAGAGGATGGCGAAACTACAGGAAATGTCAGCTGATATTGAAGTAGATTTAACTGTTGAGAATATTGTACCTTGTGATAAATGTGAAGTACCAAATGTTCTTGTTGAACATACTCTCAACGAAAGTAATATGGAGGTTAACCAAGATGTTACATCTGAAGTATTAACGGAGAACAGTAGCGTAGTAGATGAAATTGAAAGTGATTATACAGAAACAACCCACTTAGGGCCTAGTAGTTCATATCTCGATAAAGTCGAGTATCTAGATTCTGCATCAAATTGTAGTGAAGATAACGGAAGTGAAATTAGTAGTAACAACACTATTAGTCCAGAACATACTTCAGGTAAGTGCAGTGATGAGGTGATAGTTTATAATGTAACAGATATAGCGTGTGAGAGCCGTGAACGGATCATAGAATCTGAAGCTATTATGGATTCGGACAGTGTATGCATAACACATAAAAATCCCGAACCAGTAGTAGAGCCTGGAATTAGTATGGATACTAACGGTGCAGGTATTTATGACACATGTCGTAATGATGAGGTACTAGATGAATCTATATCAGGTACTGAGGTGTTTATGGAGGACGGAGAGGTGAATGATACTGATGACAATAAGGTGACAACAATTATGGTAAATAATAATGAACCACCGCGTAATCAGTTTCAAGTTCAACCACCACAAAATCAGCCACAATCACAACAACATAAAAATACAACTCAGCAATTTAATACCAACTTATTAGCAACGGTTACTGAAAGTGATTCAGTTAAAAAGCAGTTCAATCGATGGAATGTGAGTAATGTTAGTTGTAGAAATAAAATTGTTGTGTCTGGCCTATATCCTGCAGAAATTAGGGATAGTTTAGTGTATAGTAATGATAATAGTAATAACCATGAGGGAAATATTAGTATTGAAAATGGCACCGACCTTATTGTCGAAGCAAAAATCAGTGGTTATGTTGACGAGATATTGTTCGAAAGCGGCGCAGAAATATCGCTGATGGACGAGCGGTTACTAAAGAGGCATAAAAACCACTTTATACAAACTCCAGTTCTGCCGGTAAGTCACACAAGGATAAAATGAGCAACGTGTGAGTCGCAGATAGGTGAAAAGCAGGCACTTATAACAAGATAAGTACAGGGAACGGAAATAGAGGTGACTGTACTTGGAGTTAGAAAACTCGGACATGATATTATTTTGGAAGTCGATAAATTGAATAAACTGCACGCTACAATTGAATTCCCGAACGAAACATTGCAAGGTAAAGGTGATAGTGTATCACACATTATCAGACTGGGACGCTCGAAAGATAAGATAACGAATAACTCACTGACCCCAAAGGTTCCGTTAATGGGTTGCGAGATAAAGCAAATACGGCGTATATTAGACAAAGTCAAATCTATATGTCCAAATAAACGCGTGCGTTTCAAAACTGAGACAAATTTATACAAAAAAAAAAAAACTCAGAAATAAATGTCAGGATATAGGGTGTAAGAATGTGTAGCTATTTAAATGTCAGTTCAGGTATAAATGTTATATGTAGGATAATTCTGTGAATGAGCAATAATCTAGTACGATAAGGAATACAGTCTGTTGTACTTTGTGACCCTGCGTAATTTGTTATCTGCTTGTCAAGAACATGTGTATTTGTTTTGGTTTTAAGGTTACCACCTGTCTTTGGTTTCTGTCAAGTTGACAGTTATGAAATGTTAATATTGCTATGAGGATGTTTATTTGATTTTATGTTTGAGGGTATTAGTATTATTGTTTCAGGATTAGGAAATTGTTTTGGTATATCAAGAAAAAAATTTTTTTTATTTTTTGTTAGTCTACTAAAAAAAAAAAAAAAAATTTTTTTTATGCGGGAAGGGGTTAATCCTGCAATGAATCACAGGATCCTGATAAGCAGGGCAAGCTCATATAATACACAGACTCTGAACATTCATGTTTAAATAGGTAGTTTGTTAGATTTGGTTGTGATATCAGTTGTATTTTAGTAAGGATAAGGATTTAAGTTTATTAAAACTGTATTATTTATTTACTGTTTATTCATGTACTGTGTTTGTGGAAATGTGCGCGCGTGCGCGTGTGATAAACGTTTCCCCGGCTGTGCGTGAATAAATTATCGTTGTGTTGTGACACTGAACTGAACATAGACAAATGTATTCGCTACAATCCCTGTATATTTCTGGCTATTATTTGACATTCATATATGATCTTATTAAAGTATGCAGTTATGCATGAGATAAGGGTATTCTGTGTTTACCAGCTATGCATGCTCTTACAAAGTTAATGCACTTTACAGCATGAAAAGTTGCATGTCATGTTGTATGTAACCATGTGACTTCCTTCCACCAATAAAATGCTGGAAGGTAGTCGGAAATTTTCTTAAGCCTGTTGTTACACAGGCAGTTCTTCTCTACCAGCTATCACGATCGGGTCGCGCAGTTCTTGTTCAAGAATTTTCCGCTTGCAAGAATCTGTAAAGACTATTCGGCGGTAGTAACGCGTGTGAAGACTCAGAGTTATTCGTGTTTTACATCTACACACAGTATTATTATTACAGCATTGTGTGCATAATTACGAGAGTTCTTCTCTACCATCTTTCACGATCGGGTCGCGCAGTTCTTGTTCAAGAATTTTCCGCTTGCAAGAATCTGTAAAGACTATTCGGCGATAGTAACGCGTGTGAAGACTCAGAACAGTTAAATATTACCTCTTTACACACGGCATTATTACTAAAGCATTACGTGTGTAATAAGTGAGTGTGAACTGTATCACTGTGTGAGATTTTCTGCAGTGCAAGTAAAATTTAATAATTACGTAGTAGTAAATTTTATCATCAAGAAGTTTCCGCGTTAGTGGAAGATTTCCGCATAGGGAGGTCTGCTGATCGCGGTAGATCTTGTGATTCGCGTGAACACTTGAAGAGTCCGGAGTGGTATAAGTTTAATATACCGTTGTTATAAAACTCACTGTTACATGAGATACTTGTAAGTTATAAACTCTATATGAAATTTAACGAATAGTAAGATCCATAGAACCGTTGTGGTGTGCGAAGCGTCAGTGTCATCGTGGGAACTACAGGACACCAGCCCAGCTGAAAGCGTTTCCAGGGTGAACCGTCTATCATCTATAAACCACGCCTGACGACTCAACAACGCAGCAAAGCCCCCCCCTTTTCTTCAGCAACATCATCGTGGGAATCATCACTTATGTAACGTATCACATCACGTGTATGAACAGTATTTAACATTTTAAAAGACTCTATATCAAACACTACATTATTATACTTATCAAATATACCATATAAACAATTACATGTGTCTTGTGCAATAAATAATCTTAAACCCTCCAACATAGACTTTTGATTTAAGATACACATACTACCATATCCTATGCGCCAATAGTTTAGTAATTTGTTTTGTCGCAATATATAGTTTTTTTTTAAATTTGTTGTTTAATCAATTATGTAATTGTTCATGGCATAATGTCTGGTTTTAATACATATTCATACATACGTATGAAAAACGTGGGGCGCATATCTCTTAATATACTATTAGAGAAACAATTACTGAATTCCATTAAACCTTATGATATGAGTAACGATCGTATTTTCTGAAATGCGCGCCACGTTTTTCATTGTAGCTGATATTTGGTCTCAGGTGTTTTAAGTATTTCCAAAATATAATTATTTGATATTTTTAGTCCATTAGAAAAACTTTTTTTTTCAAATTATTTTTAACTATATATTATTTTATCATTTTTAGTCTCCGAGTCCTGCAAATGTGCTCGACAAATATGTTCTGCAGTGCTGGAACGAGAGAGAGATAGATAGATAGATATACTATAGCCTATATTTACCAGTGGGGATTTACCCCATAGGGCTAATGCATAAGTATACAAAATTTAACATATTACATAGAATGAGTAGCGCAATAGTACATCAGTTATAAACAAAACCAAGATTAAAGAGCAGAGTAATTAAAATTTAAACAATCTCTCGAAATTACTTCCGAGTAAAATTCCTTTAATTATATTTTGGAAATACTTAAAACACCTGAGACCAAATATCAGCTACAATGAAAAACGTGCTGGAACGAGAGAGAGATAGATAGATAAATAGATAGATAGATAGATAGACTATATATTTACCCGTGGGGATTTACCCCATAGGGCTAATGCATAAATATACAAAATTTAACATAATTACGTAGAATGAGTAGCGCAATAGTACATCAGTTATAAACAAAAGCAAGATTAAAGAGCAGAGTAATTATAATTTAAACAGTCTCTCGAAATTACTTCTGAGTACAATTCCTTCAACTTGGTTGAGGATCATCTGGAGGATTATATTTTCGCAGTCTCTCCATCTCCTCAATGGCTTTTTCGTTGCAGGGTATCTTTCCCGAGAGCTTACTGCACTCCATATCCACGATTCGCACTCCATCCAGCGATCTCACTCTACTTGAAGCGACGTATGCTTGTCCCTTTTGGAATAAGCATTTTCCAAGGTACACGACTGCATAATCGACGGTGCAGCCTTGCATCTTATGAACTGTGCAAGCCCAACACAAGACAATGGGTAGCATTCGTCTCTCGATCGTTTCATAGTTGAATTTAGCAGGAAGCTGAATAGATTGATGTTCAATCAGATGAATGCCATCCCTACCGAAGTCTATGCGAACAGAGGGAACATCTGTGTCGTATATCTGGTCGCGAAGGAAATACGGCCAAATTATCTCGGTGATATTGCCAATTGCGCCATTCACAAGACCCTTCTCGACATTGATGTTGGATCGTAACATTACTTTTGCGCCGATAAATATCTCCAAATCCTTGGGCAAGCTTCCAGTCTTGTTGATGTCGGCTGGGATGATATTGTCCAAGTTGACATTTTCGACATTGCGCGTAGCATCGGCTACATGATCTTGCGCCTTTATTTTGTATATTCTTTCTCCCTGTGATCGGTAGTACTCAAGAACAGCATTATTGTGGGCATCTACTTGCGCTCTCAATGGATAGATCGAATCGCCTTGTTCAAGGCGAATTCGCCTGTTGCATCCACCAACGTCTTCGACAGCAGCAAGTCAAAGTGGGGACCCTTGAGCTCACCAATTCGAATAGCATTGAGCAGATCGGCAAAACACGTCTCGCCCTGCTGGCGCATGTTCTCGGTAAGCTCAACCAATCTGAAGTAGCGCCACAGGTGTGGTGCTGGCAAGAATCTTACTGGTTGTTCAAAAACCTGAGCTTCTTTAACGGGTGGAAGCTGCATCAAGTCACCAAACAGCATGATATTGAGACCTCCAAATGCTTCATCATCCTTATTCTTGAGCTGTCTTAATCGCGAGTCGATCATGCAAAGCATCTCGTAAGGGACCATCGAAATTTCATCAATGAAGATATATTCAATATCCTTCCACTGCTTTCGCATAATCTTTAAATAATTTCCCGTCAACATCGGCATGTTGGAGACAATGAAGCCATCCTTTTGAACCGGTAACTTGAGCATAGTATGTAGAGTTGATCCACCGACTAGTCTCGCAGCTACACCCGTTAAAGCTGCAACTTCCACTGCATTTTTGCCGAAGCAGCGATTGACTTGATTTTTCAGTGCATTAAAAGTGAAGGTCTTGCCGAATCCAGCTCCGCCAGTCACAAACAGCCTGAGGCGTTGTTTGCTTCCGCTCAGCTGCTCCTGAATGCTGCGAGTGACTGCAGAGAAGAGCTCTCGCTGCTTGATATTCATCGCAGCACAAGCCGATTGGAATTGTTCATCAGTCATACCTTGGTCGGGAATTTCTTCCTCGAGCTCTTCTTCAACAAACTCTTGGGATCGCTGCAGAATATCGAATGCATGAGCTTGGTTGAAAGCGATCTCAAGTTGGCGATCTATTTTGCGGAAAGCTTCCATGTGTTTGCTCTTCTCCTTCAATTCTTGTTCACGGGCAAGGAATGCATCTCGCGCATTATCAGACTCTCCGAGCAGAGCACTCTCAGATTCGTAAGGCTGATATTGAAGAAGAAGGCTATAGAAGTAGTTCTCGGGATCCGTGTGCATCATGAAGAATGGCACTCGTACGACCGCTGGCAAATTTCGTACAACCATTTTTGATTTGTCTGTGAGAGTAATGAGCTTTCGCCTTTGTTGTGACTGTTCCGCATCGTCTTCATCAAGGCTTTCTTCAGTGTCGCCTTTGTTGGTGTAGTATGGCTCAAATTGCATTGTAAACTCAACCAAACTCGTATCGTTGAATTTGTATTCTGAATGATTTGTAGGGTGCTTCTCGTATCGCTCAAAGATGTTGGAGCACACTCCCGTTGCCTGATTGCCGTCAAACTTCAGGACGTGATATCGTTGTTCAGGCTTACGCGTGTTCAAGAATACGCACTTTCTCGAACTTCCGCGGAATGGAAGGTGACACAACCGGAATACACTTTGACATGCAGAAATTTGACGCTCCTTCATAATTCTCATGCATATTTTAAACAACTTGCGAGCAACATTTGAATCTTCTTGACGAATTCGTCTGATCGCCTCTGCAATACCCTGATTCAAGTTTACGGGCTCAGACTTTGCAATATATTTCGCAACGTAATGGGCGATTGCCTCGTTCGTTCCACATGGCTGAAAGTCAATGTTGTCATCCCACAATTGAAGGATCGCGGAGCAGTAGTTATTTATCAATTTTTCCTCAGTTCGTCGCTTCAGAATGCAGAACCGTCTGCCATTTCTTATGAATTCGTCTGAAGTTTGAGCAACAATGCGAGTGTGCTGGCAAGGCTTACGCGGAAAGGCGAAGCGACATGTTTGAGAGTTGTTTTTGTAACATGTATGAGTGTGGTGATGCGTTTGATTGCGCTTAACCAAATTGTGCATATCAGGATCTTCAGATTCAGATGGGACTCGGCATGAGATTACTGCATCGATTAGTTCAATTCCTTCTTCGGTCACGAATGAAGGTGCATTCTCAATCCAAACAACCATGTTGATGTGCGGACTGCCTCGATTTTGAAATTCCACACGCCACCAGTAATCTCTAACTTTGCTACCTAAAATCTTCGTGTTGTTATTAATATATTTCATGAAGGCATTAAATCTCCTCATGAAATGACGGCTGACTACAACTGGGTATTGTTCAATAAGACGCTGCGATTCGTCAACACTGATATTTGTTGGGTCCTCATTCGATCGTTTGTCAGCAATCAAGAGAGCTCTTCGCATGTCTGGCCAGTTGATGTCATTGCAGCTCAATGTTAAGAACCAAGTTGGTGGTCCAAGGCAACGAATTTGCGCTATCAATTCGTTATGCGCCATTCGTCAGTATGATGCAGACCCACGTAATTTTCCCATGTAGAGGTGAAGATCTTCGACAGCTCCCTCTTGTCCTCTTACCTTCTTGCAGCAAGCAGAAGTAGTGGACTGAATTTTGAGATATTCGTTCATCGAAAGCGCATAGAAGAGATAGTCATTGCGCTGGAACCGTGTATCGCGACCAAGGATTCTCGATTGAAAGTAATCTAATGGCGTAATAATCACTTCACGGTTCTCCTTCAAACCATTGTTTCCATACGGAAAAAGCATCCACCACGAATACTGTTCTGCTCTTAATTCGTGACTTATGTTAACAATATTGTCCTTCGTCTTACGTTTAATTTCGTTTAAATTTTCGCCATCAACAAATACATCATCTAATACTTCGTCAACATCTGGCTGAGCGACATCGATAGGAGCCATGACTGATGTCTGAACATGAATATGCTTTTCGGGTGTGAACATGAATTGCGTTTTTATTTTTTTTATTTTTTTGTACACTTTTCTGAATAAAATGGTATAAAAGTCATGAAAATCGGATAACTATAAGTATTTTTAATATTTTTTTGTTTGACGCAAAATGTAAATAGTGTCTTTTATACATTCACGCTTAATTACACCTCTATAATGTTTCTTTCCAATGTTGGTACACTTGTTAAACAGCTGAAAAACATGTGTACTACTGCAGAAATATTGTTTACTGTTATTGTTTTGATGTGTGAAGTATTATATTACATTTTGAATTGTGTTTTCAGTGAGTAGATTGATACTTTGTTGAAAGTGGTTTCAAAATGCCAAAGTGTGCACAATTTCAAATTTTCATATTATTTCAAAATTGACAATTTTCTTGATTTTTTTTATTAAAATTGATTTTACATTTTCATCAATGGATTATTGTATTGTTGTCATCTGAGATACATAAGTGTGCAAAATTTTAAATTTTCACAATTTTGCAAAATTCAAAATTTTCAAAAATTTTTCAATGGATTATTGTATTGTCATCGGAGATACATAGTGTGCCAAACTTCAAAGCTCTAGCTAGTCTGGAATGTAGTTAAAAATCAATCGCAAGATTCCACCCGGACAGACAGACACCACAGAGAGTGGAGAAAACAAAACAAAAAATCGGTTTGGAGAACCTTACATGACTTCCATATTCTAAGATTTATATTTAAAATCATTTTCGAAATGAAATATTACCATAGAAACTACTTCTTTCTACTTACTGTTTCAGCCTTAACCACAGTACTGTGGTCACTAACGTTGTAATATTATTAATATTACAAATATAAATAAATAAGATAGATAGCAAGAATTATTGTGATACTAATAAATGTTGTCTGAATCTCGGTGTTAAACTCGCCGATGATACAGCTCCACTTTGGATTCACCAATTACAAAGAATAAATTAAATATAAATAATGTTTTATAATAAAGTGTGATTGGTTGATAATAATAAAAAATTTTGTAAGTTATGAAATTTTACTAATATTTAGTTTTTTTGTTTAATTGATGAATTCAATTAATTAATAAATAATTAATTAATTGTGTGTGTGCTTTAATTATTTCCAATTGAATAAGTATGAATTTGTAGTTCAGATCTATTTGTTTCTATTAATGATTTAATTGTGTAGTCAGATCGGTTGGTTCTCTCTCCGCTGACTTTACTCTTCTTCTTCCTCTTAGATATTTATTCTAGCACTGTAAATTATTTTTGTTTAGAAAAAATAAAATAGTTAACATTCATTATACAAATAAATACAACTCTTGTAACAGAATAATGATGTTCATTTATTAACATTTAAAATTATGCGCCATTCAGACTGCGCATGGCCCAGGCATTGGCTGATTATTTGCTCCAGTCGGTAGCGAACAAGATTGACAAAATATATTTTTTACAAGATTAATTAATTAGGATTCTTTTAGCGAGTCGAAATGGTCAGAGGGCAAGGAACAAGATACATTCTTACAGATATTCTTAAGCTAAATTATTATGGCTGAAATAAAACAATATTATTATTGAAATTGTCAATTATGAAAAGTAATATCGAACCATTCGTCGAAATGACGTCACTCACTTCAAGTTGGCAGTGTACTTGGCTCGTTCGGAAATCCAGTATGGCCACCGTCACCTCGATTTTCTCTGCTATGCACTGCTGGGACGGGTTGAGCTTCTCCCACAGAAATAAATGAATATTCCCTTCTCTGCGAAGTAGTGTTGGTCCAGGAATATAGTGTGGAGTGTTCGCTCTTCTCCTGCGATGTCGTTTTAGGATGGGTTACTGGTGAAGTGTCCGGTGTTCAAATATGTGTATTCGTGTTCTGCTAATATGGCCCAAAATCTTCTCAAAATGGCCGTTGATTTCTTGTGCTTGTGTTAAATGGTGTTATTACTCTTGTTCGGAATTAGTGAGGTGTTAAATATTAACTGTTAATGTTATTTTCCTTTTAGTTAACCTCTGTTACACTCTTCATAGCCACACTCACGGTTTTGCACAAAATTATTCTCTTTCGGTATTCTGTTAGTACATTCTCAACTAGTCGTCTTCACGATTAACAATAGACTAAACTCTGAACGTCGTCGATTTAGGGTAATTTGTGATATGTCTTTTTCCTCTTTCTATTGTTTATTTATAAAAGTACATGTCTCAGATTTGGTTCATCATCTAAATATACATAATAAGTTTTCTTATTTTTTACTGTATTACAAATATTTCTTAATTTTACAAAAATCTAACTACTCAGCAATATTGATTAATTAATTTCACATATTTGGATATATAGCTGGGTTTGTTTCAAGTTCATTTAAGCCCAAAAATTACAATTTTTTATAATTATTGTAGGCCTCATATTTTGTACAAATTTAGTGTTTAAATGGTTTTTAAGTGTTTTTTCTGATAATATTTCCATGGAATAATCTTAATAACTCCGTGATTATCTTTGTTGTTAATAATTTTGTTGTTAAAACACTTCAATATTGATTAATTTACTGTTTAGTCTGATTTGATTACCATTATAGGCCTAGTATTATTTGTTTCCAAAGGAAGTTAATTTTCTTTCCTTTGTCATTCTATTCGTTATTAATTGTATCTGTATTAATTACATTTCCAATTTCTGTGTTGTATGGACTGAATTTTATCCCCTATTATGTAGTTTGATTCTCTGATAGATAGTTTTGGGTTTACATTACTGGTCTGTGTTTTCTAAAGTGGTGTATTGGCTAATCTGCTTTGTATCTTTCATATGGTTTACAGTTTTAAATAAAATTATTACATTCCTATTTCCTACTTGCCTCTCTGCCTTACAAACTTGAAAATTAAATAACATGATTTTAAATACAACAGAATATCTTATATCTAATAACTTTTTTTTATATCACTTAAACATAACAAAAACATCTTATGCCTATTATTTTTTTATACATATAGAATTATAATGGAAACATCTTATTATCAGCAATATTATCAGTCATTGGCTGTCCTTTGATTTTATGTTTCCTTTTATCACAAACCTAATCCTATTAAAACATCTTATTCCTAATAACACTTTCAGTTATTAACTGTCTCTTGTGTTCACTATAATTATTTTGGTAACACAATGAAATAAAAACATCTTATAACTAATGACACCTTCAGTTATTAACTGTCTCTTTCAATTACTATAACTGTCTTGGTAACACAATAAAATAAAAACGTCTTATACGTATTACAATCTTATATTACTTAATTTTTTTTTTAAACACTTTTATTATTAAAATTAACCTTAGTCATTAGACTGTCTTTTATTTTTTATATAGTATTTCCCTACACTGATGGTAGTCTTTTTAATGGATTTCTATTTCTTACACTATACTTTATTATAGTGTGTCACTTATTATTGTCTACACTAATGGTAGTCTTTTTAAATAATTTTTTACGTATTATACTTATAACTAGTTTACAATTCGGTTTTCTTTGGATTGTATCTTGTAACTTGAGTTACTGGGTCTAAATATATTGGTTTTAATTTTGTTCAATGGTATGTATTCCATTATTAACATTTTTGGAATAGCTCTTCTTGTTTCTAGGCTCTTTGTGGGAATCTTGACATATTTTGTCCTTTCTTCATTATTATATTAGTAAATTTCTTGTCTTGTGGTTTCTCTGCTTCTTGACCTTATAAATTTCCATTATTAATATTGTTTTCACCCTTTTATCTCCTTTTTCTTGTCTTTCCTTTTTTACTGCTTCCCCAATCTACTGGGTATACTGCTGGTTTATTGGGTTTTTACATAGTAAGTTATTTTGATCAATGGTTTTCTTTGTTATTTTTTATTCTTATTAACATTTTATTGACTTAATATACAGTTTCTTTTGCTTAACCTTTAAACAATTCATTCTTCTCACTCACTATGGACCTTTTCTTCTTTATTTATGTTGCATTAATTTAAATGTTTAACGTGATAATTTTGTTATGCTACATATGCTCTCCTGTAAAAGTGATTATTTCAGATCATACTCTTAGTATGGATGAAATAATTATTACTAATTCTTTTGTATTTACCATATTTTCTTCGTGATTACATGTTTTCACTTTATATACCTTCTTTTTCCACCGTTGCTTCCTCTCAGATGATGTGTATCTCCTTCATTAGTTTCTTTCTTCATTAATAAGTGATCTTCAATCTCGTGTATAACATTATCATTTTATATCCTTTCTTATTTGGTGCTTCCTCACCAGTATGTTTACTCCCTAACATTCCCTAACAAATTAATTGGAACAGTTCAGAGTGGCACTTTTGGCTTCAATCCCTGCTGTCCAATACTTCAATTAATTGAGTCCAGAGGCATTATCATCTCTGCTCAAAATATAAGACTGATGGCATTTTCTACATCCAGTCATAAAAATAAATAAACAGTAAAAGTAGTCTCTTTTGACTAAAATAAACATCTTTAGATTCTTCCCTTCATAATACTTTATATTAATTAATACTTTTATACACTTGACTCTTCTTCTCTCTTAAAGCTTATTCCATATTATGTGGTTTAGGTATGTGGTATAATATACATTTCATCATTTCATCATGTTTACATAGTAATTAGCATTTATATTTATTTTTTCTACCATCTGGTATCCAATGAGTTATTTTTATTGCTCATGGCATAACATGGATTAATTCTTTATCACTTTCATTATAATAGTGGTTATTGCAACAACATTATCATTAATAGTATCAGGGTTTTTGGTTTCTGATCTCACTATTTGGTCTTTACTGAGTTGGTCCTTCTTCATTGTTCCATTTTTATTAAATTATTATCTTTGTGAGTTTGGTTAAGTTGTTTCGATTAAGTCATATGATATTCTGGTTTCCTTTCTCCTTTAGAATTTTGTATCTCTTTCTTACAAAATCTTTTTTCATATTTAAGAGTTAATTCTTATCATTCGTATGAGTAATATTACTTATTATTGTTTTGAATTTTCAAAATTTTTTATTCATCAAAATTCTTTTTTCTTCATTCATAATAGTCTTTCAAATGATCAGTGTAAGTTGTACTTACTAATTGTTTTGAATTTTGAAAATCTTTTTTTTTTTTTTATTCATCAAAATTCTTTTTGTTTCTTCAAATTCTTCGAATGTTTGGTGTAAGTTGTACTTACTAATTTTTTGAATTTGGAAATGTTTTAATTTCTCCTCTAAATATTTTTTAATGGATAATTGATTATAAGTTCCTTTTACTTTATTTGAAATGATATCCTTTAGTACATACGTATTGTTATTATTGTTTTTAATAATCAGGTATGGGCCGGTATACAGCAGTAACAACTTTTTGGTAATGCCTTCCAAAGTACTGGGTAATTCCCTGTTTTTTAGCAGTACCTTTTCTCCGACTTCATAGCTTATTATTTTCTTAATCGCCTTTTGATATTTGTTCTTGCGCCTTTCCTGGTCTTCTGCCAATTTGTTGTAGAATCTGATTCGATTGAATTTGTATTCTTGACTCATGGGGAACTCTATTATGTCTAGTATTTCTCTTGGAGGCGGTTTTTCATACATTGCCGTGTATGGCGTGGTACCTATAGCGGGGTGATATGACAAATTAAGGAATTCTTCAGTAGCTAATAAGTATTCTTGCCACTTCCTTTGTTGAT
The DNA here is from genome assembly GCA_034769895.1 of Magicicada septendecula. Taxonomy (NCBI): domain Eukaryota; kingdom Metazoa; phylum Arthropoda; class Insecta; order Hemiptera; family Cicadidae; genus Magicicada; species Magicicada septendecula. The sequence continues at coordinate 105,503,054 of CM068375.1, forward strand.
TATAGCAATAAGTCCGTAATATTCTTCCGACTTCTCGCAGTACCCTCTCCGCTGGATTGCTGCTGGGGTGGTAGACAGATGTCTTGTATGTCTTAATGCCCAACGTATTTAGAGTGTTTCTCCACCTCCAACCCTTAAATTGCGTTCCATGGTCTGTGATTATGGATGCCGGGCTCCCTATCTCTGGAATGTAATGATTTGTTATTATTCCTAGAGTATTCAAAGTGGTCGCTCTGTTCACAGGGTACAGTTTTGTGAATTTTGTGAAGTGATCCATCATGATAATAATGTATTTGTATCGATGGCGTCCGCCACTGCGGGGAAATGGACCACAGATGTCCAGAAAGACCTTTTCCAGTTTGGCTTGTGAGGTAATTGGTATCATCATACCCTCTTTTCTCTCATTGTTGGTTTTCACCAATTGACATATCAGACAGGTTTTGAGGTAGTTTCTCTTCTCGTCTTTCTATTTATACTTTTTATATGACAATTCTCTTCTATCGCCTTGATCACCTTCATGGCTCCCATGTGACCGTATCGTAGATGATAGTCCAGGATGATGATATCCATTTCGATTGTAGTAGGGATCATGACCTTCCATATGTCTTCATCAAGGGATGTTTTGATGAATAATATTTCGTTATGTACACAATAAAATTTGGTTATTGTGTCATCTTGGTTGGAGAGACGAAGTTTAATGTGGTTTAACTTCGGGTCGGACTGCTGGTGTTTGCTGATGTCCTGCACTATCTTTTCTAAATCGGATCTGTCCTTAATAATATTATAGATTTTCAAGATGCTCTCCTTTTCGCCTTCGAACGTTTGTTCTTCCAGATTTACTCTCGACAACACGTCGGCTACTACATTTTTACTTCCAGGAACATACTCCCACTGTATATCGTATTCCTGCAGGGCAAGTACCCATCTGGTCAATCTACCATGGCTTAACTTGCATCTTCTCAGAAATGATATAGATTTGTGATCTGTTCGAACGGTCACTGGATATCCGAGGACAAACGTCCGAAACTTCCCACAGGCAAAGACTACACTTAGCAGTTCCTTTTCCGTCACGTTATAGTTCTTTTCACACTGGTTAAGGGTTCTACTAGCAAAGCTCACTACTAGATGGTTTCCACCTTCATCTTCTTGGTACAGTGTTGATCCCAGGCTAATGTTACTAGCGTCACAGTTTAGAAAGAAGGGTCGGTTAAAATCCGGATGGTTGAGCATTACTGCTTCTAAGAACTTCTCCTTAATTGATTTGAAGGTTTCGTCTTGTTCTTGACCCCATCGCCATTTCTTCTTGGACGATAACTGGTACTGAAACCGGGCCGTCAGTTCGGAATAATTATTTTGGAACTTCCTATAGTAGTTACACAGGCCTAAAAATGATTGTAGTTGCCTTCTGTTTTTTGGTATAGGAAATCGTTGTATGGCGTCTACTTTTTCTGTTGATGGTGTTATTCCTTGACTGTTTAACTGGAAACCCAAGAATTGTACTTCTTTAGCTATAAGCTTGGACTTGTCTAGTTTAAGGGTAACATTATTTTCAGCAAGCTTCTTCAAGACATGCTCCACACGGTAACAGTGTTCTTCCCAATTGGTTGATGTTATTAGGAGATCATCAACATAGACAGTCGTGAATTGGAGCGCTTCTGGTCCGAGTATATGATCCATACAGGCGACAAAAACAGCTACTGAGTTCACCAACCCGAAGGGCAACCTCTTAAACTGATAGTTGCGCCCTTCGAAGATGAACGCCATGTATTGCCGGCTTGCTGGGTGCAACTCCACTTGCCAATAGCCGCAAACGGTATCCCACGTGGTAATGAACTTCGTTCCGTGAAATCTCTTTAATATCTCATCAATTTCGCCAGGTGAGGTACGATCGTTAATAATCATTTTATTTATCTCACGTGCGTCAAGGCAAAGCCTTACCTTCCCATTTTTCTTTTGTATAGCCACAATTGGGCTAGTGTATGGCGATTGACTGCTCTCGATAATATCTTTACTGATCATATTCTGGATCGCTGTGGGTACGGCTTCCTTCAAAGACTGTGCTATGGGATACGACTTTCTATTAAATTCTACCGGTTCTCTGAATCGTATGGAACATTGGTAGTTCCGGATCTTTCCAGGTTCGTCCGAAAATACAGCTCGATATTTTTATATATGTTGATTAATTGATTCAGCTGGTTTTCCTCTAATTGCTCGGTAGTATTATGGCACTGGAAGTTACGTATCTCCTGAATCTTTTGTTGCCATAAGTCATCCTCCGAATCCTGATGTACTGGCTTGTTGTTTGTTGAGTAGTTTGACAAGTAATTCACCTTATTTTTGTGGTCGAGAAGTTGTCTGGAGTCTAACATCTTGTTGTTAGTTAAATTGGCTACCCAGGTCGAACCTTCAGAAAAGAGTGATACCTTTCCTCGGCACAAGTCTATAACTGCTGAGTTTCTGCGCAATATGTCACATCCTATCATGATGTTGAAAGGTAATCCGGCTGCAACAAGAAATATCATATCCACACTAATGCCCTGACTGTTGACACTTAGGGATACCTGTTTTCTTATAGTCTTGTTCTGTCGGCCGGTAGTTCCTACAAGTACAATATTATTAATAGGTAGTACCGGTAAGTTTTTGTGGCATTCCTGCTGTATCCGGTCCAACTCATTACGATTTATTATAGAGACATTGGCTCCAGTGTCTATCATTATAGGAACAGAAATACCCTCAATTTCTGCAATTATATATATTATTTAATTGTCATTATTATCAATGTTAATTTCGCTTTCTTCTAGCAGGTCCTTACGGATATCTTTCAAATAATTACTGTATATTATTGTAAAATTTTTTCTTTCTTCCTTCAAATTTATTCCTTGGTCAAACCCAGCAGATTGGAGCAGTAAAGGGTTATTGGAGTTTATTACTGCCTCCGTTCGTTTAAATGTTTCGCATCATTACGGATTAGGCCGTTGGAAGCATCAACTTGGAGTCATGAAACTGCTTCGTTCGGTTCAGCACGATCGTCCTGTTGGGCTTCCGTTACAGGTAGTCTTCGTTGATTGTCCAGGCTGGAACTGCGTCTGGGCTCGTACTCTCTGTAACGATTACTTCCCTGACTTCCTTGAAAGGTCTCGTACTCATAATATCGGCTCCTTCGTTGAGGCTGGTACCTCCTCTGTCCACTGCCTTCCGCTCTGATGTAGTTAATATGGGGTCGATATGTCCTGTAATTATTGTTATTACCTCCATTCGGGTAATTCCTGGTATAATTACTATGATAATTGTTATTAGAGGGGTTGGGGTTCCTCTGACCATTTGGAACATAATTACGGTTATTATTATAATAACCGTTGTTGTTTTGTGGACGGTTATTATTATTATAATTGTTGTTGTTGCTGTCATTATTATTAATGCGAGGAACATGATTATTATTATTATTGTTATTAAATCTAGGTACATTATTGTTATTACGGGTGTTATGATTGTAGTCGGTATTATTCCGATTTGTGGAATTATAATTATTGTTGTTGCCCACATTCTGCCGATTATTATTATTCAAATTATTGGTGTTACTTCTTGGTTCCGGCCTTTCATATCTCCTGCGACTTTGGCGGTAATAATCCTCATGCTCATACATTTCTAAGAGCTCGGTCATTGCTTGCACAGTCTTTATTTGACTGTTTCTTCTAGCTCTTACTATATCTTCCTCATAATGATATGAGAGCTTGCTGACCAGGCATTCTTCCGGTATTCTGGGCTCTAGATGTTTGGCCACGCACACCTTTCCCAAGAAGTACACTGTTAGAGTCTGGTTTCCATACGGGTTGTATTTTCCATGACAGATCCCGTCTCTGGCGATATTTTGTGTCGATTCAGACCAATATTTGGCTTTGAATAGCCTTTTGAATTGTTGGTAGTCGGTCACTTCGTCTCTTATCGCCATCCACCAATTATCTGCTATCTCCTTGAACGATTCGTCAAGCACTTCTTTATTCTCCCTCCAGCGATTGCCTCTGTGTTTGGTGAAGTACTCTTCGATTCTGGCTAGGAACTCCATCGGTTTGTTTTTATAAAACCTGAAGTTAATTCCTTCACGATTCTCGTTGTTAGGACAACTGGTAATGCTTGTCGGTCGACTATGGAACAGGTCTATATCTGTTTGGTTCTGTCGCACCTGACTGTTGATACTGGTCACAGTAGCTTCAATGCCGTCACATTTTTCTGTGAATCGGTCCTGCACTCGCTCCCAGTCTTCACGTGTTTCTTTTAGTCTTTCCTCCAATGTCTTCCTAGTCGTTTCTTCAATGTTGTTAACCTTAGTGTTTATTTCTGTCTTGATACTCTGTACTTCTCGTTCGGTTTGACTCCATCTTTCGTCAGGTCTTGTAAACTTTTTTTCGATTAACGTTAATTCCTCTTTTACCTTTTTGCTGATTGTTTCATTATTTTCAGCTATCTTTTGCCCCAGTTCTTCCTTCAATGCTTCCATCTTTCCATCTAATCGGTTCAGATTCTCTTGGTTCGTCTCTCTTAATTCTTCTCTTAATTGTTGATTATTGCTTTCCATTTTCTGACTTGTTTCTTCCATCTTCTTGTTGGTCTCTTCCAGTTTTTGGCTTATCTGGGTTAATTCCTCCTTCGACTGTTTATTGTCAGTCTTTATTTCCTCCATTTTCTCCTAAATTTTCTGAATATTTTCTTCCATCTTCTCTTCTATCTTCTTACTGTTTGCTTCCATCTTCTCCTCCATCTTCTTACTGGTATCTCCAATTATATTACCCAATTCTTCCTTCAACCGTTGGTTATCATTCTTCATTTCCTTATTGTTTTCTTCCATCTTCTCCTCTATCTTCTTACTGTTTTCTCTTAATTCCTCCTTCGTCGTTTTAAATTCTCTGAGTAACATCTCCATCATTTGATCAAATTTTGTATCTTCCTTTGTGGTGGATTTCTCCGGCTGTTCCTTCTGTGGTGCAGGCTTGTTTGGTTCTGCTGGCGGTAACATCGACTCCACATCTTCCACTGGTGTCGCCTCTTTATCCTCCATATCTACCTCCTGCTCGGCCTCCACAGCCATTTTTCTTGATGTAGCCCTCCTGTGCATCTCGCTCCTTCTTCCGACCTATTGACCGCTGCCGAGCTAAAAATAGGAAACTGGACAATCGTCCTTATCTTATAACTCTATTAGCTCCTATTTTAGGCCCTTGAGTTGGACGCCAATTTGTAATATTATTAATATTACAAATATAAATAAATAAGATAGATAGCAAGAATTATTGTGATACTAATAAATGTTGTCTGAATCTCGGTGTTTAACTCGCCGATGATACAGCTCCACTTTGGATTCACCAATTACAAAGAATAAATTAAATATAAATAATGTTTTATAATAAAGTGTGATTGGTTGATAATAAAAAAAAATTTTGTAAGTTATGAAATTTTACTAATATTTAGTTTTTTGTTTAATTGATGAATTCAATTAATTAATAAATAATTAATTAATTGTGTGTGTGCTTTAATTATTTCCAATTGAATAAGTATGAATTTGTAGTTCAGATCTATTTGTTTCTATTAATGATTTAATTGTGTAGTCAGATCGGTTGGTTCTCTCTCCGCTGACTTTACTCTTCTTCTTCCTCTTAGATATTTATTCTAGCACTGTAAATTATTTTTGTTTAGAAAAAATAAAATAGTTAACATTCATTATACAAATAAATACAACTCTTGTAACAGAACAATGATGTTCATTTATTAACATTTAAAATTATGCGCCATTCAGACTGCGCATGGCCCAGGCATTGGTTGATTATTTGCTCCAGTCGGTAGCGAACAAGATTGACAAAATATATTTTTTACAAGATTAATTAATTAGGATTCTTTTAGCGAGTCGAAATGGTCAGAGGGCAAGGAACAAGATACATTCTTACAGATATTCTTAAACTAAATTATTATGGCTGAAATAAAACAACATTATTATTGAAATTGTCAATTATGAAAAGTAATATCGAACCATTCGTCGAAATGACGTCACTCACTTCAAGCTGGCAGTGCACTTGGCTAGTTCGGAAATCCAGTATGGCCGCTGTCACCTCGATTTTCTCTGCTATGCACTGCTGGGACGGGTTGAGCTTCTCCCACAGAAATAAATGAATATTCCCTTCTCTGCGAAGTAGTGTTGGTCCAGGAATATAGTGTGGAGTGTTCTCTCTTCTCCTGCGATGTCGTTTTAGGATGGGTTACTGGTGAAGTGTCCGGTGTTCAAATATGTGTATTCGTGTTCTGCTAATATGGTCCAAAATCTTCTCAAAATGGCCGTTGATTTCTTGTGCTTGTGTTAAATGGTGTTATTACTGTTGTTCGGAATTAGTGAGGTGTTAAATATTAACTGTTAATGTTATTTTCCTTTTAGTTAACCTCTGTTACACTCTTCATAGCCACACTCACGGTTTTGCACAAAATTATTCTCTTTCGGTATTCTGTTAGTACATTCTCAACTAGTCGTCTTCACGATTAACAATAGACTAAACTCTGAACGTCGTCGATTTAGGGTAATTTGTGATATGTCTTTTTCCTCTTTCTATTGTTTATTTATAAAAGTACATGTCTCAGATTTGGTTCATCATCTAAATATACATAATAAGTTTTCTTATTTTTTACTGTATTTCAAATATTTCTTAATTTTACAAAAATCTAACTACTCAGCAATATTGATTAATTAATTTCACATATTTGGATATATAGCTGGGTTTGTTTTAAGTTCATTTAAGCCCAAAAATTACAATTTTTTATAATTATTGTAGGCCTCATATTTTGTACAAATTTAGTGTTTAAATGGTTTTTAAGTGTTTTTTCTGATGATATTTCCATGGAATAATCTTAATAACTCCGTGATTATCTTTGTTGTTAATAATTTTGTTGTTAAAACACTTCAATATTGATTAATTTACTGTTTAGTCTGATTTGATTACCATTATAGGCCTAGTATTATTTGTTTCCAAAGGAAGTTAATTTTCTTTCCTTTGTCATTCTATTCGTTATTAATTGTATCTGTATTAATTACATTTCCAATTTCTGTGTTGCATGGACTGAATTTTATCCCCTATTATGTAGTTTGATTCTCTGATAGATAGTTTTGGGTTTACATTACTGGTCTGTGTTTTCTAAAGTGGTGTCTTGGCTAATCTGCTTTGTACCTTTCATATGGTTTACAGTTTTAAATAAAATTATTACATTCCTATTTCCTACTTGCCTCTCTGCCTTACAAATTTGAAAATTAAATAACATGATTTTAAATACAACAGAACATCTTATATCTAATAACTTTTTTTTTATATCACTTAAACATAACAAAAACATCTTATGCCTATTATTTTTTTATACATATAGAATTATAATGGAAACATCTTATTATCAGCAATATTATCAGTCATTGGCTGTCCTTTGATTTTATGTTTCCTTTTATCACAAACCTAATCCTATTAAAACATCTTATTCCTAATAACACTTTCAGTTATTAACTGTCTCTTGTGTTCACTATAATTATTTTGGTAACACAATGAAATAAAAACATCTTATAACTAATGACACCTTCAGTTATTAACTGTCTCTTGTGTTCACTATAATTATTTTGATAACACAATAAAATAAAAATATCTTATAACTAATGACACCTTCAGTTATTAACTGTCTCTTGTGTTCACTATAACTATTTTGATAACACAATGAAATAAAAACATCTTATAACTAATAACACCTTCAGTTATTAACTGTCTCTTTCAATTACTATAACTGTCTTGGTAACACAATAAAATAAAAACGTCTTATACCTATTACAATCTTATATTACTTAATTTTTTTTAAACACTTTTATTATTAAAATTAACCTTAGTCATTAGACTGTCTTTAATTTTTATATAGTATTTCCCTACACTGATGGTAGTCTTTTTAATGGATTTCTATTTCTTACACTATACTTTATTATAGTGTGTCACTTATTATTGTCTACACTAATGGTAGTCTTTTTAAATAATTTTTTAAGTATTATACTTATAACTAGTTTACAATTCGGTTTTCTTTGGATTGTATCTTGTAACTTGAGTTACTGGGTCTAAATATATTGGTTTTAATTTTGTTCAATGGTATGTATTCCATTATTAACATTTTTGGAATAGCTCTTCTTGTTTCTAGGCTCTTTGTGGGAATCTTGACATATTTTGTCCTTTCTTCATTATTATATTAGTAAATTTCTTGTCTTGTGGTTTCTCTGCTTCTTGACCTTATAAATTTCCATTATTAATATTGTTTTCACCCTTTTATCTCCTTTTTCTTGTCTTTACTTTTTTACTGCTTCCCCAATCTACTGGGTATACTGCTGGTTTATTGGGTTTTTACATAGTAAGTTATTTTGATCAATGGTTTTCTTTGTTATTTTTTATTCTTATTAACATTTTATTGACTTAATATACAGTTTCTTTTGCTTAACCTTTAAACAATTCATTCTTCTCACTCACTATGGACCTTTCTTCTTTATTTATGTTGCATTAAGTTAAATGTTTAACGTGATAATTTTGTTATGCTACAACGTATACCACCTCACGTTATCGCACTCGATTTTCACTGATGATGGAAGTCGATGGCATTGCCGAAACGTCTGGTTTTGTAGAAAACATTGGACTACGGCCAAATATCCCGGGAAGGAATTTTAGCGTTGCTTAGAGTAAAGCTGCGAATCTACAGTGTATGTTTCACAGAACAAACACGCGAAAAAGAAGGTGCGCTCCGAAGTCACTCATGGACCCTCAGCATCTTGCAGAGGGTTCATTCCCTAAAGACGAAATGTCTGTCTATGAATCGTTCCTCTGTAAACACGTGCAGTTACACTGCCCAGCGATCCACAGGAAGAAAATTGATGTCCATTTTTTCGGCTTGCACGCGTTATGTTGGTGTGGGTTTCGGCACTTTCCATTTAAAAAGCGTGCAAATGTAAGAAAATAAACATGAGTGAGGCCAGAAATAACGTGAATTGTGTGTGTGTGTCTTCCCTGCCTTTTTATTGCTGTAGTCATAATAATAAAATGGAAACGTAAACATTACATAACTGAGATATGCTTACCTGACACGAACGATATATTATTTTATACATGTATATTAACTCATACTAATTTACATCAAAATGAAAAAATTATAATTTTATTGCCTGGCAACAAAATTATTTTATTTTTAACTATTACCATTGTTTGAAAAAGTTTAAATGAATTTTCAAGTACTTTACTGTTGTTAAAACGTAAAAGGCGTCTGGTAAACTACCCCTTCCCCTTAACCGATCTTCACAAAAATCGAAAGTCGTTGAGACCTCTACAATTCAGGGACGTATGCAAAAAATTATTTGATTCTGTTTGAATTTGCGGCTGTTATCGTTTGCCATATAAAATACCCTTGATATAAAAACGTTGCTGGTAAACTACCCCTTCCCCTTAACCGATCTTCACCAAAAAGAAAACGTTTTGAGTACTCTACAAATCAGGGCTGTATGCAAAAGAGTAGTTGATTCTATTTGAATTTGCGGCTGTTATCGTTTGCCATATAAAATACCCTTGTTAAAAAAACGTTGCTGGTAAACTACCCCTTTCCCTTAACCGATCGTCACCAAAAACAATAGGTCTTCAGAATTCTACAATTCAGGGTTGTATGCGAAACATTATTTGATTCTGTTTGAATTTGCGGCTGTTATCTTTTGCCAAAAAAAAAATTCCTTTGATTAAAAAAACCGTTGCTGGTAAACTACCCCTTTCCCTCAACCGATCTTCACCAAAAACAATAGATCGTGAGTACTCTACAAATTAGGGCTGTATGCAAAAAATTATTTGATTCGTTTGAATTTGCGGCTGTTATCGTTTGCCATAGAAAAAAATCTACAGACACACACACAGACAGAAAAACAGACAGACACACATACAGACACTTTTCGGAAAACGACTTTTTTCATGTTTTCAGTGTAGTACAATCAGAATCTGCAATAATCTCGAACACGATTTTTTTTGCCATCACCATACTTCCATTTCCTTAAGGAATATTGAAGTAAAAATCTATAGACACACAGACAGATACACAGACACACAAACAGACAAACACACACACAGACACTTTTCGAAAAACGACTTTTTCATGTTTTGAGTGTAGTACAATCAGAATCTGCAATAATCTCGAACACGATTTTTTTGCCATGACCATACTTCCATTTCCTTAAGGAATATGGAAGTAAAATATATAATTTTGTCAAAGTGAAATAAAATGTTTCCATAGAAACCACTTCTTTGTTGTCAATAACATAGTACACATGTAAAACTTATAAAAAAGTTTTATCTTCTCCCTCATCAACTACCATTTTAATTTATAGAAAATTACCCCCTTCCCCTTCAACTACAGGTACCCTTTTCATTTATAGATATTTCATCTACCTTTCTACAGTGGATTATTATGACCTTCTTTTAAGGATACTTAATTTATCAAAATTAAGCACTTTACTCTTGTTAAAACGTAAAAGGTTGCAGATAAACTACCCCTTCCCCTTAACCGATCTTCACCAAAATCAATAGGCCTCGAGTACTCTACAAATCAGAACTGTATGCAAAACATTATTTGAGTCTGTTTGAATTTGCGGCAGTTATTGTTTGCCATAGAAAAACTTCTACACACAGACACTTTTCGGAAAATGATTTTTTTTTTTTTTTTTTGGGTATTACAATCAGAATCTGCCATTATCTCGATCACGATTTTTTTCGCCATGACCATACTTCCATTTCCTTATGGAACATTGAAGTAAAAACAATGGGTAAAAAATACAAGTTGCTACCAAGGATACCAGGTGATATATAATTGTTTTAATTATTATTTTTAATTCTTGTACTCGATACGTTGTAACGTTCTTTTATTGCCTTTGTCCTTTACTTCTTGTTTGTTTATAGTCCTCAAATACAAATTTGTTAGAATCATGTAGAAGGCTCAATATTCAAATATTGATGCTTTGTGCAAAAGGGTGTAAATTGTTTTACAACAAACTAAACTTTCCTAACCACTATGTTTCTGAAGTCTTCTTCCGGTATAAACCGCGGATTATAAAAACATGATGGACACGGCCGCAGAAGCCTACGCGAGAATATATTTTCTGAGCACTTCTAAAATTTTAATAATTTTCTTATGATAATAAAGGATATCGTCTTTTTACCTCACATCGACTTTTAAGACTAATTTAAGTATTTTTTTATAAAAATCACGTTTACATAGTTTTTTATGTTTCCCTTCAAGGAGACTACTAAAGCTCTTGAAACCGTTCTGAATGATAACTTTTGGCGATAGGTTAAGTTTGCAAACATTTTAGTAACGCTTAAACAATATAACATATATCTGCCGAATATAATGTAATGCGCCATTCAGCGACGCAGTTTCGAAGGGCTGAAAATTTCAATGAAATGTTGAGAAATATTACAACATTATATTCAGCAAACGTCTGTTTAGACGATCCCAAAAAATTAACTGACGTGTCCGGAAATTTTGGCAGTAAAAATCTTAAGGGACATGTTTACAAAGAAGTGCAATTCGCAGTTAAATCCAAGTCTGATTGCAGTTACATTAAATCTGATTGCAACCAAATTAAAAATAACAGGTGACGGTTGGCGCGGGATTACGTTCTCGGAATTGCTGTGCAGTGTTCAACAGGAAGAAAAAGCATTTACACTCGACTGGAGTAACTGCAAACGCTTTTCTACCGATAATATATATATCCTGGGAAGCACTTGGCTTGCGCTTAGCATTTTATTTTCTTCTGCTTTACACCGTTCAAATTAATCTTGACAGAGCGTTAAATTAATGCTGTAGGTATTGCAATAAAGACAATAGCAAGTCACAATGAACTTATGTGCATTAGTGGAAAAGTGCGAAAGTACAGTATGAGTACGTATCGTTACAGTAGACACACGTATTCAAAACCTTAAAATATAACACTCGTTTACGAAAACAGTATTCAGTTATGTTAGTGCGCAAAATGCCTATAATATTATGAAGAAGTCGTTTCAAGTAACTAAATAAATTAATATTAATCTGACAATGGATTAAAGTGGATACAAATTAAGTTATGAAGTCCTGTGGTGTCCAATGCGCTGTGAGTCACATGTTGGACGTTTTCAGCACGTAGTCTGTGTGTTGTTACGGCGAGCGCACAGACCGTCGTCTGTGAACAGTACAAGAAAATAACTGAACAGCAGAGAATTCGTTATGTAAACTTTAGTTCCAGTTTAATTAAAAATCTCACTGAATACAAAATACAAACATTATTCATTCACCTTTACGATTGATGAACAAGACACACTAATGTAAAAAACAAATAATAAATAATTATAAGTATATAATTACTGATTCTGAACACTAAGTTTTTTTATTGGAAAAAATCTAAAATTTTTAAATTGTAGCCTGAACCAATTTTCGCTTATTAGGAGCTTCGTTTTGGTAGCAAATGTTTAAAAGAAAGAAAGCTCTCCCTGCTGGTTATGCTGCACTACAGTAACTGTGACCATTATGTGTCATCCGCTGTCTCCCTTAGGCAATTTCGGTAAATTTATAATAGTTGTATGCAAGATATGCATGCATATATCAGTACGATTTGAATAAGTAATACGATACCACCAAGTTACAGAGAAATTAAGGAAATAGGTACACTGCTGGAAGCTTGTTATACTCAATCACTCACACCTATCCTGTAACAACCTAACTCTGTGCAAGTACGCTGCAGGCGTAACTTGGCGTAATGTCTGCTTCCACAGTTAGAATTACATATTGTAGATAAACAGTCTTTAACTGTCTACTAGTGTTTACTGTGAACTTCCGTGTGATAGAAGGGTGTGAGTGAGTCATTTAACCGGAAGTCAATTAACAGTAACGTCATTAGGGTCGATTTATACAGGGAACGAGCCGACAACGTGACGAGGCCGGGCCGAGCATGTGATCATTTATACAGGCAACGGCCCGTCCGAGCTTGTTCCGAGTTTATTCTCTCTGTGTTTGTAGTGCATAGTTAGCGATTTTGTGAAAATATGGCGTCCTCCTTTTCGTTTTCAGTTGACGAGTTAGCGGCAATAGCTGTTCATTGGAAGATAAAAAAAAGCAAAAAAGAAGAAGATGGGGTGTCCATACTGCATGGCTTCCTAAAGAGAAAGAAGGGGAATTCAAAATTTTGGATCTACCAGATTGTACAACACACTCTGTTGCCTCACTAATTCTATTGACTTTTTGTCATTCATGATGAAAATTAAAATTACTTTGTTCTAAAACAAACTAGCAAAACGAAAGAGAAGCCTTCCCAATCTAAAAACCATGTGCTCGGCTCGTTGAAGTGATTCATACAGGAAGCGTACTGCCGTGAACGAGCCGAGCGGTCGACGAGTTTCAGAAAAATATCGTTGAGCGTCGGACGAGGCTCGGGCTCGTCACTTCGGCAGAATAAATTGGCCCACTACAAAGCGTTGAAGAATTTTCTGTCCGGCTCGTTGAGTACTCGTCACGTCGTCGGCTCGTTGCCTGTATAAATCGACCCTTGTCCGGCAAGTTTTGCAAACAAATAGTTAGAAAAGCAAACTGTTCGGAAGACGAATTTATGATTTGATTTAGGATTCATAAAGAGTGAAGCAAGGTTTACGTCTTCTTCCGAGAACATTTGCAGTGAGTGCGATAGAAACGTTGTACATCTCATCTTATTAAATCTTTTATGAAAACAAAAGTTTTCCGATTTTCCTGAAAAATAAATTGTGCCCTCTTCCTGTGGTTTTAAATTTAAGGACCAATACCTTATTTAATATGTCGAGCAATGTTTTATTGTATCTTATCCGTTATGCTTTAACAAAGTGAATAGAAACCTAAAAATATAACACAATTCAACTTTTCTACTCTAACGTTAGGCGGCCTTCTACCCGATTCCACTTTAGTTCTGGTACAAAATTCATTGAGACCAGATCGACACTGGTTTTTACAAGAAAACAACGTCCCAATAGTTTAAATCGTATGATAGGTCCACTATCGTTGCCCAACTCCTTAAAATGCGGTTGGCACAAACTGGCGAATGTAACTGGTATAATCCATTTTGTGTTGTGTTTAATTTCTACCCACGCTGTAAAATTTAACGGTTGTAGTGGTCTTTGTCCAACAGTAAGAAATAAAACAATTGCCCAGGGAAACTTAAATTAAATCCGAGAAATTCATTTCCTCATCTCGTTCTTCTAATCCCTTTATGTCCTGTGTAAATATTTCATAATAATCTTATTTAAATCTTATTAAAAATTGATGATAATAATGAGAAACAAGGAAAACGTAGTTTTGTAATCCATAAACAATAATATTCATTATATCAGACGACCGTTTTGCCCAATACCTTTCTTTAGATGTTCACCATTGATCTTGAAAATACAATCTGCTCAATGTGCAAATTTGATTTTTGTATCTTATTGATGGTTAAAATCGATTTTATTTCCATGTTCCATAAGTAAATGGAAGTATGGTGATGATGAAAAAAATCGTGTTCGAGATAATGGGTGATTCTGATTGTACTACCCTCGAAACATGAAGAAAACAAATTTTCCGAAAAGTGTCTGTTATTCATCTGTGTGTCTGTGTGTAGAACGATTTTTTTTGGTAAACGATAACTGCCGCAAATTCAAACAGAATCAAATATTATTTTGCATGTGTGCCCGAGTTGTAGAGGACTCAAGGTATTTTGATTTTGGTGAAGATCGATTGCGGGAAAGAGGTAGTTTACCTGGAACGTTTTATGTTTAAACAAGAGTAATTTTTTCTATGGCGACGATAACTGCCGCAAATTCAAACAGAATCAAATAATTTTTTGCATAGGTATTTAAGTTGTAGAGTAATAAAGGCCTATTGATTTTTGTAAAGATTGGTTAAGGGGAAGGGGTAGTTTAAAGGCAACGTTTTATGTTTTAACAAGAGTATAGTACTTAATTTTGATAAAAAAGTATCCTGAAAATATGGTCATAATAATCCACTGTGGAAAGATAGATGAAACATCTATAAATGAAAAGAGTAGTTTAAAGGGGAGGGGGTAATTTTCTATAAATGACAATGATAGTTGAAGGAGGAGGAGATAATTTTTACTTCCATGTTCCGTAAGGAAATGGAAGTATGGTCAAGGCGAAAAAAATCGTGTTCGAGATAACGGCTGATTCTGATTGTGCTACCCTCAAAACATGAAGAAAAATCATTTTTCGAAAAGTGTATGTGTGTCTGTCTGTCTGTCTGTGTGTGTGTATATGTGCAGAACTTTTTCTATGGCAAACGATAACACCCGCAAATTAAAACGGAATCAAATAATTGTTTGCATAACATTCTCCTCAGGCTTTCACGGCCGGTGTCAGTTGTAAGATTAAAGATATCCGGGCTGTTTGGCCGTGCTCCATGGTTTATTTCCAAACCACCACAATTTTTTGCATACATCGCTGACTTGTAGAGGACTCAAAGCCTATTGTTTTTGGTGAAGATCGTTTAAGGGAAAGGAGTATTTTACCTGCAGCGTTTTATGTTTTAACAAGGGTATTTTTTTCTATGACGAACGATAACTGCCGCACGTTCAAACAGAACAAAATAATTTTTTGCATACGTTCCTAAATTGTAGAGGACGCAAGGCTTATTGATTTTGTTGAAGATCGGTTAAGGGAAAGTGGGTAGTTTACCTGCAACGTTTTATGATTTAACAAAAGTAATATACTTAATTTTGATAAATAAATTATCCTGAAAAGAAATCCCTTATAAATGCACGTTCCACAATTGAACATTGTCATTCAATAAGACCACCACACCCGTCATGGTACTATTCCCTTGCTTCTCCCTGCTACCTAATCATATCCCGTCTTTCATTTGGGCTTGGATAGTTGTATGGAAACCTATAAAACTGACATTTTTAGTGTCGGCAGTAGCTAGTATCATATTAGTAGGGCAGTAGGTAGCCCTACCAACAATTATTTTCCTCTTAAAAGCTTTTCCTGTCTACTTCCCAGGTGACTTTACACTTCCTTTGCATCGAATATTTTCCTTTCTGTATGGTAAGTGTCTTCTATTCTCTTCTTATTTTAACTTTTTGACGATGTCAAGTGATGTATGGTGCGAGCCGTCTGTTTTGATATTCGGTTTTACACTGTTATCGTACTTATTTCGACTGGGAAGAATTTCTATGGAGCCTTGTCAAGAGGCATCTTTTTTAAGATTATTAATCGTCTACTGGCTTGAAGGACTTGCTCCTTTCAATATTTCTTTTTAAGTATATTTTGAGACCTTTGTCTTCGTGTATTTTTCAATCTGTTAGAAAAAGCGAGAGAATAATGGAAGTTTGTGCTGAAACTGATACAGCGGCCAGAATCAACACCGCACTTTTTAAACAGAATTAGTCAAATTTTGAAAAAATATTTTGGATAACAGTTAGCAGTACTTGTTGAGAGGTAATCTTACATTAAATTATAGTTTATAGTGCATAGTCTATAAATCACTCATTTTTGATGACCATACTCTTGTGAAAAGTCTGACTGTTTACTCTTCTTAGAAACCTCAGAAGTTCTTAAAAAAAAGTTTGAAACTATTGAAAATTATGACATACGTCCCATGTACTTCAGACGAAACGAAATAACTTTTTCAAAATAAGTCTCGTTGATAAGTATCGTTCTGTAAGCGACACAGGTTCAACGTCATCCACCTGATAAAAAATAAGTTACTTTAAAATTTCGTTTGAGTAACAACATAATTTCTCCTGCTGTTTGCGTTTTTTGAAATGATATATAGCATCCGAAAATTTTTATGTGGAACTTAGCCGTAGGACACAGAACTCGTAGCCAACAGGTATAAGAGCTATCTGTTACTAACCACAACACTGTATATTTCTGGAAAAAAATTCTGAATGTAAATGATGGTATCACAGAATCACACACGTCTTCGTATAGAAAACACCACCATCACGCAACAGTGACGCTTGATTCTGGAACAACCGTTCGTGCCAGTTTCTGTTTTTCAGCGCAATCTCGACTTTATGTTGATAACCCTGCCACTCTGCTCCATGTGTTGAAGCACGTACAAGTGGGCTTATTTGTATTGTCTGAGAGAAATGAATGTTCCATTTGGGAGGCCCACGCACGTTACAAATTGGTTTTCGCTGCTACAACGTGACTGAAAACTCATGTTTCCAGTCCGTTTCAAGTAGCCTAAAGGCCCGAGTCGTAAAATTTAAACAAAGTCAATTCTTGTTTTAAGACGTATGATTATTGTAATCGTCAAAATGTTCGAAATCATAAATGATGTTAAGGTGATCTGAGTAAGATGTTTTAATAAATGTAAGCACAGATATTAATTACTTGTAATACTTCACACGACAGCACGGGCTGAGGCTCGTTTGGGGTGGTTAGACTCCCCCATCAGGAATAAAAAAAAAGAATATTAAAAAAATGCGTCGGTAAAATATAGTTATATAAGTCGAACTGAAAAATGAAGACGAAATTGTTTAATTGCGATACGGTATAAATTGCCGTTTTGTGAGTACAAATTCGGTTTGTGTAAACATTGGTAGTTACCTGCCTATTGACAGACGGTTATAATTTTTATCCTAGTTTGACCTGTTTAGGACAAAAACCTTTTAGCGTGTAGGGAAGAAGTAGCCTTTGAATGTGTATTTAACCTGCAGTATATCCATCTGTGTTTATAATATTAATCGTGCAGAAATTGAATACAGCAAAAGCAATGTTTTAAATTTCTTTATTTAGTAACAAACTAGCATTTTGAAAACAAATCAACACTCCTAATCTTAATACGAGTCTGCTGTATCGTACATAGTAAGCCTAATATCGAATTCGTTACTATGTTACGACAGAACGTAAACTTATTTGAAAATAATTCATGTCATTAAATTAAGAAAAATAGAACTATATATTTAAAAAATAAAGAAAACTTGTAAAAAATTTTTACTTATATTAACTTTTGAAAGTAAAATATTGCAAAACTCACAATTATTACAATTTTTTTTGTTAATTTTTCAAAATATTTTAAGAATATACACAGCAGAGATGAAAAGGATAGCAGGTTGCGCAAGGATAGAATGAAGAATACAGAAAAAGGGAACAAAATTTAACATACATTTAAAATTTCCTTTGGCCTTTAATTGTTATTACCATTAAATTTGTATTTGCTATTATTCGATCTGGGTGTGATTTTAAGCTAAATAAAACGACAATGAATGTTTATACTCTTGATAATTTTTCGCAACGCCGTATTCGTTTACGTTTCATTAAAAAAAAAAGGAAAAACATGTGGGGAAAACGGAATTAGCCATCCTAGGAATATGTGAAACAAGGTGGGCTGAAAATGAAAATTTCATATCCGATGATTTCAGAGTTATTTACAGCGGCAATTTTAAACCAGGGAAAAAAGGGTTGCAATAATCCTAAGAGGAAAGTGAAGAACTACATTATGAACACGTATCACTGCAATGACAGAATAATTATGATAAAACTCAAAGCCTGACCTGTTAACTTGTGTACAACATATAACATTATATTTACAACTAATAGCAAGAATGAAGAGGTAGAAGTATATACACAGGTTGGTGAATTAATTCATTTAGTTAAATATAACGAAAATCCCATCATAACTGGTTATATAAATGCATTGGTTGGTGAAAAAAAGAGATAAAATGGATTGGCAACTTTGGTCTGTGAAATTGAAACGCCAGAGGAGAAAGCTGGATTTCTGTAAACAATACAAAATGATAGTTACCAACACATGTTTTGAGGTGCCCAATAGGAGAAATACCGTTGAGAAATGCAAGGTGATAGCAGAAGATACCAAATAGATTATATTCTAGTCAAACAAAAATATAGAAACCGAATCAAGTCGAGTCATTTGTATCCTGGCTGTGATATAGACAGTGATCATGTCCTTGTGATGGCAAAATGTGATGTTAGGTTTAAGGAATACATAAAAGATATCAGACACAAATGATGCATAGAAAAACTAAAAGAGGAAGATGTAGTTAGTGAGCTAAAAGTAACTTCAAGTACTCTGATTGATGGGAAAGAAAGCATATTAACTGCTGATCAGGAAATTGTAGGCAAAGGGAAACTTGAAGCGCAAAAACCATGTATGTTCAAAGTAATTTTAGATCTCATTGGAAAAAGAAACAAGACGAGGAAAAAAAGACTGAGAAATACAAAAGGATAAAGTGTAGTAAAGTAAAAGGGATAGAAGGCTGATTTTGAATTTATACAAATTAGAGAAGAGGGAAACTGACATAAGCAGCTGCAAAAAAGAATAAGAAGTCAGAGTCACACAAGGATGTCCATTGTCTTCATATTTGTTTAACTTATTTATTGAAGAGGCTACCACAAGAATGAAATGAAAAACCAAAAGCATTAAGATTAATGGAAGGCGCGTTTATAGTATCAGCTTTGCAGATGATATATTAATAATAGCAGATTCCGTAAAAGAAATGAAGAAAATGTTAGAAATCTTTCTTCAAACCCAAGGGAAACTTAGATTAAAGATTGGCAAGAAGAAAATAAAAATAATGGTGACAGGGAAGAAGAAAGATAATGTAAAAGTTGATTTCAAATTGGGTAATACAATTTTAGAACAGATTAAAATTTTTTGCTATGTGGGAAGCACTATCATTTGTTGAAATAGATATGAAACAAAGATTAAAGGAAGAATAGCTCTAACAAAGCAGGCGCAACAAAAATAATTTACTCCTTACAAATAATCACAATCAGAATGATCACAGTTGCACACCACTATATAAAAATTATCCCGATTAGCGCTTCCAAGCCTCACAGCCCATCGTCAGATCGGAATAGGCAGAAATTATTTTAAACGTATACAAATAATCACTTAAGTATGGAGGTTAAGAAAAGTTTCCCAAAAACATTTGTGTGGTGTGTCTTTACTTATGAGTGTGACGTGTGGACCGTCGCGTCGGCAAAATAGAATGGAGGAAGCTGGATGCAATGGAAATGTGAGTCTGGAGGAGAACGATGAGGACGAGTTGGATGGAAAAGAAAAGTAATGAGCAAGTCCTCGCAGAAGTAAACGAAGATAGATAACTTTTAAAAATGATTGGGAGAAGAAGCACAAAATTGATCGGGAACGTGTTACGACACGATCCCTTTTTTAGTAGCGTGAAGGAAAATTGTTGGGGGGAAACCAAGAAGACGATCAAGAGCAGCGTTCTTCAAAGAAATGGGAAAGGAGATGAACGTCCTATCGTACTGCAATTTTAGGAGGAACATGATGGGGAGAGAGAGAGAGAGAGAGAGAGAGAGAGAGAGAGAGAGACGTGGCTAACTCGATAAGGCATGGCCTTTAGATGATGATGATGATTTATCGCAACCCTTAGTCGTAATATGCAACATACTTCTAAAGTAAACGTGTAAAATTGAATTACTAATAATATTTCAAAGATTTATACTTTAGACTTTCTGTAATTTAGGAAATAAAAATTGATATACAATTCTCAAACACATCTTCTACATTCAATGGATGCACGCCAATCTTTTAATGAATTTATAACCATCAACGATTATTTTGAAAAAAACATTCTTTTTGTAATTTCAAGAAAAAATACATTCAGTTGTCGGTTATGGGCAAAACGCTGTTTAGTTCTGTAACGCTACGTCTGTTGCTTGTCAGTTTAGTTCTGAATATGACGTGTCCTAATCAACTCACGTTTAGAAGTTATTCGTGTTATGGTGAACGCGGTTTGTTTACCCCAGTGACAACATCTCACATAGTAGGCTATCTCTGAAAAAATGTAATTATCCACTTGCATATATACGGAAAGTGACGTTTGTTCTGAGAGAAACTTAAACAACTCATTATGTTTATTACTTCCATGTTCCATAAGGAAATGGAAGTATGGTGATGGCAAAAAAAAATCGTGTTCGAGATAATTGCATATTCTGATTGTACTACCTTCAAAACATGAAAAAAAGTCATTTTTCGAAAAGTGTCTGTGGCCAATTGTTTTCTATGGCCAACGATAAGAATCGCAAATTCAAACAGAATCAAATACGTTTTTGCACACCTTCCTGAATTATAAAGTATTCAAGGCCTGTTGATTTTGGTAAGACAGGTTAAGGGAAAGGAGTAGTTTACCGGGAACGTTTTGTTTTATCAAGGGTAATTGTTTTCTATGGCAAACGATAACAGCCGCAAATTCAAACAGAATCAAATAATGTTTCGCAAACAGCCCTGAATTGTAGTTCTCAAGACCTGTTGTTTTTGGTTAAAATCGGTTAAGGGAAAGGGGTAGTTTACCAGCAACGTTTTATGTTTTACCAAGGGTAATTTTTTCTATGAAGAACGATAACTGCCGTAAATTCAAAGAGAATCAAATACTTTTTTACATATGTTCCTAAGTTGCAAAGGACTGAAGGAATATTGATTTTGGTGAAAATCGGTTAAGGGAAAAGGGTAGTTTACCGGCAACGTTTTTTTTATCAAGGGTAATTTTTTTATATGGCAAACGATAACAGCCGCAAATTCAAAAAGAATCAAATAATGTTTCGCATACAGCGCTGAATTATAGAGTGTTCAAGGCCTGTTGATTTTGGTGAAGATCGGTTAAGGGAAAGGGGTAGTTTACCAGCAACCTTTTATGTTTTAACAAGGGTAATTTCTTCTATGACGAACGATACCTGCCGTAAATTCAAAGATAATCAAATCATTTTTTGAATACGTTCCTGAACTGTAAAGAACTGAAGGTATATTGATTTTGGTGAAGATCGGTAAAGGGAAAGGGGTAGTTTACCGGCCACCTTTAATGTTTTAACAAGAGTAATTGTTTCTATGATGAACGATAACTGCCGCTCATTCAAACAGAATCAAATAATGTTTTGCATGCATCCCTGAATTGTAGAGGACTCCAAGACCTGTTGATTTTAGTGAATATCAGTTAAGACGAAGGGGTAGTTTACTAGCAACATTTTATGTGATAACAAGGTTAATTTTTCCTATGACGAACGATAACTGCCGTAAATTCAAACAGAATCGAATAATGTTTTGGATACAGCCCTGAATTGTAGAGAACGCAAGGCCTGTTGATTTTGGTAAAGATCAGATAAGAGAAAGTGGTAGTGTACCTGCAACGTTTTATGTTTTAACAAGGGTAAAGTACTTAATTTTGATAAATAAAGTATCCTGAAAAGCAGATCATAATAATCCACTGTAGAAACGTAGATGAAATATCTATAAATGAAGAGGTGGGGTTAATTTTCTATATATGAAGGGGGGTATTTTTCTATAAATTAAATTGATTGTTGAAGGGGGAGGGGATAATTTTTATTTATATGTCATGTGTACTACGTTATCGGCAACAAAGAAGTAGTTTGTTGTTAAAATTCCTTCCCGGGCTGTTTGGCGTGGTCCAATATTTTCTACATAACCAAACATTTCGGCGTACTATCGACTGTCATCATCAGTGAAAATCGAGTGCGCTAACGTGAGGTGATATACGTTAGTGACCACAGTACTGTGGTTAAGGCTGAAGAAAGAAGTAGTTTCTATGAAAATATTTCACTTCGAAAATGATTTTAAATATAAATCTTAGAACATGGGAGATTTTTTTTTAAATATCAGTTTCAATAAAAACAAATTTTATAATTAACGAAGTTGTGTTAGTGGTTATAGTCACAAACAGAACTATCACTGTTGCACACCACTATAGAAAAAATCGGTATGGAGAACCATACATGACTTCCATATTCTAAGATTTATATTTAAAATCATTTTCGAAATGAAATATTACCATAGAAACTACTTCTTTCTACTTACTGCTTCAGCCTTAACCACAGTACTGTGGTCACTAACGTATACCACCTCACGTTATCGCACTCGATTTTCACTGATGATGGAAGTCGATGGCATTGCCGAAACGTCTGGTTTTGTAGAAAACATTGGACTATGGCCAAATATCGGCAACAAAAAGGAAAAGAAGGAGCGCTCCGAAGTCACTCATGGACCCTCAGCATCTTGCAGAGGGTTCATTCCCTAAAGACGAAAAGTCTGTCTATGAATCGTTCCTCTGTAAACACGTGCAGTTACACTGCCCAGCGATCCACAGGAAGCAAATCGCTATCCACGCTGGACACTTTTTCGGCTTGCATGCGTTATGTTGGTATGGGTTCGGCACTTTCCATTTAAAAACCGTGCAAATGTAAGAAAATAAACGTGAATGAGGCCAGAAATAACGCGAATTGTGTGTGTGTGTGTGTGTGTGTGTGTGTGTGTGTGTGTGTGTGTGTGTGTGTGTGTGTGTGTGTCTTCCCTGCCTTTTTATTGCGGTAGTGATAATAATAAAATGGAAACGTAAACAGTACATAACTGAGATATGCTTGCCTGCCACGCACGATATATTTTCTCTTATACATGACTAGCAGAATACTCGTGCTTCGCTACGGAGTTTCACGTTGTACGTAATGAAAATGTTAGTTTAATTAATAAAGTTTAATTAAAGTAGGCTTCTTAAAAATAAATAGCTGTTGCCCACAACTTCGTTCGCGTGGTCTTCAATTTAATGCGATAATATATTTAGAACAGAATCTATTCTATTGGGTTACCATAGTAACCAGATCGAATAGTTTTTAAGACCGCAAAGGACCCCCCAGAGGATCGTATCGAAAAAAAACCTGTCCTATTGCGTAACCTGTCCGTTGGTTCTCCCGTTGCGTAAAATATTTGTGCCAAGTTTGGTTGAAATCGGTCCAATGGTTTAGGTGGAGACGTGGAAGACCCCAAAGGACCCCCCAAAGGATCGTATCGAAAAAAAACACTTGTCCTATGTTGGTTCTCCCTTTGCGTAAAATATTTGTGCCAAGTTTGGTTGAAATCGGAACAGTGGTTTAGGAGGAGATGTGGAAGAAACCTTCGCGGACGTGCGCACAACTCACCGAAGTTTCATGGCAATCGGATGAGTGGTATAGGAACGCATACGGGACAAACAAAGAAACATTCATTTTTATATATAAGATGTAAACTATACCACTTACTTGACATAAACCGTGATAGCTAAGCTAATGTACAACATATATGTATTAATTATAAACATAAATGTTCCTCGATAGACACTCTATCTATTGGCGAAAACTTGAATAAAATCCGTTCAGTACTTCCTGAGATTAGCGATTTCAAACACAGAGAGAACACGGCCCGACTTTACTTTATACTATGTACAGATTTACATTAAAATGAAAAAATTATAATTTTATTGCCTGGCAACAAAATTATTTTATTTTTAACAATTACCATTGTTCCAAAAGTTTAAATGAATTTTCAAGTACTTTACTCTTGTTAAAACGTAAAAGGTTGCCGGTAAACTACCCCTTCCCCTTAACCGATCTTCACCAAAATCAAAAGACCTTGAGACCTCTACAATTCAGGGACGTATGCAAAAAATTATTTGATTCTGTTTGATTTTGCGGCTGTTATCGTTTGCCATAGAAAATACGCTTGATAAAAAAATGTTGCTGGTAAACTACCCCTTCCCCTTAACCGATCTTCACCAAAAACAATAGGTCTTGAGTACTCTACAAATCAGTGCTTTATGCAAAAAATTGTTTGATTCTGTTTTAATTTGCGGCTGTTATCGTTTGCCATAGGAAACACCCTTGTTAAAACATAAAACGTTGCAGGTAAACTACCCCTTTCCCTTAACCGATCTTCACCAAAAACAATAGGTCTTGAGAACTCAACAATTCAGGACTGTATACGAAACATTATTTAATTCTGTTTGAATTTGCGGCTGTTATCGTTTGCAAAAAAAAAAAAATTTCCCTTGATAAAAAAAACCGTTGCGGGTAAACTACCCCTTTCCCTCAACCGATCTTCACCAAAAACGATAGGTCGTGAGTACTCTACAAATTAGGGCTGTATGCAAAAAATTATTTGATTCTGTTTGAAGTTGCGGCAGTTATCGTTTGCCATAGAAAAAAAATCTATAGACAGACAGACACACACACAGACACGCACACAGACACTTTTCGAAAAATGACTTTTTTTCATGTTTTAAGTGTAGTACAATCATATTCTGCAATAATCTCGAACACGATTTTTTTTGCCATCACCATACTTCCATTTCCTTAAGGAACATGGAAGTAAAATTAATTGGGAACCACTATAATTTTACTTCCATATTCCTTAAGGAATGGAAGTATGGTGATGGCAAAAAAAATCGTGTTCGAGATTATTGCAGATTCTGATTCTACTACACTCAAAACATGAAAAAAAGTCGTTTTCCGAAAAGTGTCTGTGTGTGTGTCTGTGTGTCTGTCTGTCTGTCTGTCTGTGTCTGTCTGTAGATTTTTTTTCTATGGCAAACGATAACTGCCGCAAATTCAAACAGAATCAAATAATTTTTTGCATACAGCCCTGATTTGTAGAGTACTCACGACCTGTTGTTTTTGGTGAAGATCGGTTGAGGGAAAGGGGTAGTTTACCTGCAACGGGTTTTTTTTATCAAGGGAAATTTTTTTTTTTGGCAAACGATAACAGCCGCAAATTCAAACAGAATCAAATAATGTTTCGCATACAGCCCTGAATTGTAGAGTTCTCAAGACCTGTTGTTTTTGGTGAAGATCGGTTAAGGGAAAGGGGTAGTTTACCTGTAACGTTTTATGTTTTAACAAGGGTATTTCCTATGGCAAACGATAACAACCGCAAATTCAAACAGAATCAAAAGATTATTTGCATACAGCCCTAAATTGTAGAGTTCTCAAGACTTGTTGTTTTTGGTGAAGATCGGTTAAGGGAAAGGGGTAGTTTACCAACAACGTTTTTTTAACAAGGGTTTTTTCTATGGCAAACGATAACAGCCGCAAATTCAAACAGAATCAAATAATTTTCTGCATACAGCCCTGATTTGTATAGTACTCAAGACATATTGTTTTTGGTGAAGATCGGTTGAGGTGAAGGGGTAGTTTACCTGCAACGTTTTTTGTCAAGCGTATTTTCTATGGCAAACGATAACAGCCGCAAATTCAAACAGAATCAAATAATTTTTTGCATACGTCAGTGAATTCTAGAGGACTCAAGGCCTTTAGATTTTGGTGAAGATCGGTTAAGGGGAAGGGGTAGTTTACCTGCAACCTTTTACGTTTTAACAAGAGTAAAGTACTTGAAAAATTATTTAAACTTTTTGAAACAATGGTAATTGTTGAAAGTAAAATAATTTTGTTGCCAGGTAACAAAAATAAAGTCATTTTGATTATAAAATATAAATATTTACAACAAGAAAAGAATTTTCAGTTTTCAAAATTTAAATATATTTTTATAAAACAATGGGTTCTTCATTGAGGTGGGGACCATGTCACTCACTCCATCTCAAGCCTCTCCCATTTTGCAGAAAAAGAGGACCCTGTCAAGGCTGATACTTTGACGACAGTGACAGGGCTTTCCACCAAATTCAGCAGAGTGACAGGTAGTCCCAACTCTGATTGGCTCCTCAGATTTCCCCAGCGTTAGTAGGTTCTATGAAAATATTTTATTTCAAAAATGATTTTAAATATAAATCTTAGATATGTTTTATAAATCTCATGTTTTATGTTTTAACATGGGTAATTTTTTATATGACGAACCATAACTGCTGTAAATTCAAACAGAATCAAATAATTTTTTACATATGTGCCTGAGCTATAGAGAACTCAATGTCTGTTGATTTTGGTGAAGATCGGTTACGGGGAAAGGGCAGTTTACCTGAAACATTTTTTGTTGTAACATGAGTAAAGTACTTAATTTTGATAAAGTATCCTGATAAGATCTTAATAATCCACTGTAGAAACGTAGATGAAATATCTATAAATGAAGAGGCTAGTTGAACGGGCTGGGGGTAATTTTCTATAAATCAAAATTATAGTTGAAGGGGGAGGGGATAATTTTTTTTTATATGTGTACTACGTTATTGGCAACAAACAAGTATTTTTTTGTTAAAATTCCTTCCCTGGGTGTTTGGCTGAAAATGATTTTAAATATAAATCTTAGAATATGGAAGTCATGTATGGTTCTCCATACCGATATTTTCTATATTTATGTGCAACAGTGATAATTCTGTTTGAAAAACGGAATTGTGTTAAGCATTAACCTCCTAATATGTAATGTTTTGATATATATATATATATTGCAACGAATCACAGGATCATGATAGGCGGGGCAAGTCATATATTACACAGACAATGGACATTCATATTATATTGGTAGATGGTTAAGTTTGGTTGTTATCAATTGTATTTAGTAAGGTTAAGGGTTTAGTTTAGAAAAACTGTGCATTATTATTTATGGTGATTCATGTACTGTGTTAGTGGAAATGTGCGCGCGTGCGTGAGTGGGTAACGTTTCCCGTGCGGTGCGTGAAGTATTATCGTTGTTTTGACATTAGCTGAACTGAGACGTGTGTATCACTACAATCCCTATACCTGTCGGACTATTGTTTACGTTCATGTATATTATTAATATGTAGGCAGCATGCATGAGATACGAGTAGTCTGATTACCGCTATGCATGCTGTTACAAGGTAAATGCACTCTAATGCATGAAAAGTGCATTGTCACTTTTACTAACCATGTGACTTCCATCCACCAATAGAATGCTGACTGGTGGTTGGAAATTTTCTTATGCCTGTCGTTACACAGGCAGTTCTTCTACGCCATCTACCGCGAACGGGTCGTGCACTCCTTGTACAAGAATTTTACCGCTTGCAAGGTGTTGTAAAAACTATTCGTCGCTAGTGAAACGGGAAGACTCAGAACTGTGTGTGTGGTACATTTGCACACACCAGTGTTTTAACGCATTGTGCGAAAAATTACAAGCAGTTCTTCACTGCTGCTACCACGAACGGTACATACAATTCCTTGTACAAGATTCTACCGCTTGCAAGGATCTGTTAAGACTTTTCGGGGATAGTAACGCGTGTGACGCATAACAATTGATTTTATATCTTTACACACGATATTAATATTGTAGTATTACGTGTGTAAGAAGTGAGTGTAACTGTACCACTGTGCGAGATTTTCCGCAGTGACAGTAGTATAAATTGTTACGCAATAGTTCCATCAAGACGTTTCCGTGCTAGTGCAAGATTTCCTCATAGGGTGGTCTGCTGATCGCGGTAGACCTTGGTATTCGCGAGAACACTTGAAGAAGCCGGAGAGGTATAAGTTCAATATACCGTTATTGATTAAACTCACTGTCACCTGAGATATTACTTGGTCTTAAACTCTATATAAGTTTTGCGAGTAATAACATCCGTAGTACCGTTGTGTGTGCGAAGTGTCGGATTCATCGTGGGAATTCCAGGACATCAGCCCAGCTGTTACAGGACATCAGCTCAGCTGTTGCAGGACATCAGCCCAGCTGTTACAGGACATCAGCCCAGCTGTTACAGGACAT
This sequence comes from Magicicada septendecula, assembly GCA_034769895.1. NCBI lineage: Eukaryota > Metazoa > Arthropoda > Insecta > Hemiptera > Cicadidae > Magicicada > Magicicada septendecula. The sequence goes on from CM068375.1 coordinate 105,531,524, forward strand.
CAGCCCAGCTGTTACAGGACATCAGCCCAGCTGTTATAGGACATCAGCCCAGCTGTTATAGGACCAGCCCAGCTGCTACAGGACATCAGCCAAGCTGTTACAGGACGCCAGCCCAGCTGTAAACGTTTCTGGGAAACGTCTGTCATTTATAAGCCACACCTGACGAACCAACTATACCGCAAAGACTTGCCCTTCCCTTCAACAACATCATCGGGGGAGTCTTCTTATGTAACGTATCACGTCTTGCGTATGAACATTATTTAACATTTTAAAAGAAAGACTCTATATCAAACATTACATTCTTTACATTATAAATATACCATATAAACTATAACTTGTGTTTGTACAATAAATAATCTTAAACCCTCCAATATAGACTTGTAATTTGAAATACACATACTATCATATCCTATGCGCCAATAGTTTAGTAATTTGTGTTGTCGCATAGAGATATTTTGGCGCTTAGCAACGTAGGGCTCGTAAAATAGCGGAAATTTGACGCTATTACATATTTGTCTATGAATATAAAATTTGTTGGAAAAATCCGACGTATAAATATAATTAACGTAATAATTGTATGTGTATAGTTCATGTGAAAAGCTGAGGATATAATTTTTCAATTGTGCATATTCTCTTGTATATCGTATATGAACAGATTTTATCAGTATATTGGAGGTAGATTATTGGTTGTTGTATGTTAGATAAGGTATTTACATGTTGATATTTTGAACTGCTTTTTCTGTGTGCGTATAAACTGGTTACCATATGTTCTAATCTTGTTGTGATAATAATAACTTGCTTTGCGTATATATCAATAAATTTAAATTTACTAAATTTTAAATTAAAATTTAATCACTATGGCGGATACTGCAGAAATCAAGAATGCTTTAGCGACCTTATTAGAAGAAATGAAAGCAATTAAAGAAGAGCAGAAAGCCAGTAAAGAAGAAATTAAATCTGGTAAAATAGAAGCCGGGAAACAAAACAAATCATTCCATGAGGAAAACGAGAAATCATACGTGGCCATACAGGAGCAATCCAAACAAAGCAAACAAATGGTAGAAGCGGCAGAAAAGCATATTAGCGAGACCGTGGAAACTATGAAGGCCAATATAGAGGCAAATTTGGAAGTCAATAAGTCACGACTTAGTGAATATGAAGCGAAATTCTCTGGTACGGCAGAGCAAGTAGTGCAACACATATCTACGATAAATGAATTAATGGCCGAACGTGACCTGCGGATTCAAAAACTACAACAGCAAGTGTCACGATTGCAAAGTACCTCGTCACCTCTAAACTGTACCCCGTATGTATATAAGACTTTAAATGACGTCAGCTCACAGCAAAATTTTTATGGACGGGAGAATAAAAATTTTCAGTATCAAACTCAAACCAAGCACACACAGTCACCAAAACAATATAAAATACCTAATAGAATTACCAATCGGAAATGGTGTAAACATAATGGGATGAATGAAGTTTCAAAAGACCGGTGTAAATATAAAAAGCAGTTCAATAAATCAAATGTGAAAGATGTTAATTATAAGAAAAACTTTGTAGTGTCCGGCCTATATCCTGCCGTAATTAGAGATAGTTTAATTTGCAATAACCATAGTAAGGAAAATGAGAAAGGTATTAGCGTTGAAAATGACACTGACCTCATTGTCAACGCGAAAATTAACGGATGTGTCGGCGAAGTTTTATTTGACAGCGGCGCAGAAATTTCGTTAATGGATGAGCGATTCCTAGAGAGGCACAGGAAACATTTAAAAAAAATCCCGATTCTGCCAGCAGCCCACAAAATCATAAAATCAGCGACGGGTGAATTTCAGAGGGTTGACCGTCAAGCTATGATAACAGTATCCATTCAGGGAATGGAAATAGAGGTCACGGTGCTTATGGTCAAGAAACTCGTGTATAATGTTATTTTGGGAGTGGACACATTAAATAAACTGCACGCGACCATTGATTTTCCTAATAAAATACTACAATGTACAGTAAATAATAGTAAACACAATATCAGGTTAGGACGCAGGAGGGGTAAGATGGGGTCTGATTGTGAACCTATTACTATAACTCGCCCAGCGGTTCAACTTGCCGATAAGATAACACATAATCTGCGGACTCACAGCAGGCAGATAACGAGCAATGAGCAAGATAAGCTGCAAAGTATGCTTGATAAATTTGAATCTGTGTTTTCCATAAATCCTACCGTCACGAATGTTTATGAACACAGTATTCAGGTCACAGATGAAAATAAATTTGTACGGAAGACGTACCCCATCCCCCTTCACTATCAACAACAGGTTGATGCCGAAGTTAAGAGTATGCTTCAGAATGGTGTGATTGAACGAACTGATAGCAATTTTTTAAATCCTATGGTTATTGTTAAAAAGAAAAATAACGACATTCGATTATGTCTCGACATGAGAAATCTAAATTCTATTACAAAAAAATGCTACGACTGTGCTCCGAATGCGGAGAACTTATTCATAAAGTGTCAAGGGGTTAAATACATGTCTCGCCTTGATCTCAAAAGTGGATTCTGGCAGATTCCCCTTGCCAAGGAGTCGAGAAGATACACAGCATTTCTATATCGAAATAAATGCTATCAGTTTAAAGTAGTTCCATTTGGTTTGGTTACCAGTTTAGCGGCCATGGTCAGATGTTTGGAGTTAGCTCTGGGACCCGAGGTGGAGGACTTCGTCAGCATATTTGTTGATGATATTTTGGTCATATCCAAATCATTTGAAGAACATCTTGAACATCTCAAGATTGAATTTCAGAAATTGCAAGCCGCTAACCTGACTCTCAATCTTGAAAAGTGTGAGTTCGGGAAATCGCAAATTAAATTTTTGGGTCATATTATCTCAGCAGAAGGTATAACAACGGACCCGGAAAAAATACATGCGATCATGGAGTTCCCGAAACCCACAAAACCCAGGGATATCAGAGCGTTCCTCGGATTGACTGGTTACTTCAGACGTTTTACTCCAGAATATTCTGGGACAATTGAGCCGTTGTTAGAACTACTTCGTAAGAGTAATAAATGGAGATGGGAGGAGCGTCATCAGCATGCTTTCGACGCGACTAAAAATTTGTATAGTAGAAACCTGCACGTGTTTCATCCTGAGAAAAGGGGCACATATGTCCTGAATTGCGATGCCTCTGATTATGCCATTGGAGGGGTACTCTACCAACGGAATGAGAAGGGCGAAAACAAAATAATTGCGCACAGTAGTAGGTCACTAAAAGGGGCCGAACGTAACTATTTCACATCGGAGAAAGAAATATTGGCTATTGTGTACTGCATTAGTAAATTTCGTTATTACCTGGTTGGACAACACTTCGAAATCCTTTCGGACAACCAGGCCTTATCGTTCATGTTGCGCTGCAAATTAGCGAACGCTCGCATATCCCGTTGGATCATGGCCATCCAAGAGTACGACTTTACCATTAAGTACTGTAAGGCAAGCGAGAACCAAGCAGCTGACACGTTAAGCCGATACCCTCCAATGGTGGAAGAACGTCATGCGTCTAATAACCAGGAGGTTCAAATTCTAGCTGTCAAATATAAATTAGAAGACAGTCTTAAAAATAAGCTAAGAAATATTGGTATGGAACAGCAGCGTGACACAAAGTTGAAGCGGTTATGTGACGCTATCCGGATACAAGAAAACCCTAAGTACAGAATATATAAAGACGTAGTGTATAAAATTATCAATGGCGGATGGAAGATTATGGTACCGGACGCCATGGTGGAAGACCTCACCTGGATGTGTCATGAGAGTCTGGCTCATGCGGGGCCTTATAAATGTTACCTGGCAATGCGGGAGGATTTTGTGTGGCTAAATATGACCAGGAAAATAAAGGCCATACTCCGCTCTTGCCACATCTGCCAAACAGCGAAATATCCGAACCAACATACACAGGTTGAAATGGGTAACATTGTCGTCCGTAATAAAAATGATCTGGTATGCATTGATTTTTTGGGTCCACTTCCTCGGGCGGCACGTGGAATGAAGAACCTGGTGGTTGTTACCGATGCCTTTACCAAACATGTTAGCCTATATGCTATTGGTAGACCTACTACGTCGGCTGTCATAAACATTATGCTAAATAAATACATGCCGAAAAATGGTCCCGTAAGGAAGATACTCTCAGATCAAGGTAAGCAATTTACGAACACCAAGTGGCACTCCGAGCTTGAGAAACACGGGGTCCAGACGGTCTTGACTGCGATCCGGAGACCGCAAGGTAACTTGGCCGAGCGGGTCAACAAGGAGTTGGGACGGTTGTTCCGTACGTACTGTAATACTAACCAGAGTAAGTGGCCGGAATTCCTAGAATTTTTTGAGTATGCCATAAATGGAAATTATAATTCTACTACTGGGTATACGCCGAATGAACTCCAAACCGGAGAAATGCCAGGCCGGGTCTGGGGTAAACACATTGAAAGGATAGCGACGCATAATATGCCTATACCAGTTGAGGTAAAGAAAATCGAAGCTAGAAGACGCATTAAAAGGTGCGCCGAGGAGCGCACGGAAAAATTTAATGCGGAACATAAACTAGTCAAGTTCAAGACTGGAGAGAGTGTGCTTTTACGAGCATTAAATGTTGGAAGAAGGGAGGACAACACAGCTGCGAAGTTTTTTAGGCTGTATAATGGTCCGTATACCCTGTCGGAACAAGTTGGGAAAAATACTTTTATCTTAACCAACCCAAATACCAACCGTGCGATTGGTAAATTCCATGCGTCCTCATTGAGGAAGTATTATACAAAGGATCCGTAAACTTAGAAATAACTGTCAGGATATAGGGGTAAGAATGTGTAGTGATTTTAAATATGTCAAGTTCAGGTCTAAATGTTGTATGTAAGTTGGCTCTGTGAATGAACAATAATCTAGTTTTGATAAGGAATGTTGTCTGTGTACGCTATGATCCTGCATTAGTTGTCGTTATCTGTGTGTCAAGAACATGTGTGTTTGTTGTGGTTCGAAGGTTACCACGTGTCTTTTGATTTGATGCGTCTGTCAAAGTGACAGTTGGAAATGTTAGTATTAATTGAGGATGTTTATTTGATTTTAGTTTGAGGGTATTATTATTATTTCAGGATTAGGTAGTTGTTTTGGTTATATAAAAAAAAAAAAATTTTTATTTTTGTTAGTTAACTAAAGAAAAAAAAAATTTTTTTTTTCTTTATGCGGGAGGGAGTTAATCCTGCAACGAATCACAGGATCATGATAGGCGGGGCAAGTCATATATTACACAGACAATGGACATTCATATTATATTGGTAGATGGTTAAGTTTGGTTGTTATCAATTGTATTTAGTAAGGTTAAGGGTTTAGTTTAGAAAAACTGTGCATTATTATTTATGGTGATTCATGTACTGTGTTAGTGGAAATGTGCGCGCGTGCGTGAGTGGGTAACGTTTCCCGTGCGGTGCGTGAAGTATTATCGTTGTTTTGACATTAGCTGAACTGAGACGTGTGTATCACTACAATCCCTATACCTGTCGGACTATTGTTTACGTTCATGTATATTATTAATATGTAGGCAGCATGCATGAGATACGAGTAGTCTGATTACCGCTATGCATGCTGTTACAAGGTAAATGCACTCTAATGCATGAAAAGTGCATTGTCACTTTTACTAACCATGTGACTTCCATCCACCAATAGAATGCTGACTGGTGGTTGGAAATTTTCTTATGCCTGTCGTTACACAGGCAGTTCTTCTACGCAATCTACCGCGAACGGGTCGTGCACTCCTTGTACAAGAATTTTACCGCTTGCAAGGTGTTGTAAAAACTATTCGTCGCTAGTGAAACGGGAAGACTCAGAACTGTGTGTGTGGTACATTTGCACACACCAGTGTTTTAACGCATTGTGCGAAAAATTACAAGCAGTTCTTCACTGCTGCTACCACGAACGGTACATACAATTCCTTGTACAAGATTCTACCGCTTGCAAGGATCTGTTAAGACTTTTCGGGGATAGTAACGCGTGTGACGCATAACAATTGATTTTATATCTTTACACACGATATTAATATTGTAGTATTACGTGTGTAAGAAGTGAGTGTAACTGTACCACTGTGCGAGATTTTCCGCAGTGACAGTAGTATAAATTGTTACGCAATAGTTCCATCAAGACGTTTCCGTGCTAGTGCAAGATTTCCTCATAGGGTGGTCTGCTGATCGCGGTAGACCTTGGTATTCGCGAGAACACTTGAAGAAGCCGGAGAGGTATAAGTTCAATATACCGTTATTGATTAAACTCACTGTCACCTGAGATATTACTTGGTCTTAAACTCTATATAAGTTTTGCGAGTAATAACATCCGTAGTACCGTTGTGTGTGCGAAGTGTCGGATTCATCGTGGGAATTCCAGGACATCAGCCCAGCTGTTACAGGACATCAGCCCAGCTGTTGCAGGACATCAGCCCAGCTGTTACAGGACATCAGCCCAGCTGTTACAGGACATCAGCCCAGCTGTTACAGGACATCAGCCCAGCTGTTATAGGACCAGCCCAGCTGCTACAGGACATCAGCCAAGCTGTTACAGGACGCCAGCCCAGCTGTAAACGTTTCTGGGAAACGTCTGTCATTTATAAGCCACACCTGACGAACCAACTATACCGCAAAGACTTGCCCTTCCCTTCAACAACATCATCGGGGGAGTCTTCTTATGTAACGTATCACGTCTTGCGTATGAACATTATTTAACATTTTAAAAGAAAGACTCTATATCAAACATTACATTCTTTACATTACAAATATACCATATAAACTATAACTTGTGTTTGTACAATAAATAATCTTAAACCCTCCAATATAGACTTGTAATTTGAAATACACATACTATCATATCCTATGCGCCAATAGTTTAGTAATTTGTGTTGTCGCAATATATATATATATATATATCCCTAACAAGCTCGCGCAAGTTCACACACACACACACACACACACACACACACACACACACACACACACACACACACACACACACACACACACACACACACACACACATTTTACTAAAAAATTTACATACCTGACAATGTTTTAGATGGCGGTGAAATGAAAGTACACAAGCACAGATACTTTTGTGAAGGAAAATTTCTTTTCAACCGTTACGCTTTCCACCCGAGCAGCAGATATGTTCTGAAGAACGTGTAACAAAGTGACACAAAACGGGGATGGAAAAACACGAAAGCTGAAGGAGTCATTTTCTACTTTGTTAATAAGTAAAACAAAAATTAGTTAAAAGAAAAGTGAAAAGATATATATAAAAATGAAGAAATATTCCATAGATTTTTAACAAAAAGTACTTGAAACAGAAGATTCGCTTAAAATTCAAGGCAAAGTGATCCGTGATTTAACACGGATATGACTCCATCTTAACACTAACCTAAAGAAGATATTACTAATCAACGACTCAGATAAACGAAAGTGGGCCTACGTTGAATATTTTACACAAAATTCCTCAGAAAAAATACTACTGTACCTAGAAATTTGTGAAAGTAATTCTTAGTTTATGTAAAAATGAATCAACGCCATGAGTATGGAAACATCTAAAATAATTAGATGCCTAATGCTAAAATAATCTATGAAATTTAATTAAGAAAGTTGTGTTAGTGGTTATAATCACAAACAGAATTATCACTGTTGCACACCACTATAGAAAAAGTATTCCGATATAATTTTTCTATAGTGGTGTGGAACAGTGATAATTCTGTTTTTAATCTAAGAAACTTAAATATTTTGAATGCAAAATATATATGCAGAATAACATGTGCTCGCGCGAGGTTGGTAAACTTGAGCATGCGGGAAACAGGTTTTAGTTATTCACGGATTTGTCAAACTGGATCCTTAATTTAAAAAGGTGGCCGTACCTTCCTTGCAGGGGTTAATTTCTGACTAACAGTCAGCGTAGGGTCTGTCATACCCTGTTCAAAAGTTTTACAACAGCACTTACGCCTGCCGTCCCCTAACCGTAATTATTAATTCCTTCACCATTTGTATTTCCAGAATGTTACCAATAATTTTAACCGCATTGTGTAGCTAATACTTTATGGGCTCTCAGTCAAAATTTGTTAATAATTTTGTTTGTTGCAAATGGCGAATAATTATTATTTTTTAATCATTTTATTTAGATAATAGTAGTTTCATATTTTTTGAGAAATCTGTATCTATGATTTGCCAAATTTATAAAAAAGGGATTAACATTAACATTTTGTTCTACCTATCACTTTATGACGAGTCTTGCATAATCTCATATCTGTACAGTATGTGATATAAACTGATGTCGTATTTAGAACTTTTGGATAAAATTGTAATAGCATAGATAAACAGTTGGAGAAAGAATACTGTACTCACACTTCATTGTTTGCTGAAGAACGTATTGATGGTTCTTCTTATATGACAAAGGAGAGTTATGCGGAAATTCATAAGAAGGCATTTAACAAACATTAATGAAGTAACGCATTTGGTCATAAGCAAACAATCAGAAGAATTACCGGTAGATGTTGTCAATAAAAATATGAAACCGTGTGATTATTTTGATTAATCAGGTGTTCTTTTTACAAGCATGGCATGTGTAAAACATACTGTTGAACTTGTTTTCAACTACAGTATAAATATAGTCGAAGATGTTTATTGTAACAAATATTGATTGGGAAAGGTTGATAGAATGTTGAAATGAAGTAGCAGTGCAACGTCCCTTTGTTTTAATGCCGTGCTAATTTTCTTTTCCTTCGACCTTAAGTACTAACGATATTGAGGACTGTTATGTCCAAAGCCTCTGTATTCAGTGCTTTGTATCAAACTGTCCTACTAACTTTGCTGATCAATTCGACGTTCTTTGTTCAGATCTCTTTCTTCCTGGAGAGTAATCGGTCAGTCGGAAGTCACAAGAAGCTCTAGAGTATTCTAATTGCGTAATCTACCCAACCTATCTTTAAGTGAGCAATACTGCAAAAGCATCTGATAGCAATGGCGTAAGACTACCTCCACCTAGCCTGTCCTCCCCAAACTATAAAGTAGCCTATCAGATTTATAATTTCGACTCTAGAAAATCATTTTTCTATACCCCGAGTCTCTTGTAAAAATCTATTTTTATTCTATTATGCCTCCTTAGTTCATTCTCAATTTATTTTACAGTTTCTGTTAGCAATATTTTTTCGTAAATCGAGTCTCTTCTTAACCCTAATCTCTTCTAATTATTGTACTTCTCATACGTCTTCTTCTTTCTACTACTACATTTCGCTTAATTGCAACTAGGATTTCCTCAATGATTGCATTAACCACGATGTCTTCTTTTACTCAGGAATAAGTATGGTTTTCACTGCGAGGACCACCATTTTTTATTTTCAATCACCCTTTCCGCCTTTATACAAAGTAGCACTTCCTCATCTTATTCAGCTCCCGTTTCTGCGTCCGACGCTAATGGTTTCTCTTCTCCACACGTGTAGAAATCTTTTGCCAATATAACTTGCTAATCAAATTGTTGGCTAATGCTACCATTTGAGCCGTGCAAAACATACTTTTTTATCAGACAATCCTCGGGACAGTAGACCTATCTCTTAAATCAAACGCAAACCATTAAGCCATTCGGAATCTACAATTTCCTTGAGAAGAATTACAAGTACCTAACGAGCACTTGCCTAGTTAAACTCAAAACAGTCTAAACGAAAGCATACATAAATCTTTCGTAACATTTGACGTCTGTAATCCGTACGATAAAAGAATACTACTGATGCTAGTGTCGGATAATAGATCAGATCGCGCGATGCATACTCTGCCGCCCGTGTCAACTGTGAATGCTGTTGGCTAATCTTTAGCGAACTGGCAAAGGGAGCAACCCTAATTTAGTGAGAAATACAAAAGCAAAGGGGCGGGTATGACTTCTAGTTGCAGCGAAAACAGTACATCTAAGCAATTGATCTAAGCAAAACAGTCCATTTAATAGTTTACGACTTAGCAAACGAAAACGGACTGTGAATATTGGTACGTGGAACATAAAAGTTTTACGCATTAAGCAAAAAAGGGGTTATAGATGAAATAAAAGGCTTCAGAATGGCCATAGTGGCTATTACTGAAACCTAAAAGAAAGGTAAATGTAGTAAGAAAATACAAGATTCTACGCACATCTACAAAGGGTGGCGTTGACAAAGCTTGCAGAACTATAGTTTTTAAGGTTTAAATAATTTTGCACCTTAAATAAAGGCTTTGACGTTTAAACGGCAAGACTATTAAGAAGTGAAGTGCATACGTATTCTCACTAAAAAGCTAAACGTAACTGAAGTGTCATCTATTGCCAAGAGTTAAGTGTTGTCATTATTTATTCAAAGGAAACTGCGTTCTAAAAACCTCGGCGGTAAGCGATCTATTTCCTTGACAAGTAAATAACGTTTGTGTAGGAAAAATCGACATACGAGTGCCGGGTGCTTAGTTTCAAGACGATGTACTACGTAAGTACAAGAAGATTCATTCACGACCGCAATCAAAGGGATAAACTCGAGACGATTTACTTACCGCACTACGTACTTTCAATGTTTCTGATCACCAGTTCAGTTAGAAATACCGATTCGTGATAATGTAAGCAATACATTTCGGACTGACGATAGGATACTTTGAAATTTAAAATGTACTCTCTACAAAATGTGAAAATATTTGTTTAAAATCTTGTACTTTTCTTTTTCTTTTTCTTTTCTGTACTACTCCATCGAATCGGCTTATGTATTTTACATTTTTTAAACTTACATAATTTGGTGATTCGTACAGAGAGGAGAGAGAGAGAGAGAGAGAGAGAGAGAGAGAGAGAGAGAGAGAGAGAGAGAGAGAGAGAGAGAGAGAGAGAGAGAGAGAGAGAATTGGAGAGTATGTTACACGTATGGCATAAGTAACTGTATATTATCCGTATACCATAGTCATATTAAAAAAGTTCGCTATGTACATGTCAACTAATCTTCGCAGTTACAAAGTTTCTATCGGCTCCTCGCTGTGACTTTGTCTGCTGATTATAAATGGCGCCATTATAATCAGTATACGCCACAGAGACCTTTTTGGCTGAGTATAAGTGACGGTGCTTCTATAGAGGTAGCTCAGTTGTGATTTGCGAATAATTGCATGTAGCATGGCAGTTTATTTTAGTGTACAGTGTTAATTGTTAATTATGGTGGTTGTTAATTTATTATTTGTTGCAATAGTGTGTACGGCAACTATAAACTTGTAAAATTGCTGTACTTGTTTACTAAAACTCGTATTAAAACTGTGTTCTTGTGTTCAATAATTTACTCCCCTGTTATTAGGACACGAACCATGTTGTACATACAAGTAGGTATTAATATCGGGATCCTTGTGCAATTTACAAGCCAACAGAATACCAAAGAAAATTATGGAAGAAATCTCCATAACAATATGTACAAGAATACTCAATAAATTTTTGGAGGAATTCTATTTACCTAGCGGTTTTTTAGTCAGTATCAGAGTTTCCTTTTGCGATTACGTTTTTATGTCCTTTTAGACATCTCTCCAATAGGCATTCCAAGACACATAAATAGTTAGATCCCAAAGATATCTAGGGAAATAAACTCATGAAGAGAACTTCAAGTTATAGAAAACAGTATAATATCAGGAAAAATATATGTGAGTTTTGAATTAAGCTTATATCATTCACCACGCTATCAAAACTCCAGCCACAACTTTTCGAATCTCCAGCGATCACACGGTGTTTCCAACATTATTATTACCCGAAGGAGCTGTTAGTATATAATTAAAGTCAATATTAGCAATTATATTCCTAAATATAATTATTTCACTACCGATTCGGAACACAAAGTTTTTTATGGGTAAACACCTAAAAGTTTCACCTTATAGCCTTAACCGGTTTTCGCTTTTAAAAAGCTTCTTCAGAGGCTGCCGCTGGGAGCATTGTCCGTCTTGTTGTTGGCGACGGTATTGACTTTTGAAAGATCGATATTGTGTGTGTGTGGGGTGTGATATGTTCGAATAGTGAGTGTGATTTGAATAGTGTCTGTTTGTTTGGGATGTAGTTTTTATGTGTTTTCGTGTTTTTGTATATTTTCAGTTGTTCTAGAGTGTCTAGTTTTCGGCCTTTTGTGTGTACGTGTAGAATGTCCATTATATTGTCGATGTTTTTGTATGTGTGGTTTGCTTCAATGAGGTGGTTTGCAAAGGTGGATTCTGTAGTGGAGTGTAGTCCCTTTGTGTGTTCAATGTATCTTTGTTTGTCTGTCTGGCCTATGTAGAATTTGTTGCAGTCTGAGCAATTTAGTTTGTAAACACCATGTAGATCGAATTTATTTAGTGCTTTGTGTGTGTGTTTTGATAGTGTGCGATCTGTTTTGTTAGTAGTTTTGTATGCGATTCTGTATCCTCATTTTTTAAATTTGTGGGCTATTTTTTCAGTTTGGTTGTTGATGTATGTTACTGTTATGAATTTGTTGTTTTCTGTCTTTGTCTATTGTTTGTTTTGTGTTTTGTGTAGAAGTTTATTGACGATTTTTCTGTCGTATCCTTATATTCCTTTATAAATTATATTCCTTTCACTTCAGAAATATGTTCAGGATGTCTCGTAGTATTGATACGATACGGAAGCTTTTCTATATAGTCCTTAGGTTAAAGATGCGTCTCGTTATTTCCATACTAAACTTTTCTATAATCTTGACACATTTCATTCAATAAAGCACAGTTTCTGTCTTTAATATCCAAGTTATACAAGTTATCCAAGCTCATTCATCATTTTATTTGGATTGTTACAATTCAATGTACTCGTATGATAGAAGTTCTTATATTCCCCTCTAACAAGATCGATCAGATACTGCGCGCTGTTTGCCATTTATTTAGAGAAAAATTTAAGTTTAATTGACCATTCTTAGAATTACAAATACAACATCGAGCCGATAATCTGGTATCTTGTATATTTATTACTGATGCGTCAAATTGATTGTAAACATTTGTAATATGTCATTTATATCATTGATCACTACATCTACTTTTTTGTTCACGTCAGTGGCTAATTGATCAAAATATTCAATTTTCAATTTTGTAAGCTTATTATCTATCTGCGAGGTCAATCTCATGGTTTTGTTAGTCATGCCCGCGTTCAACTTTAAGTCAACTTAATTCATATCTGTAGTCAACTTCGAGTTCATTTCTTGATAATGCGAGTTAATGTCTTAAATTTCTTGTCAGTTAACTAAGTAATCTCATCACTCATTTCTGAGTTTAACTTTGAAATATTGCTATTCACATCCTGTTTTATTCTTCTCTCAATACTTCCGTTACTGTTCTTGAAGTCATTGAATTCATATCTTAAGCAATTATTTTTAACAATACTTGGATTCAAACTAACGATTCTCGTTTGTCTACCTACGCTAATAAATTTTGGTCTAACTGATACAGCGTTATTTAGATCGTCATGTTTTATAAGTTTTTTTTTTATTTAATCAACATTGAAGTTTGCAATTTTTTCATCTGTACAATTACTTAGAGTCTAATCCCATGCATTTTCCCAGTCTTTTATCCCGTCATTAATATTATTTATATGAACATTCATACCATTTACTCTATAACCCAACATTAAAATACCTATTGCATAACTCTTTAATTTTTCTGTAACTGTAACCTCTTCATCCAATTGCTTACCAACATTCTCTATTTCGCTAGTTAATCGGCTGCTCAAGGCAGTTTTAACGTCTTCTATATCTTCTGTATACAGTGTGTCTGTTTTTCAACTTTAAGTCAACTTCTTTACCCTTAATATGTTCATGTAATTGAGTATCTACTTCAGTTAATTTAGCAGTGACGTCATTAATCTGATGACTAAAAATAATAAAACCTAAAAATATTTTATCCATCTATATTTATTTTCATTTTTTGTTAGAAATCTGTAGGCTTCTTATTTTTATTTTTTTTTGCAGCAGCTCTCCACTCCTCCCTGTTGTTTGCCTTTCTTTTTAAATCCTGGTACGGATCACAGTTCATGTCCTGCGTAGCCTGAGTCATAAATTCCAAACGTGGTCTTCCTTTACAATTTGTTATGATCTTTCCCCTCTAACTTACTTTCTATGCCTCTTTTGATTAGGCTGTCGTGTATTGATTGTCTAAGACAAGTGGCGCCAATCCTATTATTTTTGTGGTTGTTAAAATGTCCGTTCGGCGAGGACGATAGTTGCTGCTGCGGCGGCGAGCCTTCCATGCGAGCCGCAATGTGATGTTCGGCAGCTACCCTTGGTGTTGGTTATGCGCCGCAGTCGTCTCTACTGGGCAGCGGGATGTAGAGTGCGATGATGACCCTGTCGATAAGCTTTGCTTCTTCTCCTTTTTCATACATTTAGCTCTTCCATTCTTTCTTCTCCGGTCTTTCGACGGACTCTGGGCTGTGTAGTTGTGCATGCAAAGACGTACCACAAAGGAAACTGAATTCCGAGCTACCTTCTGGAGCTACCTCGTGGCCCTCTCTGTATCAGGGCGATTTTGCTCTTTAGCAGGCCTTACATCGACTTTGGGCTAGCCTACACTAGCACAGTATACACCTATTTTGTTTCCACGGATCACCTGGACGTATACGGTACCGGTCCAGCCCGGTTATAAGAAGACTATCTGGGCAACTTGCCGCAATTGCATATTCTGTAAGTCCATTTTATTATTGCTCCCAAATTAAATATGTAATGTACCTTACTTATTATTAATATAATGATTATTTTTATATTTATCTATGGTCAGGTTTTGATGTCTTATGAAGTATTACAATACATTTTGATTTTTATTTATGGTTAGTCCGTGAACTCGTGACCAGTAATAAAGTAACATTTTAAACTGGTTTTTCAAAAGATAAGAAGATGTAAAAAATTGATTAATATTAAAAATTTAACAATATTTTAATCAGAACTAACCGTAAATGGTTTGAGAAAAATAGAAAAAACATGGGAAATTCAAACCTATTTTTTTTATTATCTTGTTGTTGCATCCTCTTCGTTCACTTTATTAATTTAATAATATCTATAATACTTTCACTTATGAACTTACTGTTGTCACTTCCCAAAAGTTTCGAGATGTTGTTTCTCTTCTTTAGTGGGTGTAATACTAACTGTCGATTACAGAATAACCGTTACGGAATGGAGTGTGTGGTGGGGGTTGATGGTGGTATTACATTATATTTTTTTTAACGACAACGTGAATTCTGATCTTCATGAGTTTGGAAAAATCTGAATCAATTTTCACGGAACACAATACCTTTTCAGTTGTCAGCTGAAGAACAAAGCAAAGAAGAACTGATATACTTTACAGTGTATAGGCTTATAGTTTTATAGTGAGTGACGTTTTAGTGACTTTTAGTGATTCATCGTCGAGGAAAGTGACTGGTAATCCAAATAAATTAATATAGCATTTTTAATTAATTTTAAGAGCCCATTTTAAAATCAACAAAGTTGGAATTTCAATGTTACTTAGGATTAGCTATTTCTCTTCTAAATGAATTTATCGGATATAATAGTTCAATAGTTATCGGAATTCTTTAGATGAATTTCAGAGATTCACACAGCATTAATGATCAGACAGTAGATGGTTTGTATAAGTACATGGGTGAAAAATACAATTCAGAATAGAACAAACATAATTTTAAGTGAACACAATGTACGGATTGTATTTGACCAAATACGCCCTCGCCGTTGCGTATGGAAGCACGGTAGACGTGGGGAAAGGCTCAGCCTAAGATTCAAAGATCAATAACCGAGAACGTACTACTTCCAACACTGAAATGTGTTCTGGCGCCTGTGTTTAAAAAACAGGTGCGTTGACAAGCAATAGACCTTCAGTTATTAATCCGGCGCTGTCCATCCTTTGACAACCTCAAGTGTGACTTTCGCGTTTAAGTCCACAAAAAGGAGTAATGGAGATGGTAGCTGCTTGACCAAAGCCTACAGTTCTTCTGGTCTCCACTCCGAACTGGTGTATACATGCATCAGTTCGTCATCTTCCGTGGCTGTAATAAATTGATAGCTCTATTTAAAAAGGCGTAACAAGCGGGATGTGTGTTACCAAGGAATGTAGCAACCCCTTCCCTAGCTCTGATGCTTGGTATCACATCACAGCCTAAGAACTCATATGAAATGTTATTTTGACCACAACTGTGATTCCTGCAAGCACACACGCGCGCGCGCACACACACATCGGTTTATGCCTGAAAAGTAGCATTTTCAGTTCGTGTCAATGCTGGATGTTGTAGAATCATTGACCGTGCTTACTTTCTTGGCTTCCCTTTTAGCCATTTTGTCTTCTTCTTACTCTAAAGATTGCCGAGTTTTGCCAGATCACCAAGGAGGGTGAGATCATGGGAGCGTCCGGCAATCGACGGAACTCAGATCCGGAGCTCATCTCCTTCTCTTCGGGGACATTTACGGTCCCCGGTTTCGGTTTTAAAAGTCCTCCCTGGTATATTTTAGAGGACGAGGCGATGGACGGTGCTATCCCTTGCCATTTTTCACCAACTGGGACCATGTTTTTGTCAGCCCTTCTTGGAAGTATGAGTCTTCGACGTCAGGAGACCCGTCCTGACTATCTCATTGTAACGCTGTCTCCTGACTATCTGTATATCAGTCTCAGCTGCAATATCTTTTGGAACTTTGGATTTTCTATATACTTCAGAAAATTACCAATCATGAAACTGTGTTACTGCAGCAGCTTTTATAATAGAAGCTGGTGATACGGCTAACTTGATTGCCTGTGCGTAAGTTATTTTGCCCCGGTTGACTGGACGGACAAGTTTCTTTGCAAGTAGCTGAGTTTTTCAGGGTACGTACTTCCTCAATAGCCACCTCCTGCTTATAAACGGGACAATTGCGGGGTCTATATAAATGCTGACCACTGCAGTCGACACATTTCATAGACTTATCACAGGGATCGTCACTATGAGCCGAGTTCCCACAGACGCATGTCTTTACCCGAGCACATCTTGATGAAGTATGCCCGAAACACTGCATTGGCTGAGGAATGAATGCCTGCTTTGTCCTTTTTTGGTAAAATTGTCCTGTTGAAGGTTAGGACGTGGTACAATAGGACATGGGGATATATTATGAGTCCTTAGGCTGTGATGTGATATCAAGCATCTGAGCTAGGGAAGAGGTTGCTACATTCCTTGGTAACACATATCCCTATTACTACGCCTTTTTGAAGAGTAGCTATCAATTTATTACAGCCACGGAGGATGACAAACTAATGCATGTATTCACCAGATTCTGAGTGGAGAGCAGAAGAACTGTAGGCTCCGGTCGAGCAGCTACCACCACCATTACCCTTATTGTGGAGTTCAACGCAAAAGTACCACTTAAGGTTGTCAAAGGATGATCAGCGCTGGATTAAGACTGAAGGTCTATTGCTTGTCAACGCACCTGTCTTTTTAAACACAGGCGCCAGCACACATTTCAATGTTGCAAGTAGTACGTTCACGGTTATTGATCTTTGAGTCTTAGTCCGAGCCTTGCACCACGTCTGTCGTGTTCTCAGACCTTGATGGGAGCGACCACAACGCGAACGCCAAAGGTTATTACACCCATGCCGAAAAGATGGCGTGTGGAGTGTGCTCATTGGGCAGGCTTCAAGGCTGCGTGCACATCTACAGACGTTGTTGGAGATGTAGAAGGCTACCGGTACCGTGGTGGAACGCGCTGTGCAAGACGCAATAAGAGAGAAGCGACGAGCCTTAAAAAGGTATAAACGAGCGCCGAACGAATATAATCGTACCAAAAATAATACTCGCTGCAAAACGATTAAGCTGGGAAAACTACGTCTCGACCATAACAAGGTCGACCCCAGTGACGGAGGTCTGGAAGACAATGAGAGCGATCTCTGGCACATGAGTGTTTAAGCCGATCGCATATATGGTGAATGGATTTGGAACACCGATAAAATTGCTGACACATTGGCTGCGAGATATGCCGAGATCAATAGTACAGAAACTTATTCTCTCCATTTCCTCGCAAAGAAAGATGAAGTCAAAAACGCCTTCACTTCGAAACTGAAAAGTGCTTTTCAGTTTAAACTTAAAAACTTTCAGAACTAAAAACTTACAACGTGCTTTTACGGTAAGGGGATTACAGTCCGCTATCCTCTCTGTCTTACAGCATTACACGTCATCTGCCGGATGTAGCTATAGCTACAATACTGGCACTATATAACGCCATATGGAAGCAAGGGACTGCCCTACAAGATGGAACGAGGTAAACGTCATCATCTCAAAGACGTCATCAGAAAGAGGTAATCGTCTCTGAAAGTCTCAAAGATTAACCTCAAAGCAGAAAACTTGACATTCTGTTTAGGAAAATGTTTTGGAGAGGGTTGTGAACAGCTCGTCTCACACGGTGTCTTAAAAAAAACGGCCTTCCGACCATACACCAATGAAGCTGCGGGAAGCACCATTTTACTACTGATCAATTGGTATATTTAAAAACGCATTCAAAACATATACATTTTAGGAAAGATATGGTTGCAGTATTCTTCGATTTGGAGAAACCATCCGATAAAATATGGAGATACAACATCATGCAACAGTTAAATGATTGGCGGTTTAGAGGTAATCTGGCTAAATTTTTCACGAGCTTTCTCAGAGACAGGAATTTCAATGTTAGGTTGGAACAAACACTATCGGCTCCACACGTGCTGGAAAATGGAGTACTGCCAGGGATCTCCGCTGAGAGTCACGCTTTTTACTATAGCCATCAATGGGATCTTAGTTATTGTAAACACGTGAGTTGGGAACTGCTTGTAAAGTATATTGACAATCATTCAACGTTCTATTCGGTTAAAGCAACGGCGATGATCAAACGTAGAATCCAAGGCGCTATAGACTGAGACACGTTTTCACAGCAACGAAGTCGACCTGTGTTCGTTTCCATCGAAGCGAAGAAGGTGCCCGAACACGATGCTAAACATAAACGGTGTTCGGCTGCAGTACAGGCACGGTATGCAATTTCTGGGCCTAACTTTCGACAGACACGCATGTAGAGGACTTAGCTACGAGGCCTTGCTAAACGCCATAGGTGCATCTCCCACATGACCTGGAGGGGAAAGCAAAGAAATTTTATTGCGCCTGTAGTCCAGACTACTGCAATCCAAAATGATTATGGATGTGATGTATCCAAGCAAAGGTGTACTCTAGATCCTGTGTACAATGCAGATTTCGACCTAAATTGCTTTTGCTGAGGGGTTAAAATTCTATCTCTACCCAGCCACGTAAACCATGTGTTACTTACGAACCAATAACTTGAGCGGAGGTACGACCGCCGTTGTACGATAACCCGATCAACCGACACGTTAGGAAACACAAAAACACTCAGCAACCGTATAAACGTTAGGGCAGGAGCGAAACTATTACCGTCTTGCTCGTCCAAAGTACGGTTCTAAGAACGTTTATCTATTAAATGGTTTCTAATTTAGTGTGGCAAACATAATAAAAAATCTATTTCGGGTTGTTATTTTTTGTTGCAAACTTAGAATATCGTTTTTGTAGATTATAGGTTTATAATATAACATTTATAAAGCATCAAGTCAGTGTTTCCAGGGTAGGATAATACACTAAAAGTAATCGAAATGAGTTAGAGAGCTGTTGACTTTCTGAGCTTGTCTTTCGTCTCTTATGGAAAACAACTTTATTACGTATGTGGACCCCTCTAATGGAAGTCGCATTTCACTAAAACAGTACATATACATGCATAATAAATTCTATTTGTACGTGTTTCAGCAAACGAAGCAGGGTTACCAACGTGACATGTTTGTGCTGAGAACAGAAAACAAACAAATGTTAGAAAATGAATCAAGCTCAACCATTCATATAAGGATGATTTTTCTTACACGAAAACACATGTGATTTTATAGTACCTTCATTTCTTCTCTGTAGTTTTGTTGACATCGAAACATCTGGTGGTCTATTAAGTTACAGATGTTACTGACATCTGTTGGTTACAAATGATTGTATTTCATTCCTGTGTATCATGTAATAGGTTTACAGCATTTTGTGCCGGTTTTCAGGATGTATAGTTTTGATGAGAAAGCCAGACACATTACTCGGCATGTTAAAAATTGTATTAAGTAATATAAATTAAGTACTGTATGATTATATAGGCGATATTGAAAGTGTATCTACAGGATAATACTTGAACTAGCACTTATTTTTGAGAGAAAAAAGCATTATTTGGATGCAAAAGATATTTTAGAAGTAACTTGTATTTTCATTTTGCCTAACCAATATATATGTGTCAACAACATAACCAATATTATATAAATGTGTCAACAAGGGATTTCTTTCTTTTGATTACTGCCTACTATTAGAAAGTACACAGCAGTTGGTTTTCAGTTTGCTATGTTACTGTAAACTGACAAATTTTAAGAAATCTAACAGTATTTTAATTTTATTGGTAGTCATGTAAAATTAACAATATTAACAAATTGACGCCAATAGTACGTACATTTTTTCTAGACTAAAAGTGTCTAGACAATATTAGCCAGTACCCTTAAAGTTGAGACCCGCTGTAGTCTCATATTCATTAACCGCGCCATGACCTCCTCTAACCTCTACACGAGTTATACGACATGATTCAATTAGCATTTCTATATTTTGAGGTTTTTTACGTTTAACGGTTTTTTGAGTTTAACGGCAACACTCAAATTAAGTAAACGTAATATTAAATTCATTCTAATTTTAAAGTTAATCTATGTAGTAATAAATTTTAAAGTCAATCTGTATTCTGTAAAACCGAACGGGTGGTACACTTACGTTTAACACTAAACTTTATTCTATTTTCCCACAATTTTTAAGTTGTTAAATGGTTTAGTACAGTGATTTGATAATGTAACAAAGCGGCAAAATAAAAGGAATTTAAAACTCATCATGGACGCACACGTGATGAGAGACCAGGAATAGAAAGACAAAGAGAGAAAAGAAAGAATTAAATTAAGAACCTGCCTACTAAGATCTCAAATCTTGCTATGAACGGTTAGACTTCACTAGAAGTGAGAAGCCTCATACAAGACGGAACGTAGTTAGGAAAGTGACTGAAGAACCCTGGCGCTTAACAACAAAACAGAATGATGAAGTTGTTCCTGTTTTCGTCACTCATATCAAATCAATTCCTGCAAACCGACATTAATTCCTTATCAGATTTCTTTATTTATATATTTCCCAGCTTTATGAAAACACAGATTTTTCTATTACTTCATCTCGATTTTTTCACTGCATACAAATTTCCTTTATAATCTCTTGAGCTTCTGAGCCATATGTATGTATCCTTGTTTCCAACGTATTCTTTCAAACGCAACTGCGTAGGACCCGGATACCGGATAGACTCCTCAGATTAGTAGACGCCGACTCTATGCCCAACTTTAGCAGTGCTGCCTCGAGAGATCCTTGGAAGACCCCATCAGTGGAAACAAACCATGTACACTTTAAGGTAACGGGTACGGTATACACCCAGCATTGCTTATGTCTGTATTTATCGAATAGATATTATTAATAAATAAACAAATTCAGATCAATTAAAAATATGATAATTTTTATAAGTCTAAATTTATTGTTCAATAAATCGTACTAAAATACATAATATTAAAACGCTGAAGTTATATTTAAAAAACCATGTTTTACACATTAAATATGAAAATAAAAATATAAAACAAATGGTCAATACATCCAAAAAAATATGTAAAAAATTTAAATTTTAACTATTGTCAGTACTAACGACAGTTATTGTAACTTATTGTTATACAGTTGTTATATTTTGTTACTTAGTGATATATTTATTACATTTATATTTATCTTATATATCTGCATGATGTGTATTTATATTGTTTCTGTTGTGGAAGGGGGGTAATATTTCTCACTTTATTTTGCATTATTTAAACAAATATTTTTATTTGTTAAATATTCTAATTTATCTCATTTATTTGCATTATTTGGTATTTAAACAAATATTTAATATATGTTACTGCATCTGTTTGGGAAACTGTACAAATTCATTTTTATAATTTTTGTGGTAGCTAATGACCTTATGAATAAATAAGTTAAAGAAAGGACAGACCTAAGCCTAGTTCTTATAATAATTACACAAAGTAAGTAAAAAATAAACACTTCTATTATAAATGCTTACATTTATTGTAAATAAAAATAAAATAATATTTGAATATAATTTATGCTATCAACTGAAAAACTAAACATAAATGAAAATTATTTATATACTACCAAAAGCTAGTGAAAAAATAATACAAAATCAACAGTAAAATGTTGTAATTAAAAGGAATAAGAAAATAATTATTAGAAAATTTTAAAATATAGTTTCTAATTATTAATAAATAATAATAATATTATTATTATTATTATTTTGTTTGAATTATTAAAAATACGCTAGACTTAGTTGCCTGTAAATTCCTTTATTAGACTGAAACTGTTTAAGTAGTAAGCACTGTTATAAACTTAAGAGTTTTAGGCACGCGGAAATTAAGTTATAATAAATTTTTAGGACATATGACAACATTATCTGCCTTTTTAACATCTAGCAAAATCATTCCTAAAAAGAAAACACGTTTCTTGAGGAAATAAAACTGATACTACGCGTATTTTGTTCCAAATAAAATGGAAAATCTGAAGTAAAGAATTCGTTTCAGCAAGAGAATATGATTCTTTTTTTTTTTGCAATGAGAGATAAAGTAAAAGTCGGCCACACAAGTGTTTCAATATTGAACGAAATAAAAATGGAAGGTAAAAACATTTTCGAACTCGTCTGCTTCCGCTCCTAAGGAAACGTAGGTAGGAAATTCGTATTTCAATCTACGTGAATCCGAATCATATATTAACGATAAAGTCTAAAATTCTTTCTTTCTTCTTATCTTCTATGGTTCTCAGTTCATTTTCTTATGCTGTTATTAGTATTATATAAATAGTAAATTCAACCCCCTGAAAGTAAGCTTGTGTCCCTAGACTGTTTACAAGTTAACTAATTTAAAGAGTTTCCATTAAATGTTTATTTATAAAATTAATTATATATTTATTTTCAACCGCATTTTACACAGAAAACTTATCGTGTAAAGTACGGTTCAACTGTGTGGTGTAGGGTTATTCTACGTTCTGTTATGAATAAGAATAAATTATGTAGAAGTGTGGTGAGAACAACATATCTTCGGAGTTTGTGATAAACCAATTTCAGCTACAAAAATGTCAGATGAACCAAAAAAATATGTTAGGCACAACGTAACTGCAGGGTACAGTAATCCCAGCAGATAGATGGAAATTGAATACAAGGGAAACGACTGCGCTCTTATGACACCGGAAAAGTTGTTAGCACCAATGCACTAAAATGTATTGGTGATAATAACGGTACGTCATATAATTTCAATTATATTATAATTGTACACACACACACACACACACACACACACACACACACACACACACACACACACACACACACACACACACACACACAGTGTTTGTTTCTTCTTTTACAATTTTGTAGTTGATTACATTTCATGTAATTTAATTAACGTCACAATTTCCACGTCCTCAGGCAAAGAAAAGCAATTACATTAGATGTAGAAGGTTACTTGTAGATAAGGTGCTTGAAGAAACCCTTGACTTCTTTTCTGGTGTTACATAATTACGTATATTTTACACCGTTTGCTTGAATGACGTTTTCCGTTACAGTAATTAACAGACAGACACTACTAATGCGCCGAACCCTACTTGTGATTATACTCGGTAAGAATTGTTGCTTCCATCTAGCTTTAGTTATGATAGAACGATGTGCGATAGTTCATAATCATTTAACAACGTTAATGTAAATTCTGTTGTGTTGCCACATTTGAACGATATATTCAAGTGATTCACAAAATTTTCCATAAACTTTATTTTTCTTAAACTACAAGAAACCCAAACCAGTTCACGTTTGTCGTTTTACAGAATGCACCAGTCTTTACTGGTGCGAAGAACACTCCAAGCTTTTCTTTAATTTCAAAACATATCGACAAGGGATTTAGTGGACCAGTGGGTATAGCGCTGGGCTAATAATGTAAAGGGCGTCGATTGGCCTCTTGAGTGTATCATAAAATCTGCGTGGAATTTTCAGCTTCCGGATAGACTGAGTCTGTCGTTATGTGTATCTGGATACCACACTAGGGTAATAATGGCTAGCTCAACCGAAGTGCAGCTACACTACCTTCTTTGAAATCCGTAGGCTCATGCTTGTCTAACTCCTGAACTACTTCGATTTTACAAAAGGAGGTGTCTATCGACTGGGAATTGTCAGCGTTAACTTTAAGAACATCCGATTTTTCGTAGCTTTATTTATAAAAAGTATAGCAATAGTTGTCGATACAATACAAAAACATATATAATGCTTTGTAAAGAAGTGTTAACAACACTATTCCTCTGAAAAGTCTTAAATCGGTTAATGAAAAATATAAAATTTGACTTCCAGAATATGGGAGTCAAAATATGATCACATTCAGCATAAAATATTTAGTTGTTTTTAAGTAAAGTATAGATAAATAAACGTTCATATAGTTTTAAAGTAAGGAAATATGTTATTTTAAATTTCGGTTGAAATATTAGAAATAAAATTAGTCGTAGACAGTCAAATTAAAAACAAATTTGTCTTTTCAGTTAACTAGAATAAGACATCTCGTACGAGAATGACATCAACTGAGATAATAAATTAGCAAAATGGATAGGTATTTATAAAATGATCTAAAAGAGACTAAAAAAATAAAATTAGACACCATAGCCGCATGAAAACCGTGCAAAATCCCACATCCTACATTGCATTTTTCATTCCTGTACGCAAATGAAAGATGCGCCATACTGAAATTGTAGGCAGGAGAATTCATGCTGATGAAATTAAATTTGTAAAACTATCCCCCGATTAACAAAAAAGGGGATATTACACGAATGCTAAACATCCAAGCTTAGCATAAAATTAGTAGTGAAAATAGAAGGAACCGGTGCGAACACTTGGGGTGAAAGCGGAGTGACAACTGTCGCTGACAAACTTGAGATGTGAGCCTAATAGACTAAAAGGTATTGGTAGTCCGAGGAAGAAACAAATTTTTGAACAGAGCAACAAAAGCATAGATCTTCGATTGAAGAAGAAGAAAAAGAAAAATATTAAACTTTAACTATCACGTGTTTTATTGATTCCTCAATGAATTTGTAAGTTATTTAAAATACTATCGACGGCACTACGGCACTTTGAATTGTATTATCAGTAGTCTTATTTTCTTTTCATGCCTGTGCGATTGTGCAACATACATTAACTAGTATAACTTTACACATATTAATCATGAGTAGAAAAGTAAGTATTTTACATTAAGGAATATCTAAACGGATTTCACAACGAAAGCTGTATAAAAATAATATTCTAAAGCGTATCAAACGTAATATTTAAAAACATAGAACTGACGGAAGAAACGATATAAAAGAATTATGCAGTCTCGCTTTTGCAAACAAAATGAGTAGATGTATAGATAAATTCAGTGATACTATACTTTGATTATAAGTTCTCTGCAAAGTTAACTGGATATGATACTTGTACAGAATTAACGAGAAATCAAAGGTGATTGTTTCTCAAGTGGATACAATTTTTTACAAAGATACATCATATGAAACGGGCCTGTGTAATATGGTAAACTATCTTTGCTGTATTATAAAACTGTGTAAAGATTTGTCTAAACAAGTAGCCTGTTAATCAGTTGATGATCCAAATAATATAATTTATGCAGCGGTATTGACACTATAGTATATACAGACTAGAATGTATTTCTCTGACGCGACACTATCTAAAACCAAGTTGTTCATAATTTTGGACAAGTGCTCATCATGAATAAAATTTTCAGCTTTTATTTCTTAAAAAAAAAATACTTCTCCTTATACAAATTTTTACGTTACTCTTATTTATCTGTCATTGTTTTTTTGTATTTCCCATTCGAATTCTATCCTTTCCTCCTTCTCTCCCCCAAATGTTTCCTACTTATTTTATTTTCGTTTACTCCTGACGCAACTAGCAAAGCGGCTGGTAGATCCATAAGAGAAAAGATCAGAACTGCAAGACAAAAGTACTGATAAGAACTGGAGAATATATTTATGGCATCCAGCAAAGAAGACTAAAATAATAAAGCTACCTCACAATAATAAGGATAGGAAAGAAAGACTAATGTATGTCAGAACTGAAATATTACACAGAAGACTTTCTTTAAAGACACATACGGTAGAATATCAACTATCTGAAAATCCATGAATTGATTTATCTATTATCTGAGCTCAATTAACACAATAATAATTACTGTACAGCATTGTGTTGGACAATACAATACGTTTTGAATATTTATTAAACATATAAAATTGTATACTCTAAATTATTACACTATAGTAATAAATGAACGCTGAAGTTGTAAATAGATGGTGTATCTATTAACAGAAAATAGGCCGGATTCTATCGATTAACAAACCGAGTCACAGATGGCATTCAACCTCTGTCTACCACACCGGGTCTTGCTCAGTTTGATAGTCAACCGAGTTACGTTAGTGTATTCGTTGCTGTGCTTTTTGTGTTTCTTGTTTTATTTTTATTTTGTTGACTTCACAGTACATTATTTAGTAATCGTTGTGCTTTCCACTCTAACTCCTTTACGATGTCAGCAAAAAAAAATATTACTGTTGTCAGTAAGCGATAAACCTTAAATTATTGATCATCTGAAGAAAGAAATGGCTGACGCTTTGCCTCTCGAATTTAAAGTTTTTAATCAACGATTACTGGCATTAAAAATATGAATTTATGACAATGTCTTCTATTGGTAAGCTGCAGTATTTTGGAGGAACAGGAAAACTATAAAGTCAGCTGAAGATAAAAACTTCAATGCAGTCTCCAATGGGTTGTGGAACAAATAAGCAAGGGCAAAACATATCGGGGCCTATCGTCTGTGGCAAGGCAATTACAATGAACGAAAGACTTCGAGGTTATCGACATTTTAGATCTACGATAAGGCTGGTCAAGTCGAGACATGTCGTACGTCAGCTAGACATTTGAGACAAAAAATGTTCTGGTAACTTTTAAAGTGCTAATAATTATAGGAAAAAAATGTGTGCGTATTACAAACGTAAAGATGTACAATACTAAAGATATTTGCAAACTTTATTGTTCAGAAACGAAAAATTTGGTCTGGGTTAAAGAACGCGTTGCAGTTATCACGCGTGCAAATGCAAATGGTGTCCACACATTAAAATTTACAGTTTCACGGAATTCTAAGAAACTTAGATGTTATAAGAACATTAATATGAATAATTTTCTGATTAACTACTAAAAATAAACAAAGTTTGTACGGATATTGATAATTTTAATATAGGGTTTAATGACGTGTTTGTTCCTGCGACTAAGGAAAGAAAAGAATAAAGTAAAGTCAGAGGCCTTATATTTTTGCTATTAGACAAGGCCGGTAGAATCATTCAACCTATTTTTTTAGCTCAGCATGTGTTGTTCATTCATTGATAGTGACATACTGAAACCCCATAAATCAAAATGTGAAGAAACATTAAGTTATTTTACTGCAACCTTCTCTCCGGTAACCTATCCGTGTTCGAAAATTAAGAAGGATCTAAACAGTTATTAAAATAATTTCACTTATAAAAAATGCGTATACGGTGGCAAATGCCTGGGAAAGCGTAAAACTTGAAATTATGAAACTAGCTAAAACGTAAAAACGTCTGCTTAAAACATCAAAATGAGTAACAATCTACCTAGTACTAGACACTAAAGCACACATATTGGAATAGTGTATCATATGGTACAGAAAATTAATTAGTTTGAAAACTGTAACAAATTATAATTAACGAATAGCTAAAAGCTGATGAAGCTGACTTGCAGTTATATATCGATGAAAAGATAGTTGAGTCATTAAACGAAGATACCGAAAATGAAACAAAAACAGATGAAGACGGCGAGAAAACTACTAACACAAAACCACAAACAACAGGAAGTTTTTGACCAATTTGAAGCTGTTCTAAAGTAGACTGAAAGAGTAGGCGAGATAGATTGTGTTCAGTTTGTGAATCGTAAAAGACATCGGTCTGTAAGAGGGCGGACATTGGTTTGAAGCAAGCGGAGGTACAACAATCCTTTATAAAAGTGTAAATCCACAATTTTATGTTCTTTTTTCTTAATTTTTATTTAACTTCACAGAACTGTGTTTGTTATTAAATTCATTTAATTGCGTCATTTAAACTAAAAATTTAATTTTAGTTTCTCTATTAATGAAATTCGATTTTAATTCAATTATTTTTAGCCTTAGTAGTTATAATGCATTATACTAAACTACACGAGTTGCTCTATTTATATAACAGTGTGTTAGAAATGATATTGTAATGAAAATATTAATTTTGTTACATAGAAATAATGTTTATAATTTACGATCTGTTATCCGAATGAGCTCATGTTCCCAGATGTTCGAATAATTGATGCTATACTTTATAGGTTATAAACGTTAACAATTTTGTCGAGTTATTGAAATTAAGATTCGGGTTATTGGGCCGTAGTCTACAACAATTATTATTCTGACGGAAGTTGTTATCAGACGTTTCGGCCTCACCGCTGCAGGCCATCTTCAGTGAAACACGGTTTTTTACAACTATCACAGTGTTCGTCAGAAACCACAGTATTGTGGCGGCAATGGTTAGTTCGTTACGGTTATTTCGCACGTAAAGTGTGTGATCATCGAATTAGCATGATCTGGTCAAACACGTTCCACAGCGTAAACACGCGTCTACAGGTTGTAACTGCGAACTACACACACACATTCGCGCGCTACACGTCAATCTGATTGGGGAATTCAACTAATTGCCATCGGTCAACGGGAGCCTGATATACAAGGGGTTCACAGCCTCGTTCAGCCACGTTCTTTGCCATTCGTTACACTACTTCCCGCTCGTTGAATTTACGCGTCAGTGCGGGGTTCAGTCTCAACGATCTTAAGAAAAGTCAATAGCGGCTTAAGGAATAAAAATTTACGGCTGAAGAAAATTACTGTTTTGCACTAAACAGTGGTGTGAAGAAAATCTACAAGGCGTTGTGCGTTTGTTTCATAGAAAAAGCCAAGTAAAAATGCATAACGGGGTCGCTGTGCCCGCTAAGACAGCCTTCGTGCTGTGGCTGCGTATTTCTTACAAGGTTACAAAACAAACGAGGAGTTGGTGTCCTGTCGAACCGGCTTGCACAAGTATAATATGATGGAACCTGGTGGCTTGTCTTACTGTGTTCGTCTCGTCACCGGCTATCCGTACACATTCACCACAAATATAGATGTCGAGGACGGATTAGTCAGTGGCGCAATTGGCGTATTGAGATATATTGAGTCTGGCCACCTAAACGACAACACACCAACTTGTCTTTGATTTCACTTTGAGAACGAGAATATGGGAGTTAAACAGTGTATAAAATCAAAACCACACGTACTCTCCAAGCGTGGTGCACTAGATCTGAGTTGGGCACCGGTAAATAGGCGTACTTGTAACATCTCGCTCGGTGGCAAAGTTACAAGTGTAAGTGTAAATGTAAGCGCACGCAGTTCCCGGCTGTGCTCTGACCGTTTACTAGTCCCAGGGCGGTACTTTCGGCACAATAGTATGTGATTACAATAAGAGCCAACAAACGTCTTTGGTTTACGTAGGCCTGAGCAGAGTGACGAGCATCGACGGACTGCACTTCACTAATGCCAACAACTTCAAGTTCTGTCACGTCAGAAGGATCAACGCGCCAAGGCCTAAGGAGATGACCGACGGATACTTGCACCTTGAGAGACATCGCCTATGAAGCTAACTACAGTCGTTGAGAAATTGTGTGCATTTATTGTGACAAAGTATTATGGGTTTCATAATTGTGCGATACTCTATTAGTAGACAATAGCGTGTGAACAATTTCTATTTGATTTGTTGTAAGAGACTATCTTGTCAATTACAAACTGTTTAATGTGATAATTAAAGCGGGTGATTAGTGACGTAATTAGTGTCTTGTATTTTGTTTTCCACTGTACCATACGACGATCAGTTAGACCGTCGCAACAGTATATAGTTCTCAACAAGTAAACATTCAGTTAATTTAACATATATATTTCTTAAATACCGTATATGTGTCTACATATATAGCAACAGTACATATATTTGCATATTTATCCAAGACAGAATTTTTGAATTTCTTGCAGATCTTATACATTTAATTTCTTATCTAGTTTCTTAATTAAACAATAAACTGCTGAAGTAATATGGGATCTGCGATAACACGTTTTCTTATAAGCTTTTCCAATCTTTTCTTTTACAAACAACAGCTTTTGATGCGTACTATACCAACTAATTGTATGAAAGAGTATTCAGTCATTGCAAGTATATAATGTTCAGCCAGGTGAAAATCACCATCATCATCATCATCTGCAAGGATTAAACCAAGGATACCTGCAAGGTTTCAAGCAGGCAATGTCTAGAGCTGGTTTCATTCCAGCGTTTCCTCGGACGTCCCACACCTCTCCGTCCCTTCAGCTTATATTTCCGTAAATGCTTGGGGACTCGGCAACGATGTTCCCACCAATTCAGACGATACTGGGAAATCCTGTCGAGAATACTCATAATATTCAATGTCTGCCGTATATCTGTGATTCTTCTATGATCATGGAGAGTATACTCTGCCACGTGCTTGACAAATCTCATTTTAGCCTGGCCTGGCCTTTTGTTAAAGTCATATTCTCAGACACATAAAGAAGTGTGGGAAGGGCCATCACCTTGTAGAATTTGAAGCGTGTTTCTTTACTTGCTGACTTAAGAGTTCGCTTGATGCGCCCTGGTGAAAATGTAAAAGAAATATTATTTTAATAATAGTTGTAAATGGGCTTGAATTAAAACACGACGCTGTCCCATCTAAATAACAAACAATTTTTCCAGACATAACTAAAGAGATAAAGTGTACAAATTACGACTGACCGAGACGCAAGAACGGGCGAAGATGGTAAGTAAACGCAGCTAAGCAGCTTATGATAACCCCCTGCCACAACGGCAAAGGTCGTTCTCGGACAAAAACAAATAAGTTATATTTTGTTTATATACATCATTATTCACAAAGCTACTCTACTGTTTACATTTAGATAATCTTTGAGGTCAACATGAACCCCATATGAAATTAACGTAATTTTCTTTTACCAAGCTCGAAACATTTATGGTACTAGCAAGAGTTGCAATTGTTATGGATAGACCAGAGAAGTCACACGCATAACGGTTGTAAGAATAAATGAAAATCGTGCAGACAAATAAGTCCTAACGGTACAGTTCAGCTATCATATCTACACAGGTTGCACAAAACGTATGAAAAGGAACTGGAGTATATGTGTATGCAAGTACATAGGGACACATTTGTTGTGTTAGTTATAACTTTGTTCATAATACTTCAAAACAAAAGAGGCGATAATTATTCGTAGTTTGTGAATACTTTTGTTGTAAACTAGCAACTGTACAAGCGGTGTCCTGTTGCGCTTTGCCAATTACTGTGAGTGAGTTTGTGAGAACACGTATGTTTTTCTCTCTCCTACGGTTGAACAATCGATAATATCAATTCGATTGTTAATTCTATTGCATCTGTACGACTAGCCATAACTGTAGTGTCCGCCAGGTATACGTTATTTCATACAATTTATGAACTCGGGCTCACACTAATGTGTTTTGTAGAACAGGTGGAAAGAGTGGCTACGAAATTACAGATACCTCCACTACTTTTGTTAAAATAGCATTTTCCACCTACTGTGGGAAATTTATCATTAATAATGTTACCGCTCACCAGAGCACATAAACTTGGAGTGCACTGCATGAGAGCATATTAAAGTAATTCTAATAATTCAGGAAATTTCGTTGCTTGTCTACTAATTTAGACGTCGTGGGTTTGATTCCCGCACAGCAACAGGAAGAGGTCTGGAACTGAAGAGTTTCAATTTCCAGGTCGATTCAGCGAACGGTAATGAGTTTCTGGTGAACATACTGGAATAATAATTGGCGGTTACAGGAAAAGCCAACATATTGGTACAGACTTAATATTCAAGGAGATGTACGTTTTTGAAATGGTACATATATTTCCCATAACGCTATGTAGCCCCTCCCTATACGTTGCTAGAGAAGGTTGACATATTTCACGGGAAACACACCTGAGCTCGCATCTCGCAGAAAAAGTAATTTGAAATTTAAATTACACATTCAGCTGCAATAAGCGTATAACCTCACCGCCCTCTTCCCTCCGACACAAACTTTTCTCTACTTTATATTCTTCCTCTTTAAGCAAACATTTCTCTCTGTTATTTAATTTTTTGAGAATATAGCCTACATAAAAAGAAATATTTTTGTATTCCCAATTTCTCTGAGACACGTTAAAGTTATTGTGTATTCAGTATAACCGTTAACGTTATACCATATTTTAGTGTTAATTGATTCTTCCTTTCTGTCGCTGTCCTCTTCAGAGTCTTACAATAAAGCATTGAGTATCTATGACAAACTGAATATATTTCACCTACGTTTTTCACGCCGTTAGGTAATTTTTGTGTTCTTTACATTTCTATTGATGACTGTAATAGGGGAATATGTTTGGTTGAATCTGAATACAAAATATATGTAAGGATCATAAACCACCGTCTGCAGACTATTTCCGAGCATCTTATTTTGGAAGAACAAAACGGTTTCACGAAAAGCAGATCGTGTACAGACAATGCTTTTATTGCTACACCAATCATTGAGAAGGATCGTGAGAAAGAAACACGAGTAGATTTCGTTGATTTTGAGAAGGCTTTTGTTAGCGTAGATTGAAATTTGATGTGGCAAGTATTAGAAGAAAGGGGATACCCACAACAACTTATGAGAACTATAAAAGGCCTATGTAACCGAACAAGAATACCTATTAAAAGTAATTGTAGAATATCTCAACAAATAATCAAATGACGATCTAGTATGGAAATGGAAACATCTAGTAAACCCTGGTTTTAGCATATTACGGTACTGGTAGCTGAATGTACTGTTGTTTGCTGACGAGTTGCTTGTAATTAAAAAACAATCTTTACACAAATCTGTTATGAAATACAAAAAATACAAAATGAAAATCTCGGCTACAAAAACAAAGATAATGGCACTTTGAGGAAAGGAAGCAATAAGAACAAAAATAATGATCAATAATAAAATTGTTGAACAGGTGAGTCATTTTAACCATTTGGAAAATGATATTGGCTACGATAAGAATTATGATATTGATGTTAAGGTAGGTAAGTTCCGAAATCTGTGGGACAGTCAACCGTATTTTTAGAAACAAGGTACGTCAAGATACAAAATTAAAGTTTTACTAAGTTATGGCGATACTTGTACTGTCCTACGGGTGTGAATTGTGGACAATAAACCAGAAACAAGAAAGTTAAGTACAAGCCTTAGAAATGGCATTCTTAACAGGAATTAAAAGGTGTTATAAACACTCAACGGATAAAGTATCACGCCATTAGAGAAGAATGAAAAGTTTTTAACTTGAATAAAAAATTGAAAGATAACAAACAACGGTGGAAAGAACAATTAAAAGTATGTCAGATTCAAGACTTGCCTAACAAGTCTAGGAATACAGACCTACAAGACAAAGATGCGTGGGTAGACCCAGGAAGAGTAGGCTACAGGATCTTTGAGGGCAGAACAGGGAAAACCTTGCCTATGCATGTTGTGAAGACGACGACGACGACGACGACGACGACATTTCTGTTGGATCTGTCTATTATTTATTATCTGACTACGCCAGAAGGAGGGTTACACGTTTGCTTGTAATTTATATTGGCTTTGATTAAATTTCTCCTCTTAACCCCAGTATAACATTATAAATTTTGTCAGACTGATGCTCAATTGATTTTCCTCATCCCTGCAACATTCCTAGAACATATAATTCTCGTTGTCTTGATTGTTCATCATCTTTTTTCACAGCACTACACTTTATATAATAATGAAACTTTCACTTGTGAACTTACTTGTCTTTTCTCGTCGAACGCGTTTCGGCGTAGTGTTCGCCTTCGTCAGCTTAGAGACAGACTGCCAGACTTTGTAACGGTTATTGCTTGGAAGGTATAGTGGTGGTGGTGTGTGGAGGAAGGGGATTGGAGCGGGGATCCAAATTATTGTTTGTTTTTTGTATAATTGTGTCAAAAAGTGTATGTGATTTATATTGTAATTGGTCGTTAAGTATACAAACACCACACAACACAACCAAAGAACATACTTAAAATTGGAATGTTCTTTTATGGAAATCCAAAAAATTTTATGGAACATCCATAAAAAAAAAAAGAGAAAACTTTAAATATTTATTATCAGAGATGTCACTAGGTTTGTCTTGGCCTCACTAGTGTTCTTGGGAGAATATATGAGGTCATAACATAATTATGGTTAAATGAAAGTAAATAAAATCTATACCTTTGACTTCGTCAATAATTATGCAACTATACAGAAATGAGATTATGTGTTTCTGTGTTACGTGTTTTGAAAAATTATTTTTAACTCACTATCGTCTCAGTCAAGAATTTTTATGTACTGGTAAAAAACGAATCAAAAGTCCATATACTTTGATGCTAAACAACGTGTAATTTGTTTCAATAATACAAATAGCAATAGTTATACGATATGTCAAAAAATTAAATATGGTGCCCACTGGACGATGCTTATTATAACAGGAAATAAACAAAAATTAAATTCTTCGGGCAAGTAGTTTTTTAAATAACCAAGGATCTACACTGTCGTAAAATTATTCGATTGCGTTTTCCAAAATTATGTTGTTATATTTATCTACCAGACGAGCTTCGATTTTCAAAAAATACGGCTTTTTTGTAGAATGTAACAATTTTTATAGTATCACAAATTATAGTGTAGGGCATTATTTTCAATATTTATGTTTTCGTAAGATTCTGTAATCACCATCTTATTTTTGAGTGTAACTAGTAAAATTGTACACAACCAAATACAACGAATTTGGTTGCGTAACTTAATACTTTTCAAACGTTTATCGTCAACCTAACACAGACTAGGAAACTACTGGTTTCGCATCTCTAAAAGACTTGAAACTTATGCTTAATACGTAGAAAAATCGTAGTGGAATTAAAACCGCCGGAGCAAAAGAATGTTTCAAAAATTAAGACAAGAATTAAGGATAAATTTTCCTTTCAGAAATCAGAAACGATATAAATTAGAGCATAATTAGTTCAAATCTAACACAATTGGCTATATTTGAAGGAAAAGTCCAGTGTGACAATTTTTGTACAGTGAGGATCGAATGAGAAGAGTCTAAAATGTGTAAAGAGTGCTTTAATAATGTCGGTAGTCGTTACAGATTGGATTTAGGAAAAATAAGAATACAGTTAAAACGGAAGAGAAGAGAAATTCCCTAGTACAATACTAAAGTTAATGTTAAATAATTTTGAGATAGGAAGATAGGACAGTATACCAATGAGAAGACAACGCAACATTTTTAAATAACGGGTATAGAATAAGAGAATTTGCAACAATATGATGGACATAAGTTGATGTATACCTAGGATGGATGAAAGCAGATTAGTGAAAATTAAGAAAGGCAATAAACCGTCTACCAGGAGGGGAGTTGCGAAAAGAATGAAGAGATGACATGAATGCGTGTATGTAGCTGATTGCATTAAGAAGACATGAGAAATATATATAAAAAGTTGGGAATAAAGAGTTAATTTAAAAAAGTGAAATAAGACGGAAGTCTCAATAAACGAGGACATCCATAAAAACAACCTTAATGAGTTACTGAAAGGACAAGTAGTAAAAATAATAGTAGTTAGGGGTAACTAATAATGTATCCTATTCGAATAATGTATATGTATCCTATGACATATACAATTGAGTGGGACTGCAGATATTTCCATTATTGAGACTGTTGAACGAGCCAATCCGAAATCAGATTACAGGCATTAGCGGTACGTTGTCTTTTTGATAGTCGCTAATTCAGATGCGAGGTGGCTTCGAAAATGATGGCACGTTTTAAGGAAAACATAAACTTATTCTTTATTTTACATATGTAAACTACAATTATGTAATACGGCAACATGGTAGTAAACGCTGAAGGCGTTATGAATCAATTGAAATATTTCTATAAATAAAAAATTTTCAACTTGTATACGATTCATATTTCGTCTAAACGCCTGTTAACTTCCAAATCTACGTGCTAATTTATTCACTGTTTACTAACTGTTTGAAATGGTACCTGTCACGTGTGTTCTAAAACATTTACAAAATCAAAAATCGTGCTGCGATTGAATTGTTTGTTAATAAAGTTTAGTGCTAATGGTAATTCAAAGACAAGGTATGTTAGGAGATACTGCACCTTCAGAAAAATGGTTTGTAAATGAACATTTGAGGTTAAATGTGGTCGTACGAGTACTGAAGACGATCCCTGAAGAGGACTGCCAAAAAATGCAACAACTCAAGATATCATTAACAAATTTCATTCACGGTGTTGGAAAACCGGCAATTCAGAGTGGATGACATTGTTGATATAATAGGCATTTCACATGACCCTGGTATTACCTTTTAAATAATGAACTTGGTGTGAAAAACTGTACGACTGAGTGCCCCATTTGAAATTGTCACACTTTCTGGCCGTCCACGAGGGGATCATCTTCAGAGCTCGTACGATTACGTTTCAATTCTAGTGCTCACTTACAAGCCATTGTTTTTCAAAGAGCGGAATCTCCTAACACAATTAAAAACATTTACCATTTTTTTTTTGAGAATTTTTACTAGCGCTAAACTTTTTTAAGCAACGAATTTCTGATTGTGCCCATTTATAAAAACACGATTGGCTTATAAATTACGAATGGCTGGTAAACAATGAATAAATTGACGCGTAGATTTACAAATTCTATCCATTTTTATCCATGAAACATGAATTTCACAATTCACACAAAACGTTAGTTTTACAGCTAAGCTCTGCGAACTTATTACCTGAGCCTCGTAAGGGGACATTCTTTAGGCATTGTAATTTGCATGTGAACCTGTCTTTCAGTCTGGAAGCAACATATAACACATAGTAACACTATAGGCCTAAACACAACATAGGCCTACTTGCTTTTAAGTGTAAGACTAAATATATGGTAAATATCACTATAATATTGACGACTCGGAACACAAAGTTTTTTATAAGTAAAAACGTAAAGTTTTACCTTACAGCCTAAACCGGCTTTCACCTATAGAAGGCTTCATCAGAGGCTGTCGTTAGTAGCGCTGCTCGTCTTGTTGTTGGCGACGAACGAAATCCAAGAATTTAAATATATGGGCCTCTTGGCGTTTGCACATAATGAATGATGCTGTTAAAACATGACAAATTTTAAGTTCAGAACAACTTAATATCGAGATATGCGAGTCATGCGTCAATAAAACAGCGTAGAATATTTTTTGATGATATGTTGTACTGATACGAAGTCGAAGATTACAAAATGGATCTTTAAACATGCTTCTTTATATAGTATATTGTATTAATAAAAACTGTTTTGACTGAATTGAAAGCATTTCACAAATTTGGTGGGCACTTTGACGAATGTGTCGAAAGGCCGTCACGTTGGGGCTTATATAACATAACGGAAATTTCTGTTAAGTCATTCAACATTTTTGTGAGGAGGTTCGTTTAGTTGTAGGATTGCGGAATACTTGGGATATCGCTGTCAGTAGGCAGACGGAGGTGGGCTATAAAAACGAGAGGAGAGATGGTTGCCCAGTCATTGTTAGGTCTTTCGACAAAATACTTCAACTGCCAACTAATACTGTCAACTAATACTGTCAACTAAGAAACAAGATTTTATTTTTTATTACGTAATGCGGAAAAATGTTACATCATTAC
Organism: Magicicada septendecula; assembly: GCA_034769895.1. Taxonomy (NCBI): domain Eukaryota; kingdom Metazoa; phylum Arthropoda; class Insecta; order Hemiptera; family Cicadidae; genus Magicicada; species Magicicada septendecula. Next base: position 105,569,474 of record CM068375.1, read on the forward strand.
AGAACATTATACGTGTTTCTCGGCTATTCCAGTGGAATCCGGCTGTAATGTTGTGTGCGTATACGTGATCTCCACATGCGTTAGCGAAACGTTTCTAGACTCCGCCGGCCGCGCGCATTGTGTCAAGGCAGCAAACAATTACGCTGTATTGTAGCACTGACGCGTAGTATGGGTGATTCTAGAATTTCAGCGGGGTATAAATATAGGCATTCAGCGGCGCTTAGTTCAGTTTTAGTGGCGATTTATTCCAGTGCGGTTCGAAGTATTGTGGCGAAGTGTTATGCGTTTTATAATTGTGTAAGGCTCGTTGACATTATTATTGCGTGTGAACTATTTTTTTTAATTTTTTGTAAGAGGCGATCTTGTTGATTACAAACTTTAATTGTGATAATTGAAGCTGGTTCGTAGTGACGTTTTTGGTGTCTTGTATTTTATTTTCCATTGTAGCAAACGACGACCAAGGAGACCATCGTAACAGTATTTTGAGTACATTCATATTTACGGGTTTCAAAATTGGCTACAAGTTGTCGTCATGAAAAATCTACGACGATAGGGAGAGACTAGCTGGAGGTTTAATTAGATGGAGTTTACCAATAATACTGGAGTTTTAATAGACATATCCCTGGTTGCGATGATGTGCCTTAGACTTTAGATGGTCATTAGAAGTCGGCCCCAATAATTGATTATTGGGTTTATTCATTGGGTTTATTCTTTTATATATAACCATTATTAAACGCATGCTCATGGGAATTAATAATTACTCGTTTTAAAAGATTTAATTCGTAATAAATAAGAATACTTATTTTCTTATTGATGAAAACTGATGAAATTAATATTATTAAAATTGAATTTATAATGTGATTTTCTTGTTACATTGTAACCAACTTTTCCGACCCACATCACATGTCTCATTGTTACAGCTACAGACGTAGCATATAGCGGAGGAGTCTGGCGTTAAATGGCATTTTTAATTTGAAATGATATTAGCGATTCGTGTTATTAAGTCTTTTGTACTCTACTGTAGATTTAATTAAAATCATTTCTCTTACCATCCCTTTGTCTATCTTTCCAGTCTGTGACAGTTTTATAAACGTCTATTATTTATTTGCATGTTGTACGTTTCTGAATAAAATTTGTAAATTGTACACATTTCATAAACGCAGATTGTGCAGCCACTATTGCTTTTACTTATTTTTATTTCTAAATAAAATATTTCTTAAATTTTTGATAATTTGTTTCTGATTTTATAACTTACTTGGATTCAGAAAAAAGAGGACTTATCTGGTTAGAGTGAAAATTTTCAGGCTATTATCCTCATTCTGTTAATCGTTCTATTACTAGTATTATTATTAATTTGAGATACACCGAAAAAAGGGCCTCTATCGTTATTTTAACAATAAAAAGATTAAAAATGTATGCATTGATTTGTTTAAATTTTTTAAGGTTCAACAGTAGCCGATATACATCCGTAAACCGACATTCTATCAAAACAACGGTTAAGCGATGAATTGCTTAAATTCAAACAAAATGGGTCAAAAAATAACAACTGCAAGCCATGCAATAGACGTTCCATTGAAATGACTACAATAAAAACATTAGAAAAAATCCACGAAACCCTTTAGCAAACTGAAGAGTGAAGGTGAGTGAGGTTAGCAAAATCTGTTAGCGTATCAATTAAACGTGTTGCAATATCTTACAAGAGCATACAACAAAGCTCTGCCCTGTGAGCACTGATACCGCATTTTGAACATAAAAAATGTCGAAAGGATATTTCAATGGATTTTTGGCACTCTGTAAGGACAATACAAACTCAAGCACTCCTGAGACAAACAAAATTCAAAATAGAAAAAAACGATCCAACTTCAAAAGGCAAAAACATTTCATGTGTTAGTGAGATTACGGCGATTTTTTTTATAGACGCACGTGGAAAAATCACCTACATTATAAAGGGATAAAACAATTGGTGTTGAGTATTATGCGAACTTATTGCTGCATTAAATCAGTAAATCAATAGAAACAGCAGCATTTAGTCAAAAACAAAGTGCTCTTTTACTTAGACAACGCACCGCTTACACATTGATTGTTGAAATGGTTAAAATAAAAAAATGAGATTTTCAATTATTTTTTACAATCATAATCGCCATATTTAGCCCTGAGTGACCAATATCTGCTTTCTAACATCTAAAGATGGCTCTGTGGAAAAAGATTTGGAACAACAATCAAGTCAGTAATGCCGTAAATGACTACTTAATGTTATTGAGAATTTGAAAATTTCAATATTGAGAATCTCAAAAAATTGATTTATTAGTTTAGCATACCAGCTCTACAACATCGTTGTGAAACGTCTATCAGTCTAATTAGTGATTATGTTCAAAATGAAATTTTGAAATCCAAACTAATCTGCAAGAATGCTTTTTTCTTATTCAGGACCGAAACTCATTGCCCTACCCTTGTAGAATACAAAACAGGAAACACAACTTAAAAAATTATAAATAATGTAGGAGTAACAGTGGTCAGAGCTATAGTTTGTCGAATCTACCTCAAGCTCATTCGATTTAAATATTCTTTAGGAGTTCTATAAATTCCCTCGGGATAATGACTTTTTAGTCCTCTCATTATTATTTTAGGATATTTAGCTTTACATATAGGCCTATATTTATTCTCATTATTATTACATACCATTCACACTATAGGCCTACATCTTATCGTCATTTTTACAACTACGTTTCTTGAGACTATCATCATTACTTAAAGTGGATTTCATCTGTATCGCTCACAATTTTGAAGAAATTGTTTGCATGGCCGACCTACATATTTTCCCTTTCCATTCGTATATGAACATTTGTGAATTTTTATTGTTACAGTCTACTGCTTGTTCAATCCATTGGAATGTACTTTTTGTTCTACTACGTTCCATAGCCTACATACCCTATCTCAAGAATTCTAATTAAGCAACTTGTGTGTGGCTTATATCTACATTGGGTAGTTCCCATAATTCGTTTCATATACAAGAGTTACATTCTTTACAATATTTATTATTGTCACTTGAATATCATTTATTGTTTTTTATCCTAATTTGCTTAAAATATTTCCGCAAATTGCCTGAAAATTCTTTGTCACATCAGATAGATACTTTGAAGTCATAGCAGAGTTTATAACTTGTTTCGTTTATTATGAATATAGGATAGGCTGAAAATTCGTGTTTAATATAAATTCGGACCCAAAAATACCTTTCAGAAAAAAAAAGAATCAATACAGCCCTACTCTCTGTTGCTTATTAACAAAATTAATACGAAAGGTTTCATAAATGTCGAAAAAATGTTAAAAGACAAGATATGAAGGGAGTGTTCCCAGATCAAATTTGTACCAATAGTAAAGTTGTTGAAATTGAATAAACAATGCATGAAGTTGAGGGTTTCTCTTATGTCAGTCTGCGCGCTCGTGCATGTGTGTGTGTGTGTCATATGTCACCTATGCGTTCATAAACGGAGAACAGCATACGTAAAGCCAGGAAGTGTTACATCCAATCCACATGGTAAACAAAGCACGTACTGCGTCAACGTGGCAGGTGACTGCTGCAATCTGCCTTGCGGAGCGCAGCACTGAGCTCTCTAGCCACTGACGTCTTGTCTGTTCTGTTTGTGTTGTCTCGTTTAGCGCTTTAGATTTTTGACACTACTTCTCAATAGGAACGGAAACCACCGTCATTACCTGCGTATAATCTGCAGAAGATGAATTAATTTTTCCAGTATATGCATAATAACCATACACAAGAATAAGCAAGTTCAGATATCGTATTGCTATTGTAGGCCTATGTGTATTGTTATTACTCATATAGAAACATATTATATTTGTGTGTGTGTGTGTGTGTGTGTGTATGTGTATTGAAAATGTACAACAATTTTTGTGTCGTTGCAACTGTATCAGTGCTTTTATATTTCTTGTTCCACGCTTCCGTTCCTCTGCTTCCTGCTTATTTTTTCCGGTCTGTCGTTCCCATGGGTTAATCAAGAATGTTTTTTACTGTTCTTTCGCTTTTGATCCTGTCGTTCTTTTGATCTCGTCCTGTCGTTTCTCACAGTCAAGTAATAGTTGTTTCTGGCGTTCCTCTGTTTCTTCTCTTTCACATCTACGTTTCTCATTCTGATGTATTTTTGCTGCTTCTACGATATGACTGTCCCCTGTTTGTACTGGTAAAGAGACCTACATCCCGCTCCTGACCATCAGTGTTACAATGGTCGCACAAATCGTTGGATTTAAACAGTGGATCGTAGACAAATTGTTAATTACAGCTGTAATTGCAGTTGTAATAAACGAAAATAACAATAACACTCATTTATAAAAATTCTTCAATTGTACGATTTTCCAATAAAAACTAATATTATAAACAGTAGGTATTATCTGATTAACACTATTGCAGTAAATAGTAGACGTCACTAATTACAGATATCTGCACACATTAATTCACAATGATCGTTTTTCTCTAAGCCGCTGTAAACACCTCACTGAAATCGCAATCTCAGACTGACTAACAATACGTCATTATTAGTTCGTTGTGCTATGCATGACTGTCTAGCCCTTCCGGGACACTTGTATTTATACCACGCATAGGGTACGAGACGATTATACCACTTTATAGGTAATGGATCGCGTAGTTGAAGGCGTCTAGAAAATTCCCGAATTCCATTTCACGTCGATGCGACATATGACACGTCCGTACGACAAACAAGCTACAGACGTTGCCTGTCTTACAGGCGTAACAATATCATTACAAACATCCTTGTTTGTTAGTAGCCAAGAGTTAGGCTACTCGTAGTTTTCTACTGTCAACAAAAAGAAATAATAACTTATGTCTACCTGTTAGAATTACAGCTTGGAATGCCAATGGGTCACTCAGCTTGTTAATGAGTTTAAATAAATTTTATGGATCAAAAATGGGACATTTGCTCGATTTCTAAAACTCATTTTACTAAAGAAAACTTTCCACAAATAAATGGATGTAAAATATACCACACAATATACCACAATTTACTTTGACAACACACCACGTGGTGGAGCAGATCTTATAATTAAGGCAAATTTAAAGCATTTTGAGCAACCTAAGTTATGAAACGCGTGAAATTCTAGCAACAACTGTAAAAGGTTTTTCCAAAATTAGGACATTTTCTGTGACAACAAAATACTGCTCACCAAGGTGTGTGATTACTTTAACGTCTTTCGGTCTTTAGGAGACCATTTTCTAATGGTGATATTTCTTTGCCTTGAAGGGAACAGCAATCAATTACATTAGTATTGAAGAATGCTATGATATATCATCTGATTATTCATCCATAAAATTTACACTAAGTATACTTCTTCTTCTTTCTCTTCCTAGTTACGACTCTGTCCTGTTCTATAACAACGGTCCTACATGCTGTCACTCCACCTCTACCTAGGTTGACCAATGCTCCTCTTCATATTTGGTTGACTATCTCTTGCCCTTTTCACTAGCCTTGTGTCATCCATTATTGATATGTATTCATTCCATATCCTTTCTGCACTCCAAAAATTAATATCTGTTACAATACACGTTTCTCCGACACTATCGTTTGGAAAAACCGTACCTCGTCTTTCCTAGTACCTATCCTCCGTAATATAGTCATTTCTGTAGTTTGACGTTTTCTTTGAGTTGTTGCTGTATCTGGTTTGGTCTGTGATGCATAGGATATTATTGGACGTATTGTGCTTTTGTAAACCCTAGTTTTTCCTACTTGAGAAAAGTATTTATTATTCCTTATGAGGTTATTCATGAATCCAGCAATTATTTTTGCTTTCATCAATTGATGTTCCATTGCTTCATCTCCCTTATTTTTACTTGTAAGCCTTGCACTAAGCGTAACTGTAACACAGAAGTAATTTTTGCATTCACTAACTAATAAATAGGCAGACTGGATCATTCTCTATTTTCATATGTAGAGAAGAACTTGAACAATGAATTGAACTAAATGTTCTGCTGATAACCATTTTACAACTTGATATAGGCGTAAAACTATTAGTACATGATATTCAACAAGCCATATGGAATAACACTTCCGTATTGAAAAGAAAAAGACCATAGTTAAAATACCTTAAGAAATTAAAGAACGCTTTACTTATATAATTCAAATTTACACTTACTTCGCGTAAAAATACACTTTACACTTCATCTGTAGAAATACGAGGAAAACTTCCATATGGCTAAAAAATATTACAACACTGTGCCGAGACATTTCCGTTACATTGTAGTTATGACCGATATATATCCGACCGTATTCATGTAATCTAAATCCAGCTCTTTTACGATCTTCCTCCTTTGCGTATGTAGTTACCTGTGCCCATTCCGTAGTTCTACGTGCGCAGAGATTATCATTTACACTTTTTGGTTTGGCCAGATTCCTTTTAAACTTCCTGGACGCCGAGGACCACGTATGCGGTTTCCAAACACGGAGATAAAGACATGATGGCTCGGCGCCCTGCAACTACTACATATATAAATCCAGACAGAGAGAAATGTGTATTTTATACTTCTACTTATACTTTTACTTATCTACACTTAAAATCTTATTTATTTTGAAGATTGAATTCAGTATCAAACAAAAACTGAGAATGAAAATTAGATGGTATCAGAAAGTGGATGGTAATAAATATCCAGATAAATAATAAAAGCATTTCAGCAGAGGGAGAGAAAAAGAGAGAGACAGATAGATTAGACAGACAGAGACAGATAGGCATAGGGGAGGCGTGGAGAGAGCGAGAGTGAGAGAGGTGGGAATAATAAAATGATTGAACAGGAGAGGGTGTGACACACACACACACACACACACACACACACACACAAGGAGAAGAGAGAAGAGAGATAGATTGCGAGGGGGAGAGAGGCAGACAGAGGGCAGCGATAGCAGGTCAGGAGCTGTGCAAGCACGACGGTCCGCCATTACGCCGCGACCTGAGTTCAGATGAGCTCTCGCTACGGGAACAAATGATACGTAGGTGTTTCTAGGTGTAGTCTGCTACCGGCCGTGGCAAGAGAGAGGGAGAGAGAGAGAGAGAGAGAGTGAGATTATTTATATACAGGGTAGCGAATAAATTGGTCAAATGAAATGGAAGAAAATAAAAATAAAATATTCATTTCATAAATATAAATATAGCACTAACGCAAGAGCAAAACCGCAAATAGTAGCCAATCGATTTCAAGATGTTTTAATTAAACAACATTAGGTAGAAGAAGTTAATTAAATACTCTTGGAACGATCTGTTTTTCTTAGCTTTCTGTGTATTGGAAAAACTGTTTTTATTAATGCACAGTTGTGTTTATATAATACCCTGGCTTTGTTCTTCGTACTCTTGTTGTTGAAGAGTCTTATGGTTAGGTAAACCCTAAAAAATTATATTTTTCTGTGAAACACTTTTCGATTATAATTAAAACCAATTGTTTTCCTAACTTAGTTAGTCCAGAACTACTTATTAATTATTTTTCATTTTATATAATTTCTCTATTGGGATCCATAAAAAGTAAACAAATAACGTGACGTAACTTTTTAAAACAGTTATTGGTTCTTAATTGCGACACTGCTTGTTGACAAAAAGTGTATTCCTTAATAAACTATCACAACTAAATAAATAGTGTGTGTAGTTGGACAAAACAAAGTTAGTGACAAATATAACAAACACATTAGGCTTGTGAGGGGAAAGAAAATTACTGTTTTTCGGATTGCAATATCTCGAATGACACCATTAATTTTCATACCTGTATATGGTAGTGATATTGCATGCCATTTTGGTGCTCACAAGAAACATGTTCTTATATAACGCTGAAAGGTTTTTATTTTACATGGCGTTTCCCTGTTTTTATAGACCCGTGGAAGCAAAACCTGGAACCTATATACTAGAGTTTTTAGTATAGATTTAGTGGCTAAACTGAGGTTTCTAAAGTAAGTTCTGGAAAACATAAAGGGGTCGACTTAAAAACAAATCTATCAGCTAGAGCTTTGGAGTTTGTTTGGGACACACAAAAGAAATATTTAGAATTTGGAAAAAAGGATCAAAAAACTTAGAGATGACGGACAGGTGGATTAAAAGATGTACCATTTGTTAAGAATTCTGTACGAACGCCTTTCGAAACAAATCCTGTTTTATATACGAAGAGAAACAACAAACATTGGCAAGGAAAGAAAAAGGTGAGTTGATCAAACAACTAATGCGTATATGTGAAGTGGACACCAGTGAAGTTGCCTTGGATTGGTTTCAGACCAATAACGTAAGTTCCATGAATTCAGTCTTCCTACATTCCAACATGTCTCTACGAAAACTCGACCTTTTCCCAGTCACAAGAGATCAGCTCATAAGCGACCATCATTCTATAGGGATGGAAGTGTAAGTCTGAATTCAAAATTTAGAAAACAGTTTGGTCGGGGACGTTTAAAACAGAGGAACAATAACGCACCAGACAACGAGGGCTAGCCTCATCGTCGTATTTGTCGTCAGGATTTTCACAGGTTCCTATATATCGCGGCCTTCCCTTTTCCGTTTCCGTTTTGATGCAGCTGCTGTCCTTCAGAAATTTTCAAATGTAACCGGTACTGTAACAACTGACACGAAAGTGTACGAAAGAACTAAAATATGTAATTGTATAGGTATTTCACGTTTTCTTACGTTCGTCTCCTCATGGTTTTACTATAGTCCTCTCAATTTGGTTTCAATGTGTATATAATTTCTCTCAATTTATAATTAAATATGGTTTGAAAATTCCTAGCTCATTCTTTCTCTCTTACGTCACACAAACATGCAAGGCCTACGCGTGCGTTGTGTTGCCAAAACATTTTTAGATGAATCACGGTCCTACAATTGATTTTTCCAATGTACATCATTCAAAGCTTATGAAAATTGTATGCCTACTTTTAAAACTTAAAAACAATTAAATTATGTTATAGATTTATTACAACCGGTAAACAGCGACGTTTCTAAATTTCTTCGAGTATACTTCGTCGTAGATTATTTGAAACAGGCTCAAACAAAAGTAGATCATATTAGTAATTTAGATTGAACATTAGACGTGCAAACAGAGCATTAGAACATACTTCACGAAATAAACTCGTGCGTTCGTGAACTAAAAAGTGCTTTTGAATCTGTGATTTCTGCAAAATATAACACACATAAATATCGGTATGGAGAACCATACATGACTTCCATATTCTAAGATTTATAATTAAAATAATTTTCGAAATGAAATATTACCATAGAAACTACTTCTTTCTACTTACTGCTTCAGCCTTAACCACAGACTGTGGTCACTAACATATACCACCTCACGTTATCGCACTCGATTTTCACTGATGATGGAAGTCGATGGCATTGCCGAAACGTCTGGTTTTGTAGAAAACATTGGACTACGGCCAAATATCCCGGGAAGGAATTTTAACAAAAACTACTTCTTTGTTGCCGATAACGTTGTACACATATATATAAAAAATATGCATAAAACTAATGGCTTGTATAAGATAATGACTGATCTCCATTAAGTAGTGCTCAAGTTTCCAAAGTTTTAATATTATGATGTCCGTAATTAAAACATCAGAGCAGGTTTAGTGTGTATGAGGGTACACCGTGGATAACAATTTTCAACATTTCCTATTGAGCGTTGCTTAGAATAAAGCTGCGAATCTACAGTGTACGTTTCACAGAACAAACACGCGGAAAAGAAGGAGCGCTCCGAAGTCACTCATGGACCCTCAGCATCTTGCAGAGGGTTCATTCCCTAAAGACGAAAAGTCTGTCTATGAATCGTTCCTCTGTAAACACGTACAGTTACATTGCCCAGCGATCCACAGGAAGCAAATTGATGTCCATTTTTTCGGCTTGCACGCGTTATGTTGTGTGGGTTTCGGCACTTTCCATTTAAAAAGCGTGCAAATGTAAGAAAATAAACATGAGTGAGGCCAGAAATAACGCGAATTTTGTGTGTGTGTGTGTGTTCCCTGCCATTTTATTGCAGTAATCATAATAATAAAATGGAAACGTAAACATTACATAACTGAGATATGCTTACCTGCCACGAACGATATATTATTTTATACATGGAGGAGTTCAGTGACATACACACGTACAGAAGAATTATATATATAAAGATATTAACTCATACATAATTTACATTAAAATGAAAAAATTATAATTTTATTGCCTGGCAACAAAATTATTTTATTTTTAACAATTACCATTGTTTCAAAAAGTTTAAATGAATTTTCAAGTACTTTACTGTTGTTAAAACGTAAAATGTTGCAGGTAAACTACCCCTTCCCCTTAACCGATCTTCACCAAAATCGAAAGTCCTTCAAATCTCTACAATTCAGGGACGTATGCAAAAAATTATTTGATTCTGTTTGAATTTGCGGCTGTTACCGTTTGCCATATAAAATACCCTTGTTAGAAAAACGTTGCAGGTAAAGTACCCCTTTCCCTTAACCGATCTTCACCAAAAACAATAGGTCTTGAGAACTCTACAATTTAGGGCTGTATGCAAATAATTATTTGATTCTGTTTGAATTTGCGGCAGTGATCGTTTTCCATAGAAAAAAAATCTACACACAGACACATAGACACACAGACACTTTTCGGAAAACGACTTTTTTTCATGTTTTGAGTGTAGTACAATCAGAATCTGCAATAATCTCGAACACGATTTTTTTTGCCATCACCATACTTCCATTTCCTTAAGGAATATGGAAGTAATACTGTAATTTATGCTGATCGAAAGCGAATAGTACGTAGTACCGGGTCCACCATAAAGCACCCGGGGGAACAAACGAGGGGGGAAGTTGCTATAGTCATAGTCAATCAACAGTTTGATAAACGCGGTGTAGTAAATAGTCCTAGGGACGACAGACTACATCGGATTGCAGAAAATCACCGGGCTTACGATGCCTTGCAGTAGGCCTACCCTTTAATGTTTTATAGAGGAGGCGTTGGTTATTAATTTATATTGCAACTAAGGGATTGCAATACTCAAAAACAAACAGTAAGAATGTTTGAGCTTTACAACCTTATTCGTGTAGGCTCATGGTTATAAAACATAAATATAATTGTTTGATTTATTTCAAGCAACTGTTGAATCCGTGTATTGTAGACATGTATAATATAATAGAAACGGATAAACTCATATCCATTCTTACTAACCAAACTAAGGTAAGAGCTGTAACGGGAATTTGTAAGACGCGTTGAGAAATAATGAAGACATTGAAAACTTAAACGTCTGGTTATTTTTCCGTCGAGCTTTACTGGTGGACCGCCATATATGCACGAACAAGCTCAAGACACTTTTTGCTGTGTTCATAAGTATTCCCATCCTGATTTATTTATAACGTTCACTACACGTCCTAAATGGAAACATAATCTTCGGGAATTACACCAGTGTCCCTCATCTCAAGATTGACACTACTTAGTAGCAAGAGTTTCATTTGAAATTGAAAAAAAACGAGTGAATATCTTAATACTACTCACTGCAAATTAAATATAAATGTAGGCAATTAAAATTATATTAAAATACAGGTTAAAAATCAAATATACAGTTATAACATAAAATTCATGATTGTAACCTCAGAAATATTCCTAAACAGATAGGAAACGACGCTTAATGGGATCTATTTCCTTTTTAATTACACTTTTATTTATAGGTGTATTAGGAAATGAGAAATTCTTTCTTTTACTAAAAGACTGTTAATTATTGGCAAGTTGTGAATTAGCTAACCTGAACAAATTCCAGAAAAATGAAATTAGATTTTGAAAGCGGGTCAATGGGTCACAGGTGGTATACGTAAGAATTTATAACTGCGTAAACATAACTAAACGCTGATATTAAACAAAACAAGTTCATCAAAAATAATAAATATCTAACCCATGTGGAGAGAGCTATATAGTTTATGTAGACCATAGAAGAGGCGCCCTTAAATCGGACGGAACAGGTAACCTTGCCTCTAACCCGGAGTGGAAAAGAAGAAAGAGTATAATTAACAACACATTTCAGTTTAACTTTATAATTAACATAAATTAATGTTTATTTTTTATTACGTTTTCAGAAATTTAATTTGGTTAAACATGTAAAATTTGAAGACTGATAGTCGTAGCCTATTTCAGAAAGAAGGAGCCAGAGAGTGTGCGTCGTCTATAAATTTTGTCAGTTTACATTCTCAGTACTCATGGATAGCCCACGTGACCGATACCCTCGCCAAACTTTACCCATTTTTCTCGTGCCGTAGCCACCTGGCGCTGAGCACGAAAGTCACCATCTATCTTTTGTTCCTTCGGTCTGCATTGACCTATGCGGCACCTGCTTGATGTTCACTTATATCCGCCACCAACAGTCGTTGGCTGGAAAGTTTCCAATCCAGAATCGTCCGTTCCTTGTCGGAATCTCCTTGGTTTGTAAGGAATAGTGTTATTCGAAGAGGTCTTCGAGTTCCTACTCTCTCTGCTTTTGTCTGGTCGTTAGCTGCAACTCTCTTTGCTGCAGCTCAGACCTCTGCCTTCCCTTACCTATGGACCAACAGTACCACGCAACCGCCTTCCCCTGTTCGGGTCAAACGCCCTCGGGTGATTCTAGATGATTATATAAACGTAAAATACAATAGCTTTTAACATCTGACCCTGCCCTAGAGTTTACCTGCTAAGTTGTCCTTCCTCCCATCCTTGCACACCGACCGCGTTGTTTGTCGCTGCTACTCGCTATCACTGGCACGGAGGCTCTCTCCCTCGCGGAGAGTGACCAACGCCTCATGGCGTCTGCACGCTGGACTGGGGACGGCTGTCACCTGAATCCATTCAAACTGCAGTGCCCAACGATCAGCTAAATTAAAAAATAAATAAAGAAATCTTTCTCCCCCGCCTTCTGGTTGGCAGTTATCATTTCCAGTTTTAGATACCCGTCTACTGAACCAGAACTACGTGTATCAACAGGCAGCCACTGGGTTCGACCCAGATGCTGCAATCATGCACCGGGTGCATAGACGCCCCGCTACCACAGTGCTGCATGCTATATGCTACTCATGGATATGCTACCACCTACACAGTTATGTGATTAGGTAATCTAACAGTTCATCACTCACTGTCAGTTTAGAGATATATGTCTGATAGTACTTCTAATTCTTTAAGAAAACTAATAATGGCAACGTGTGTTACGTACGGTACACATAATAGACACCCCATGCAGAGAGCTCACACCTTAACAAGAAGTAAGGGGGTTTCAGTTGTTCTTTATGTTTCCGTTTGTTGTTAGGAAACACCATTAATCAACTGCGTGCTCGCAGCATGGGAAATAGACTGCAGTGGAACCAGGAGTTTTCATGTATTCTTTCATGTCTTTACTTTTATTTCAGCTAAAAATCCTCTAGGTTTGTAATTTACAACTGTTTTTTGTAAATAAACATTAATTTTTACTTTCAATTAGTTCAGTGACATAAAACACTCTTCTTACTTCTTGACAATCTAAAAGATGAAACCGGGCACACACAAAGCAAGGAAGTATCTACTTTTTAAGTGAATTTAAATAATTCTCTTGAAAATTACAATTATCGAAAAACATCAGGCGTCCAAGCAATAAATTTTTACTTCTGTAGTCTTTAGAAAACTTATATATTATAAGCGGACATCGACACTGGAAGCTACCAACAACTAAAATCTACATCTAAATATACTAAAAAACACAACTTGCTTAAAATTATTTTACCCAAGTAATTTACTTTAATTTAAGAATTCTGTAGAATATCAGTAATGTACTACCCACTAATTATACTAAATAATAATTTTATTTAATAATTTATTGATTCGTTTATAAATTTCAGACTTTTTAAAACTATGAAAAATTTATTTAAACAAAAATCTTCGAACAGTTGGCCAGCTGTCAATTGCTTGAAACGTGGTTCATTTCTAAACATTTTCGCCACCTATCGGAGGCTGTCTTCAGTGGAAACGTGCTCAAAAGGATGGTAAAATTACTTATATCTCTACTGTGAGTTGCGTTAGGCCTACCATCCTATTACAAAACAAACCACGTTCGAAAACACTCTGGTGCTTCATAATAGGCCAGTATACCATAATAGACCATAATAGTTTGTCGATGGTTGCTTTAAACTCTTGAAGACTCTCCCCGGAATTCTGTCGCCTTGTTCTCAACTGAGTGAAGTACACATCACGCAAATGCTTATCGCTATACCGTACTTCTAGAGCTTTAATCAACTCGGCATAGGTGTTCTGGCTGTCAGATGGCACTTTCTGTAGGCGCTCTGCGATACGTATTTTGAAAGGAGAACGAGTAAAATTGGTTTCTCTTTCTCTGTCCAGTTATTTGGGCACGCTGCGGCTTCAAATTGCCGAAGATACGTCCCCCATTGAGTGCTTTCATCAAATGAAATTTGAAGTGCAAATATCAATTCTTGTCACGGTGTTTCAGATGTATGTTATAACACTTATTTGTGTTACTTAAATGTTATGTAGATGTTATGTTGTGTGCACTTAAATTACATACGCCGCCCGTTGGAAGCGTCAATTTGTAACAAATAAATAATGTGTCTCTTTTACTTTCTGCCCCACTGAAGGGTTCGTCGATCTGTAACAAATATATAAATGTAGCGACTTATTTCGCCTCGCACTGGAGTCGTCAATTTGTAATTATTAATACGTTATGTTGAACGGCGAATGGTTTTGTAATCTGCCGCTCGCTCCCACTATACGTACCGTTTCCGTGACGTCCCTCACCGTTGCCAACCGTCGTGGTTTCCGCTGTACTCTGTGAACTTATTTTCTAAATGGAACAGCAACAATAACGACGCAAATATAACATCAAACATATATCCTTATAGAAATCCTTCATTCAGAAAAGCACTAGTTAATTGTTTCTTAAATCTGATTATGATAATCACAATTGTGGCGCAAATTATACGTCTTCTTTTTACCAGTTAGTAAAGTAGTAGCAGATATTATTCAGTATTTAGTCAGACCAAAAGAATGCTTTGGTTATTGTTCTAATAAAAATAAAATATCTCAGGGCGTATCTGGTTCGGGCATTACATTTAAACAAAATATTATTCTATAAATCAAAATACAAGTTTTACAGTTCAAGGATATTACAAAGTTAGAGTGTAATGTGCACACAGGCAGTCGGATCGTGATTACTAGTTATTATAGGTTATGTCCAGTTTAGGTGTTTAATAATTATTATCCAAATCAAAGGTTCTTGTGGTGTTTGAAAAGGTGTCAATCTCAAATCGTGTTATTAGTGAGTGTTCTTAGTGTTGGTGTGATATGGTGTCTGTAGTTTTAGTTGATTAATTCTTAAAAAGTCGTGTATACAAAAGTGGGTGTTGATACACAATATAATAAGATGTCAAAGTCACCAAATCCTCTTCTTTGTATGGTTCGTGGTCGAAGATAGGGCCCACGTCCGCTTCAGTCCTTCTCCCTGGTTCTTGATTCTTCTATTTCATATACTGGATGTTCCTCACTTGGTGTAATAGTTCGTGTTATGTATCTCTATCTGTATCAATATGTCTGTAACGTGTTTTCACAGTTTATTTTTAATTATGTTAGACGTTTTACAAACGCGTCTGTACGCTATGATCGTTGTCAAAGAAGTCTCATTTTATTTATCCGAAATTTCTGGTTGCTAAGGGTAAACTTGGAATCTGGTTGGTTGATTCGGATATACATTGTCATATACTTTCATTATTTCAAAATCTAAATTTGTTCAAAACCTTCAAATTAGTATAACTTTTCTGTACTGATTGGGAATTTAAAACTATTAGCAGCATTATTTTGATCTTTACATTTGTGACATATAGACACTAAACATGCCTACTTTTACTTAAGAACTACAGATGTTACAATTTTGTTATTTGAATTTTTCTTAAATAACTTGAGATGTATTATTTTGTTTCTAGATTCGTTGTGTACACTATTAACTATAAATCTATTTATCCTTCCACATTTGTTTTACAAAATCCCTAACATTATTATCTAAAATTTACAAAAGTTGGTTTTACCTGGCCTATGTACTGGTGTTAACTTCATCACCATGTTTATAAACATTTTACCTTAATGTCATTTTCCATGACTGATATCTAATAAACCTTTAACAGTTAAATTAACTTTTAACAACCATAAAAACTGTTTAACATATAACACTATCTTAACAAAATAAAAAGATATACTATCCTATTAGCTTAATCTCATGCCCACATGGCTATGATTCTACTGAACATTTGAACAAATAAACTGCTTTTACCTAATCTATACAATTGTTTAACACTTAGCAATAACATCTTTTTTTAGTCTACTTTGCTTTGTTAATTAATTGATTACTGTTTAATACCATAATTACTGGTATCCTTTTCCCCTTTAACATAGTCATATTCCTATAGGTTTAAGGAATTGGGAATATAAACAAATATTCTCCCAATTGTTATCTTGGTATATACTTAATATTAGCACTTGACTGGTGATACTTGTTCAAAAAACACTTGGTTTATTATTTTATCACTGGTTAGTATTGCACTGTTTGGATTTTATTTGTCACACTTATCCTGTAAGTATTATTTCCACTTTTATCATGTAATCTTACATATAGTATTTTCTTAAAATTACTGTACATTAGTTTATTTATTAACTGTATTGTACTTCAGTATCATTTTACAATGGTTTTGTTTTTATATTTGTTCTTATTGGTTTTTATGGGTTTTTACATTTTATTGTCATTAAAAGACCTTCACTCTGGTTATAAAATGTTACTGTGAACAAGTTATTATTTGTTGTTTTCTGGACAATCTTATGATCACTATTTGTTACAATTAGTTGTATGGTTCATGTACCTATAATAAGGTTTGTTATATTTTCATTACATCATTTAAATTAATCATTTACTAATATTTCTTTTTACATAGTATTACATGTTTGGGCCTATTATCCCTCAATTTGTATTTTGATTATCTTGATATTATGATACATTGAATGAAACCATTTGTTTCTTTATAGTACTGGTTCATAAGCCGTCTGTCTTTATAATTATTTATTTTGTCATTATTGAAAGTTCATGTCATAATCGGGGTTGAATGTATTTTGCATCACTTTGCCTAAATAATTAATTTGGGTACGGTCAGTTGTATTACTAGTCAGTCTGAAATGGTTAGTCGTTCCTCTTCACTATCATCTTGGAAGATATTGTTCTTCTTGTTTAGCTTCTTATCCAAAGTCTTCATTAAATCAAGTACGATATTAATTTGTTCCTAATGTAATGTTACATACTACCCTGCCACCAAATTTGATCATTTTAATAAAATATTGTTTTTGTTGAAATTATCAATTATCTTATCTTTCACATTATCATTTGTTATTCTTTTTATGATGTGGTATACTTGTCTTTAATTATAAGTGTTCCATCCCTGGAACATGTTACTTCCCTAACAAATTGATCACCATATATTTTGGAATCAGTCGGGGGGCTCTCTTGACCTAATACCCCGCTGTCCTTATAATACATAATACATCAATAATATCGATTGCTGGAGCTATCTCGTCAGTCAATCACATTTAATAATCACTAGTCTATTCACGACTAAATAAAATAAAATAATATAATAATATATTCTTGGGATGGTTCACTCAGCTTAACTTCTCAGATCTAAGTATTTCTTTCCATTGATTCTTTCAGATGTTTATTTTCTTGTGGCGATATTAATAACATTTTTTATTTTAAATTGGTACTATCTTCTTTCCTTCTTTATCAGTACTCTTTAATCTTCATTTTTCATTCACTTAAAACATAACAAGTATTTGCATCTTTAGTTGTTGTTAAATCTCTCACAATCATGATAGGTTATTTGTAGTAAATTCGTTTCTAGTCTCGTCTTATTTTCATCGTCGATTGTCTACATTTGTCCTTTCGTATTCGTTTTATAGCACTATGGTTTCTTCTGATTTATGGATGTTGCATCTTTCTTTTATATTCCAATAATAAGTTCATAATTATATTTAATAAGAGGTGCTTATTTTGTTTAGAATTTGGAAATTTATTCCCAGTTGTTTATCCGCTTGATTCATAATAACATTATCAACTGTACTGTAAGTTGTCCTTACTATTTATTTGAATTCTGAGATATTCAAATTTGTTTATTTGGCTTCATTTAAAATTATATTCTGGATTACCAAAGTTGGTAAGATGAGCTTACTATATTCTTTTGAATTTTGAGGTATTATAATAATAAATTCTTCAGTTCCATATTAATTCTCATAAATAATTAGTTGTAAGTTGATCTTACTATTTCTTTAGAATTTTGTGGTTTATTCAACTTTGTTTATTAGGTTCATAATACATTTTTAAGGAAACTTGGTTGTATGTCCCCTTAATCTTTTTTGTTTCCACATCACTATTGACATAAGTATTATTGTTATTGTTTTTTATAACAACATATGGTCCATTATACAGTAATAATAGCTTTTTTGCTATTCCTTCCTTAGAACTTGGCAATTCGCGGTTTTTTAAGTTTGTCTCCAATCTTGTACTGGATCATTTTCTGCTGAATTATTTTGTATTTTTTCCTTCTTTTCTCCACTTGTTCATTCAGTTTGCTGTGGAATCTCACGTTGTCGAACTGGTAAGCTGGGTTGTTTGGGAAGTTGATTATTTCACTAATTTCTCGGGGTGGTAGTCTTTCATGCATTATGGTATATGGAGTATCTTGAATTGCTTCATGGTAAGCTAAGTTGATAAAGCTCTCTGTTTGTGTAATGTAGTCACTCCACTTCTGGTGTTTATCAAAACAATATGTTCTGAGTATACGGCCGACCTCCCTCAGTACTCTTTCCGCCGGGTTGCTATTTGGGTGATAGACAGATGTTTTATATGTCTTGACACCTAGATCTAACAAAGTCTCCTTCCAAACCCTTCCTCGAAACTGAGTTCCGTGATCAGTAATAATTGACCTTGGAGCTCCTAACTCTGGTATGTATTGTTGGATCACTATTTGCAGAATCTTTTTTGTAGTCGCCCGATTAATGGGGTATAGTTTTGTAAATTTGGAGTAATGGTCGAACATGATTATAATAAATTTATACTGTTTTCTCCCTCCACTACGAGGTAACGGTCCACACACATCTAAAAATACTCTCTCTAATTTACCAGTTGATGTAATATGTTGCATAATTCCTTCTGTTTTTTCGTTATTGCATTTTGCCAATTGACAGATGTGACACTGCCGAATACATTCTCTAACTCTCCTGTTGATATTCTTAATGTAAGTGTGTTCCTCAAGTGCCTTCATTACTTTTAATGCACCCATATGCCCATATCGACTATGGTAGTCCAGTATTAATTCTGTTTCTAACGCTTTAGGTATCACCACCTTCCATGATCCTTGGTTATTATTTGGTTTGTAAAATAATATGTCTTCATGTAGACAGTAATATGCAGTGATTTTTTCATCCTGTTGGATCAGTCTTTGTCTAAAATTGTTGATTTTGGTATCCTCTGTTTGTTGTTGTGAAATTGATTTCATGATGTTTTCCAAATCTGATTTGTTTTTTATTATAGTATATACCTTGATGATTGTTTCTTTTTCCCCTTCAAAAGTTTGTTGTTCTATGTTAATCCGGGACAATATATCTGTAGCAATATTCTGTTTTTCTGGAACATACTCCCAATTTATATGGTACTCCTGTAGTGCGAGTATCCACCTTGTCAATCTCCCATGGTTAATCTTGCAATTTTTTAGGAAAGATGTTGACTTATGATCGCTCCTCACAGTTATCGGGTATCCAAGAATATAGGTTCTGAATTTCTCACAAGCGAATACAACGCTTAATAACTCCTTTTCCGTTACACTATAATTGCGTTCACATCCATTAAATATTCTGCTTGCAAAACTCACCACCTGATGTTCTCCCTCACTATCTTCTTGATATTATACAGATCCTAAACTTATATCACTGGCATCACAGTTCATAAAGAAAGGTTGGTTGAAATTAGGATGTTTCAATACAACTGAACTTAGGAAATTATGCTTGATCATTTGGAGTAAGTTGTCTTGTTCCTGTCCCCATGACCATTTGTTCTTAGAGGATAATTGTGGAGAAAACTTTGCTGTCATTTCAGAATAATTTCTCTGAAACTTCCTATAATAATTGCAAAGTCCCAGAAATGATTGAAGTTGCTTTTTATTTTTAGGACTTGGGAACTTCTGGATTGCTTCAATCTTTTCATTGGATGGTGTTATTCCTTGTCTTGTTAAGTTAAAACCCAGGAATTGAACTTCACTGGCGATAAGTTTGGATTTTTGAAGTTTTAGGGTAACGTTATTGTCTGATAGTTTTTGTAATACTTGTCCTACTCTGTCACAATGGTCTTCCCAATTCACTGAAGTAATCAACAAGTCATCAACATAGACTGTGGTATATGGAATAGTATCTGGACCCAACACCTGGTCCATACATCTTACGAATACAGCTACTGAGTTTACCAGTCCAAACGGTAGTCTCTTGAACTGGTAGTTCCTCCCTTCGAAAATAAAGGCAACGTACTTTCGACTATCTGGGTGTAACTCTACCTGCCAATACCCACAAACAGTATCCCAGGTGCTGATAAATTGTATGCCATTAAATTTTTTCAATATCTCCTCAATCTCTCCGGGAGATATTCTGTCATTAACTATGATCTTATTAATCTCTCTAGCATCCAAACAGAGTCGTACTTTGCCATCTTTCTTGGGAACGGCTATTAACGGACTGGTATATGGGGAACAGCTATACTCAATAATATCTTCTGCTATCATTTTGTCTAGTTCAGTCCTCACTGCTTCTTTTAATGCATAAGCAACGGGATATGATTTCTTATTAAAATTTACAGGCTCCTTGAATTGTAGTGTAAATTGATAATCTTTTACTTTGCCAGGTATATCAGAGAAAACATAGCGGTATTTATTATATATTGATATTAACTTTTCTATTTGTTGTGTAGTTAAATTACATTCATTTTGTTCTGACCGAAATTGTCGGATCTCTTCTAATTTTTCCAACCATAAACTATCTTCACTCCCAAAGTATTCCCTTCTTATATTCCATGAATCATCTTGATTATTGTTGAACTTTCTCATACTATTGCATAAAGGTACATTTTTATTTTCTACTAATTTTGCTGTCCATTCTATATTATCCACTTTTAACGACACTATGGCCTGTCTCATGTCAATTATTGCTGAGTATTTTCTCAAAATATCACAACCTATTAGTAGATTAAATGGTAGATTACTAGCTATTAGGAAAATCATAGGTATAGCTACATTTCTGCTGGTCACTGTTAATGATACCTGTTTCCTTATTGACTTGTTTTGCCTTCCGGTGGCTCCGATTAAAATTATATTTTGAATTGGTAAAGTTGGTAAGATGGCCTTACTATATTTTTGAATTTTGATGTATTCATTTTTGTCGATTAACGACACGTTTGCGCCCGTATCTATCATGAATCTTGTCTCTAGTCCATTCACTTGGGCGATGATATATGCGATCTAATTATTCGAACTATTGTGCGTTATCGTGTCTTCGTTCAGTAGTTCTTCTCTCACATTTTTTAAGAAGTGATGGTGCACTATCGTCATTGTATCGTCAGTCATTTTGTCTTGTCCTAGTAAGTACCCAAATTGTCGGTTCAGTGATGGGACCTGATGGATTTTCACTGCCGCGGTCCGTTTAAATCAGGGCTGATCTCCTCAGTCCTGTTGTCTGATTAACTGGGTCTGTCTCTACTCTGTGACTCTTGTACCTCAATGGCGTTATTATCGAACGTCACTGAGTTTCTGTTATTTCTGTTGTCGTCGCAGCTCCTACTTCGCCGATGTTCATCACGGTAATGCTGGTTACTCTCCTCCTGAAAACTTCTCCCACGGTTCCCATTATAATTTGCTCGTCCCTGGTACGAACGTCTTCCCACATCTCTATCGTCAATGCTTACATAATTCACTTGTCTTCGATATGTTTGGTTTTGATTGTTATTATTGCCGTTATTATTATGCCTGTATCGATTATCGTAGTTGTTGTTATAACCTCGGTTGTTCTGGTAATGTTGGTCTCTGTCATTGGCACGCTGGTATCCATTATTGTTAATATTTGTAGGAGAGTTACGGTAATAGTGGTTGTTGTTATTGTTGTTATTATTTGCCGCATTATTTCGTGGATAGTTGTTAGTGTTATTGTGGTTTTGGTAACCGCGTTGATAGTGGTTACCGTTGTTGTTGTAACTATTGTTCGGTCTTTGCCCGTTGTTTTCATATTGGGCGTCGCGGGGACCATTATTTCTATTTATTTCATCGTTCCTTCGTCTGTACTGGAGGAAGTTCTTCTCCTGCTCCATCTCCGCTAATAATGTCGACATCTCCTCGATGGTTTGTATGCGTCCGTTTATTCGGCCTCTTGTAATTTCTCCACCATAGTGGTAAGCTAATAGCCTCACTAAACATTCGGTAGGAATTGCAGGCTCTAAATATCTGGCTATGTTTATTTTCCCAAGAAAATATGCGGTCGGAGTTTGCTTGCCGTGCAGGTCATATCGGCCCAAGCCTATGTCACTTCTTGTCATGTGTTGCGTGGCATCAGACCAATACTTAGATTTGAATTGTTTTTTAAATTCTTGGAAGTTTTGTATACTCGGCCGCATCGCCGTCCACCAATTGTCATAGACCTTTCGGAACATTTCGTCCAGCATGCTCCTGATCACAAACCATCTGTCTTCTCCGGTTTTGGCTATTTTCTCTTCTACTCGTTCTAAGAATAGCATGGGGTTTCTTCTATAATTCTGGAAGTCGATAACTTCTCGATTTTCCTCGCATGTTGTATGGGCACCGGTACATTGTCTGTTTTTTAGGGAATTAATTTCATCTCTATGGGCAGTTGTTTGGTCTTGTACTCGATTGAGACTAGTACTCATATCTTCTAATCTTTCTCCCATCACTGCTTGATCGGTTCGTATGTTTTCTATCCGTCCATTCGTTTCTTCCCGGACGCTCAGTATCTCTTGGTTCATCCGCTCACACTTTTCCTTGGTCTCGGATTCCACCCTTTTAATTTCAGTCACCGGTTCTTCTAGCTTCTTGTCCCATTCTTCCTGCAATTGCCGTTATTCATTTCCATCTTGTTATTCCAACCTTCTTTTAATGACTCTTTGTGTTCATCCAATTTTTTCATGGTTTCCTGGTAATTTCCCTTCAATTCTTACCTCAATGCTCTATTATTTTCGTCTATTTTCTCCTCCATTTTCTTGCTATTCTCTTTCAATTCTCCCATTTTTTCTTCAATTTTCTTATTAGTCTCTTCCAATTTTCGGTTTAATTCCTCCGTAGACTGTTTATTGCCCGTTTTTAATTCCTCTATGGACTGTTTATTGTCCGTTTTTAATTCCTCTATGGACTGTTTATTGTCCGTTTTTAATCCCTCTATGGACTGTTTATTGTCCATTTTTAATTCCTCTATGGACTGTTTATTGTCCTTTTTTAATTCCTCCATTTTCTTACTGAAATCTTCATGACTATGTTTTAAATATTCCATAATGCTCTTCATGTCAACGCTCTCTGTAACTTTGTCCGGTTCTTGTTTATCTCCTTGGTCCTCTCTTATTATTACTTCTACTTCCTCGACCGGTGTTGCTTCTTTGTCTTCCATGTTTAATTCGTCTACTTTCTTGGTTTCGGCCGCTCGTTTTCGCGATGTTTCTCGCTTCCTCATTTTGTTTATTTTTGTTTGTATGTCTATAAATTATAATTTAATTTATATTAAATTAAACGCCTCACACGTTGGTTCGCCAATTTATAACACTTATTTGTGTTACTTAAATGTTATGTAGATGTTATGTTGTGTACACGTAAATTACATACGCCGCCCGTTGGAAGCGTCAATTTGTAACAAATAAATAATGTGTCTCTTTTACTTTCTGCCCCACTGAAGGGTTCGTCGATCTGTAACAAATATATAAATGTAGCGACTTATTTCGCCTCGCACTGGAGTCGTCAATTTGTAATTATTAATACGTTATGTTGAACGGCGAATGGTTTTGTAATCTGCCGCTCGCTCCCACTATACGTACAGTTTCCGTGACGTCACTCACCGTTGCCAACCGTCGTGGTTTCCGCTGTACTCTGTGAACTTATTTTCTAAATGGAACAGCAATAATAACGACGCAAATATAACATCAAACATATATCCTTATAGAAATCCTTCATTCAGAAAAGCACTAGTTAATTGTTTCTTAAATCTGATTATGATAATCACAATTGTGGCGCAAATTATACGTCTTCTTTTTACCAGTTGGTACAGTAGTAGCAGATATTATTCAGTATTTAGTCAGACCAAAAGAATGCTTTGGTTATTGTTCTAATAAAAATAAAATATCTCAGGGCGTATCTGGTTCGGGGATTACATTTAAACAAAATATTATTCTATAAATTAAAATACAAGTTTTACAGTTCAAGGATATTACAAAGTTAGAGTGTAATGTGCACACAGGCAGTCGGATCGTGATTACTAGTTATTATAGGTTATGTCCAGTTTAGGTGTTTAATAATTATTATCCAAATCAAAGGTTCTTGTGGTGTTTGAAAAGGTGTCAATCTCAAATCGTGTTATTAGTGAGTGTTCTTAGTGTTGGTGTGATATGGTGTCTGTAGTTTTAGTTGATTAATTCTTAAAAAGTCGTGTATACAAAAGTGGGTGTTGATATACAATATAATATGATGTCAAAGTCACCAAATCCTATTCTTTGTATGGTTCGTGGTCGAAGATAGGGCCAACGTCCGCTTCAGTCCTTCTCCCTGGTTCTTGATTCTTCTATTTCATATACTGGATGTTCCTCACTTGGTGTAATAGTTCGTGTTATGTATCTCTATCTGTATCAATATGTCTGTAACGTGTTTTCACAGTTTATTTTTAATTATGTTAGACGTTTTACAAACGCGTCTGTACGCTATGATCGTTGTCAAAGAAGTCTCATTTTATTTATCCGAAATTTCTGGTTGCTAAGGGTAAACTTGGAATCTGGTTGGTTGATTCGGATATACATTGTCATATACTTTCATTATTTCAAAATCTAAATTTGTTCAAAACCTTCAAATTAGTATAACTTTTCTGTACTGATTGGGAATTTAAAACTATTAGCAGAATTATTTTGATCTTTACATTTGTGACATATAGACACTAAACATGCCTACTTTTACTTAAGAACTACAGATGTTACAATTTTGTTATTTGAATTTTTCTTAAATAACTTGAGATGTATTATTTTGTTTCTAGATTCGTTGTGTACACTATTAACTATAAATCTATTTATCCTTCCACATTTGTTTTACAAAATCCCTAACATTATTATCTAAAATTTACAAAAGTTGGTTTTACCTGGCCTATGTACTGGTGTTAACTTCATCACCATGTTTATAAACATTTTACCTTAATGTCATTTTCCATGACTGATATCTTAGTAAACTTTTAACAGTTAAATTAACTTTTAACAACCATAAAAACTGTTTAACATATAACATATCTTAACAAAACAAAAAGATATACTATCCTATTAGCTTAATCTCATGCCCACATGGCTATGATTCTACTGAACATTTGAACAAATAAACTGCTTTTACCTAATCTATACAATTGTTTAACACTTAGCAATAACATCTTTTTTTAGTCTACTTTGCTTTGTTAATTAATTGATTACTGTTTAATACCATAATTACTGGTATCCTTTTCCCCTTTAACATAGTCATATTCCTATAGGTTTAAGGAATTGGGAATATAAACAAATATTCTCCCAATTGTTATCTTGGTATATACTTAATATTAGCACTTGACTGGTGATACTTGTTCAAAAAACAGTTGGTTTATTATTTTATCACTGGTTAGTATTGCACTGTTTGGATTTTATTTGTCACACTTATCCTGTAAGTATTATTTCCACTTTTATCATGTAATCTTACATATAGTATTTTCTTAAAATTACTGTACATTAGTTTATTTATTAACTGTATTGTACTTCAGTATCATTTTACAATGGTTTTGTTTTTATATTTGTTCTTATTGGTTTTTATGGGTTTTTACATTTTATTGTCATTAAAAGACCTTCACTCTGGCTATAAAATGTTACTGTGAACAAGTTATTATTTGTTGTTTTCTGGACAATCTTATGATAACTATTTGTTACAATTAGTTGTATGGTTCATGTATCTATAATAAGGTTTGTTATATTTTCATTACATCATTTAAATTAATCATTTACTAATATTTCTTTTTACATAGTATTACATGTTTGGGCCTATTATCCCTCAATTTGTATTTTGATTATCTTGATATTATGATACATTGAATGAAACCATTTGTTTCTTTATAGTACTGGTTCATAAGCCGTCTGTCTTTATAATTATTTATTTTGTCATTATTGAAAGTTCATGTCATAATCGGGGTTGAATGTATTTTGCATCACTTTGCCTAAATCATTAATTTGGGTACGGTCAGTTGTATTACTAGTCAGTCTGAAATGGTTAGTCGTTCCTCTTCACGATCATCTTGGAAGATATTGTTCTTCTTGTTTAGCTTCTTATCCAAAGTCTTCATTAAATCAAGTACGATATTAATTTGTTCCTAATGTAATGTTACAATGTCCAGACAAACGTGTCGACATGCATGGTTCTTTTAATATTGATTCATTACTTACTCTTAACAAACCTCTGGATATTCATCGAAGCTGAGTCAGTAATGTGATTGTGGCGTCAAGACAGACACACATTCACCGAATATATATCACGCTACTTCGAATGAAACAGCTTAGTGTTAGGCCTTGTGATACGAGTGCTTGTGAACGAGATACAGTTTCAGAATCTGTCGTGTTGGATTTTCCTAGTTATGCAAACAAGTGCGTATACGATGGCGTATGCTCTCGTAACAGGTTTGTGTGATAACAGTAACAATAGAAATTATGAAACCATGGAAACTGCACACAGCAAGAGCAGTAGACAATAGTACGCTGCTTTAGGCCAGTCTGCACGGGAGAGCTATTTCACACACACACACACACACACACACACACACACACACACACACACACACACACACACACACACACACACACACACACACACACACACACACACACACACACACACACACACACACACACACACACACACACTCACACACACACACACACACACACACACACACACACACACACACACACACACACACACATCACACATACGCGCACACATTGTGGCTTACCAATAAACTTTCCCCTATCAAATCAATCATCGTTATTAGATGACATCATTTTTACGTTTTCTTAAAGCACAAATGTTAAAATAATTTTAACAGCGCGCAATTAACATAGAGTGAGAACCTAACATAACATCCGTTAATTCCTAGAGTATTCCATTAAACTAGAAACATGCGAGATGTAGTCGGAATTCTGATGGACAGCTTTACGTTACGTCAATTCTGTTGCAGTACGTTTTATACTGGACACAGAGAAACCTGAAACTATTAGCTCTGTGTCCAACAGTTTCTGCTGTTATTACATTACACTGCTGTTACTAGTTTACAAAATAAGCTTAGTTTGTAGGTTTACAGTAAACATTCTTTTATAGATAAAGTTTCCCAAACCCAACTCATGTCATTGCTCATAAAATTAAAGTGTTCATTCAAAAATGTTAATCGTCCCCTTGTGAATAGGAGGACTGATAAATACTGAAGACTGCAAAAGATGTAAATATAATAACAATTAAGGGCATAATAGTGGTTATGTAAAAAGAATATAGATTAGTAAATTAAAAAGGAAATATTTTACGCTATACATCTTCATAACCTATTGTGTAATTGATTATAAATTAATTAAGTAACAAATAATAAATGCATAAAATAATTAATAACTACTTTACATGAATATTATTGTTCACTTGTATTTAAATAATATACAATATTTACAATATTCTGTCTTGCAGGAGTGTATTTAGGGGGGGAAACGATACCGGACCCCCCAGAGGGTTGAAAAAGTTGAGTTTTGTTAATATTTAAAATGTTTGACTGTATATTATTTTTTCAGCTGTGTACTGTATATAGTAGGCCTAGTAGGGTAATTCTTTTTTTATTCTATATAAACAATTTTATTACACAGCATTAACATATACGTTGGAAACAAAAGCATAAGAAAATCAATTCAGTTAATAAGTATCTTGTAAACAATGTTTCAATAACGACTATTTTTATTGTGCTAATACCGTTTACTATAATGAAACTTATTTCAGTCACTTTAAATATAACTTAGTAATATTGATTAGTCTTAACTTGTTTTATTCATTGTACAAAGTCAACCTGACACCCCCCCTCCAAGTCCAAATTCTAGGTAATTCTAAAACAGTGAATTCTAGTAGTAATTCAAAATTCTAGTAATTAATCAAACAGCGCAAAAAATAAATGTATCGACAAGGTAGAAAGAAAATTCAAACCTAAATTGTAAAATTAAAAAAAAAAACAATTTTAACGAGTGCACTGAAAAGACTAACACGTTTTTAAATCCAAAAGTCGGATCTACTAGTTTAGTTAATGTGTTAGTATAAATATATTGCGTCGTGTTAGTTATACCTTTAGACACTTCGGATGAGCAGAGGAAAATGTGCAGTGGGGTATATTTTTTTCAAGTCATGAATTCCAAGACGTCACACAGTGTAGCTATTACTGTGTCGTTATAGAAAAGATTGTATATATTCTTAAAGGAAAGTAAGAAAAGTGATTTAAAGACATCAGATTAAACGTGTTTTTTCTACTTAAAACTTTTATTTATTAAAAAGGAGATGGAAAGGATATCAATTTGAATCGATAGTTTGCGGCTGTCTAATAATTGTGTGATGAGTTTAGTAGTGCTGATGAAGGCATTAAAACGCCTGTTTTATAATTTGTTGTGTTCAACATTTCAATAACGTTTTCAGCATACAAATTCTACTACTGTCTTCAATTATTATTTCTATAACTTGAGACATAAGGAATCTTCTAGAAGCGTAAAGTAGAAGACTTAAAAATATTTGTTCTAAAGCAAAATTATTTTTACTACATTATATTGTATCTGCTCAGGACAATGTTATTAAAGCATTCGTACACTTCTGATAAACTTCATAACTCCTTAATTCTGATAAAGAATAGAATTTTGGATAATTGTGAGACTTTTATAAAAGTTAATAAACGAACATACTTATTTGTCTGTAACAGCACTGTGTACTAAGAAGTGGGAAGGCAAAATATATATTGACAGAACGTGTCTCTGCGTAAATTTACTTGGAAAACTCACTTGGGTGATAGAGTGCAAACATACAGTTACTAGTACACGCAACTATAAAAAAAACTTTGTGTTATGTAAATCATTAAATATTTTTTTTATACATTAGTTCCTGTTTAACGTTTTTAGCTCCTCTCAATAGGGATACGTTATTTAATACAATGATCAATTACTTAAATTTTTTGGAAGGCACAACGTATTGTTTTACCTGTACAGAAAGCAAAATCAGGAAAAAGCGAATCAGGTGTTTATTATAGTATAGACGTAATATTTTTCTCGAATCATGTAAAACATCTATCCTTCCTTTCTGTATGCAACTGAATGAATTTTTGAAAAGGTAAGTTGCACATCGAGTGCTATTAACAAAACATTTCGCTATTATGAACAGTAAACATTTCGCGGATCTGAGTAAAAGACAAAGAGAAAACCACCACAGAAAGGTCAAATAGGGAAGATGTAATGCACGCTCATAGTAAATTATGGAACAAGTCAACTAAATGCTGTAGCATTGTCGGCACTGTAGAGTACAGATGTATGAGTGTACTGTGCGTTCTGAGACGTACGATTCGTAACATTTTACATGAGAAATCATTATTTATTCACAATATATAGCTTCGTTAATTTATATATTATCTACATATTTCTTTTAAATTGTCTCTTTATTACCGAAGTGATAGAGTATTAACAATTATATTTCATCTATGAAATATTATTATTATAATTGTGTTTATAGAAGTAGTACTGTTACAACGTTCAAATATCGCTTACATGTCTAGTTATTATATAAGTGATGTGGTATGACTATCCTACAATGAGAAATTGTTATTTTGATTAGTGTGTTGTATTCACAAATACCAAAAAGTAAACAAACAGCGTAACGAATATACAAATATACAAACTTATCTTTATAAATAAAGAAATAAATAAATATACAAACTTATAATTCATATCAACGAAACTGCTGAATATCAGAAGAAGTATCATCCGCACATTCTACCACTGTTACCTTCCTGTTGCAAACATAATTCTAATCAATCATAAGTCGTTTTGTTCACAAATAAAAATATTGGTATGGAGAACCATACATAACTTCCATGTTCTAAAATTTATATTTCAAATCACTTTCGAAATGAAATATTACCATAGAAACTACTTCTTTCTACTTACTGCTTCATCCTTAACCACAGTACTGTGGTCACTAACGTTTACCACCTCACGTTATCGCACTCGATTTTCACTGATGATGGAAGTCGATGGGATTGCCGAAACGTCTGGTTTTGTAGAAAACATTGGAATACGGCCAAACATCCCGGGAAGGAATTTTAACAAAAACTACTTCTTTGTTGCCGATAACGTTGTACACATATATATAAAAAATATTCATAAAATTAATGGCTTGTATAAGTTAATGTTTGATCTCCATTAAGTAGTGCTCAAGTTTCCAAAGTTTTAATATTATGATGTCCGTAATTAAAACATCAGAGCAGGTTTAGTGTGTATGAGGTTACACCGTGGACAAAAATTTTCAACATTTCCTATTGAGCGTTGCTTAGAGTAAAGCTGCGAATATACAGTGTACGTTTCACAGAACAAACACGCGGAAGAGAAGGAGCGCTCCGAAGTCACTCATGGACCGTCAGCATCTTGCAGAGGGTTCATTCCCTAAAGACGAAAATTCTCTCTATGAATCGTTCCTCTGTAAACACGTGCAGTTACATTGCCCAGAGATCCACAGGAAGCAAATTGATGTCCATTTTTTCGGCTTGCACGCGTTATGTTGGTGTGGGTTTCGGCACTTTCCATTTAAAAAGCGTGCAAATGTAAGAAAATAAACATGAGTGAGTTTTTTGTGCGTGTGTTCCCTGCCTTTTTATTGCAGTAATCATAATAATAAAATGGAAACGTAAACATTACATAATTGAGATATGCTTGCCTGCCACGAACGATATATTTTCTCTCATACATGATTTACATTAAAATGAAAAAATTATAATTTTATTGCCTGGCAACAAAATTATTTTATTTTTAACAATTACCATTGTTTGAAAAAGTTTAAATGAATTTTTAAGTACTTTACTGTTATTAAAACATAAAAGGTTGCTGGTAAACTACCCCTTCCCCTCAACCGATATTCACCAAAATCAAAAGGCCTTGAGATCACTACAATTCAGGGACGTATGCAAAAAATTATTTGATTCTGTTTGAATATGCGGCAGTTACCGTTCGTCATAGAAAAAATTACCCTTGTTAAAACATAAAATGTTGCCGGTAAACTACCCCTTCCCCTCAACCGATATTCACCAAAATCAAAAGGCCTTGAGATCACTACAATTCAGGGCTGTATGCAAAACATTATTTGATTCTGTTTCAATTTGCGGCTGTTATCGTTTGCCAAAAAAAAATTACCCTTGATAAAAAAACGCTGCTGGTAAACTACCCCCTTCCCTTAACCGATCTTCTCCGAAAACAATAGGTTTTGAGTGCTCTACAATTCAGGGCTGTATGCAAAAAATTATTTGATTCAGTTTGAATTTGCGGCTGTTATCGTTTGCCATAGAAAATACCCTTGTTAAAACATAAAACGTAGCAGGTAAACTACCCCTTTCCCTTAACCGATCTTCACCAAAACAATAGGTCTTGAGTACTCTACAAGTCAGGGCTGCATGCAAAAAATTATTTGATTCTGTTTGAATTTGCGGCTGTTATCATTTGCCATAGAAAAGAAATCTAAGACAGACAGACAGACAGATAGACACACAGACACTTTTCGAAAAATGACTTTTTTTCATGTTTTGAGTGTAGTACAATCAGAATCTGCAATAATCTCGAACATGATTTTTTTTGCCATCACCATACTTCCATTTCCTTAAGGAACATGGAAGTAAAATTTTAAAAAATGAAGAAGGAAAATTTAAGACAATTGCTAGTAAGACCAGCTTTCTGGCATGCCCTTGTAGAAAGTAGAAAAACATTTTTTTCTTATAATTTTTTCATGGAACTTAGTTCCTCTTCCTCCATAATTAACATCCTGTTAGTACAAACGCTTCTACTAAATCTATAACACCTTTCAACAACACATGTCCTAAATGATCAATGGTCTAACTTGTTTTTTGTGGGACCCAATAACTTATTTTTCCATCTACTTTCTCACATTTTTCAACGTAGCTATACCACTCTGATCTTCTTCTCTCTATTATCCTGACTGATGACAGTGTAAATATGTATTCTTCTCCTAGTTTCCAGTTTAATCAATGTATACAAAATGCGAGCATAGATCAAAAAATGCTCAATCCGTAATATACTAAGTAATATCTCAATCTGTCATTACCAGAAGACGAGACCTCATACGGGAAATCCAGGAAATCAGCATTGAGTTTTGGTTTAAACCTCGGCCGCTTTGGATGCTCAGTTATGAGAAATATAGGCCATAAGTTGTCGCAAAATAGAAAAAAGAGGGAAAATAATATACGTATGTGCTTTGTGAATGCTATTGCAGTATCTAATTACCGCTGATTGTAGAGTATCACTACAGATGAGTCCGATAAACAAATGATATTTAGAAGCATCGGAACTGTACCTTTATCCGTTTCTGCAGTTTTTAATGTTTTAAATATGCGACTGTATCGATATATTTTGTATACAGATACGTCTATATGTTTTGTAAATGTCTTAAACGATTATAAAATTTATGTTTATACGTATTTCTGATGATGCAATGAATAAGTAGTGAAATATATTAAATACTACTACTAAAGATATTAACAAAACTATGGAGACCAGAATTAATTACCATAGTAACAAGTAAATAAACAAAAGGTATTTAGCGGCATCGGAACTGTTCATTTGTCCATTCCTACAGTACATTTTGGATGTTTTATATAATATGCGATTATATCGATATATTACGATGTGGGAAAGAAGAAGTGTACTAATTGTAAATTGTCCTATTACTTAATGCAAAGCGAAAATACGTGTTGTTTTAATTTGTGAGCTTAAGTGACAACGGTTTTTGATTTTTAGTTTACTGCTGAAATGAATAAAAGCCATGGTTGAGGAAAACATAACTTTTAATGTGTTATACAATGCTTCTAACACAGTAACACTTATAAAAGTATTTAGCGTTTTTGATTTAACAGGTACTTTATAAATATCTCCAAAGGCTTTATAAACGGGCACTTTTAATTCTCCAAAGGCTGTTGCGCCAACATAATAATTTAGTACAAGTTAAAGTAGTACAAGTGTTGGAAACAGCTTTGGAGAGAATTTGACTAACGAGTACAAAATTGTTATAGGCCTACGAGCTGACAGAACGCCATATAGACATAGACAATAAAAATGTTTATTAAAATACTTTTTAAAAGTCAATTATTCGCGTGCTAAGCGGCAGGTAACAGCTAGTTGTACATATTTACTGATCAAGTTTTGGAATAGTTTTTTTTTTTTTTTTGAAAGGGTGTTTGAAGATCTACTTTTCTATGAAATCAACTAGTTTGTCTCTTATAGCGTGAGGTCTCCGATGCGTTTACTAAAAATTTCCCGTCCAACATCAGACAGACGTTCTAATTTCATATGGAATGTAGCAAAGAATAAAGAATATTATAACACAGGAAGACACCGTATGAATAAATAGAGATTGCAGGTTTGAACATTGCAAATTATTTGATAAGTAACATTGTAAAATATGTTAGCTTTAAGTATATTTAGAGTAGTAAAACAGCTTTATGTACAGTGAAACAGTGCGCTTTTTAAATAAAATGATTTTGTTACCTATAAAATTGATGGTACAATAATTCAGGTTTTTTGAACATCAATGGTTCTGTTGTTAAGCCTTCTTTCATGGGAAAGTTATCATCCGTAGGGAAATCTTGAGAAAGGGTGATCGAACAGATTACAAGAAATTCAGGTTCAAAATAAGATTCTGACACAGATCAGTCTCTCTTTGGAATCGATAAAAAGTAAACACCGCTTGGGCACGTGACGTTTGATCTGCCTATCGCGGCGAACGCAAGTTAGAAAATTCCTGTAGAGTTACAGCAAGAAGTATTATAGTCGTGTGCTGTCCGCAAAAGTGCAAAATATTTAGGGTATATAGATAGGTCTACTTCAAGTTTACTGGAGAGATATGGGAGCCCATAAAAGTAAAGTACGGAGCTGTGGAGTTAGCAGTAAAAGTATCGGTTCGCGGTGCGGATTATAGTATATGTAACCGTGCCCGCGATAAATATTCACACGCCCGAAAGCGACCCTGAAGACGCACAGAGTAAATGAACCCAAGTACTCATACAGATAGGATCAACCCGTCGTCTGAAGGATCTCCAGTCGACATTAAAGGGCACTTGTATAATTTATGTACAATTACAAAAAAAAACTTATGTAAAAGAAAGACTCTATTTCATCAGTAAAGACTTCATAATTTAAATAAGATAAATAACTTTTTCAATATTAATTTATACCTTTGTACAGAAATTTAATTTTAACTTTTGTTACGTAGGTCAACAGAGACAGCCAAATTGCTTTTTATAAGCTGTAGTAAAAGTGCAGTAGATCCTTAGAAAATAATAGCATCTTTAATAAATCCACTTCAGTCAAATAACATTGTAATACACTTTTAATAGGCCTTACTACTATTTCAGATTACAACTTTTCATACTACTTGGCCTACGAGCATGTATAAAGTAAGGGTTATATCAAGCTAAATTACTCAATGACAATATTAATATTTATCATATACTAATTCTCTGCAACAGGATGTCACACTTACTTTAGTGTACCGACTCTTAAGAATTATCCCAGGGCGCCAGTAATAAATAAACACAATTTGATTGTTATTAATTAAGTTTTTAATAACGATTTGCATTCACATATTACACAATTTATAAGTCAGTACTTTAATAAGTTTACTAAAAAATTTGTTCGTGCTTATTTCTTGGCAATGGATTCTTAGACTTATTGAGTCACCAAATATGATTTACATACATTTAAAATTAATAAGCAATATTAAAATGTGTGTTCATTTTATTATTTACGTGTATGTTGAATTCACTCTGCGATGCGATGTCATCAATTCTGCGGGTTCCAGGCTGGTTGTCCGACGTTGACCGTCGAACAGTTATCCTTGTTAGTTGCACTATTTACACTGGTTTTACAGGTATTACACAATTCACTTAATTAACTTAGTGGCAATTACATAGGTGCCGTATACTAATACACTTGTTGAATACTCAGTATATCCTTATTAAAGCTAAGTAGGTCCAACACCGGATTGATAACTACTCTCGACCGACTGTCCCGTACTATGATGTTTGACACATTAAATTTCGCTATGTATTTCGACATTCAACGATTGATGTTGTACTAAGTAAAAGTTGGATATATTATTCGATTTTAATTTATCTTCTCTAGTTACTCTGAAAATTATTCTTGTCAATGTTACGTATTATTGTTTATGATACGTAACTTCCACAAGGCTTAATATCGCGTTACCGTAACTGACCCTTTCGTTGCGCTTGAAATATACTTATTTAATTTACTGACAAATTTCTTAATACACTAAATACGAGTCTTTGAATTATAATCTCCGCGTAGACTAACTTAACTTCCTACACTTCGTTTTTTATACGTTGCTACGAACTACCCTCACCAACTATCTACAAAATACACGCCGATTGGTCTGACATACCGCTAATTTCAAATTTACCCAATCTGTCTAGTGAACACGTCCCGCGTAAAAAATGACGCTTTCCGTTATTTGTCAACTATTTGCGCTTGAAAATGTGGTGGGAAGACATAGCATCTCTCCATCTCGCTCTTATCGCTCTCTGTCTAACCTAACGGTTCTTTTGTTAGATGCACTTAACTTTTTACAATCTTAGGGAAGTTTTCTGATACCCTTGAAAATAATACAGTTTTATGACGGTTCGTCCGCTATGTTACTTTTCATAGTTTTTAGCCGACTTACGGGCGTCAACTCAAGGTCGTCTTTATGAACAACTACCGCGCCTTACTACAACATTTTAATATTTCTTACTTTGAAGTACGACCGCTCTAATCGGTAGTTTTAGTTTTATTTTCTCCCCGCTTTCTACGAATTTATATTTCTCTCTGGGTACAACATGACTTTGTCCCCGTAAAATTGTTGAGAGTGCAATTTTTACGTTATAACATATATCTTGACAACCTATTGTATATGACACCTATACATCGAATATATGATTTTGGCTAAAATTGTTTGACCACCATTTTCTGTTGATTAAATTTAACTTACTAAATTTAACAAACTAAAGTTCCAGTTTACTGAAACGTTGAGCTAAGCTTCAAAACATACAAATTTAAGGGTGGATAAACCGACAGCAACTTTTCAAAGTAACAAAGATGTAAATCTTTTGACATAATTAAGTTACTAAACGTTCTGTCCACGTAAGATAAAATTCAGTAAATACAATAGATTTAAGGTAATATGCCTATATTTGAAAATAATTGTGAATGTGAATGCATTCTTTATAACTTATTGGTCAAATATCGTTCTCACCATAGTCATTATCATCAGTATAATAATGATATATTTGCTTGCCATTAGTGACGACCCGTTTTCCTGCATTCTCTCTAAATAGTAGATAATAGTCTTTTGTACGCTTCAATATAATTTTTTTAAGTACAGAATATGTAAAGCCCTTCTGTTATTTTTTCTTTCTTTTGTAGCTCTTCTTGGAAACCTTGGAAACATCCTTTAACTGTTCTTGGAAACCTCGTCTGTTGGGCTTGTATCCCTTTTTCTAGTAGTTCTGTCGACTTCTATACTTTACTGCCATAATAAAATTACCCTAGAAAATTTTGACTTTGTTTATTTTAGTTTGTAAATAATGTGTAATAACGCATAGCTTACACAACCGTCAAACACAAAATAAGTGCTTCAAAATTAGAGAAATGTTTTTCAAATAATATACAGAAACAAAAAATTAAAATATAATTAACAAGATTTGGAAGAATATCAAATTTAATAAAATACATACAGTGTTTAACTGTATCTAATTCACTGTTAAAATACAGAAGAAATATGAATATTTGTCCTTAAAATTTGCTTTAATGAAGAATTTTGCTACAATCTAAGGAAATATGGAAACCAAAATGTTTAAAGTGCGTCAACTGTCATCACATCTGTTTAGAAGTAGATCTCGGTTGTTACAAAATTTATGTAATATTAGTAATCTTTATCATCATCATTATTATTTTCTACAATAGGTTAAGTTGTATATTAATTATATTATCATAGTATAATAATAATAATAATTAAAACTATTATTGTTCTCGTCGTTGTTGTTATTTCATTGATATTTTACGTTACACTGACTTGCTTCTATTCTATGTCACAGAAAGCAATATTGGTATATGTAAAAATAATATAAGTATCAAATATGTCCTCCAACTTTTAAAAGTGCATCATTAATCCCTACGATTGTGCTTTGAGTTGATTTCTGTTGTTTCAAGTTTACAATTATTATTTTCTTAACATTTATTGTTGTTGTCGTTGCTTCTGATATTTTGTTTCTTATTTACCTTATAATTTATTGATATGGGTAACAGGGCTTCTACCTGCCCAAAGCAAAAATTACATTTACTGTAAGTACAAATTACGTGTGTAAGGCTACCTTCATCTACCTTCCTTAATGAAGCTTTTTAGTCGCAACATGTTTTCTGAGAGTGTTTACAGTAGAAAAAAAAAAAATTCAAAGAGTTCTTAAATACGTTTCATGCTGCTGCAATTTCTTCTTACCATCTTTGCAGTCTCTTGTGACTAAACCATTTAGAGCTATTACAAATGCACATAATTTCTTCCAGTAACCCATACATATCCTTTAATTGAACAGTCATCTGTTGGTATTTCCTCACCTTTTTAGCAACAAATTTAATTTTGGAAAGTGATGGAACACATCATATTATTCCTGTCAGTGATAATATTGATCACCATAGTAATAAGTAGATAGAGCTTGTGCAGGGAATTAACAGTTTTCTCAAGTGTTATGTACCGTTACATGTAAATTAATGGAGAAGAAGGAGAAGAAGAAAAAGAAGAAGAAGAAGAAGAAGAAGAAGAAGAAGAAGAAGAAGAACAACGACAACAACAACAACAACAACAACAACGAGAACGAGAACGAGAGCGAGAGCGAGAACGAGAACAAGAACAAGAACAAGAACAAGTCAACAACAACAAGACGTCAAGGAGGAGAGGAAAAAGAAGAAGAAGAAAAAGGAGGAGGACGACAACGATGAAGACGAAGTGCCGGCGATGAGAAGTGTGACGGGGAGAAAAGGCAAAGAAGAAGAATGACGCAACAGTTATTCAAATACTCATAGCTGTTATCGATTATATCTTTCATGTTTCAGAATACTCATCTACATTTTACAAGTAAATGTAGGAAATTATCTTAAGATGACAAAAAATTTGAAAATATTCGTAAAATTATCATTTTTAGAAAGCTTTTCCTTTTGAGATTTCGAAAAGCC
Organism: Magicicada septendecula; assembly: GCA_034769895.1. Taxonomy (NCBI): domain Eukaryota; kingdom Metazoa; phylum Arthropoda; class Insecta; order Hemiptera; family Cicadidae; genus Magicicada; species Magicicada septendecula. Next base: position 105,608,322 of record CM068375.1, read on the forward strand.
TTTATTACTTGCATACTTTGTACAGAAAAATAGTAACAGACGTAAAATATTTTTTATAAAAAGCTTCAAAGAGGAATGAATATATTTCCTGAATACACAATATTCGTCCACAGAAAGTGTACATTCGCTTTCCATTTTTAAATAAATACTCAGCCTGACGACAAAGACTTCTACTCGCAGTCTTATGTAAAAGGCTTTTTAGAGTTTTAAGTAATACTTTGACTAAAGGAAAACGCTCAATATCGATGCCAGTAAGCAAAAGAGAGATTGGTTCAAGTACTCTTTTGCATCCCTTCTCGTCCTACACCTTTTCCATTTGGCAAAGCTGTAGGACTTTCCATTTAGCTTCGTCGACCTCATACTTCATCCACCATCATTCGTTCCTCTATGACATTAGGCCTATCCTAGAAACCATCTGTTTACATGACTGAAATTTTCCATTTTTTTATTTCACTATTACTTCCTTTGTTATACGACATAGTTCATATCTACGACAAAAGTAGAAACTCTTCTGAGAACATAACACTAAAATGTATGAGTAGTACATTTACTAAATGTTTTTGCACGTTAATAACACTTGATAATTTTTATAATTTGTGGATGGTATAAAAGAACACTTCAAAGCCATTTCAGCATTATAGTCTTGACAACATCTATTATGGTCTTTTATCTAAATATTCATCACTTCAAGCAACAGCTGTTGAACTTAAAATCTCTATTCTACATAACAAAGTAGTATGCTATGTCTTTTAAATCATTATTTTATCATACAGAACGCCTAACTTAATGTAATAATAATGGCTCCCGTGTGTACCACCTGAAGTAGTGTATGAGAAGGCAGGGTAGGCTGCCTTATGTGAGCCGTACGGCATACAAGGAAGGCAGTGTGGCCAGCACTACGCTTCAGCCGCCCATTATTATCCCCAGGGTGTTATCCCAAGTACTCATTTTCAACAGGCTGAGCGACCTGGGCGCTGAAAAGGGCACCTTGATTTTATGGTGCGGGCCATGGAATCGATTAGAAGCCAGGTGCCATACCCACTGGTCTACTGAGCCGCCTCTAACTTAATGTTATATTGTCTTTTACAAGCATTATTTTATCATACAGAACGCCTAACTTAACACAGGTGTACAGAATCCACCTGAACTACAACAAATGTCTTTTTTTTTGTCTACACATTGTTACGGCGATCGGACAAGCAAATGCAAACTACCACCACAAATGCAAATGTCACTCAATAATTATAAAAGTCCGTAAACAACAACTCGCAGTCAACGCTTTACACTAAATGCCGCTGTTTCTTAACGATGACGCCGTGCAGAATGCTGATTTCATAGGCGTAAGATTGCTCCCACCTTAATACTGCTCCTCCTGAAGTTGCAAATCGTGTCTGCAGTAATAGGCTACTTGGCCAGGTCGACTTGAGATTTATTTCCCATGTTGGGATACACACGGGATTCCATATTACCGTGGTTATATACACATTTCATGATGCGGAATGTTTTGTTTTTAGTTTCTTTCTCTGTTACATTCTGACTTTTCAGTTTTTTGAAGTTTACAAACTCCGCTATAATTTTCAGATAGCCTATAACCATAGTTTTACTTTTGGAGTCGTCATGACATTTTGGGTGGCCATTTGCACTAGAAGCTTAAATTATGATTTTCACTTTATTCGCTTTTCTTTTTAATACTTTTGACCGTTTAAGACTCTTCTTTACTGCGACTGTAGTAATACTTGGACGCCAAATGTGCTGAAATCTACAACAGTTTTCTATTCATCTTTTTCTTTTAGAGGTAAGTAAAATTTCTGAAAAGTGTGTGGTATTGTTCAACGTGCCTTGTTACGCTTGTCCCGAGAATATCTCACGAGTTATTTTGATCCTATTTCAGCAAAGGCGTGATCAAAGGCAGAAATTTATCTCTTGGAATAATAGCAGGATGCAAAGATTTATCCCGTATATTAAAAACTTTCTATGACTCTAAAACTAGAAAACCTTGAAGGTTTTCAAAGACGAATCTCCACTTCTATCATAAAACTCCCACTTCATCCCGCTCTCCTTCGTCCCATGGGATTTTCATTTGTTTTGATTCTACAACCTTGAAAGCAGCCCCTTGAATAATTTTTGAGGATTGTACTGTACACCCAACTTATCAGAAAACACTACACAAATCGTCTTTCATCTAATTTTCCCTTCTTGTTTACCTATTTTTCGGGGAAAGTCGGTCAAACTTCCCAGCTATTTTCAGTTTGTAATGTTGTACTTGATCATGAAGCGTAAAATATGGAACTACAAATAACTCCGATGCTTTGTTTGTTTGTTTGTCAGGTGCTCAAATCTACACCTGTTTTTTATTTGTACATAGCTTACTGCTTATTTCTTATTCTCCTCTCCTCTGGTACCGTACTTACTTTTCGATTTCAAACTTCTAAATATCTCTAGATATAAAATTGACTTGCTATTAAAAAAAATCCATTTTAATTTAATGTAAAACGCATGAAGCAACGTCTGATAAAGAATAGTCGCATAATTGTTAAATTATCTCCATGAAGTTTGTCAGATTACCTACTCGTGAAAAGGGATTTTTGGCGAAATATTTGTTTGGGCGAAAGAGGTACACTGGCCGAACGCGTATTGACCGTAAGCGTACGTTGAATTTTTAAGACGTGTAAACCATTGCCCTCTTACACTTTACTCATTACTTTATAATGCAAGAATGTTACGAGTTGGAAAAAAATTGTGATGTTACTTTTATCTTGCTGAATAAATTGCTTCCTTTCCACTAACAAAGACACTTGATGGCATTAAATAATTTTACTTACTTACGAAAACTGTATAATTTATATAATATATGCTGTCACCTGTGTGTAGTATACGGATTAGGTATAGGCGAAACTCCGTATACATATTTCCATTATTTTGATATTTTTGTTATTTTATAAACTATTAAAATGTATATAAACAAAATAAAAATTATATATATAATTCAATAAAAATTATATAACAAAATTATATATAAAATTTATATTTTATTTTGTATATAAAAATATACAAAATAAAATTATATAAATAAATAATTTGATGTAAAACATTTTTGTCACATTTGTGCGCCTATTTACAAAAAATATATATTTTGGAAATATAATAAAAATAAATAGAAGTGGTAAATAATTGAAAGATTAACAAAATTTTCAGATTTAGGTAGATAAAACAGGGAGGTTGAACAAAATGGGGATTCCCATTTTGTTAGACTCCAAGCCATCCCCGTTTTATCAAACTTCGCCATTTTGAAAGATTATAAATGGTATTCACTTACCAGTTAGTTAAATGTTGGTAAAATACGAAGGTCATTTGAAAAGTGCGCGGCCTACCATATAAACGAATGTGTGGCGTTTCTGTTTTTTATCGCAACGTGGCGCCACGTTCGCCCCAAGAGCAGCTGTAAAGCGTCAAGTCAGGTCAAGTCATTGTTGTGGAGAAACAGCTGTATAAATAAGGTTATCTCACAGCAACGCTGAAAATGGAGAAAATTAAACACCGTGCAGTAATCAAATTTTTTGTTAAAAAAGGATCAACGTCAACAAAATTTTTTAATAAGGTGAAGAATATTTGGGTGATGCATTATTACTAGTTTGGGAATTTCATTTACTAGAGTGAAAAAATGGGCTACTGAATTTAAACGTGGTCGTGTAAGTTTGGAAGATGACCCGCGTACTGGGTGTCCGAAAAGTGCCACTACACCAGAAATCATCATTAATGAATAAAGTGCACGATATTGTTTTCGGAGATCGCCGTTTGAAGGTGTCTGAAATTGGTAAGCCTGTGGGTATTTCAGACGAAAGGGTACACAACATTCTTACTGAGGAATTAGGTATGAAAAAGCTGTCTGCAAGATGGGTGCCGCGTTTGTTGACAATGACCAAAAACGTATGGGAATGCAAGCTTCTTAGGATGTTTGGACCATTTTAAGAAAAATCCAAAAGATTTTATTCTTATATTTGTAACAACCGATGAAATTCGGGTCTATTATTTCACTCTAGAAACCCAAAACAGTCAAAACAATGGACGCATAGTGATTCGTCGCCTCCAAAAACGGTAAAATCAATTTTGTAGGCTGGAAAGTGTATGGATCCATTTTTCTGGGATGCTAAGGGGATATTGTTACTAGATTGACTTGAAAAGGGTCAAACGATAAATGGCGACTAATACGCTAACCTTTTGGGCCAATTAAATGTAAAAATCCGAGAAAAAACATCAGGTTTAGCACAGAAGAAGATCATTTCCATCAGGATAATGCACGCCCTCACATATGGCAAAAATCGCTGCTTTGAAGTACGATCTGTTGCACCATCCGCCTCATTCACCTGATTTAGCGCCACCTGACTTTCATCTATTCCCAAATCTGAAAAAAGTTTCGGGGTAAGCGATTTTCCTCAGAAAAAGCTGAAAGCGTCAGTAAACGGTTATTTTGAGGACCAAGAAGAATCGGACTTCCTCAACGGGGTAAGTGACGGGGTAACGACCTGACTCTTCACTACTGTTCGTGGGGGGAACGTGGCGCCACGATGCGGTAAAAAACAGACACACCACAAATGACCCTCGTATAATCATTTCACTAACATATATAAACGTAGTTTATACTAGTATATTTACATTTTTGTGTTTAATGTTGCACAGAAGAGACAGTTAAGCGTCAAAGTGAGTCAAAAATCGATAACGTCCGACAGAATTCGCAATTTTGAAAAACGAACTGAGTTTACTGACACACGTGAAACGCCTAACACAATCCAACTAAATATACACGGTATTAGGTCATAGTAGCAAGTAGTTTGCTACTCATCCAGCATAATTCGAGGCTAGTTTGCTCAGAACACGAACACTCACCGGTCTGTCCTACCTTCCCCTACCAAACTACTGAAATTAAATAATTTAATAAAAAATTCACATGTAAAAAAATACACCACCCTTTTCTCTAGAGTTTGTTACAGGTTTTTAAGTATATTTAAGTGGCTTCAAAATATATAGTTTCTTTGACCACATCTAAGGGATGTCATGTAATGTAATTTGCTACAGTCAAACTTTCATTCACTAAGAGGAGATTACTATAGACCAGCAACTTTAGCTGTGTGTTTTTGTCAAGAAATTTGAAAAACCTTGATCTCGAATATACAATAGGCATTGGGAGAATTTATCTATATGTATCGGGAACATGAACACTAAGTAGAAGGAAGCAAAATGGATTGAAAGCTTCAAAGTGGATTGCTGGAGAGGAGTATAACAAGTAAAGTTGTCAGATAATGTAATTAGCAAGTCTGGATGAGAGGAGGTAATTCTAAACACAGTTGGTCTTAACACAGCAAACTGGATTGTACGTATAGGGAGGAAAAATTGCCTGCTACACGATGTCACTGAGGAAAAGTTAGAAAGGACCCCGGGGCTTCTGGTCTTGGAATAATTCTTGTCTTGGATGGGAATAAATTTGCTCTTGGTTTAAAAGTGAAGAGGAAATATTGGAAACTGAAGGAGAACGCTAAGGGTAGGCCAAGACGGAGAAATAAATTCACAAATTAAGTCACAAGATTTGCTCTCAGCCAAACATTAAATAGTAACATTAATCACACATAAAACTGCTTAAAGATAATAGTATTATGAAGTGTAAACTTTAAGTTTTGTAAGGATGCAATGACGCAAAGAAGATTGGGAGTGACTGGTCTGACACTCATTGTCTCCATTACTGCGCAGCACACAAACGATGAAGGCCAGGGGAAGGCTGTGACACAAATAAAGTAGTGAGTGATTTATTGTTCTGTCCATAAATTGGTTTATTACTTCACAGTCTTCTACAAGAATTATTGAACAGCTCTATTACCTAGCAAAACATCTTCTAGGTCTAGCTGTGATAACTAAAGTCCGGGAACCGGGCAAGGCACGTAGAAGAAGAAGACACCGTCTTCTGACATTAAAGCGCCAATGGCTCCCGATAGGTCCTTTTGTTACATCACACACAGGTATCCCCATCTGTTTTCTTTACCAGCTTTTCCTTGGTGATATTCTTTCTCCAGGTGACTACAATTTACTGTCTGCTTTGAGTACTTACTCGGCCACCGTTTGCGTAAGGCGGTATCTTACACATCCACATCTGTATGTCAGTACTAATTATGTTTGTACATTTAATATTGTTCACAGTGTCTTCTAGAAAATAACCGGTTTCTATATTCTACTATATTTTCTCTGTAGCTTTCACACTTATATACATTTTTTACTGTATATAACGCTTTTCTTATTAAATTACATTTTTAGAAATTTCTAGTTAACCTATCCAGTCGATTAAATAACGTTCAGCTAATTTGGTTTTAATTTTTAACGAAAGTAAGATACATTCGTATAATAAAACGAAACAATTGTACCTGGAAGCGATCACTGCAATGAGACTACTGGGGAACTTGGACTTCAATTCTATAATGTACTTTAACTGTTTTAGTTTTAACGTTCGAATTGAAAAACTTGGGTTTCAAAAATAATGAAATGAAACGAGTAGAATAATACCGTTAAACAAACAAAATATTAAAAAATAATTGAATACATAAATACATATTTATATATAAACAATGGTGTCAAAAATAGTAGGAATATAGCAAGAAGTGTTAATGTTAGTCCTTAGTGTTAATTCACAGAGCCAGCACCATATAGGCCTACATAAGACTAAAATGAACAAAAATTATACATAAAAACAATAAAATTAATCCCTGTCTAAATATATAGATAAAAATTATTGTTAATTCAAGTAGGCATTCTGACTATAGCCACAAGAACGTTGATGACACTATATTGCAAAGAAAACATGCACACAATTATCTGTTCTACATAATGACTGTGCTGCCTTACGTTTGTAAAAACCATAAACTGTTAACAATAGCAAAACAATAGAATAGTAACCTGTATTCATGGTAACGTGTAATTTTAACATAAGCACACTTTCTTGGTCACTGCAAACAGCATACAGTTAAATGACACATTTATAGCTTACAGTAGGATGCAACCAATCTTAATACGGCGGAAATAAATACAAGAAATCTACATACTACGAAAAGCTTCATCAGCATTAATTAAAACGTTTTTTTCTCTATCTTTTTTCATTCTTCATTGTAGACCTATCTTTTAACCGTCAAGTTTTTAAAAATTTATCTTTAAACAGTAACAATTGTGTAATGTGCTTACAAAGGGTTGTTCAGCACTATTCGAAAAAACTACTACTACAACAATAAATTAAAAACCCGCAATTGTTACAAATAAACAGGCAGTGTTACTTGCGATATGTCTTCGATAATAAATTTACTTCGCTTTTTAAACACATGTCAAAATAACTTGTCAACTACTGTCTCTTTTTATGACTATGATATGTTGCCTACCTGTAACACAAGTCAACGCTAAAAAGTATTGGACATTTCTATTTTAATTTACAAATATGGCTTTTCTAACATGTTTGGAATACTTGTTTCTACAAGACAATGTTCGAATATATTGTCTGGATTTATGTACATATTGTTATCAGACGAGTCATCGCTTTTTTGATCAACTGTACGCGAAGTAACTTGCTTTTGTGTTGTGTGTTTCCGACGTGATAGCCCATGTGTTTTGAATATACCTGATATGCACGAACAGCATTTGCTGCTAACGAGAAGGGTTGAATTGGCAATGTATAAGTTAAAACTTAATGGTACATCCAATCCATTTTTCACAATCTGCCCAGTAATTTGAAGAATAAATACATTTCATGCACGTAAAAATATCTAAAACTGATGTCGAGGCGTCTTCTTAAAATTGCATTAGAGGTGCCCCAATTTCCGTAACCTTAGATAAAGTAAATAATATTACTTGTTTTAGTTTTGTTTTGTCTCTTCTATTCTTCTTTGGTATTTTTCGATCCCCATCTTCTTTGGTATTTTTGTTTAAATGACACATAGAAATTATGAGTGACGCTCTCCCTGAGTGCCTCGATTCCATATCTGTCCCTCTTTGTGACTCAGAAACTGAAATTAGAATCCTCATCTTAGCCTCTACTGAAATGTTTAGAATTTATGTTTTTTTCTGAGAGCGACCAATGCCATACAACGCCACTTATCATATAGCACTTATCTTTTAGGATATTACAAACCATAATAGACTAATTGCTGATTGTCTTAACAGACCTCACCTTTACCTAACTTTTATCAACCACAACTCTTGCGCGATTTTTGAATCAGTCAAACACTGTTTACTTAGTTGTTTTATTTTATTAAGAAATAGGCTACTCTTCACGTCATGAAACAGCGTGACAATTAGGTAGCACAATTGTACGTATTCTTTTTGTACGTTATTTATTTACCTTACGTGTTACGTATACAGAAGTAATGTGGAATTTAAAATAATTGCTACTTTGTTATGAATAGCTACTTTAGGAAATAGATATGATTTAATTGAAGTGTTTCATTAAACAGTGTATTAGTTTACCCAGGTACAAGACTGTCTCAATAGCAACATTTCGAAGAAGAAAGCGAGGTATTACATAAACACAACTGTGCATTAATGAAAACAGTTTTTCAATACAGGGAAAGGTAAGAACAATAGATCGTTGCAGAAATGTTTAATTAACTTCTACCTAACACTGTGAAAATAAAACCTTCTTGAAATCGATTGGCTGCTATTTGTGTTCTTGTTCTTTCATTTGTGTAATGTTATGGAAGTGCACACTTTAATTGTTTCTTTTTCCTCAGTTACCTGGTTTATTTACAACTACTACTACTACTACTACTACTACTACTACTCTCTCTCTCTCTCTCTCTCTCTCTCTCTCTCTCTCTCTCTCTCTCTCTCTCTCTCCTCTCCCCCATCTCTACCAACCTCCCTCCCACCCTAATATCCGTCTTCAGCTTAAGAAAAATTGAGAGGGAACGTTACTACAGAAAATGTATATTATCTTATGTGCCAAAAGTACTTTAAGACGGTTGCACTTTCAAAATGGTGATTTAATATTCTTAGTTAAAAATTTATTTACAATTAATTGCATTGCTATATTTTAACATATACGTAATATTCTTAAAAATATATTGCAATAGTACAAATGTATAGGGTACTGTGCATTGCACAATTAATCAAGATAATTAATATAATTAAATAAATAATCCATATTGTTAGTAATAATAATTCAACTTTCAATCTGAACTGTAAAGGAAACAACCGAATTTCATGCTTGGACAGGTTGATCACGCCACTCACCTGTGTCTGTGTGTACACGTGTATGTTACGTGTGTATGTGTGAGACCAGTTGATTCCTGTAAAGCGTCACCACTAAATAAACGCTATTAGTTATATGAATTATTTAAAATTGTAAAGAGTTTGTGCATAATATCACAAAACCAAATACGCCACAGTGTGTATAAAATAAAGACGCATGTGTGTACAAAAAATAGTGCGAAAATAATAAAAAGTGCGAATATAGTGAAAATAAATATAATTAAATCTTATATTAAGATAGGGAAAAACGGTTTACACACAATGAACACATAAAAATTATCACCCGAGTAGATGAGTATCGGCTAATTTGCAGAAGACTTCGCATATTGCTAAGACAAGCGAAATAAATGTGAAAATAATCGTGTTTAGAAAGGGACGCCAACGACAGAGTGATACCTGCAGAGGATTGTCGAAACATGATTTTTGCGCCCTAGGGTATAAATACTCGAGACACACCAACTTATTTCTCTTTCTCGTTCAACTACCGTGGCAACCGGAGGCTCTGCCCAACGACAACAACTCTTTTTCGATCAACCACAGCGGCAGCAGGAGGCTCTACCCGACGACTCATCACTTGTGTGAGATCACCGCGGCAGCCAGAGGCTATGACGGAATACGAGGGAGCAGCCAAATACATGGAATAGAGTCCAGCGTACGGAACAAGGCAACGGACTACGGAGAGGATCTGAATGACAAGGATCAAGGACTCCAGGACTGCACGACTACACAGGAGCATCCAGGACCGAGGACCTAGGACCGAAGAGGATACGCTGAGTATTACAGCTACAACTAAGGTGAAAATAAACCATGTATTTGTAAAAACAAAAAGACTCAAGTAAAAACAATTAACCATGTAAAAAGAAAGACAATATAATTCAAAAGCGGAATTAATAATTTTTGAAAATATAAATGTTTATTTGTATAGTAGTTTAGAGTAATGTTTAAACGTATGAAAGTATAATTTTGAATAAATAATTTAATCAATGATATTTAAATTTATATGAAAGTAAATAGTAAATTTTTTAAAAAACAAAGAAATGCATATCCAATAATAAAAAGAAAATAGATTATTAAAAAGAGATCAGATAATCTAATAGTTATCAAATAAATGAGCAAGTCGAGAGCAATAGTATATAATAACAAATGTTTATTGTAGTATAAGAGTGTATATTATGTTCTATGTGTAATAAGAGGTACTACTTATATGTTAGTAACAAGATGTGTACTACGGCTACACACATGCAAATATTAATGATAGTTTAAATCGCAAAAGAAATGAACATTTTAATTAATACATTTTTAAAGGATTCTAAACAATTTCATGTTCTGTTATTATTATGACGATTACACCTGTCATAATTTTATAGCGTAAGTAATGTTGCTAATAAACGGCGTTAACGTTATAATATATTTATACTTATCTACAAGAATAAAGGATATTCAAATACTATTATTTCCCTCCAAGTATTAGCCCCACGGCATGTTGCGCCTTTCAACCATTTGTACAGATCTGAACACATGACTGTCAGGGAGAAACAATTGTTTATTTGATTGTAATTAATTATATTCAGTGGCAAGCCGCACTGTGCTAATTCAATTGTGCAATTTATAAAACCCATAAAAACGTTCTTATTTTAATGCTTGTATATAACATTGCTCTCTCCATTTCTATCCGAGTTGCTTAAAATTTTTATATTGTCTGCTTTGTGAGAAGTCCATGGTTGTACTCCAACACGTTATAAAGGACAATAGGCACTGATAAAATATGTTTAACCTAACGTACTGCAGAATCTTTTGTTTTCCAGTGTATTTAATGTTACTGAACGCAGACTGTATCAAACCCGTCGGATATTTGTATTTGCTTTTGTTTGTACACGCCCAGGACTCATTACTTTTGTTTTATCCAAATTAATTTTTATCTGAATTTATCCTTTTTACCTCACACTGTCCGTTAATTTACTGTACGTATTTTAAAATATTTTTTAAACATTCCTTAACCTTTACATACATACGTCGACCGCTAACACGAATTTCGAGTCATTGCACAGATGTGAACACGGAAACGGTCATTATTGTTCTAACTATAGGAGTGTGGTACCAGGAAATTAGGTATTTGTAATGGTAACTTTTCAGGGTTCTTGAAAATGTTTTAGATTAGTTTCTATTATATTGTTTTAATTGAAAAATTTTAAGAAAAATATGCATAACAAATGGCAGTATAAAACTACAAAAAGTGTGGAAGGGCAAGCAATTTCAAAAAAGGTACACTTACATTAATGTTGTCCAACAACTAGATTGTACCAGAGTAACTATATATAACTATATAACTATAACTGTGTTTCTTTATACAGTGATTGTTTCGATTCTTTCTTACGTTTTACCTCTTAGTTTATTGGAGAACTATTTAAACATTTTATTTATTTCCTTTTACTCCTAAATCCGCTGTACGACCGACTCTTCATTCTTCCAGGTCTATATAATGGAAATAGCTGTTTGTTGTCCAAATACTATAGCACTATATATAGTATTTGGACATTGGTAATCTAATTTAGAAAGGAGACTTAATAAAATAGTGGGCATGGCGCCTGGCAGTATGTGGTTCCGCGTTTGGTCTCGAGGGAACCATAAAATCAAGGGACATTGTCACTCCCCGGATCAATTCAACCTCTGGAAATAAGTATCTGGGATGAAATTCAGGGGTAATAATGAGGGGCTGACGGGTAGAGGTAGGGACAGTGCATTCCGTGTATGCCGTGTATTCCGGGCGGCGGACATTAGGCAGCCTACCTAGCGTAACTTCTTGTCCGGGAAAGTTTTCTTTTCCGTCTGTCCGAGGTTTTGTTTTATTTTTAAAGAAAACATATCTCAATAAAAGGATAAGGATATTTCAATAACATTATCACTCATGTTTACATTAATGGTATTTAATGAATTAAGAAATCTTCCTAATTTTGTAATTTCGACTTCGGTTCCTCCAGTATAAGAAAAATTTAAAGGTAATAATGTTTTTTTGTTTTAAATATCTTACTAATAGAAGTTTATACCAAAAGAAAGGGCTTGGTTTTTAGTAAAACTAATAACTTCTAAAAAATTTAAAAACACACAAATAACAGATATACAATGGTAACAAATCGAGAAAAATTATAGAAGGGACATCAAAAACGAAACGTTTAGTTGAGGAAAAATATAATTAAAATTGTTTGACAGGAATTCTTAAAAATTCTTAAAAATTTGACAGGAATTCTTGTCTGCTTAGTTAGAATTCTATGGGAAGCCAACAAGAAAGAGGATTTAGTTAGTAATAAACTAAAATATACAAAATATAGAAATAATATAATATCATGTAACGAGGATAAATATTTAAGAATAATTACGGAATCCAGTATCATCTCTTTTTAATGTAGAATGTATACTACAAAAATTAAATAATAAGAGAGAAGAGCCTTTGTAAAGGGGAAGAATATAATACAAAAAGAATTTGCGTCGTGGGGGGGGGAATGTAAAAAGGTTACACGCTTATTGCAACTGAATGATTACCGTAATTTAAATTTCAAATTAGTTTTTCTGAGCTCCGGTGTGTTTTCCGTGAAATATGTCGCTGTTCTCTCCTGGCGTATACCGTGAGGCTACCTAGTGTTATGGGACATATAGACCACTTCAAAGACGCACGTTTTCTTGAATAATAAGGCTGTACCTATATTTTAGTGTTGGACATATGTATATGTATGCTTAAGGTCAAGGTTGTAGTATGCGGGTTACTAGTTTTAATTTATAGTTAGGTAAATTTTATATTTTGGGACTTGACAGATGAATGGAAATGATGTTTGAATAGTAATACAGAAGTACCTTTTCCAATTTCAGGGTACCATTATAAAATCAGGGCACGGTTTATAGTTTCAAATTGATGTATGTAGTTAGAAGAAATGAGTGCCTGGACTATTATTATGAGTCAAAAGGTGGCTGAATCGCAGTCCTGGTCACGCTGCTTTCCTTGAATGCCGAACAACTCAAATAAACACGCAAAGTTACTCTTGTGGTATAATTATAACGAGGAATTTCTAGTTGACTGCAGAATATTCTGAAAACAGGAACACAGGATGTTGACCCAGGACACACTACCCTAGGCCAAATAGACTTGCGACTGAATACGAAACTTGATTTTCTGTTCCTGTCCAGGAATCAAACTCAGGACTAATACAGAAATTTCTTTAGTCATTAAAACAAACCTCTTATGATCCTGATTTGTTTCAGTGAAACGTACATATCATCTGTTAGCGAAACGATTTATTAGCTGTTAAAAGTAGTTACGAGATTAGGAGGCGATAGCCTATGAGGATCGTTAATTATGTTTAGCTGCTGGCTCTGGATCAGAACCTGATATGAGATAAACTAATCCAATTTCAAACACACTATTTCTAAGTTTTTATTTCTTTTGTTTGCACATTTATATGGTTTGGAAAAGTAAGTCGTTAATTTGGCATTCAATCCACTTATCTCCAATTCTGGCACTAACAGTCAGGACGAGCAGAACATTGCAGCTACTTTCAAAGTTCCGGGACACCACGCAATGCACACCTGAATCTGAAGATCGTAAAATACGTAAGTTGTTTAAAAAAGTCTAGCGCCTAAAAGACGACAAACAAACTCGTACTAAACATCCACAGGCGCAAAGTACGTGCAGAGATCCTTACATACCCAGAGCATAAACAGAGACAGAAAGACACACATTCCGACTGTGATAAAATATTTTAATTAAATTCGTATTACAGTACCCGTGACTTAATAATACACCCACCGCGTTAGTCGATTTAATAAAGTGATTTAATTAAAACCGTAAATGACCGTTGCTGTTGCCAGTCATTATCACTTGTTATTATCACTGAAAATCATGACACGTGTTACAATAATTAACTTACGTATATGTAGATTATATAATGTTATATTATGTCACAATGATACTAATTAATTGCCATGGTGAATATTGACGAATGCACTGTAGTTACAATAATTGTATTACTGGGACATACTTAATAAGCGTCAGCAGCATATGACTTTCCTATTAAGGAGAACGCAAAGAATACCATAGTAACGGTAAGTGAAGACGATAGGTAAAATGAACTTTCTACTGTGAGGTGTGAAACTGAGAAAAATAAAAATTTTTTAAATAGTTAGTAGAGTCGGAGTAAGATTCACATCAAACATTAACTCAAGGATAACACAGTAACATATTTGAAATAGATGCTGCTAATACCAAGAAACACAAAATTCAAAACTACAAAATTTTTTATGTGTGTATATAATGGTAAAACTTATCCCATGCCTTACAACACAATATGTGGGATACCAACGATTCCGGATAAAATACAGTATCTGTCAATGATACTGCATTATTAGTAAGTTTTGTTTCTAATTACCAGTTTAAATTTGCCCCATTGTAAGTACATAACTTAATTACAGTATGTCAATGTGAAATCCCAGTTAAACCGAAATGCGGAAAACCAACTATCGAATAATCGAAATATGTAAACAGAACTCGCGGTTTTGTGTAGGTCTAAAAAAATAATACACTCTTAATCACTTTCCTCTCCTGCCAAAGGTTACCTGAAGTGACTTAATCGTTTTCTTAAGAACTTACCACCTTTTACAATTTGCTCTTCGTTATATACACGTACAAAACACCATATGCTTAATACACTTTGTAACTAGTTCTATCTGTTGGCCAGATTAGTTGTAGGTAATTCAACATAATGCACACGTATTCAGGAACCATAAGAGGTTGTATAGAAAAAGTAGTAAAAGAGGCAGTAAGAAGAAAATACGGAGAAGAGGTCTTAGACTGTGGACTGATGAAGTTGCTAATGCAGTAAAAGATAAGAAAAGAGCGTGTCATATGTATCTAGAACTAAATACGGATGAGGCTGCATACATCTACAAAGAAAAAAGAAACAGTGCTAAGGGTTTAGTGAAACGTGTAGCCAACTGGATGAATCATGAAATCAGTTTATACGGAGCAGTGAACATGTGTACTCGGAAGACAACTTGTAGCCTACAAAATGCTAAAAGGCATGAATAAAAACGAAAATTATTTAAACAACATTCCCGAACATAACTGGATAGATCAGTATAAAGCTCTCTTGTATAATGATGATTTGAAAACTAATCCTATTAATATAGAAACCAAGAACTTTATTACTCAACGAGGGAGACTTAATAACAAAGGACGAGCATAAAGAAGCCCTAGGAAGAACTAAAAATTAAAAACCAACAGGACAGAATAAATTGAACGCAGAATTGTTTAACCTTGCTTAAACTTCGATTATTAAATTTATATGTGTTGGAAAAGACAACAGGTCCTGCAAGATTGGCTAACTGCTCGAGTGGTGTCTATTTTTAAGAAAGGAAAACGGAATGACTAATAACTATAGGAAAATATGTTTGGTTGATAGTGTGTATAAAATATATATGGAAGTATCATAAACCACCGTCTGAAGGCTATTTCCGAGCATCTTATTTTGGAGGAACAAAACGGTTTCAATAAGAGCAGATTTTGTAGAGACTATGCTTTTATTACTATACAAATCATTAAAAACCATCGTGAATTTAATAAAGAAACTCATGTACATTTCGCTGGCTTTGAGAAGGCTTTTGATAGAGTAAGTAGAATTTTACTGTAGCAAGTTTACATGAACGGAGATACCGACAAATTATACAAACTATACAAGACATATGTAACGGAACAAGAATAGTTATTAAAAGTAATGGTAGGATATCTTAACAATCAAGCTGTTGGACAAGGGTGCAGTATATCCAAACCTTTTTACCACTATCGACCATCTAGTAAGGAAATGTATACACCCAGCGAACCCTGGTGTTAAGATATCATGAGACAACTATTTGAATTTGCGGTTGTTTACTGACGACTTGCTTGTAATTAAAAGTACGGAATACACTTTACAAACATTTTTTATAAGCTTCAATACATTTGCAAGCAATACAATATAAAAATCTTTTCACTATAAAAACAAAGTAGTGGCAAAACAGACGCCTTGCCTTGGCACTTTGCGGCAAGGAAGAAGCAACAACAAAAATAATAATTAATTATCTAACGGTAGAACAAGTGAGCCTTTTTAACTATATGGGAAATGATATGTGTTTGATATTATTATGATATTGGCTGTGATAAGAACTATGATATTGATGTTAGTAAATTCCAGACGATCTGTGAGGCAATCAGTCGTATTTTTAGAAACAATGTACGTCAAGATACAAAATTAAAATTATACAAATATATGGCGGTTGATGTACTATCCTGTGGGTGTGAATTATGGACGACAACCAAGAACCAAGGAAGTAAAATGTAGCCCTCAAAAATGGCGTCCTGAAGAGGAGTTAAAAGGCGTTCTAAACTTTTAGTAGTGTAAAGAACGAGGCTATAAGAGAAGAATTACAATTTTTTACTTAAACTAAGACTTAAAGATTCTAAACAACAATATAAAACACACTTACAAATAATGTCAGATTCAAAACTGGCTAAACATGTCTGGAAATACAAGCCTATATCACACACGTGTGTGGGCCAAGATTGATGGCTGGAGGATCTGTCAAGGCGGGACAGGCAGCACTTTGCCTACACCGTGACACGTAGATGATGACGAAATAAGATTTTTCACTTCCAACACAATGAGTATTATAGAAAGGTAACTGGCTGTATTTAGACTGACAAAAAATTGACGTAAGAAAAGCCTTTACGTTTTTACGTGCGTTTTCCTCTAAAAGTCAGTGATCCAAAGGAAAAGAAAATGATGTAGTTTTGCTTCTTCTATCCGCTTTAATCTGAGTCTTTTTTTAGCTTATTTTTGTGTTGTGTGAGCTGATTTTTGGGACTGACTCTATCCTTGAATCGCTTGTTACAAGCAGAGTACATGGAAGTACTCAAGAGGATGAAGATAATAAAAGCAATGGTAGCAAGCTTGCAGTACCATCAAGATTACAGCAAGAAGTGACGCACATTTCATCCAGTAAGACCGAACACGCAAACAAGGGTTTCGTCCACGTTTACGAAAATTCTCCAGGTGTTAAAGTAGTCGAAGAAAGGCTACAAAAATTTCTGAAGTCTCGATCTGCCCAGGCGATGTGTTTCAACTGTATTCAATAGGCCGGATAGTCGGCATGCTGGGCTAGTCCAGCTGACAAATTTTTTTTTTTTGTAGCGGGAGGATGTGGAGTGTTCTTTGTGTAAAGTAGATACTGTTACGACATCACAGAACAATCTACGTGTTTGTCGAATGTGACAGAAGAATCTTGATCTAACGCGTGTGGCGTACGTGCTTGTTGACCCATTTTCTAGACTGTGCCAGACTTCGCTCGGGCGCACGGACTGTGTCAAGGCCGCAAGTAATTACGTCGTAACTATACTGGCGCTATCGCGCATTATGGTATAATCTAGTAATTTGGGGCGGTATAAATACCAGTACTCAACGACGTTCAGTTCAGTATTAGTGCGAGATATTGACAGTGCGGTTCGAGAGTTATAGTAGCGCGTTCAAATGGGTTTTACAAGCAGAATTATCACTGTTGCACACCACTATATACAAATATTCCGATTAGCGCTTTCAAGCTTCACAGCTCATCGTCAGATCGGAAATTCTTCATTAATCTGCTATTAAAATGGGTTTTAGTTAGAGTGGTTTTTTATAATCTGACGGTATAATTGTAATACAATTGTGTTTAATTTTAGTGTACATTTTATTGCGTGTGAACAATTTTCATTTGATTTGTTGTAGAGACTGTGTTGTTAATTACGAACTGTTTAACTGTAAAAATTAAAGGTGTGATTAGTGACTTAATTGGTGTCTTGTAATTTGTTTTCCACTGTAACTACGACGATCGAGTAGACCGTCGTGCCAATACAATAACGGGCTAATGGAGAATTCCTGAAAGACACCGGCATACAGTTATACGACTTGGAGTGCTCGACAACCCAAGAATTGTAATACCCATTTTATGATGCTGGGGGGGGGGGATGGCATCCGAGGATTTTGAAACTGAGCCCATTGTGCCAGACAAAGTCGAAAGCTTTTTGGATGCCGAGAAGGGCTAAAATGGTATCATTTGTTCGGGAGGGACAAAGATACAACACCGCTTACTACAAACCGCTAGGGCCACCCAACAGGTAAAGTGCTTTACGAATGGAACGAAACCAGATGTTTGGAATTTCACTACTAACTTGACTAATGCAATTATTATTTGCAACGATAAAAGTAGCTTCCTTAAATCTTTGTTCGAACCATTTCCTCTCTTTACCAATAATTTTTGTTTCCTGGCATAAATCCTTATACAAAGGCTTTGTAAAATATATATAAAAAAAAACGTGATACCGTATAAGTATATACGGTACTTTTACAGATACCGTTATACATAAGCAATCACTAACGTCATGGCACATAAAATTAAGCAGTTTTCATGCAATGGTTAATAGTTTCCTTATAGTTCCTTTATCCAAAGAAAATTTCAATAAAGAAGTAGCTATTATAAAAGCCATAGCACAAAATAACGGCTATGATGAAAGAATAATAGACTCTTTAATTAAAAAAAAAAAAAAACAGAAGAAAATTATATTAAAAGAATTTTATTCCATAGAGCCAGATCAGGGTAACAAAATATTTCATTTAACAAATTACATTCCGTTTCTAACAGATAGGATTAATAATAGGTTAAAAAGCCACGGTCTTAACACGGTATCAGTAAACAAACGTAATATTTATTCACTACTAGTAAATAATAATGAAAAATCAAACACACTGGATAAAAAAGGAGTTTATGAAATACACTGTGCAGAATGCGATGCTATTTATATCGGACAATGTGGCCGTGCTCTGAAACATCGCATTTCTGAACATAAGAAGGCGATTTTAACCAATAGAGCCAATACAGGTTTTGCAGATCATTGCTTACAACACAATCACTTCATAGATACCAAAAACATAACACTACTCCACAACATACAAAAAGGTAAAAAAATGGATTTGTTAGAAATTCTAGAAATTAAAAAAGCAACAAAAAATGAAACAAATGAACAAACTGAATTCTGTGTATCCCCTTTATTAAAAGCTGTTATTTAGTTTAGTTTATTTTATATTTTGCATTCATGATTGTATTTAGTTTTAAAGACACCTGACCTTCCCTTGTCTATTGCACACCCCGCTCTCTATCTCAACACAGATGTTCTAGATATGCCCTAAACAGATGGTGACCACCACCACCACCTTTATTCACATCCTGTGTTTGGTAATTTAATTCATTCTCTCTTTGACAATGGCTTAGGTAGTCGAAACAACTGTTAGAGTTAAACAGAATCTGTGAAACTTACCAAGTGTTTTTATGTGTTTTACAAAACCTTTGTATTAATATGTTTCACCAAGTGCCCAACGAGTCATCAATTAATACCATAAATCCTTATGTTGCGCCTCTCACACATCCTCAGTCAACCTTGATCGAGAAGCATTATCTTTCTGGAGATTCACACTATGCTCAGTCACACGGACCTGCAACGGTCGACAAGATTCGCCCACGTATTCACAACCACACGCACACGGGATACTATAAATAAGATTTTTCGTATCGAACACAGTTCTGGAGTTTTCGTAACGTAATAATTTTCATTACGTACCGCGGAATTGAAAAGCAGTGAGCGAACCACATTTAGTGGATGTCTTACTAATGTTTCAGATACACCACGTACGGAAGGAATAACTATACTCCCTCTCACCCCCGCCTCTTGCTTATGATAATGAGTGCATTATTAATGCCACTAGTGCAACTTTTAATGATTTTTTTTTAGTATTAGCCTGGAAGTTATTGAAAATATTATTAATTTCATCATTTAAATTGGTTTAGTGGAACAAAGGCTAGTGGCTCGACCACGTAAAGAACAGGTGACTGCCCTCTTTATATGATATGGGCTTTATGTGAGAAAGCATGTATATATAATATATTGTCTGGTGTTAGTTGCTTTCCTGTATACTGACGTCTCAGCAAGTCAATCCTCACAACTAACCAATACACCAAGGAATGGTATTTTTCTATCTCATTCTAATTCCACTGTAAATGTAACGGATTATTCTTCATTACTTAGCTACTGTAAAGAAAGTTCCTTACCATGTGGCCAAACAACATAAAAATATAACTAATCCAAAAACAAAAACAAACGTATAACTAAAACACAAAAATAGACCTCAGTATCGAAGATAAAAACAAACACATTATTCAAAGATCCGAAATTTTTGAAATCACAATGAAACGCGTCATTATTTTAAGGAATAGGTTTAACTACACGGCTTTTTAATATAGGTTTAACTACAAACATTTAACACAAAAGAACAGAAATTGATAAAAAGTTGCACATTTATCATTCAGACTCCACCGACTAACCGATAGTAATAGGTATAATTATTGCTACATGTGTAGCAGTAAAGAACAATTTTTAATAAACACCACGTTTTATCAATAAAGTAACAATATTGACGCTTCTGTATAAACACGGCAATGTACAAGATAATTATTCTCCTGTATAAACACGATTGTCTGTTAACCGCTAATCAGAACAAACAAATAGGCATATGCTCAGTAAGTATAGATTTAGTTTAGACAAAATGCCGAAATTTGTTTATTTTTCCTATTTCAATATATACTTCCCATAAATGCCATTTTATCTGACTTGCAAAATTAACTTTGCATTGAATCAAAATTAGTTCAAGCGTAGTAGCGAATATTTTCAGTATGTTTTATACTTTCGCCCTGTATAACATAAATAAAACAATCCTCCCCTTAATCATCCCCTCATTTTCCATCGGCTCAAAACTGGTTTCTGTAAAGATGTGCTCTTCCTTAATTCGTGGTTATTATCGACTATTCTTGTACACTGTCAATCGACTACTTTAGTTAATGCCAGCGTCAGTACTACCCTTATCCATTCCTTGATCCGTTCATTATTCTTTCATTCAACTGTAAACACCAGGACAAGCTTACAAGCATTCAATTGTCCGCCAGGACAAGCTTACCTAATTTCTCTCAGTTCATTTTCCTCATCGACTAAAAATAGTATTTTATGTATGTGTTTAGTCGTTTACTGTCACCATTTACTGATTAAATGACTAAAAGTAAGGAACGCACACTATACATATAATAATTAAAAACCAAATTAAATAAATTCGTAAACAGGTCCAGTAATAAAGTATGAGTGATTTACTACAGATCAGTCACAATCTTTACAAAGTGCGGGAAATATCAACGACTGCAAGAAAAATGCTGTCTATTGCAGCACACTTAGAAACGGCAAAATATTAATCTGCTGTGCGTCAAAAAATAAAAGCCTGTCAACCAAAATAAACACCGAACTCTTTATACGCAATCGCCAAACGCCAATTACAGTTTTTACCAGAACGCTTCAACGCAATTCTTGACGCCAGGACGCCAGGATTCATTTATGGACAATATAATATAAATTACAACTTTGCTGACTTTCTTGCACAAGCATAAGAATGCAAGAGATCAAGTTCAAAATCAGTGTATATTCCAAAACCTATCTGGATATATGTTACACTGATGTAATTAGTAGAATTAGAGAACCTGTGCAAAGAAAATGTGGATTTCAGTTGATGAAAATATCGATTCCTGTGGCCGGTTTGTTATAACAAAATTTTAACTGGTGCGAAGGACTATGACCAATCATGTAAAGCACGAATTCTCAACCATTCTAAGATTTAAGGGACGTTTACTACTTAGGAAAGAAAGATCAGAAAAGGCATTAATTTATAATTTTATATGACGATGGCTGTTCCAGCATTATTATATGGCTGCAAATCTTGGATGCTAAGGGAGAGCAACTGGAATAAGATTCAAGCAGCGGAAATAAATTACTTAAGAACAGTCAACGGACAAAAGCAGACCATATAAGAAATGAGGATCTAAGAAAGGGAGGAAAGATAGTGTTGTATAGAATAAATGGAAAAGCTATTTGCAACGAAAAGGTAATACCCGCATTCCACGGTTAGCCTATAATTACCAGCCACATGGAAGAAGAGACGCTGGAAGACCGGTAGCAAGGTGGCGAGAAACATGAGGCCGGAACAGGATAATGCTCCTAAGCCTTGAACGGTTGATGATGATTCACTACTTAGGGAAAGTAGGGGCGAGCCATAAAATGCTTATAGTAATAACAGCAACATCACTAACATCAACACTTTATGTACAGCATATATGTTTAAATAGAGTTGAAGATATACAGCATCCTTGTCTTAATCCTTTTATAACGGTGAAGCCACTAACAATCCTCTGTATAATTTTTATTTTCATTTGTATGTCCTTGTAGAGTTACATTACAGCTCGAACATTGTGGTTTATGCACGTACTCTGTAGTACTTTCTACAGGTTTATAACTGGCACATTGTGATAAGTTTTGAAGAGATAAAAAAAGAGTGGAAGGAATTAATTGGTTTTCTAACATTTGTTTCAGACAAAACATGTCGACACAGGATCTTCTTACCCGGATACCACTTTGTTCTTAGATTCCATTCACATTGTACTCTTCTTCTACCATGACTTAAGGAAAACTTGAATGCAATCGACCCAGGGTAGATATAACAGTAATTCCTCTAAAAGTTTCTCAGTGTTACCCATCATATTTTTATATATCAGTGGCATGCAACCAATCCTCTACTCTTCAGGAATTTATTTGTGCTCAACACACATATTAAAATTTGTGTAATTATATGATTAAGTTTTATGGTCTTATGATTTATCATGTCTTCTTTTATTTGATTTGCGGTTTCGAATTTTCCTATGGTATTTTTCACGCTACTTAATTCTGATTTCTTTTCCTTCTAATAGTATTGATACCGGTACCACTTCTGTTTTAATGTTTTCGAAGTTATTTTTGTTCATATAAAAAACAAATTATAATTACTCCCCATTGTTTTGTTAGCATATTCTGAAATCTTAATCTACTTTCCCCTGATCTTACAATATTAATAAAGTTCCATACTTGTGTCAACTCTCTACCTCTATTTGTCAATATTAATTCTTGACATTTTCTATGTCAGCTTTTACTTTTAAGGTCAATTACTAGATTTTTACAATTTTTATATTAAAATATAAAATAAATAAAATAAGTCAAATATACACTAGCGCGGGCATACACACGCGCGCGCGCACACACACACATATTGCACTCGTCATTCTAATTGCATATAGAATGTAGCAGAGAATAAAGCATATGATAACATGTAAAGAGATTATATGAATAAGTAGGGATTACAAGTTTTAATGTTGTAAATTAGTTGCAGAGGAATATTGTGAAAATGTTTAAATATTTTTATACTTGTGAAACAATTTTAAGAGCAGTGAGATTGTGCTTAAGGATTTTGTGTTTAAGAGCCCTATTGTGCTTAGCCGCTAGTGCAGTGCGCGTCTGGGAGGGTACGTAATTATTTACAGGATATTAACATAAAGCACGTTAAATTGAATAACTTTCAAAATAGGAATATTTGAGATCGGGCGTATATCAGAAAGCTCATAATAAAAAAGCTTCCTGGTGACGATAGTTTCTCTAAAATTAAGTAATTAAATGTAAACGTTTTTTAAGCAAAAACGTTTTTGCACCATAAAACCGGTCCAAACAAATATTATTCTGTTCTATTTCTGCTCAGGAATGTTATTACCTGTAGGACAATCATAAATAGAGTTGAGCAAAGCACCAATAGGATTACGAGAAATTCAGTTGGTGAAATAAGACTCTAACATACAAATCAGTCTCCCTTCGGGGTCGATAAAGAGCGAATGTTGCGCCTGGTCCACATGTTTGTTACACCAATCGCGACGAACAAAAATTATAAAATATTATAATTGTGTTAATCCGTGAGAGAGCAAGATATTCCGTTTAGAGCATACAGACACTTTAAGTTTACTGGAAATATGTAACTCTAATACACTATTTAAGCAGTAACAATATCGGTGAAAGTGTATGTAATCGGGCCCCTGAAATATATTTACACGCCCGAATCACTTGGTTTAGTAGAAATCTACATAATGTTTTATACAATGTAAGTGCATTTACAGATACGATATTTGTGGAAACAAAAGCTATATTAAAGCAAATTTGGCGGGTATGTAAGTCCGCCCAGCAATTACAGTGAAAACCAAATATCGGTTACTAGGCTAGATGCTGTTACATAGAGAAAAACCAAAAAACAATATTAGGTATAGGACTACTATTTTAGAAACTTCATATAGCAACTTCATATATTAGCAACTATACTGTGTGTATATTAACAAATGAAAGCTGTGAGTGGTATAAAAACTAATGTTCAGATACTGAAAGGTATTAAAAGCCTGCAGTGAAGATGGCATGATATGTAAACCGTAAACAAGGTAACACTTCATGTAAACAAATTGATATTAACAGTAGGCCTAATGTTGACAATGACGATAAGGAGAGGAAGAAGATTATGATAATGATTGTACTACAAAGTATAAACTATCAACATTGTAATTAGCACAATACGTTATTGAACTTGCTGTATTGAGTTAGGATTCCGTTATCCTTAAAATAAAAAGTTAGCTTTAACTAGTAATATTCTAATGCTTTATTTAGAGATAATTTTTAGTTTTACAATTTTAAGTTATAAGTTTAAGAATAATTTCCGTAATTAAAAATCAATCAGTGTTGAGAAACTTTAGAAAGTTTTACTTAGTAATTGTTTCTTTACTGAACCCTAAACGCTTAAATAAAGTCTCTAGAAACTTTAGCACGACTAACGTTAAGTAACCTTTAGCGATTTTACAAAGTAGTACAACATAAAGCGTAACAAAATTCAATGCCAAGTCTTATTGCACTTACATAGAATCCAAGCATAAACAAATTAAAAGTAACAGTTTGCCGCTAGTGTCAGGTGAAATCCCAAGCTTGCTCGGGATTACGCCGTCGGAGTTGCTGTGCAGTGTTCGACTGGAAGAAAAGCAATTACACTCGACTCGTATAACTGCGAATGGTTCCTGCTGATAACATATCGCGTGGAAGCACTTCACTTGAGCTTAAGTTTTTTTCTTCTGGTTGAAGCTAATCTTGGAAACGTTGCGCTAATGTAGTAATAACTACTACAAACAGTGTCGCAATGATGAATTTTCATGTCCATAATAATTAAGTAAAAAAAACTTGACTGTATGTCAACTTTATATCTATTGGTAAACTCTGTTTGCACATTATTATTTTCAGATAATGTTGCTTTAATTCCGATTTTAACGGCTATACATCTGTAGAATACCATACAAAGCCTCGTCAATTATTTAAACAATACCTACACAAAAGTATAATAAACAGTAAAATTGGATAGTTTAATGCTCTACACAATCGAGAGACTGTCTGGAAACATTGCAAAGATGTTACTGCAAACAACTATTGTTATCTTTGTCAAAATAAGAACCGTTAGCGACGAAATTTGTAAACTCTTTCGGTAAATTGGTAAAACGTATGGTAAAAGCGTGACTTATTAAAAAAAAAAATTCTAACCGACAATCAATAAGAAAACGTGGAAACTTTTGTTAAAAACTAGATCTGATTAAAAAATAATGTCGTTATAACTGAGATAGGTACGGTATACCACCCATTGCGTAATGGATGCAAACAAGAGGACCGACAAGAAAGTTACCAAGTCTTTTTTTTTCCTTTTTTTAAGAAATAGATCTACGTTTTGAAATCAGTAAATAGTAGTGTTATAAGAAGTAATGTATTGTATGAGTATTGGGCATAAAGAAATATTTACGCAGAAGGCTTCATTAGGTTAAATTGCTATTTCGGTTTATTTATAAAACACGAAACATTCTTTCACCGCAAATGGCAGTTGCGAAAACAATGTAGTATATTTTTATGTGTCTTGTATTAACATCTTGTAAACTAAGATACGCACAGGTAGCTCAAAGGCATACTATAACAAATACTTGGCGACATATTTGTTGAGTTTTCGAACTTATACTTACAATTCCGTGACTGACGATGCAGTGTTGTATACATGTTGTTTAGACGCAACAAATGTTAGGAGTGAATATATGACCAACAAGTTTTCGTTAATGAATATATGCCATGACTCACAAATATTCGTGAGTTAATCTTTAGTCTCGACAATTTGAGTGAATCACTCGTGTAAGGCGAATTTAAGATAACCAATAATCAATACATCCAAGCAGCATACTATAACAAAAAGAAGTAGTGTGGGTGTTGTTTGTGTTGTAAACTGTGTCGGGCGTTACCTCCGCGCACTTTTGTTACTTACTCTGTTGACTGGATCCTCTGCAGTGATGTAGTCCTGTAATACAACTTAATACTATGCTTTTTGTGGGCGCCACTTGGAAACGTTTGTTCCAAGAAAAAATTAAATGTGATTGATAAAATTTTTAAATCTACGAAAAAATTTAAACAAGTCAGTTTAGCTTTGAAAAATCAGTTAAGTTTAATAATTCTTTAAAAACAAACAAATCGTCTGAAGGACTAACATTCATAAAAATTATAAAATTGCAGAGAAAAAATTTTACAAGTTATTGTTATTGACAATTTTTTATATATCCAATCAAGTATCGGCTAGTATATTTCAGATTCTGACTCAGTTGAAAAGCATGAGTTTAATATGTGAAAAGTCTTTACTCTCAGGACGTGACTCCTTTGAACTACCAAGACATATCAATTAGATGCCTTACAAGAAAAAACTAAGTGATTTGAAGGTGTATGTGTGGCGTGTAAAGTACAACTGTGTGATAAATGTAACCAGGTAACAAATGACTTTAATTTTGGTAACTCACGTTCCAATGGTCGTTTATTCTCTCACTGGACACTTCCTTCGGGTAGTTTCTCAATCTCGCCTCTTCGGGTGTACACTGAATCTATTTAAAGTCAAATTTTGCGATCATTACTTTTTCCGCACTTTTTGTCAAAACGTTTGGCAGTAAAATCTCGTTCAAACGCCGCCACTACGAATCATCTGTTTAGCGTTGATTCAGAAATCTGCCACCGCAACGCTGATTCCCATGCAGTGTTGAGGAAGGCTTAGTTGTATTGTTTGTTTACGTTCGGGGGAATTATTTGTCACGTTAGTCAGTCAATGCGAACACAGCAGAATTCGTTCTCTATTAAATGTTTGGTCCCTCCTGGGCCGTCGACGTTCTGGCTGCGTGATTTCTATTAAAATTTGCCGTACCGCTGCTCTATTTCAGCGATACTTTTTGGCGTAGACTCTCGTTGAGGTTAAGTCAGTCGGTTATGTCTATGTACGGGAAAAGCCTTCCTGCCGTGTCTTGTCGATTTCTCGCCTCTCGGTTTCGCCTTAGCTGCGTTGATCAGTGTTGTGTGAGATGCATCAGTTCTGGAGTTCAATCTTCAAGTGTTTTTTGGGTCGAATTTGGTCTCGCTTTTATACTAAATCGGGATGACTGTTTTCGTCGACTTCCGGTATATTTGTGTAAAATTCTTTCTAGATTGTTCGAGAATAAACGAAATGGAATGTCATAGAACAATTTTCACTTCCGTAGAAGCTTTTAGAACGAATTTCTTATTCTTCATACAAAGGATATTTCAAAATTTACACTGGTATTTATCAAACAGTTTCACATTAGTACTTACAATTTGTATGCCATTAATGTATTTAGATTCCTTGTTTTTAACTGAATCTAGCGATACTAAATATGATTGGTA
The DNA here is from genome assembly GCA_034769895.1 of Magicicada septendecula. Classification (NCBI taxonomy): domain Eukaryota; kingdom Metazoa; phylum Arthropoda; class Insecta; order Hemiptera; family Cicadidae; genus Magicicada; species Magicicada septendecula. The sequence continues at coordinate 105,636,331 of CM068375.1, forward strand.
TCTAATTAACTTAAGTCTAATAAACAATACAATTTACAACCCTCACCTTGAGTTGTAGTCATTGAAAACTCAATATTTATAACAAAATTTGTTGTGGAGTTACAAAGTTGCTTCCACAAGCTGAACATCTACTACTACTACTTTCCTACAACAAAATAAACAAATTTTAACATCAATAAAACACAAATAAATACAGTTTTATATGGCCTCTGCTCATGGCCTAGATTCTTGTCGGTTTTCTAATACAATGATTAGTCTTTTTCTTTAATATATGTATTATTTTACCACTATACACACAGAGTTTATTATTTTGTCTATCTTTTGTGATACCTGGTTACTTTGTACATATATTATATTTATTACAAGATGACATAGCATCATTGATTGGTCTTGAGATGTCATTTTTTATGGTGTGACAAATCTCACTCTAATTAGTTAAATTCTTTGAGAATTGACTTTACTTTCAACTGAGTTTGTTTCTTATTAAGGTATTCTGATGTATTGTACCTTTCTATCTTATTTTTGTTAGTATTATGTAAGTATTTAGCCAGATATGATTATTTTTGTACTGGATAATTGGCTTCAGCCATACATGGTATAAGTAAATATTTTGCTGACTTGGCTATTACAATGTTAAAGTTGGTCAGGTATATTAGTATAGTTGCTTTATATCATATTACAGCTTTCTAATACAGTTTGGTTGCATCTTGGCAACATTAAATTCATAAATTATACAATATTAGATGCCTATTTACATGTTTTTAGTTAACACAGTTTTTGGCTATTTTGACTGCTTTTTATTCATTTGACAGCTTCCTTTATTTAAGATAAATTGTTCACTATTATCTGCTTGACAATTACATATAGTTTTTATTTAAATCTGATAATAATTAATTTTTTCATGAAATCTTGGTGTATGGTCTCAAATCCAACACATTAATATTTTTTTGTCATAACAAATATATCATTTTTTATTCTAACTTAAACTCTTTCTAATAATGTATTTAAGTCATTTAATACATTTATTTTATTTACATCACATAATATAATAATGGATCATGTCCATTTATTCACAAAAAATAGTTTTTAATACCCTATTCATAGTTATAAAACTTAATAATTATTGACTTTATTCTGGTGGATTCTGACATTATTTCTCTCTCTTATAGTGTCTTATGGTTTTTTCACTCTTATTCACTTTAATAATATATATGGGGTTTTGTCTTAGTCATAGTTTGGTCGTTTATTCAAGTTGATAGAAATAATTATTATACAAAATTACACAATTTTTTGGGACTACTTGGGTTCGATACTGTTCACTTCACTTTCCTCTTATGCTAACTTACTATATAAATGATTTCTTTTTATGGAACGTTCTGTGACGTTACAATACAAAAAACGTATTTGCGAACAGCATATGGATGCATTCAACTAGGTTCAGAACACACAAGTGGAAGGACGTAAAATGTACGTACAAGACGACACATTGAGGAAAATATTATAATTAGTTAACTAATTCAACTGCTTTATAAGGCACTTTACTATTTAAATGAGCCCATGAAAATGAGATACAATTCACTTTTATACCAGAGGCGTGTCAATCATCCACTATAATTAATGATAACAAATATTTGAAGAAATCTTGTAATTATAATACTAAATATATTTTAAGCTCATAAGACAAGTTTTATAAGAAGAATATGTAAAAAAATTATAAACAGTTGTTAATAATTATACAAATATGTGCCTTTATTAAAGTATTTCCTGCAATATTTCAGTTCTTATCTGCCTTACGTACTCTTCCATTTCTCTATTCCTGTTACATAGCTATACCATTTAATCTCCTTTATTCGGTCTACTGTACATTATGACAAGTCTAACGTTATGTCCCGTTAAGTGTAATATATATTTTCCGTTTTCTGTATTGCTACCTCTCTTTAACTAATAACTTTGCCTATCAAAGTAATAGTCGCCAGTCTTAATATTTTTAGCTGTGAACATGGAGTTTCGTTATAGACCAGACATGTTACAAACTACTGCTAGAGCAGAATGACGGCAACACGATGGATCTCCTTCATTGAAAGTGACAAGTTGGAGTTTAATTCTAAGTGTGGCAACGTCGTAACCACGTGGACTAAACCTTTACATGTTATTTCAATAACGGAATCATCAAGGCACGAATCAATTAGGCAAGAAGTCCTACCGTCCTGAGACCACACTATTACATTAACAAAGCACTCTGAGTGCAAACCTTTGATTGCGGCAGTACTAACATACGTATCACTGCCGGTTCTTTCCTCCAAATAACTTGTTTTAAAATCGTCGTTCATTTACTCGAAAAGTATGATTGTAGTTTACTCGGTAAGATAAGATGTAGCTTGTTTTTTAAATTAGTGAATCAAATACGTTGTATGACTTGGTAGATGGTAGCCATATTTTTGTATTATATGACATGGTATGAACGGTCAAACAGAGAGGGAAGGCGGTTGAGCATAATCATTAGGAAATGTGTGAGAATTCACGTTTGAGACTAGGGTGATAGCTTTTCACAGAGCTGATCCGATACGGCCGAAAGTTTTGTAGATGGTAGCCCTACTGTTCTGTAGCAGGTCAGTAATTTTGAATACCTAGGCTATAATGTGTGTTACTTACAAAAAATGGTGTCATGGTGAATATATTACACAAGTTCAACGATATCTGCGGGACCATCAAGAATGCTCTCAAATTAACGGGGAAAGAAACCCGCCTGATGTTGTACAAGGTAAATGTCTCTTTCCACACTCGTCTATAATTCTGAGAATTGGACTTTAACGAAATCCCAGGCAGTCGTATGAGAGTAGCCTATATATGGCCTACTAAGCGGCATAAGTGAGATTTCTCAGGAACGTGGCAGGATAGACTCTTTAATATTATAGAAGATATGCAGATAGATATAAGAAATGGGTATTATGGGTATACTCGATGAATCGGAGAGGTGTAGAACTATATACGAGCGTAAGTCAATACGTATTCGCAATCAATTTGTATAATTTATTATAACAACAGTAAAAATCTGACAGCTCATTTTTCAACATAGACACTTAGACAAAGACATTTTTCAACATGCTTGTCAATACACTTAGTCTATCATTGCACAAGCTTCCTGATGCCCTGAGAAAAAAAATTGGCTAAGAAGCAAGCCAAGTCACTAGAGAATCGACGGCTCCTTATGGCATAGTTAAGTTAACCAACAAGGTGGTAATCCGACGGGGCAAAATTGGAGCTGTATGCAGGATGCTCCAACATCTCGAAACGCAATTTCCCAAGGGTTTGGACATTGTGGGCGGCAAAATGCGGGCGCGCGTTGTCATGCAACAATAGCACTCCTGCCGAAAATAGGTCTCGGCGTTTGAATCGACTTGCAGGCTTCAGTTCGTTAGACAGCATCTAACTGTCACTTGCGCTATATAATGTTGAGCTCTTCTCCAAGTACTGTTGCAGTGTTGGGCACTGTGGGTCCCAGAATACTGTGAGCATTATCCTTCTTGCAGAGGGTTGACTCTTGAAATTTTTTTGACTGCAGATTCGGGGTGTTTCCATTCCATCCTCTGGCGTTTACTTTCAGGCTCAAAGTGGTGGTTCCATGTCCCATCTCCAGTGACTATTCGCTTCAAAAACGCTTCACTTTCGTTAGCATAGCGGTCCAGTAAGCGTTGGCAGATGCCACATGATTGCGCTTGTACTCTTTAGTGAACTTTTTTGGGACCCATCTTGCACAGAATTTACGAAATTCAAGCTAATTATGGACAATTTCATATGCAAAACGATGACTAATATGCAGGTGGTACGCCACTTCATCGATAGTCACAGTTCGGTTGGCCTGAATCATAGCATTAATTTGTTCATTAATGGGACTAACGCACGCTCAACAATAAACATATAATTCGGAATTTAATAATAGCAGTTAACTGCAAATTATCATGCTGTAATCGCTCACAATAATAAAGATATGAAACTTACGCTGCAAAACTCAAAGAAGAAGAAACGCGTAAACCAGGATTTGAGTATCGGTTTCATGGAACCATATGTAAGGAAGGAGATATTGAAACAGATATGGAAGATGGAAATGAAAGAGTAGGACGGAGACTACTTCCATCAATACACTAAGCAAAAGTACATGGGATGTAGGTCTCGAATACAATGGAAGTAAAGCATTTAAAGAACTGCATAGAGTGGTACTTATTTGACTAAAAGCGCAAACTTGATTATTTTAGAGGACTGTATCATTTCGGGGATTGAGTTATTTAACAATAATTAAAGAAAAATATAACATATTGGTAGAAATAAACTACCGGAAGTTAAGTTGAAACTACTCTACGATAAGCAACAGACATTCGGAGGAAAAGAAGAAAGAGCCCAGCATTGTGAAATACATAAATGACGATGACAGATATATAAGTATAACGTAATGGTTCTTATGAACATAAGTGTTATTTACAGCGAAATATGTATGTAGGCCTATGTATTATATAAGCAATTTAATGTACGGCCCGAGGCCGTCTCTCGTATCCCAATTTCCAGTGTTTTTATCCTAACATATTCCTTTGTTTAACTCCTTTCTACCCGTTGTATCTTTCACCTTTGTTTCTCATGTGCGTTTTGGTCTTCTCTTTATTCTTCTCTTGGGACGGTGTGAATTACTTGACCTTCTTTGGCAATTAAAGTCATTCTTTAAACATGTCCAAACCATTTCAGGCATTTTAGTTTTACTGCCTCTGTTATATTAATGTCGTTGATGCCCATTTCTTCCCAATGTCTGAGTTTCTTACCCTATTTAATCTGTTTTTTTCAAACATCCTCCCCAGAAATCCATTTCCGTCACTTTAATAAGTTACATATTTATTTGACTAATCTCCCACAGTTCGGCCGCATAAGTTGTTATAGGCGTAATTTCTATGATAGTTTTATAATTTCTTATCTTGTTATTCTCTGCAATGTTTTTATTTCACAGAATATTGTTTAAATATCGTGTGGCTACCCGTACTTGTCCTATTCTAATTATAATTTCATAACTGCAACCACCATCAAGAATACCTGGTCATTGGCTAAATTGAGAGTAAACATTTTTATCTTCAGTTGACACTCCCATATCGTGACACTTCATTCGGCAATCTTTAAGTGTGCTTTTAAATATAGTTTAAGAAGGTGTATGAGCACTAGATCAACCTTGTTTGAGACCTTTTGTAACGTGAATTTCTTTTGAAAATATTTTTCCTGTTTTTATTCTTGTGATCGTGTTTTCATACAATTTCTGTGCTGATTTATGTAAGTACTTTCGATACGTCCTTCCTCTTTAGTTTTCCATAATTTTATGAGGCAGACACTGTCGTAGCCATTATTCAAGACTAGTAACACAATGAGAGTTTTCACATAACGCACTAGTTTTGACATGATAATCTCTTTTAGCTGGACATCGTTTGAAACTTTCTGTAACATTTTATTTACCGTCACGCTGTATGATGTCATCATTGCATGACGTCATTGGGATTGTTGTAAATAAAGGTTTGTTTTGATACGTCGCAATATATATATATATATATATATATATATATATATTGTAACGTTACATAACCCTGTCCCAATAAACTAAATCATAATAACATCAATGTCAGAAATGGGTAACCTATGGCTCGCTCAAAATTAAATTATATCACTCAATATGATAAACAATTCGAGTGGTATACAGTGCAAAGTGAGTTCTAGTGTACCCATTGAGGTGAAAAATAAAAGTGAAAGTAAAGTATTACCAAACTGTGTTATGTGTGTGGAATTTATAAAACTATGAAAGTATGCTATAATACTAACTGATCTTGTAGTTTATTTTGTTTATTGTAGTATTTATATTGTATGAACAACTAATTGTTATACCCAAGTTAATATTATATTTTTTCAAATAATTGTGTTAGATTATAAGAAAACCCAGGGTTAGTTTTAAAAGACATAAAAATTTAAATACCAAAAGATAATAAAAAATTAGAATAATCCTATGAAGGAAATGGCAACAGGAAGTAGTGCCGTGTAGGAATACTATGAGAGACTAAATAAATAATATATAAATTTATTTAAAGATAATAAAATTATCAAATACTTATATACAATGTCATAAGAAAATGAACCAAAACTTATTATGTAAACTAAATTAGTAAAGAAACCGGAATGGAAAGGAATTATTTTTCCATAAATAAAATATAAATTTATAATAATTACAAACTGCCTGCATAATAAAAATACTATGTGTTACTAAGAGTGATGAAAAATAACAAGTATTAATAATAAGAAAGTTTTGAACTAAAACGGTAGAGTTGAGAAATGATGCTACTACATTTATAATTAAAAATAACCTTTTCGGAACTTGAGAGGAGGGCAAATTGATACAAAATTAACTAGCCGCATGAACACTTCAAAATCATACATGATTTATCCAAATTAAATGGTTGTATTCATTAATAAACAGTGAAAGAAGACATTCTGATGAGCCAACATGGTTTCGGCCTAGTTCTAATTGACGTTTGAGAATTCACCAAACGGTAAGAAAATTATAACCCAAGACGGACCTCACCACAGAAAAAGATTCAATCCAGTAAGAACCATACGGAGCGAGGTAATATAAACATTTTTTTTGTAATAATTCAAGAAGAAAACACATTCCGAACGCTGAGATCGAAAAATAAAATATTCATCTGAACACATGTTTTTAAAATAAACAAACGCACGATGCACTCTTACGGACGTTACAGGAACTACCTACTACACGGAAAAATAAACAAATTATTTAATAATTTTTTTTCGGTATTTGTAAAGCGTAGTAATTATCCATTTCTGACACTCTCGTAACAAAAAGAACTTACCCTGAACCCTGGGGAATTATTAAGAATTATATATTAATTGATGTTTTTTTTAATAGTGTAAAATTATGAAACAAAACCATATATGTTTTTCTATTTAGACTATTCCATGTTTACTCTGTTCACTCGAGATTATGTTTAATTGAAGGAAAGAGCAATTGTAATACTTGTGTTTTGGTGGCAGGAAATAACAACCAATAATAAATACATAATATTATTGAAAAATAATATTGAATAATACAGTGTTATAATTTTTTTGTAGTGGGTATGTGTAATCAATTTCAGCACAAAAAACAGAAGAAATCCGAAATCGGCTAAACTGAGGGTAAATAATTGATACTTACTCTCTCTTCTTCATAAGGCTGAACAACTTCACTTCTTGACCCCAAATCACACACTCTCGATTTCTATTTAGATTGAGTAAAACAAAATAACAAAAAATAGAAAAATCCATTATTTATACTTTATAAAAACGTCAGTTATTATAATTCAGAAGTGACGCATACTACTTGAGGCCTATAATAACACTTTCATATACCTCAGAGGAGAGTGATGTTACAGAATTGGCGTACAACTGTGGGACTGAATTAACGAAACCTGAAATTGCAATACACTCGTAAGTGGTGGATGCCTCACATTAAGGAGTACGTTACAAGTTTGGCGAACCCAACATTTGGGGCTTGACTAAAGGTGTACGTTTCGCTAAAGACCTCACTAAAGTAGCACGTTACAAGATATACATATATAATGTGTTAAAAATAATATAACTGCAAACAATTAACCCAGATTTATAAAGCGTCCTGAAAGTTTAAAATCAAGTGTTAGCACAATTTACCAGCCGGGAATCGTTAACTAAAACCGCGACCGCTAACATGCTAACGTCGTCTCAGATTAAAGACCTAACAAACAAACAACACTGCATAGATGTAGATAGGTTATTGTCTCTAGTTAATGGTTGTCTTCGTATGTGATTCAGCTAACGATCCTGCATCTATTCAGTAAAATATTATTATTGTTACTGAGTGACTGATTGTTTCTTTTGCGCAAATGTTGCGTTTAGCTGGCGGCTGAAAGACATTATCATGCTCTTAAGCTTTTCCCATTTGGTAAACGGTTTTTAATTTACAAATCAAATAACAATCAGAGCGTGAAATAGGGTATCAGTTTGTTTTTCGAATGTTTGTCTCAAAGTGAAAATATTGTCCACACAGGATCTGTATGTCTTGATCCACTTTGTTCTTCAACGTCTATAAAATTTTATTTCATACGTTTTTTAATAAGTTTCCCGTATATTTTCTCGTATATAACTCTTTTCTATAACAGAGTACTTGAAACGCTGATTTCTCTATGCTAGAAGTTTGAACAATACTTCAGGTTTTTACTTTATCAGTTCTACAGGTCCTCCGCATGTTCCTGAAGCTTTCCCATTTTCACATCTTACGTAATTTCCCTTGCCTTTTAGGAGTGTTTTGTCTGTTTCGTAGTCTCTTCTCATGCGTCAGATTGTGAACACTTTCTTTGCTTTATGTAAAGGTACATTGTCTGTATTATGTAAGTAATCTTTCGTAAACTAATCCCAGTAATCTAATTGAATGAAATGTATGTCTGCTATTCTGTATTGTCCTTCCTAAGATTGTTAACTGTTCGGCAAGGTTTTACCGAACTTGTTGACTCCATGTACTATGTTCCTGTCTAGCTGCTAACACGTTTTTCCCCACATGTAAATTTTATTTCCATTTACTATTTTCTTTCTTCCACTACTATCCCGTATACATGTTTTTTGTCTTCAGTATCTTTTTTACACAATTTTTGGTACCGTAAATTTGTCTCTGCTCTTACCATGTTTTCTGCTTTTTTTATTCAACAATCTCAGATATTTCTTGTTTTAGTACTCTTGATGCTTCCTGTGTAGCTCCATAAATTGTTTTGGCAATATCGCTGTACATATTTTCTTCTGGCGAATAATACACTAATACGCTTATCTAGCCATAAATACGGATAAAACAAAAATGCTTATGAAAACAAGAAGGGACCAGGTTCATAACAACATTGAGATAGAGGAGGACATAATTGAAGTGGTGGACAATTTAACGTATCTCGGAGTGAACGAGGAGACTGGATCAGAGGAGCCGGAGATCCAAAGACGGACCACCATGGCTAACAAGCCATACTTCGCATTGCTGCCATCATTTAGGTCTGGGGATGTGCACAGGGAAACAAAAATGAAAATATGTAGGACTGTCATAAGACCGGTGCTATGCTACGGGTGTGAGGCATGGACAATCACAGAATAAACAGCCGACATAGTAGACACCTTTTTCTAAGCCAAAATTTATATAAAAATATTGTGGAGTCATCTTCAAATCTATCTAGATTATATCGCGAATATTTAGTGGCAGTTGTTTCTTGTACAATGCTTTTGTTAAAGTTTAAAATGGCATATGTAGGATTTGTCTAACGAGGTGACGATCTGAGCCACATTCCGCTCCTTGTCAAAGTTTCATATCCTTAACATGTACTTTAGTTTTCTGTTTACATACCGGTATCCAATAATCTATAATAGATTTTAGACCATGGGTCGGCTATGTCTGCGTGTACTTATTAATTTCTTCGCGACTGTAAAATCCATTCATAATTCGAAATTGCTGTTGTTGCTAGAAATGTATTAGATCGCCTTTCACCGCTATCATTGATGGTTAATTCTACGTACCTTCTAAAAATTGCATCGTTTCTCCAATTTATTTTTCGTTTGAATTGTCGTAGATTTTCCGAGGAATTGGGTTGTTTTCTTCTAATAGAATTTTTAGCATTTACAAATGTCTTGTGAGTATAGGGGAGCCGTCCCTATGGCTCATCCCCCTGCTAGGAGGACCAGAATTTTTGTTATGGTTTACTCCCTTTCCCAATCTATTCCAGTTACTTGTAGGCACCAAAAACTCACCTTTCACCCTCTCGCGTCTGCTACACAACGTACGCTAATCACACTCCATGTACTCAGGGACTACGTGACTACAGTAGTCTGTAGTCTTTGAGAACGTAACAGTACGTTGGCAAAGTTGAGTTCGGTTCGTCGAAACTGTGACTCATTTGACAGAAACCTGGCTTACCTACCTGGAAAACCTCCAAGACCTTTTACCAACATTTAGCTTTAAAGCAAAATACAAACTGAAAAAGTAGAAGCGTTTGTCCAATATTATAAAAGAAAGTGTTTTTATATAGTCTTGGTCAAAGGAATTCATTCCAGTTTGTGTAACACTAACTGTGTTGAGAATGTTTTACTCACAAATTTAATAAATAACTATTGGTTTAAATAACTCCATTATTTTTCATAATTTATGTTATTTGGATCAAGAGCTGATTAACAGCTTGTTCATGTCAGTGAACCTTCAGTCAGTCTTGATATAGGAAAGATAGCTTACTAAATTTCTAAAGCTCTATCGATGTGTTATTATCTACAGGTATATCTACTTCAGCAACACTAACACTGATTTCTCGTTAACTCTGTAGAATTTTGCAGAGAATGTATCATTAAAGTATCACATCAATGAGTGTATTTATACGTCTACTTAATTTGTCCAGACAGATACTCATCGTCTTTCAAAAAAAAAACCTATAGTATAATTCTTGAATTTCGTAACTTCTGTTTGTTCTGTGTTTTGAAATATTAATAAGATGTTCTAAAAGTTTGTTTGTCGTCATTTGTGTGCGGCTTTCGTTGTAAAATTTGTTTAGCTATTTCTTACTGCAAACTGTTTACTCTTCGGTTCATAACTATCTATAGAATATTATACTTGTTAAACACTATGGCAGTTTACACAATCCCACAGTAACTAAAAAGAAAACAAGACTACCAATAATATAGTTCAAAGTCACACTCATTAATGTTTTACTATAAGCGCAACTTACAACTGGGTTGGTAAATAAATGAAACAGGTAACTAAATTTTTAATATTTTTGTTAATATTTAAAACTTTCCTTCTCTCCTTCGTTACTTGTTGACCTGTTCAAGAACATTAGGCAATTTCTTCCTTGAACTACTGTACTGATGTCTTTCATTCATTTAGGGTCGTATCTCAAGGCTGTTACTGATCAGTTTTCACTCGGCTTGCGGTCCAAGTCTTCGCTCCATCCTATCCTATTATTCCATAAAATTCTGTGAAAAAATTGGCTTTTTAATTGTCATATAATATTCCAATTTCCTTATCGATCCTGAGGATAGTTTTAAACATTTCATTTTAGCAGCTTGAGTTTCCTGACTACCTTTTCACTATGGTGTATCTTTCATTTGCGTACAGGAATGTTGGAGAAAGTAATACGTCTATATTGTACTATTTCCATGCGTTTATAGTGTCTAATTTAATTTTAATAGTCTTTTAGATTGTTCTAGAGGTTTCATTAAATTTTGCTGACTCATTATGCAAGTAGATGTTATTTTCGTACCAGTTGCCTTATCCCAAGTAATAAAGTGATAAATTTATTTTAAATTTTACCGTCCATGACTTATTTATTTCAAGTACTTTTTTAATTTCAAAAAATATTCCCTTAATTTAAAATTATATGAAAATGTATTTAATTATACTTTAAAACCACTTGACTCTAAATATTATATGCTGAATGTCATCATATTTCGTTTTTCATTTTCTGGTATGTAAAGTTTTACATTTCTTCGTTAGTCACTCGATGTTTCTACAGAAACTGTAACACATTTGTTACAACATGTGCTCTAAGGTTTTGTTCTGTATCGATAACTGACGCCCTATTTTTTAAAAATGTAGCAAAAAAAATTCATTCTCTTGAATTTGGGGAAAAAATTCATAGTTGATACTCTGTATAGCTCCTTTAGTGCCACCGAATTAATTCAGAAGTTAGACAGAAGGAAAGCTGCCAGCTGGAGTAAGGCATTCGATGAAGGCAGTGTAGCGAAAATGCAATTCAGCAGTGCATTATTACTCCAGTATGTTATTCAGATAATTATTTTGACAGGCCGAGTCGACATTTAAATCTTTTGTCGATATGTCTGGATAATAAACAAAAGCTTGGATACAAACACTAAACTTCATGCATTTATCGCTTAGCCACTGATTGCTTCATTCTGTTAAAACGGCAAATGCAGAGTGTTTACAAAAAATATCGTCTCAGGAAAATCATATCAATTATTTGGATATATCATTTAAATGTGATAGCATAACATAAGTTGCTTTACAGTTGTCAGATAATTACGAAACATCGTACATCGTTCTATCATAATTAAAGCTGTACGGAAGCAGTAAATGTTACCCAACATACAACTAAGTAAGTTTATGCACATTAGTCATGCCTGTTAATTACTGTAAAGGAAAACATAATTCAAGAAAAATTATAAAATAAACATAATTAAATAAAATGTGAAAAGAAGCGGAGGGTTTCTTCAGGATATCTTGTCTACAACAGATCTTCTACATCTAAATGTAATTGCGTTTCTTTGCCAGAGGAAGAGGAAATTGTGTCGCTGATTAAGTTACACGAACTGTAATCAACCACAAAAGTTTAAGAAAAGAAACAAACATTTGTGTTGTGTGTGTGCGTAATCTAACAATACAACTGTGCATGTTTAAAATATTAATATACCTGCAATTATACGAAGAGATAATGAGGCACTATTATTATTAACATAAATAATTTTTAGGCCATGGGTGCTACCATAATTTCCAGCCTCATAACCTTGTAATCGTTTCCCTGACATTCAGTTTACATCCTGCCGGAATATGCTATATTGTTGAACTCGTTCAGTTACGTTCTGCCTAATATATTTTTGTAATTTAGTTGATCTTTTTGTATTCTTAATGGTTTCACCACAAACTGAAAGAATAGTTAGTTCTGACTATACTTCTATATGATTTAATTTTATTCATAACAGAGTGTAGTAATTACCTTGCGGCACAAAATTGAACCATATATTAGACGACAAATCCTTCTGTGCAGAATACGCATGTAAATAAATATATAATATTAAAGATTTAAAAAACCAAATACTTCAAAATGAGTTAAGTCGTTAATAGCTCTGAGACACAAATTAAAAGTAGGCAAAAGATTCAAATAATACATTAGAGTTACGTTTGCTTCATATCTAAGAAAACATTTTAAACTGGAGCCAATATAATTTTTAAGGTAGCCATTTTTTTAGATAGGTACCAGGTAGTTTCCCTGACAAGATATTAAAACCCCTGTTGCTATATTCACCACAATTTAACAATGTACGATGGCTATCGAGAAAGTAAGTTCCGATAGGAAACTAAGAATACATGTACAAAGCATTGTATTTGAAGTACGCACCCTAAACTACTTTTATACATAGTTTTCGTCATTTCTTGAAACACTTTTTTTAGCGAGGCATCAGGAAAATTATACCTTTTGCAATTTTAATATTAAAATTGTGTTTTTCAGGTGCAGTGGGCGACCAATAAAAGATGAAACATCTATGGTTTGTTAATTTATTTATCTTTCCTGTGCTATTTTTAATTAATATAAGGCTGTAGCGTTTGACTTAAATAGAAAAGTTTTGTTTATTTTAATTACGAACTATTGTTAAAATTAATATAGAATATTGAACTTTCACTTGTGAAACTTACTTTGTTTCTCCCGTACGCGTTTCGGCGTGATGTGCGCCTTCATCAGCGGAGTGAGAAAGGCTGCCAGTAAATCGTAACGGTTTTACTGGTAGGTTGATTGGGGGTGGTGTGTGGTGGAAGGGGATTGGCGCGGGGATCCGAATTATTGTTTGTGTTACATAAACCAAAGTTCAATATTCTATATTAATTTAGTACTGTTAAAAAAGAAGATGAACTATCAAAACAACTATAATTGTTAAAATTGATCAGTTTTTATGATTTTAAGGGATGATGCGCGGCTGGAAGATATTAACCAATTTTTATTTATTTTTTCTATTTTACTTATCTGTTCTAGGGGCAGGTTTTCCGCGGATAGCGAATAAAAAAAAATATTTTTCAGCCCACCCTATTGACCATCAAGGAAGGATTTCTGATGTTTGAAAAGGTGATATTCGCTTAGTGCGAGGTCTGGGATGTAAGGTGGATGATCAAATTGTTGCCAGTAAAACTTTGTGAGGCGGGCGCCTCGAATTCTTTGGCATTATAAACACGTCCAACGAAGCTTATTCAGTGCACAGTTGTTTACAAATAGGTTTGTTGGCTTGCCAACGAATCAACAAACTGGCCGTGCATGCTCAACATCGTGACGAAATCGATACCGCTGCAATATTTAAAAACTGGTCTTACTTTCTGGATAACCCTCCTAATAAGACTTGCTATTGTTTTATTAATTCCGATGTCCTTCTCACTGCCATAATAAAGACACAAAAGTATCATGAAATATTTGTGTTGTTCACGATCCAGGGTGATAGATTTACATTTAAACTTTGCTAAGGGAGTAAGAATGTTAAAATTATTGTAAAAATATTAACTACTTTAAATTATTTGAACATCTGCATTCTCTACTAACAATTTCTCCTACCATCAGCAGCTGGATTACAGTTCTGTGGAGGACGTGATAAACTAATTTATCATGTTTAGCTTGACCTTGTTTTGGCAACGGGGTTACACGTAAGGCGCGTCAGGACTGACACTTAATTTGTATTTAGTAGTGAATGTTTTTTACAAGTGAACACTTCTGAATGGTAAAGTTGTATTTTCTATGTTCTTAACGGTATTTAAGATTATTTATATCAGGCTAGACTATTTCAGCTCTATGGCACATAATTATGACAACGTAACTAGCACTACCCGTTGATTCGCTTTAACTTACACAGGTTATGAGGCCAGATACTAATAATTACTGGTGGGGTTGAAACAATCCGTCCTTAAGTAGACTCGAACCCGCAAAGGCATGATATTGAGACGAATGTGACTGATGATAGGTCAACCAAACCCATTTTGCAACTTATGGGTTAGAGAGCTGTGACGACCCCATCGTCAAGTGACTGTCGTATGTTTTGCCAAAGCTACACAACTTTACACTATTCTACTTCTTATGCTACACTACACAATTAGCAAGGTACAGATATTATTATATTTTCACTTTTTTCTTTCCACACATTAATTATTGCTCTCAGCATAGTAATGAAGTAAATGTCTCAAGAAACTCCTAAACGTTAACGTTTTTGTTAGTAACAGAAATTATAAAAGATTTGTGTAAATCTGGTTATATTTTATATGTGCGATTAGTAATTTTAATTGCCTTAGTGTTTCTTCTTATTAATTGCGAGTTGTGGAGAATAGTAAATTATATTTCTTTAGAAGATGCATTCAATTAATTGGGATTTTGATGATATCTTTTCTGACTGTTTTCATGTTTCTGGTGTCGATTTAGCTAAAACATTTCTTACATAAAACTAGTAAATTTAGAAAATTGCAATATCGGTAATGGAATAAAGGTTTATGCTATAAAAATGAACGAATAACGCCGTGAAATATATAGTATTTATGCTATGTAACATATGTGAAATATGAAGAAAGGAATTTCATACACACGAAATTCAATAGCAACTGATCTGACAAAATATAATATACAAAAAGTATTTTCTTTCATTAGCAGGAAGTTAGTAGTCACATTAAGTTTTCGTGAGTATGGTTTGATCTGTGATTTCTGGACTATTCAGTTTTCTTGAAACCTCTAATCCTTTCATACAACTTTATAATCAAATCTCTAATCGGAGAGGAAACAGAAGTGAAAAGCTAAAAGTAAAAGAATATGATGATAATTAGAAGAAAGAGGAAAGTATTAGAGAATTGTAAAATTTCGAAGAACATAGACATACGCAAACACATCTTTAAAATATGAACAAAACAAGTTTCTAAAATTATCAATTAATAAAACTAAAGTCTTCAAAAAAATTTTCTTGTTTATAAAATAATTTGTCAATGTGCAATAAAACAGGGATAAATGTTTTAAAATAGGTTTTAATACAATCATATTGTTTTTTCAAACAAGTAGAAATTCAAATGCTTTTCAGTACAATGTAGAAAGTCAAAAATAATTAATTTAAAAATGGGTTGACAAAGTATAAAAATTTTTAAAGTATTTATTCATTAATTTATAGCCTCCTTCGATTTTGTTGTGCGATGCAGCCAAAAAGGTAAAATAATCGTTACAATTGAAAATGGAAATTTTAAGACATAACTAATATTTATTTGTTTGCACCACTAATATTTATTTGTTTTTGTGAAAAAAAGATAGTTTGTAATAGTTAAGTATAATTTTTTATTATTGAATTTAAATTTACTCTAGTACTTGGCCATTGTACGTATTTTGTAGACCGCTATAGTTACTAATTCTTACTGTTTAAATAATATTGAAACAAAATTCTCTTGCAGGTCAAGTGGAATTAAAATATTGTACGTTGTACAATACGTACGTACGTTGTACGTTGTATATTGTATTATTTGTTCTACATTTACTATCACTGATAATAAAAGCATGGGCGCCTTCATTTAGACAATGTGATCTTAAACATGAATTCGAAAATATAATTAATCAATATCAAAATGGATTTTTAATCTCAAAAATATTATAAAAACTATGTGTTTATATTAAGTGCATTGTGTACTTTTTATTTAAAAATATAATCCTTGACAATCCTAATTTCAACGTCCCCTCTTAATAATAGTTTGTAATGTGAAGTATAATGTTATAACTTAATTCAATGGAAAGGAATCTTCAAATATCTGCTATTTTTCAAAATTTAGTTATATTATGATTCTCTTTATAGAATGTAAATTTTTGAGTTGTGCACGATTGTACTTGTAAGACAAATGTACACATATATGCATACTCTGAAAAATTTAATTACTCAATAATCAAGTAAATGTAGAACAAATAGTATCAGTTATAGATCTTTTTTATTGAAGATTGATTTAAACATGGTATAATATCATTCCCTAGGCCCCCACGTTTTTATTATCAGTGATACTTAATGTTACAAACATTTTTGATTAATAAACGTTATTTTCATTTGTTGTTAATGTATTTGGTATATGATAAATTACCCTTTTTAGTACATTGATCATTTTGTTAATTTTAATTAAAAAAGGGTTTTTAAAAACTTTTTTTTACTTTTTTTTTGTTTCACACTTTTTAGTCAAATTTTGTAGATAAATTACATAATGAAAAGAGAATTATACATAAACAATAAACAATTATTTATGAAATAGATAAATAGATAGATAAATTCCTTTTTATTGTATAAAATATACATAATTAAATGATCACAGTAATTTTACAATTGCATTCGTACATTGCAGTGTATTGACAACACAGTAGTATTTACAAGATTAAATACAAATTAATATAATTACAATAGTTTACAATATCGTTGTTATCATATACTATGTTTTAACATTTATCTTGGATGGTGTGATCGCATTCTGTCCATTTCAGCTAATGCATCATTATTACATGTTTTTTTCCGAGAAGTTTTGTGTTATCTATTTCTTCAATTTGAAGTCCTTTTAAAGATTTTACTCTACTAAGAGCGACGTATGCCTGTTCTTCTGCAAACATTTTTGGTCCCAAATAAACAACCGCATAATCTACAGTACTGCCTTGCATCTTGTGCACTGTTGAAGCCCACGACAAGACCAACAGTTCCATTCTTCTTTCAACAGTGCCATAACTGAATTTTGCAGGAAATTGGATAGACATTGAATCAATTTTATGTATTTCACCTTGGCCAAAGTCCACACGAACTGATGGTAAGTCTGCTTCATACATTTGTGGGCGACGAAAATATGGCCATATAATTTCGGTGATAAATCCAATCGCACCTTTAACAAGACCTTTATTAAAATCTGTGTTTGAACGTAACATAATTTTAGCTCCTACAAAAATTTCCAACTCTTTTGGCATACCTCCGGGTTTGTTGTACGGGATGATATTATCCAAATTTGTATCCTCCATGTTCCGAGTGGCATCCACCAGTATATCTTGAGCTTTTACATTCATGGTGATTCCTTTGCTTTTGAAATGGTTAATTACTAACTGATTATGTTTGAATACTTGCTCATTTGTAGGATAGATTCTTAGAGCTATTTCTATCGAAAATTCACCAATCGCTTCATCACTGACTTTTTTCATTAATATCGCAATATGTTCAGCTGTAAGTTTTCCAATTCTCAAAGCGCTGAGAATATCAATAAAGGTTGTATCTCCTTGTTGTCTCATATTCTCAGTAAGTTCAACTATAGTAGAGTAAACAATCGCCACAAATGTGTTGCCGGTGCTAGATGGAGAGGCTGGTGGAATACTTGACTTCCTCTGACACGTGGTAGCTGCATTAGATCAACAAATAATATAACATTGATACCCCCGAAAAACTCATCACAATTCTTTAATTGCTTTAATCTTGAATCAATCATGCATAGCATTTCGTAAGGTACCATAGATATTTCATCTATGAATATAAATTCAACATCTTTCCACTGCAGACGCATTTGTCTTAAGTAAAGTCCAGTCAAAAGGGGCAGTTGTAAAATTCTTCCATCTTTTTGAACGGGCAGCTTCAAAGTGCTGTGTAACGTAGAGCCTCCAACAAATCGTGTTGCTACTCCAGTTAGTGACATACCTTTACAGCATTTTTTCCATAACATCTATTTACCTGATTTTTAAAAACGTGTAATGTGAAACTCTTTCCTGTTCCTGCATTTCTTGTAATGAATAATCTAATGCGATCTTTATTTAATGCCGTTCATGATTTGGTTGTGGACGTTTCGTGTAATGAATGAAAACACTTCTCTTTGTCCAAAATTCATTGCTCGTTGTGCTTGTTGGAATTAATCTTGATTCATTGGTCGATGTAGTACTTCTTCATCATTATCAGAATTTGTAGAAACAGGCTCTTCATTAAGTATCTCGAATGCATGTACTTGATTCATTGCATTCTCGAGTTGTTGGTCTCGTTTTCTAAACAATTGCATGTGTTCGTTCATCTGTTTCATTTGTTCTTCTCGAGCCATAAATGTTTCTTTTGAATTACTGTAGTCTGCAAGCAATTCACTTTCAACACGATAAGGTAAGTATTGCAGGAGCATACTGTAATAGTAATTTTCTGGATCATCTGATGCCTTGAAGTAAGGTAACCGCACAACTGCTGGTTTACTTCTTATCAATATTTTACTATTGTCACTTAACGTAATGAATAGATTTCTAGTTTGTACAACCTCATTTACAAATTGGTCAATGGATTCTTCATTATCATCTTTTTTTATTGTAATGTGGTTCAAATCGCATTGCGAATTCGAGCAAATTCATTCCACATTTTTAGTAAAATGAGATTGTAATTATTAATCCATTTATCTTTCTTACGACGCTTCAAGAAACATATTCGTCCTCCACTGCGAATAAAATCATCCGATGAATGAGCAACAATTTTAGTTTTTGCACACTCTTGACGAGGAAAACTGAATCTACATGTTGTATTATTATTTTTACACGTGATTGTATGTAGATGAATTTGACACTTCATTACTAATTCGTGTAAACCTGATTCCTCCGATGGTAATTTACAAGAGCAAATTTCATCTATAAGACGTAAACCCTCTTCTGAATCGAAAGAAGGATGATTTTCAACCCACACAATCATATGAAGATGCGGACTGCCTCAATTTTGAAATTTAATCCGCCACCAAAAGTCTACTACTTTGCCTCCAAACACATCACAGTTACTTCTCAAAAATTTCATGACTGCATTGACACGAAGCATAAAATGTCGAGAGACGATAACGGGATGTTTTTCAATCAAACGTTGTGTTTCATGTATATCACGATCGTTTGGATCTACATTTGGCCTTCCATCTGCAACCAATAGTGCTTTTCTCATATTTAACCAATGTAAATCATTGCAACTGAATGTTATGAAATAATGTGGTGGGCCGGTGCATTTTATCATTGAAATCAATTCATACAAAGCTGTTCGCCAGTAAGCTGCAGTACCTCTTAAGTTTTTCAAGTACAAATGCACGTCTTCAACCATTCCATTTTCACCTTCAATCTTTTTTCCACAAGCTGAAATAGTGACCCTTACATGTTCATTTTCGAACATGGATAATGCATAGAAAAGATAATAAATTCTTTGAAATCTTGTTTTTTTCCCAAGAATCCTGAACTGAAAGCAATCTAAATGATGAATTTTTACTCGTCTTGAAGTTTCTCTCAACCTATTGATTCCAAATGGGAATAGATAAAACCAACTGAATTCTTCTGCTCTCAGTTCATGGTGAACATTTACAATGTTGTTCTTTGTTTTTCGGACAATCTTATTCAATTCATCTGATAATTCATATCGCTTTTCAACGTCTGGTTCTCTAAAATCAATTTGAGCCATAACACTTGTTTGTAGAGATACGTATTGTGTTTGTTCAGAGGGCGCATCCACAGCTATCGAACATGTATTTTCTTTTTCTCTTTCCTCTTCTTCTCTTACACATTTTAAGACAGGGTCATATTTTATATTAACCTTTATATAATTTATCGTAAATTGTTGATTTTGTTAACCTGTTGATTGCTTACACACGCGTTCAAGTTCTGCAAGTGTATCGCATTCAATTATACAAGCTCTTCCAAGATCATGAATTACACTATCACCGTTTGGACCACACGAATGTGAATCAGTAAGACAAAATTTGTCGTTATAATGCATTGCCGTACTGCAAGAGATTTTGATGATGTAATTAAAATTCCAGCTTGATGATAATTGAATAATGTAAGTAATGCTTCATTCAGCATTATTCCAAAACCATTTTGATTTTTATCATCTTGTACGTTCCCAAAAATATTAGTGTCATTAATATATTCTATAGAAAAATTCATGTCATACATGATCAAATCTTCTTTAATGACGCCCAAAATTACGCACGTCCAAGTACCCATCTTCGCTGATAGGAGAAGCATTCGGATTATTTGCTGTTAGCATTATAATTTCTTTATAAATTTGATCTCCTTGAAACATGTTCACATTTAGAGTATTTGTAGACCACTGTTTCGGTGGATATATATATGCACTTATTATGTTTGCTAATGCCATTGTACAACACTGATCACCTACGTAGCCTGAAGTGAACACTGGTTGATTATTTTGGTTCCATGATGCTCGTACAATTCTTGCAACATTATTTATCAGCATGTAAGCATTACTTACTCTTTGTTGTTGCTCTACAGTTTGATTAAATTGTTGTTGTTCAATTGAATTTTGTGTATGAAACTGATCGTTGCTTTGAATGAGATATCCATTACTTTCTTCATTAACTGTATTTACAGAGATAGCTTTATTCATATTAACATCAATATAACTCTCTTCATTTACCATATCTACAGATATAGCATTATTCATATTAACGTCAATATTGTTCATATAAACGTCAATATAACTTAAAGTAAATAGTTTATTTTTAGATCCGGTTGATCGTCTAATTATTCGTTCAAGTTCTACAAGGGTATCGCATTCAATTATACATGCTCTACCAAGATCTGGTCTTGCACTTGCACCTTTTGGACCACCTGAGTGAGAATCGGTAAAATAGAATTTTTCATTATAATGCATTACTCCAAGAGATTTTGAAGATGCAATTAAAATTCCAGTTGGATGATGTTTGAATAATGCAAGCAAGGCTTCATTCAGAGTTATTCCATTACTGTTTTGATTTAAATTATTTTGGACATTTCTAAAAATATTAGTGTATTCCTCATATTCTAAAGAGAAATTCAAATCATATACAATTACGTATCTCTAAGTATCCGTCTTTGTTAATAGGAAATGCAGCTCGATCATTTTCTGTTAACACTCTAATATGTTTGTAAATACGATCTCCTTCAATCATGTTTATATCTAAAGTATTCATAGACCAATTTTGGGGTGGATAAACAAATCCTCTCACAATATTTGCAAGTGTCATTGCACAACATTGAACACCTGTATAGCCTGAGGTAAACACATCTCGATTATAGTAAAAAATAAAACCATAAAATAGTTTTAGTGATTTTCACTCGTCAATTTATTAAAATTATAAATCCATGACAGCTGTTTCGGCAGCACAGTGCCTTAATCAGATGGTGTAAGCTGACATCTGATGAAGGCACTGTGCTGCCGAAACAGCTGTCATGGATTTATAATTTTAATAAATTGACGAGTGAAAATCACTAAAACTATTTTATGGTTTTATTTTTTACTATAATTTACAATGGATGTTCACCAAGTAAAGGCATCAAGCATTAATTACATCTCGATTATCTTGACTCCATGATGCTCGCAGAATTCTTGATACTCCGTTAATTTTTTTATAAAATTATCTTGATGTTCTTTATCAATAACTTCATGTAATTGTTGCTGCGGTTTTTCAACAATTCTAACCAAATCCTCTACATCCATTCAAACATTTTTATTGATCTCCACGTCTTTATATAAAGTGTTATGTTCTTGTAACCATTTTAATGCATTGTAAACTTTTTCATGAGATATAGAGAATTCTCTAATAGTATTCAAGTCTACAAGATGTTCAGTAACAATCACTATTCCACATTACTTGAAGATCTTGGAAGCATATTTGGTAGTTTTTCACTGACTTCAAATATGTCTTGAGCAAATAGTACCGCTTGACCTCGAAAGCCGTATTGACCAAACTGTCCGTCAAATTTTATAATTTTAACAAATGGTATTATTCTTAAAAGTAATCTCTGTTTACACTGAGACAGTTGTTGCAAAACAGCAGGTTGAACACCAGGATCCAAACAGTTCCAGTAAGCCTTTGAAGGAAATGTCACTTTATTACTTGTGATATGTGCTTTACACCTATGACAAAGAAGTAGGGTTGATTTTTGTTTTTAGTTCATTAGGTAGGTATGATTCTGCTGCTGCACTAGGTCGGCATGTTGCTACTTGATTCGGATAGCATTGTTTTGTACAAACATCACATATTTTATCACAAAATGTAATAGATTTATCAAACGTTTGCAGGTCAATATTCAACTGTGATTTTTTCGAGTATTTTTGTCTATCATTCTCCAATCGAATTTCCCGGTGTTGTAACGTTTCAGCAGCTCTTACTTGTGAATGATACAAAAGATCACGTTCTAATCGTGTTTCACGTTGTTCTGGTGTTTCTTTTTGTAATTTCTGTGACTTATACATTTTGTATTGCATTAATCTAGCTTCTTTTTCTTCTACAGTTTTGGAAGGTACTGTTAATGAAAAGCATCTTCTACCGATTTCTAATCTAGCTTCAAGATTTTTATTTGACTGTTTCGCTTTATATTCTCTGCATTTTTGTAATCTGGTTTTCTTTGTCTCGATATCTTCATTTTTTAATTTCTCTAGTCTTTTATGGCGCTTTTTTTCCAATCGCCTTTTTCTCTGAGTAGTCGTTTCTGTTTGACTCATTTTTCAACACCTACAAAATTAATTATTCATTAAATATTTTGTACACAGTATGATAGTAAAAGTAAATTTTAGCTAATTTGAGTTTACAAGTAAAATTGTAAGTTTATTGTAAATTTATTATTTAAATATTTCTTACAATAGGCAAAACGACATAACATCTCTTTCATTGGAAAATTCAAAGTGAAACGTTTTGTACAAAGTAAAATTACTTACCGTTATTTGTAATCACGTAGACAGTTTCACCAAACTGATTTTAATTTTGATTGCTCCACTAAGCTTAAAAGTATCCTGCCCCTCTTACGAAAATATTTGCGGGCCGCTGGTACAGATGACACAGTAAGTTTGTATTAACGTAAATACAGCAAGTCAAAAACCAACTGCCATTATTCATTTTTCATTTCACATACATATTTCCAACGGTTGATACTGGAGGTTAAAGTCTTTAGTTATACGCATTGTTTACAATTAAGGAGTCGGAATCGAACATCAGACGAGTTAGGTTTACAGTGAACAGGAGTTAAATTATAATCGAGTGATAAAACTATATAGTGAATTGTTAAAATAATAATAAATAATTATATAGTGGAAACAACCAAAAGGGAATATAAAAGTGTAAATTTAAAAAGGAAAGTATTGTGATATTAATCAAATTTAAAATATTGTTAACGGTTATTATAAACTAACCTGTGACATTATATATACTAGCGAACTATTTTTCACAAACACTGAACTATCACACAATAACACTGTTGTAATTTTTTTTGTTCGTTGCTAATCATTATTTTTGTGTGTTTAATTTTAAGACGTGTAGTATTAATTAACCTAAAAAGACCGTATCTGAGATCGAAAACTTTCAATAGTGCCATATACCAAGCCAGGGTAATTCATATTAAGAATTATTTATTTATTGTTATTTTAAAAGAGAAAAATTCAAAGTGAAACGTTTTGTACAAAGTAAAATTACTTACCGTTATTTGTAATTACGTAGACAGTTTTAACGTTGAAAATGTTTTAAGGACGTGTCGCACGTTTGCGTGTGATCGAAAATGTGAACCGGTTCTTTGTTGTCAATAACGTAGTACACGTATAAAACTTGGCTTATGAATGAGACTGCATTTAACTTATAATCTGTACATTGGGAAATGTATGTATGTATTCTTTTTCATAATATTGTATTGTCACGTGATTCAAGTGTGTATGCAGAATTTCAAGTCGCTATCACATCGGGAAGTATGCGAAAATTCGATTTGAAAAATCCACTTTAGACCGACGGGAAAAGCAAGTTAAATAAAAGCGTTTAATATTGTACGTTCAAAACCACCACCGTTTAAGGGTGGCATTAGGTGTTTGTGCTGTCTGTCTCAAAGGGCATTACGCTTGTAATCACAAAGTGTTTAATGCTATTAAATGGTTGTCTCAGTTGTACGTACGACTGAGTATAGTGTTACGTACATCGTTGCTAACATAATTAGATAACTTTTCAACTATGAGTACTCTGTAGTCGCTTCAGATGAGATAATTAAAGCAACCAATGCCATATACTATCTATAAAGTAATAACCCTCAATTGAATCCTTTAGTGGGTTCGAATCTCGCACACTCAGCCAGACGAGCGTCTAAAAATGTAACTCGGCAATGTTTATATTTTAAGTAAATTCTTTATCTTCCAAGTATACTTTCGTTATTTTCCCGTCGACTCATTTTGTTAATATTCTTCGACTTTAAAAATAATTCTATCTATTATTTATTGTTATTATAATAATTATGATTGGTATTAGTATTGTCATCATAATCATCGTCGTCGTCGTCACAATTATTACTACACTTTTCAGACTAATTGTAATTCATAACACTATTTTTATTAACAGATTCTTATAATATATAATATCGTTAATTTACCTGAAGACGGCCAGGGGCTTCTACTGATCGAAACGTTTTGTATATCATATTATTAAAAATGGAGGTTGTCCGAAACAGTAAGTAAAATGAAAACGATAATAATTATGATGAAACTAATAAGGATAATAATGATGTTAATGACAACACTGATAATAATATAATAATGATTATGCTAACATACCTAGTAGTAGTACCATGTCATCTAATCTCAGCTGTAAGGACAAAGTATCTATGCACTACTCAAGACGAACAAGATACCTGAATGTTTTTAGTTGTTAAAGTTATATAACCTGCTTTTAAGAATATGAAAAGTGGATCAAGAGAGAGTGACTTGGTTCTGGAAGTTTAAAAGTACACGTTAAGGAGTCTGGGCTCTTGCATCGCACCTGGCCAGGACAGATAATAAAGTCGCATGGAAAGTAGCGGTAGACACTTTTCCCTACTTACGTACCGTTCGGCCAGAATAATGTTAAATTTGAGCTACGTGTCTGTCCGATATTGGTGTACTGTCTTTCGTATGATTTTACACACTCATGAAAAAGTGAAACATTTTTCTCTATATCTCTGAAATCGTAGCGACAAAAAATCATCCGTTCCAAAGCCATGCAAGAAAGAGATTAGCATTGGTACGGCAAGTAGGTTTCTATGGGCGTTGCTGGCAATTAATAATAAATGAAGTCTTAGCAACCCGCGATATAGATTTAATCAAACAGAAATCATTACCAAAGGAAAACATTTCTTATACCAAAGGAACGAAGGAAATATGAAACACCCAGAAATTTTCTTGACGATTTTATTAAATGTGTATTAAATATGATTTTAATAAATCTGTAAATTCTACACAAAAGTCCTCCTGTACCACTTAACACGTATTTAAAGGTTTGACTTGTAAGTTTTTGCAGCCCGCTATATTAACGTTCTTATTATTCAGGATATGACTGTATTGTAGTTGGTTTCGTCCTTGACGTTTGGACGTCATTCGTCTCTGATACCTTATTCAGTGGGTACCTGTCAATGGTCGTTGAAAAGACTAGGCTACAGAGCTGTAGCCACATCATTGTGAAGTGACTGTTGCCTATTTGGCCAAATCATCGCATCTTTACACTATGTTACTTTCTATGCTACATTGCCTAAACAACAAGAACGTTAAGTACCAAATTTTGGAGACATTTAAAAAAAAAAACTTTTTCACCCCTTTTTCCTCGCATTTTTCGTGAGACTCTCCTAATACTTGGGGCTTTTCAGACTTCAAAATAAAAATTAAAAATATTATAATACAGTATTATCATCCCAAGACTTTTTACAACCATAAACATAACTTTTCTACTGAAAACAGGGAAATTAACTGACTGATACATTGACTGCAAAACATTCTCATTGCGACAGTGAAAGAAACAAGAGTTACGGATAAATATGCTCTTGAGTCGGAGGGATACAAAAGTTTTAAAAGAAAAGTAGGGAAAAAGCAATGATATATATTCTACATTTAGAAACTGCAATTTTCACATTCAGTCGTAAAATTTTGAACTCAAAGTAGATTTACAATCTCCAAGTGGTTGAGTATCAACACTTTTCTTTATTTGAATTAATATTGGCATATGCATTAATTACTGTTCATGCACCAATTAATCGGGCAAATAAAACCAACAGAGAAGAAACAAACAAGTTCTGGGAGGAATTAGAAGAAATCATTATCAAAGTCCCAAAACGGCATACAGTAATTTAATTGTGCTAGATGACTTTAATGCTCAATTGGGCACAAAAGTATTCAGAAACATTGGTGGAAACTATCCAGCACACAAACGAACTAATAGGAATTGAGAAAGACTAATAGAACTGTGCAAAGTAACTAATCTGATAATAAAATCTACAACGTTTAAGCATCTTCCGAACAAACAGAAAACTTGGATCTCACCAAATTCCAACCTAGGTGAATTCCAAATAGATCATGTAGCAATATCTAGAAAGTACTCAACAGAAATTCAAAATGTCAAAGTAATAAAAAGCGCAAAACAGACTGAGACCACTAGACCTATATTTATATAATTCAAATTAAATTATAACCAAGAAACTCCAGAAAATAAACTAAACTAGAGACTGCAAGATATTAAATAGAAAAACTGAAGACTAAGCCAAGTTTTACAGACAAACTGGAAGTCCAAAATCCTGAAAATTGGGAACAATAGAAAGAATCCCTAGTTCAAACAGCCGAAAAAACAATTCCTGTCAGTCAAGTTAGAAAACATTCTTGGTTGAACGTGGAATGTAACGAAGCAATAAAAGAAAGACAACAAGCATGATAATAGTGGAATGCGCACAAGAACATAGAAAACAGAACAAACTTCTAAAAATAAGATTACAGTTCTGTTTACAACGGCGATCAGTACGGTATTCCTGAGAGTACATACAAAGATATCCATATTACATACATTTACATACTATACATATTCTTAGAAAATATATTGAAACAATAGCTCTTTAGTTTTTACAGCTGTAAAAAGTAATTATAAAGACAAGTAGAATTATACACAAGCGTCAAAAAAATAGTTCGCGACTTACGTTTAAGAGAAGAATGTTTTGAACTATAAAGCACTCAAGTATTTTATGAACTACTAAATAATATGAAGTTGTATAAATTGAGCCCATTTCAATTTTTTTTAATGTTTTACGTGATTTATTTCAACACAAGTGGAAAATTATATTGGTTATTTAAAATTAATTTTATTAATAGTATAAGAAACTAGGCAAAGGACCGTAATAAGTATGAAGAAAAAAGTTGAGTTACTTTCGGCCGTTCAAGTTAATATGAGATTCCAAAATATAAATTCAACTAAACTGGAAAACGGATTTTCGGCCGACGGTTGCTTAGAAACGGAAACAGATGAATGAATACCTTTAGTTCGGAACTGGTTTTATCTTCCGTCTTCATTTCATTCAATGTAGAAGCACTTGTGGGGCCGAAGTTTTATTTTTCTTTTCTTACCTGAAAAAGAAAACACATAAAACAATATGAAAGAATCAGTTTTATTCCCTTGATGAAATGGTTGAAATACAGCTTCCGACTTCTCGCTTTGTTTGTTTGTTTAAGTCTGATTTACTCAAGAGCATGTTACTTCTGGGAATGTCTATGCTTCATGTGCCAATCGTAAACTATGTAATTGGGAGTTCTACAAATTTCTCACCAATTAACTTCCGCGTGTTTGATATTGTCAGGTTTATAAAGTTCTATTGTTTACAAACCATATTAGCTTATTAGTAGATATACAGTAATTGACATAATTGTAATACACTAAATAAAAACATAGATATATTAATAATTAAAACCCTGATTTTTATAATCTATTTGCCTTTACAAACAGAATTATTTTGTATTTACTCTTATTTATAACAAAATATAATTAATTTTGTATTGCTCCTTAATCTGTAACTAGCATTTGGTACCTAAGTAAATAGACCTAATATGGAATTCTGTTTAATTTTTAAGTTGATAACATAAACACAAAAGAAGTAACTTATTTTTACAAAATCGGAACTTATACAGTTTTTAATTCACAATGTACTTGTACGCAAAAGGATTGCTGGCAGATATTTTTATTATAAATTTACATTATAGTAGAAAGTTTTATGGAGACGAAGATCAGAATAAGGTAAACCGTGTGTTTAAAGAAGGAAAACAGAATTGTACAAAACATTCTATATACATGGTATAGTGGGTGTATAGTCTGTCATCTGTCAGCTTGAGACCTACAAAGACAAGCAGTAAAGCATTCACGATTGAGTATTGTTATATTTCTGACGTGGTTGTGAATGAATTGTTCTATGTCTTTCCACCAACCCAAGCATTAAGTCACAAAAACGTATAGTTTTATTTACAAGCTGTATAGGACCATACTTTTGTAGAATGTTGTCGTAATTAGACCTTTATTCTTCAGAGTTTCGTGTTGATGAATTAGAGTATTTGGAATTAAAAAAAAAAAATTATTTATTACAGTATATCAACAAACACAAAGAAAATATCAACAGAAAAGCAGTAACACTCAGCAGGATTTGGTATCCTGTACTCTCTAACTTGACTATATGGGTATTAAGTAACCGCACAAATAATGCAAGCGGTGTAACACCTATAGTACAGGGTCCACCTACCGGCACTTCTACACTTTACAACTGAATTTGTTTGACAGCCTCATCGTCACATAGCCATGAAGATACCCACTGCAATATGGGTGATACTTTGTCTTACAAGAAATTTTCGCCGCGTTCCATACCAGGAGTAAACTTCAAATACTTTTATAATTAATTAAATCAAACAATTAACTCTAAGCAACTAATTATATTATTAATAACTTGTTATAACCATTAAATAATTACAAATATGGCTACATTGCCCTGAGTTACATACATAAGTGTTTAAACTTCCCGTGAACCACCTTCAGATTATACTAATAATTAGGCCAATTTGTAAATGAGGAAAAATACTTTATAACTTAACATATAGTATTTCTTTAAATGAGGGCAAACAACTTTTAATTCCTAAAAAATTAAGATAAATTTTTTTAAAAATTTATGCTTTTAAAACTAAAATACATTCAAAACAAAAGTTGTTAAAAATTTGCATCAAATGTTTTTTAAAACTGATTTTTAAGATTTTCTTTCTTTAGAAATTTCTACTACTTTTAATAAAAGAAAGTCGAAGCACTATACGAATTCCATTTGTTTTATATAGACAATAACCAAATGTTTATCAAAACAAATTTCAATTTAAAAATTAGTTTTTAAAAGTCACAGTTTAAAACAAATATGTTAAACTTTGCTTTTTTCTAAATTATAATTTTGTATACAAAAAATTTTGTATTACTGAAAAGTTAGCACTAAACTTTATTACGATTTAAAACACTTGGGCTATTGAAGAATCAGGACAATTTCTCGCGAAAGGATATTATTTTAATACTCATAAGGTAATCTTTAAAGTTGTCAGTTTACTTTGTACATAGTAGCCATCATCGTCAGTAGCTCCACAGCCCACAGTGGGACTCGGCTTCCCACAGTATTTTCCCCCAGATTTCCTAATCCTTAGCCAATATCCACCAATTATTCACTCCAAGTACTTTTACATCTTCTTGGATTCCATCAATCTATCGTGGTCTATGTTTCCCACGTCCTCTGTTTCCTACTGTTTTGCATTTCAAGATACTTTTAGGAACATCCTCCTAATCCGTTTCCGTACATGTCCTACTGTCCTACCCATCTCAGCCCAGCTATCCTAATTGACGTGACAATATCAGGCGACGTATATAGTAGTGTTTGGTTTTATCTCTAGTAAATGTTACAAATTTACTTATGTATTTTGTGCACGGTAAACGCAAATTATGAAATATGCGATAATTTTAGACATGAAATATTTAAAATTTACGTCTAATCATATTATCTATATGATATTTGTTCAAGCATGGAATGTTAGAGGGATCATTGGCAAAGATTTGAATTATCCAAAGTATTTGAAGAAAAAAATATTAATATAGCAGTATTAACTGATACAAAAAAGAAGTTAAGAGGTTCTGCGTATGCAGGGAATTATGCAATGTTTTACAATGATGGACGAACGATTCAGGGCAAGTAAAGGCAAGACTTTAAATGTGGATAAAAAATTTGAAAAAAGGGTTAAAGACTATGATTTTGTGAGTGAAAAAATAATAACCCTAAAGATTGAGTATGAAAGGGGACACATTAATAGATGTTTATGCTCCAGAAGAAGGCAAAGAGAAGAAAACGACTTTATTCTATCAAACGCTACAACAAATAATTGACAAGTACCGTATAATAAGAACTATAGTGTATTACTTGTTGGCGACTTACATGCTAGAGTTGCCAGTAATCCCATTCCAAAACTTAAAGGGCCGCATGGAGAGCTAACATTAAACAGAAACGATGAAAGGCTGAGGGAATTTATGACATACTGTATAATGATCTAAAGATAACTAATGGATTTTTTAGGAAAAAGGATATTCATAAATATACCTGGTCGGCGATATGTACTAGATAAATTATAGATTATATAATAGTTAATAAAAAGCTAATATCACAAGTTGAAGATAAAAGTGCCCGGAGGGGGTATGACATTTTTTCAGATCATTTTCTTTTGGCATCAAATATACAGGTTACATAAGCGTTAGTAAAAACAATATAATTTTGGTCAACAGCAACAAAATAATAAACTAGTCTTTAAAGTTTACGGATTAGAGGAAAAATACCAGAAATCTTTATCAAAACAGAGTAAATCAGTGCATTTCGATAATACCTACTAGTGAAGACAGAGGTGGAATGGAGTAATATCAAGAAAATAATAATACAAGCAGCTAAGGAAGCAATAGGCTGCAAACAGAAGTATAGACGAAGAAGGGGTCTGAGAATCTAGACAGAAGAAACAAATACTGCGGTAAAGAGGAAAAATGGCAGCTTCAGAAGATACATATCACATCCAACAGAAGATTGAAGAGAAGCATACCACAGAATAAGAAATAAAGCAAAGAGAATTATTAAACAAGCCATCAAGACTCATGTGAACGTTTCATAGTCACTATGGAACACGATTTATATGGTAGGCAGACTGTAGCATATAAAGTGATGAAAACATTGAATATCTCTGAAAGAGAAAAAATTCGTATTAATATGATTGAAGAAAATTAATAGACAAATCATTACAGGAAGTTGTATTTTGATAGTGCAGTAGAACATGATAAGGAATATATAAGTAAACCTATTGCAAAAGGATAAATTAGCTGTAGAAAAACTACAACAAGAAATGAATAGAATGAAAAGAAGAAAGGTACCAGGGCTTAACGGAATAAATGCCGATTAATAAAATATGGTGGCACACTATTGCATTTACGAATTCTCCATTTTTTTTCAAATAATATTTGGATGGAAAACAAAATTCAGAAAGAATGAAGGCGAGCAAAAGTGATTTCTGTATACAAGAAAAGGACACAGAACAGATGCAAATGACCACAGAGGAATCAGCTTGCTCGACTCCACATACAAAATATATATAAGAATTTTATATTAGTTAAGATATGTAAGATTAAGATCAGAGATTAAGAGTCATTACAGATGCATTACTTATTGAAGAGCAAATGGGTGTTAGAAAGGTTAAGTCGACTGTATATGCGTTGTTTGTATTAGGACAGATAATAGAAAAACCGCATAAGTATAACCGGAAACGCATATGCGTTTGTTGATCTGAAAAAAGCATTTGATAATGTACACCGTCAAAAGTTATGGAATATTATGGATAGAAGAGGATATCCACAGAATTTAATAAATTTAGTTAAGATCCATTGTAAAAGACATCTGTAGTCCTGAATTTTAATGGCAGGCTCTCAGTTGACATTCCAGTAAATAAGGGAGTTAGACAGGGATGCTGTTTCTCCAACCATGCTTTATATATATAGAAAGATAGAGAAAGACAGTGAGAGAGAGAGAGAGAGAGAGAGAGAGAGAGAGAGAGAGAGAGAGAGAGAGAGAGAGAGACGACATGTTGAGCGCATGGAAATCCAGAGTGACTTCGGGAATACAGCTTAACAAATGAATTTGTATGAGTCCCCTGCTAGGCCTATATGCGGATAACAAAGTTCTTATTCAAGAAAATGAGGAAGATTTGCAAAAAGCTATGTTTCAATTTTAAAAAGTGGCAAGAGAGTATTCACTGACAATTTAAGTAAGAAAGGCTAAGACCTTTAAAGGTAAATATCCAGTGAGCACTATGATAGTTATAAACAACAGAACTTTAGAACAAGTGAGCTGTTTCAAATATCTCGGTTGAGTAGTAAGCTATAAATCTGAATTGATATAAGAGAGAAGATAAAAACATTTAGGAATATTTGTGGTACCATTCATAGAAATCTTAGAAATAATACAAGACAGCACAGGGATTAAGTTTTATAAGACAATTACAATACCCACGTTGATTTCTGCGAGTAAGGCGTGGGTCATGACTAAAACGGAAAGCGGCAAGATTCAGAATGCTGAACTGCAGTTCCTTCGAAATGCTTTAAATTATACATTGCAAGACAGAATAAGGAATGAATGTATCAGAGCAGAACGCAAAGTAAACGATATAAATGAAATTATTTTAATTTCTAAATGGGGTCATTTAGAAACAATGACAGATGATCGATTGCCGAAAGCGGCACTGAACTATAAAGCCATTGTTAAAAGAGGCGTGGATCGTCCGAGGATATGATCGGTGCCGGAACAGGTTTATTTAAGCTAATCCTTGAAGATGAGAAAAAGAAGAAGAAGAAGTTTTTCCTCTTTCCTTTCAACAATAACTCGCTACAAAATCTCTATCAAAATTCAGTATAAATTTATATTTTACACCCTCTTTTAAAAGATGGTTTCTTGAGTCTAGAAGAGGCCGCAAAAAGTTTGCGCTTAAAGGAAACACAGAAAAGACGAAATACATATTAACACGCAGTGAAATGCAAGAGAGAAAAGCACCCCCGGTAAGTGAAGGAGACAAATTTTAAAAGGTTACACAATTTTAATACCTGGTCTCATTAGTTATATGGACAATATTATGGCCGAAGAAATAAAAGAAAGGATATCTGCCGGTAACAGATGTTACTTCTCTCTACAAGGAATATTTAAGTGTAAAAACATAAGCAGAGTAACCAAGATTCGGCTCTACAAAACAGTTCTTAATCTAGTTGTCATGTACGGGTCCGAAACTTGGACATGACAGTGACAGAGGAAGAGTGGTTGCGTAGGTGGGAAAGAAAAGTTGTCAGAAGGATATATGGTGCAGTGAACGTCCAAAGAACACGGAGAATAAGGACGAATGCAGAAATCCAGCAAATCTATGGAGAATCAGATATCGTTACTGACAAAGAAAAGTAAAACCGGATGGGCAGCGCATGTCTAACGAATGTCAGGGACATCAATATTATAGAAAATTTTTACGGGGGGCCGGGTAAAAAAAAGAAGGATGGGTCGGCCCAGGAAACGATGGTTGGATGATCCTGAGGAAGATCTGCTCAGGCTCGGTATAAGAAGATGAGAGCACAGGATCGAGATGAAAAGAGGCGAATTGTCCAGGAGGCCAAGGCACTCCAAGAGCTGTAGCGCCAGTTGAGACAGAGGTAGAAAACCTTAGCTCAGTTTCATTGTGATTTTGCTGAGGCCATTTTTAACATCTACTGTTTTCTTTATCTGCCACTTCTTTCAGGTATTTCCTATTGAAATATTCTTTCTTTGAATGTCATACAGCAAATCTATCAGCAGTGGTTTCTATCACTTTATTAAGATTTAATATTGGTTTTATAACTCTGATAGTAGACTTTAGTGAGATAGGGTACTGTAGAGTGAATTTTAAAACAGTATTGTTTTACACTATACAGTATAAAACGCCGTTCACATTACAGTTTGTGAAACGCCGTAATACAATATAGAGGTTTTTATGAGCCTAACGTTTTTAAATTTTGGAGTACTCAAACGAAAAGAGAATCTTAAACAGCGAAGGGGGATGAAATTTCTTTATATGATGAAGGACTGAAAAATAAAAAGTATATAGTAGAATTAGTTTACCCATCTGAACTCGGTGGATACCTTGTATAATTATCTGAATCAGAAGGTCGCATATCCTTTGAGCATCTAGAAAGTACAGGATACCGTAAAAGACAGCTAGCTGATTATTATTTGAAGTGTAGCCGAGAGTAAGACAGAATACAGACAACTGCAGAGTTATTTTATAGTTATTTGCGTTGTACATGTAAGAGTTATTCTGAACAACGTTGTCATTGTTTTAGTTTTCTCGTTTGTGTGTCTAATATGAAATATGACATTTTCTTTGCCATTTCAAGTGTCGTGTATGCATTAATTCGCACACTGTGAGTACGACGAGGGCGCTGACAACGTGGGGTATGCTGATGCTGTGTAACCAATGGCAAATGCAAATACAGACAATAAACTCATGCGACGGCACGTATACGTAATGTGTGACAATTGCCTTCACAGTGTTCTATTATACACAATGTTATACACAGTGTTCTATTATACACAATGTTATACACAATGTTCTATTATACACAATGTTATACACAATGTTCTATTATACACAATGTTATACACAATGTTCTATTATACACAATGTTATACACAATGTTCTATTATACACAATGTTATACACAATGTTATACACAGTGTTATACACAATGTTCTATTATACATTGTATGTACATCAGTAAATTTTACCACAGGTTTTCATATTTACTACATTCATATTTCCTTGGAAATCACATGCTATCAAAATATACAGTCTTTCGCGTTTAGTTATAATTAGTGATTAATACAGAATACCTTTCTAGCCGTACACTAAAATCATGCAACTTGATATACAGTTTAAAAATTCAGTCCCCTGGTCAGTGCGCTTTTACTCCGTAATTCTCTTTTTCTTGCTTAACTTCTCACGAGTGCATTGTCTGCATTTGTCACCCTTCATTGTATAGTTCCGTATTTCTTTCTTCTCATTTTTTATATGAAAACTACATAAAGTCTGTCCCAAATGTCAGAAAGTTTTCATGACAGTATACAATAAAAATGTCCTCAATTTATGTCTTTTATTTCCCTGTCATATGGATTTATGAGGGAATTTGTGAAGTTGTTTGAAATAGTTATGAAGGACTTATGAAGTTGTTTCTATTGATAATACACCTAGCATATTTGCTGCCTACCATAAAAAATCTGTATATAACAAAATGTTCACAAATATAAGTTTTTTTCTTATTACAGATTAAATATTATGACATATAATTTTGTTCCATCAGTCAATTAGTTGAATATAAGGGAATTAATAACTTACTTTTATGCAATCCAAACTGAAAATTTTTTCAGTTTTTCTTGAACAATTTTATTCAGAAGGTAGTGTCCTTAGATAAATTTTTAACTCTAGAATAATAAACTTTTACAACTTGTTCAACTTACGCAGAACGTTCTGGACAGTCTCTTAGTTTTCTTCAGACTGTGTGTAAAGGCTTTGTAAGGATAACAAAGATTGTTTTTTCTCAACTTTCTGCTCCGCTCGTCTCTGTTTTTCCAGAGTTCAGTTTTCTTTTCTTTGCCTCTTCTACAGTGTTTCCTAAAGATATTCAACGCAATTTGCTGCTTTAGTTTTCAAATGATACTACTATATGTTAATTTTTATGGGTAGGTCAGCATGGATATGTTTTTATTACAAAGTCAGTACCAAATTACGCGGTATTCGTATATATAATCCAGTGCGCCCTTAGCAGCCTACATCTAGACATGATGTTGTTGACTTTAGCAGACTTTCCCATACGTGTTTTAAATTATTTTGATATTAGAAATTTATCGACGCGATTATCATCTGTTATCATCAGCTCAGACCTGCTGATTATAGCGGAGAAACTGATCGTGCAGAAGAGACAAACCTTTCGTGTAATTTTATATTTAAACGTATATATAAAACAAAAACTATGATTCAGTTTAACAAGAGTAAGTATTTTGAGTAACTGTGACTTAGTACACTCGTACAACTTAATCTATATTCTTTGTTTGATAGTAACATTCGTTATTGTTAGGACTGATATTTTTTGTTATGAAGAGAATGTGGGCACAATCAAAAAACCTATTCAAAATAATATGACAAGGTAATTGTATAAACGTGTGTGTGCGCGCGCACGCGCACATAAACGTGTGTATATGGGAAATGACTTTTAGTTATTTGCAGTTAAGGAAACTAGATTCTTAGGTGGTTAAATAAATGCGCAAGAGCTAATTCCGTGTACCCTCTTCAAAATGTTTACCGCAGCGCTAAAGTTGCCGGTAGCTGACGAATGAGGCTTTTTCAGCGTGGTCCTATAAACTTAATTTTTATTCCCCTTCCGTTTGAATTTATAAAAGTTACAGGTAAATTCACAGACATATTTACCTGTAAAGAATTTAATAAGTATATAGTTGTTAGGTTTGTTTGCTGTGGCTTCATGCTCATATTTTGCAAGCTGTCAAATAACGTGTACCTTGAAACTAATCCTTTTACAAACATGAGCGAGCTCAAGAGTATCAACCGAATCTGTAAGAAATATGGGATATCAACAACAGCGCTGCATGACGGCAATATTTATGTTATATTTTATAACAAGATTTATAAAATGTGAAGACAAAAAAACAGGAGCATGATGTCAGCTGTCAGAACACAGTAGTATACATTTTAATGTTTGCTGACAACCATGTAGCAATTATATCGTTCCACATACAGGAAATTCCTGCTATATGACTAGCCATCCCAAAAATGAACTGTAAATTAAGACATTTGACTAACATTATTGAAATAGCGCATACGGCTGGAAGAGGAGGAGCGACATAATTTGTATTTATGTCATAGTTTTTGGTCCCTCTGTATCCGTCAATCTTCGTTTCTGGCAGAACATGCAGCACTTGTGTTTCATAAACTGAGACACCTACAAAGTTTTTTTACTGTTTTTGGTATTACTAAGTAATGTTAGTGTGTTTGGTCTCTTCATGGACAATCTGTGATTATTATATATCCCTATTATTTATGTTCATTCACCTAATAAGAAAAAGTAATCTTTATTACCAGGGCTTGATTTCAGGGGGTATGCGCCGGAACGGCGTTCCGGAAGTTCTTGGATCCAAAAATAAAATACCGAAAACATATATGAAAAGGAAAACCTAATTATTACAGACATTTACTACTACTTTTTAAATTGTGCCCCTCATCAGCTCCACTACAAAACTAAACATTCCTCATAATCAAAATGAAACACCAGAACTAATTTTTATCTTAACTACTATCGTTCATTTTTTTAATACATTCTACCTAAAATTCTCTTATAAGTACAACGTATTTTTAAAATACTGAATATGTTGTTTGAAGGTAAAAAGGAAAGATTAGAGAAAGTGATTTGAAAACAACGTTCTCACGATAAAGAAGCACACAACTGAAAAAAATTTCGAACTGCATATAAAGAACTAGTCCTTTACCGATTTCAAAACAGAAATTGGTTTACAGGAATTAAATGGTCTTGACATGGGACGTATCTTACATTCAAATAAAGCATGTGCTCACATTGCAGAACATGTTAGCCACGAAAATAATAAAAATAAGCCACATGAGAATAAAAATAATAAATAAAATTATCTAGTCTGACACAAAAATCGGGTTAATCATTGACTTTAAGTAATAAGTCTAGTTTGATTGTATACATTCGATTTTGTATACCGCAGATTGGTATGGATGGCCCAATTAATCTGTTCTTAGATTTGGTTGAACTTGACAGTGTTACCGCTAGTGTCATATTTGACTGTATGCTTAACTGGCTTCACTCTTAAGGGATGACAGACTCATTTTTAGGTACTAATTTAATAAAATAAACTTGACATGTGATATCATGAGTGACATGTTTCCGATTGTCGTGCGGCTAACCTGACGATGCAGATCTTTGAAAATATCAATAAACTTAATTGTCTTTTTAAAAACAAGTTTATACTATGTTATATAGGTATATTTTATAAGGTTTTAAAAATGTAGACCTCTTTTGTAATAACCTGATTTAAACTTATACTCGAATGTAAAATATATTTGTGTCTGTACAACGTTTGAAGTGATGAGTTCCGACACCTATAATTTTAGAAATCAACTACTGTTTATTACCAAATACAGATAATGGTAATCTCTGTTTAAATTCAAGGACACGGAGCGTAACATATTTTATTTACATACGAAACATCTTTACGTGTAAAGCGCCGTAAGCGACTAGTCATAGAGATATTCCTTTCTTTATCGTCTTGGATAATTGCGCGAAAACGATTCATCAATTGAGGGAGATGTAATCAGAAAATGAAGGCCAAGTGAATGTAGAAAGTATACTATGAGACCGCTTGAGGGTCAACAAAGAAATAAGACAAGGTTATTGTTTACTACACACGCTATTTCATCTTATATTATGTCGACGTTAACACAAAGGGTAAGGAATGCTTTAGAAGGAATATGTATTGAAAAGGATACCTAAATGTACTGTTATTTGTGGATGATCATGTCCTTCTTACATAAGATCACCAGTGATTGGACGCAATCACAAAAAAGTTAAAAATTGTGTTTAGAATCAACATTCAGAAGATATATTACATGATATTGGGAGAACAAGCGCGAGATCTAAATATCCATGGAGAGATAATCAAGATAACA
This sequence comes from Magicicada septendecula, assembly GCA_034769895.1. Lineage (NCBI taxonomy): Eukaryota > Metazoa > Arthropoda > Insecta > Hemiptera > Cicadidae > Magicicada > Magicicada septendecula. The sequence goes on from CM068375.1 coordinate 105,675,754, forward strand.
AATGAATACAAATATCTGGGCTAAAAATTATACCTGACAATTTAGACAAAATTAATTTACTGAATAAGAAATTAAAGAGGAGACTTTTTGTTGTAGAGTGACTAGCAAAAGAATTAAAAATACAAAAAAGGATGTAAAAACCAATGGTTGTAGCTTTTGTTCTGTATGGGAGCAAAACATGGAACACCTCAAGACTGGGCCAAGCTAGATCATAAATGAGTCATTTGAGAACGTGTTGTAAGCAAGCAGGTTACAACACATAATGTTGTAAAACATGTGGGACAGAAAGCTTTTATTAGACATTCATTGAAAGAAATAGACGTGGACGACTGTAGGTTTAGTTGAAGGATATAGTGGGTGTTGAGATTAAAATAAGTTCTTGACTGAGGAAACGTGCAAAACCACCTTATTTAATGAAGACTGGGTAGCAAGGTATGACCAATCGAGCTGTGAAGTACACGGTTTTACAGTTTAACCACCTATTACTGCTCAGATTATTAATTATAAGTGTTTATAGCCTAGTATGTACTAAATCTTTCTTTTATCACGAGGGATCACTCAGCTAACAATTTAAACTCCATCTAATAAAATAAGTAAAAGTTAGCTGTTTTATTATATAGTAATAAACCTAATTAAATTGTTAATGATAATGATAATAATAATGATGGTGATAATGGTGATGATGATGATAATAATAATAGTAATAGTATTTATTGATAATTTTGTGTTTGTTGTTGGAAACAAAATATTTCCAAAAAATTACGAGCCTACCTTATATTGCATGTGTAGCGTGAAACTTCACAATAAAAAATATAACAGTTTTTATTCCACTTTTAATAACTCTTACTTTTACACAAAATTCTGTTATTTCCAGAAATTGCATCTTATAAATGTTAGCATTAGTATAATAGGAGATGCAGGTTGTAAGCAAATTAAACCACCCAACGGAATGCAACAGGAGTGTCAGGTTTGGATTTCCCGAGGGAGGGCCGTGACTGTAATTACAAAGTAGCTGCAAACGGCATTCATTGCTTCCCCTAGAACATTTAACAAACTTCTGCAGTGAATTAACAAAAACATGCATCTGAGTAGCGACTATTTCCAAGTTTACTAATTTACATTATTTTCATTGCTATTTATATATTTAGGCGTATTTACTTGAATTACAGTATTTACTTTTTAAGTATAAATCACCCCCATACGTTATTTACCTGTAAAATTAAATATATTCTTTATCATATGCAAGCTGCCAATTATTTTTACATAAGTGAGGCTATATAGAGCAACGTGTTTGATTTGAAACCCTCAAAAAATATACCTATTTTAGATCAGGTAGTAGTGATTTGATGGATGAAATTACACCAGGTTTTCAAGATATTGAATACATTTTACAGACATTTGAACTTACTGTCACTTAAATAAGTTAACCAGATTAACTAAACTAATCAATACTAATTAACTAAAAACTAGAAAATAATACTATGAAGCAGTTTTTATATCATATTCTTTTATACACTTCGCAACTAATTTTGATAAATCTACCACTACAAGTTGACGTCTTTTTTAGGACCCTTACTTCTTTTACATAGTAACCACAAAACATAAAACAAAATTTGCTAGTAGTTTTTATTAAATAATAAAAACAACAAATTGAAATCAAACGTGTGTAATACAGAAAAATAAACTATACTGCTTTTTAAACGTATCACAAGTATATGTAAAAATAATACGATGCTAATACGATGTATAACTTTTTGATACTTTATGTGTGTGAGCGCGCGCGTGCACGTTACGACCTACATATTTGAGTAGTTGAAACAGAATAATTCAGAACCCATAGGTTGCTATTTAGGATTTAAATTACAGTTTAAGTAAACAAAGTCAGTCGTATACAATACGTCAAGCTTACCCTTCCCCAAAATAATTTATGTAGTACATAATAAATGTCACTTGTTTAACAGTGTGACATTAAAGTACCTAATTAAGATATCCGCACCCAATACTTCACAAATCACTTTACATAAAATCTCTGTAAAACCTGCACTCAAACACAATATCCACTAACTCGCCACTTCCGTAACGTGTTTTATGCTTCACTGTGTGGTGTAAGACGTGACTAGGTTGACCTGGATTCCGGTAGAATAAAAAGTACAAACTTCTGGAAGGCGGATCTGGAACGTTGCGTAGTCCAGTCGCTCACATAACGCGTGAAAAATGTTACGAAGCCACGCATGTTACATATTACATGATAGTATCGAAATATAGGTTGGGGTATGTAATGAAATTGTTAAGTGATTAAGTGAATTGTTAAGTGAAACTATTACGATAAGTGATTAATACGTTTATACGGGGTTAAACACAAAACCATTCATTTGTTGATTGCGGATTTCATATACATGAAAAAATTGTGCATGGCTTTCAATTGAATTACAAAAACAGCAGATCTTCAAATATATGCTGTGTTCCAAAGGTATTTAATATAATTTCTTTAAGATATAAGTAAATAAAATAACGTTCTTTACAGAAACATTACATAAATTTACAAATTTGAGTTTATAATTTACATTTAATAATGTGAGTTACACTATACTACTGTAACTAAAGTATTTTAGAAATGTTCAGAAATGTGAGTCCTTATTATTAGTAAAAATGTTTCCAAAGGAGTCTATGATAAGTTTTAAGTCCCTTATTCTGTTCTTTTATAAAACATTAATTGATAGATAGTTTTCTACTTTAACTAAAAATAGTAGTATTCTATTCATGAGTTGAATACTCATAATAAAGTGTGATGAGGCGGGGTTCGTTGCCTAGAGATTTCGATACCGTATCCTTTGTCCTGCGTTCCTGTCGGTTCTGAGATGTTACCGATGCCCTCCGTTTTTCCAGCTACTGTTCAAGTAAATAAATAGGGCTCATAAAATTGGCAACATTGCAAAGTTGTTGCAGATCCTAGAAACATAGTAGATTTATCTAACAAATATGTCAGGCAGAACCTTCGTAATTGATGACTAAATTAAAACACTACTTGATATCTGATTGCACATAACCTGTGGTGGCCGTCTACTCACGTCATGTCTCACTTCAAACAAATGAATCCTAAAAGCTTTAATAAAACTTTAAAATCTGAATACAAATTTTTTTAAACATATTTTAGCATGGAAACCATGTGTTAAAATCTCCAACTCCTAGCAAACGAGAACACTCGATACTACTTGGCTTGAATTATGAATTACACTATATAAATTTGAATCCATAATTAGGACCTATAATATCTTATTAAAATAGAAATTACATTACTACATTGCCTCACTATTCTGCACATTAAAATTTACTTTGTACCGTCTCCATGAATTGGTTCCATTTTTAATAATCTGAAACACATGTTTTTAACAATACCCGGACATACACTATTTCACTGGCACGTAATGTTTCACTAACAAAACATTATACTTTATGTCATTAACGTTATAACAAAAAGAAAGGGGTGTGTGTTGTTTGTGTTGTAATCTGTCGGGCGTTACCTCCGCGCACTTTTGTTACTTACTCTGTTGACTGGATCCTCTGCAGTGATGTAGTCCTGTAACACAACTTAAAACTATGCTTTTTGTGGGCGCCACTTGGAAACGTTTGTTCCAAGAAAAAATTAAATGTGATTGATAAAATTTTTAAATCTACGAAAAAATTTAAACAAGTCAGTTTAGCTTTGAAAAATCAGTTAAGTTTAATGATTCTTTAAAAACAACAAACAAATCGTCTGAAGGACTATCATTCATAAAAATTATAAAATTGCAGAGAAAAAATTTTACAAGTTATTATTATTGACAATTTTTATATATCCAATCAAGTATCGGCTAGTATATTTCAGATTCTGACTCAGTTGAAAAGCATGAGTTTAATATGTGAAAAATCTTTACTCTCAGGACGTGACTCCTTTGAACTACCAAGACATATCAATTAGATGCCTTACAAGAAAAAACTAAGTGATTTGAAGGTGTATGTGTGGCGTGTAAAGTACAACTGTGTGATAAATGTAACCAGGTAACAAATGACTTTAATTTTGGTAACTCACGTTCCAATGGTCGTTTATTCTCTCACTGGACACTTCCTTCGGGTAGTTTCTCAATCTCGCCTCTTCGGGTGTACACTGAATCTATTTAAAGTCAAATCTTGTGATCATTACTTTTTCCGCACTTTTTGTCAAAACGTTTGGCAGTAAAATATCGTTCAAACGCCGCCACTACGAATCATCTGTTCAGCGTTGATTCAGAAATCTGCCACCGCAGCGCTGATTCCCATGCAGTGTTGAGGAAGGCTTAGTGTATTGTTTGTTTACGTTCGGGGGAATTATTTGTCACGTTAGTCAGTCAATGCGAACACAGCAGAATTCGTTCTCTATTTAAATGTTTGGTCCCTCCTGGGCCGTCGACGTTCTGGCTGCGTGCTTTCTATTAAAATTTGCCGTATCGCTGCTCTATTTCAGCGATACTTTTTGGCGTAGACTCTCGTTGAGGTTAAGTCAGTCGGTTATGTCTATGTACGGGAAAAGCCTTCCTGCCGTGTCTTGTCGATTTCTCGCCTCTTTGGTTTCGCCTTAGCTGCGTTGATCAGTGTTGTGTGAGATGCATCAGTTCTGGAGTTCAATCTTCAAGTGTTTTTGGGTCGAATTTGGTCTCGCTTTTATACTAAATCGGGATGACTGTTTTCGTCGACTTCCGGTATATTTGTGTAAAAATTCTTTCTAGATTGTTCGAGAATAAACGAAATGGAATGTCATAGAACAATTTTCACTTCCGTAGAAGCTTTTAGAACGAATTTCTTATTCTTCATACAATGGATATTTCAAAATTTACACTGGTATTTATCAAACAGTTTCACATTAGTACTTACAATTTTTATGCCACTAATGCATTTAGATTCCTTGTTTTTAACTGAATCTAGCGATACTAAATATGATTGGTATCTAATTAACTTAAGTCTAATAAACAATACAATTTACAACCCTCACCTTGAGTTGTTGTCATTGAAAACTCAATTTTTATAACAAAATTTGTTGTGGAGTTACAAAGTTCCTTCCACAAGCTGAACATCTACTACTACTACTTTCCTACAACAAAATAAACAAATTTTAACATCAATAAAACACAAATAAATACAATTTTATATGGCCTCTGCTCATGGCCTAGATTCTTGTCAGTTTTCTAATACAATGATTAGTCTTTTTCTTTAATATATGTATTATTTCACCACTATACACACAGAGTTTATTATTTTGTCTATCTTTTGTGATACCTGGTTACTCTGTACATATATTATATTTATCACAAGATGACATAGCATCATTGATTGGTCTTGAGATGTCACTTTTTATGGTGTGACAAATCTCACTCTAATTAGTTAAATTCTTTTAGAATTGACTTTACTTTCAACTGAGTTTGTTTCTTATTAAGGTATTCTGATGTATTGTACCTTTCTATCTTATTTTTGTTAGTATTATGTAAGTATTTAGCCAGATATGATTATTTTTGTACTGGATAATTGGCTTCAGCCATTCATGGTATAAGTAAATATTTTGCTGACTTGACTATTACAATGTTAAAGTTGGTCAGGTATATTAGTATAGTTGCTTTATATCATATTACAGCTTTCTAATACAGTTTGGTTGCATTTTGGCAACATTAAATTCATAAATTATACAATATTAGATGCCTATTACATGTTTTTAGTTAACACTGTTTTTGGCTATTTTGGCTGCTTTTTATTCATTTGACAGCTTCCTTTATTTATGATAAATTGTTCACTATTGTCTGCTTGACAATTACATATAGTTTTTATTTAAATCTGATAATAATTAATTTTTTCATGAAATCTTGGTGTATGGTCTCAAATCCAACACATTAATATTTTTTGTCATTGCAAATATACAATTTTTATTTTAACTTAAACTCTTTCTAATAATGTATTTAAGTCATTTAATACATTTATTTTATTTACATCACACAATATAATAATGGATCATGTCCATTTATTCACAAAAAATAGTTTTTAATACTATATTCATAGTTATAAAACTTAATAATTATTGACTCTATTCTGGTGGATTCTGACATTATTTCTCTCTCTTATAGTGTCTTACGGTTTTTTTTCACTCTTATTCACTTTAATAATATATATGGGGTTTTGTCTTAGTCATAGTTTGGTCGTTTTTTCAAGTTGATAGAAATAATTATTATACAAAATTACACAATTTTTTGGGACTACTTGGGTTCGATACTGTCCACTTCACTTTCCTCTTATGCTAACTTACTATATAAATGATTTCTTTTTATGGAACGTTCTGTGACGTTACATATGCCTCTTCGTTAAAGTTGATAATTTTGGAAAAACATATCTTTGGTTTTGATGAAATTATCATCTCTATAATAACCCTTTATTATTAGCTTCTTTATATTTCATTCTTTTATCTTATAATTAAATTCCTGTACTACTCCTTTAATATATTAATCCAACTCAATGTTCCTAGTTCGTTCTTTGTCGTATCACCTATTCCTTTCCTTTTTACCTTGATGTTTTATAATTAATCTTTGATATAATTCCCTATCAATTCCCTAACTTACATAGAGGGTTGGGAGTCAGAGTGGCTCGCTATGGCATACATTCTCTGTCCCTTCCTATCTATTACTACTGAAATCAGAGGCAACACATCCCTGTTCAGAAAATAATAATTGCACCTTTGCAACAAATAATAATAATAATAAAAAAAATACAATATTCAAAGATCATAGGCTCCTACACATAAATTCCCTTTCTTAAACTCTTCTGATTAATTCACAATTATATTAATATATCGTTCTCCGCAGGTTAAATTATCGTTTAAAATCATTCAATGTCAATAGCTATATTCATATTCATCATTACCTCCTTATGTAACACACTGTTTTCCTCTCCTTTTTTTTTTTTTTTTCATTTATCATTTATCATTTCCATTTAGTATCAAATATATGACAGTATTTCTCCCTCTTTTCTCCTTTACTAAGTGTCCATCTTGTAGTATTTATTAATAATAATCTCTCTCCTTCTCTAAGTACGGGTAAGTTGGTAAATATACGTTGACATGGCTATTGGAAATAAATCTATATTTTATATATATATCTGTATGCCTTTGGTGTAAGGTGTCCTTCTCGTAATATTTATTAATAACAATCATTATACAATAATATTTATATTTATTTAAAAATCTCTACCTCCTTTCTAATTATGGCTAAGTTAAAAAATTCACGTTAACATGTTTAGTCAAGGTACCTTCTCTATGATGCTGTATTTGACTTGGGTCTTTGGTCATGGTACTTGGTCACTGATTGCGTATTCGACTTGTGATTTTTTTTTTTTTTTTTTTTTAAATCATGGTACTTTTTTAATGAAGTCTGGTTATACGTACCTTTTACCTTGTTCCTAATTGTGTCAGTTACCTCGTAGGTATTGTTTTTATTATCTCTGGTTATCGTGAAAGGCCCTGTATATAAGAGTAGCAATTTCCTCGTTATGCCTTGTATAGCACTGGGCAATTCTCTATTTTTAACTAACACCTTTTCACCTACCTCATATCTAATTGCCTTAGGCTGTGATTTGATATATTTTTTCCGCTGCTGTTCCGTTTTTTCTAACACCTTATTATAAAATTTTGCCCCTTCAAATTGGTATGCGGGTTCGTCGGGAAAATTAATAATTTCTTTTATCTCTCGTGGTGGGGGTCTTTCGAACATAACCGTGTATGGCGACATCTCGATGGTATTGTGATGCGAGAAGTTGAGAAAATCCTCGGTAGAGGCTACATATTCATGCCATCTTTTCTGCTCGTTATGGCAGTATGTTCTTAGTAACCGTCCTACCTCCCTTAACACTCTCTCGGCTGGGTTACTATTCGGGTGGTATACGGACGTCTTGTACGTTTTTATCCCGTGTTCTCCCAGGCTTTCCTTCCAAAGTTTTCCCCTAAACTGAGTACCGTGGTCCGTAATTATAGAATACGGTCGGCCCACTTCCATTATATAACGCTTGATTATTATGTCTATTATTTTCCTGGTCGTTGCCCTAGTTATTGGGTATAGCTTTGTATACTTGCTAAAGTGGTCGAAAATGATCACGATAAATTTATATCGGTGTCTCCCACCGCTGCGTGGAAAGGGTCCGCAGATATCGAGAAATACCTTTTCCAATTTTTCGGTAGATAATATGGGTATCATGACCCCTTCCTTCCTCTCGTTATCACACTTTACTTTTTGACAAATATCGCACGACCGTATCGCCAGTTGCACCTTCTTATTCATCCCCTTGATGTATGTTTGCTCTTCCAATGCCTTCCTTACTTTAAGGGCACCAATATGTCCGTACCTATCGTGATAGTCGATTATTAGCGGTCTCTCTATCGCTGGTGGAATCACTAATTTCCAACTCTCCTGGTGCGGGGTATTCCTAATAAACAAAGTGTCGTCGTGTACACAATAAAATCTGTTTATGACCTCATCGCCTTCCTGTACCCTTTTTCTAATATCTCCTAATTTCGGATCGGCCTCTTGTTGTGACTTTATTTCGTGCAAAATATCTTTTAAATCCTCCCTGCTCTTAATAATGTGGTAAACCTTGGCTAATTGTTCCTTTTCGCCGTCAAAGGTTTGGTCTGGTATATTGACGCGAGATAAGACGTCGGCGGCTACGTTCTGTTTGCCGGGTATATATTCCCATGTGATATTGTACTCTTGCAAGGCCAAAACCCATCTAGTCAGCCTTCCGTGGTTCAGTTTACAATGCTTTAAAAATGATATAGATTTGTGGTCGCTTCTAACTGTTATGGGGTACCCTAATATATATGTCCTAAATTTACCGCATGCGAAAACTACACTCAACAGTTCTTTTTCGGTAGTATTGTAGTTTCGTTCGCAACTGTTCAGCACGCGGCTAGCAAAGCTAATTACTAAATGGTTACCGTCCTGATCTTCCTGATAGAGGGCTGCACCTAAACTCACGTTACTGGCATCGCAGTTTAGAAAAAATGGTTTTGTAAAGTCGGGATGATGCAACATTACGGTTTCTAAAAACTTTTCCTTTATGATATTGAGCACTCCATCTTGCTCTGGTCCCCAAGTCCATTTGTCTTTAGCTGATAACTGCTTTTGGAACCTGGCAGTTAGTTCTGAGTAATTGGACCGAAACTTTCTGTAATAGTTGCAGATTCCTAAAAATGACTGCAGCTGTTTCCTATTCTTTGGGGTGGGGAACTTCTGTATGGCCTCTACCTTTTCTTTGGATGGAGTAATCCCTTGTTCTGTTAAATTAAATCCTAAAAATTTCACCTCATTTGCAATGAATTGGGACTTGTCTAATTTGAGGGTGATATTATTCTCCGATAATTTCTGTAGCACCTGTTCAACCCTATTACAATGGTCGTCCCAATTCGCTGAAGTCACCAGTAGGTCGTCGACGTACACTGTCGTAAACTTCAGTACTTCCTGCCCCAATATTCTGTCCATTATCTTTACAAACACCGCCACAGAATTTATTAAGCCAAAAGGTAACCGTTTAAACTGATAGTTTCTGCCCTCGAATATGAATGCCATATATTTCCTACTATCAGGGTGGAGTTCTATCTGCCAGTAACCGCATACCGTATCCCATGAGCTTATATATCTGATTCCGTGGAACTTTTTTAATATCTCCTCTATCTCCCCAGGTGATGTGCGGTCGTTAAAAATCATTATGTTAATCTCCCTAGCATCGAGACATATACGTACCTTTCCGTTCTTTTTTGGCACCGCTATGATTGGGCTGGTAAAGGGCGAATGACTATACTCGATTATGTCGTCCTCTATCATCCTGTTCAATTCTTCCCTGACTTCGTTCTTTAGCGAGTATGCGATCGGGTACGATTTCCTGTTAAATTCCACCGGAGTTTTGAATTTTATGGTGCACTGATAATCTCTGGCTTTACCTGGAGCGTTCGAGAATATGTGTTTATATTTGTTGTATACCTCGATTAATTGTTCCGCCTGTTTTTCGCTGATCAGACCCCTTGCTTTCGTCCTTTGGAAATCCCGTATTTCTTCTAACTTTTCTAACCACAACTCTGGGTTTTCCTCCTGATATAATGGCATATTGATTGGACGATCGGTACAATAATAATGGTTCACTATCGCTTGATAAGGTGTATTGTCTGTACCACTTCCTTGGACATCGATTAAATTATTGGTCCAAATCCCCTTGTTAGTCTTAAAAGTTATCACCTTACTTTCCAAATCTATCACAGCATTGTATGGCCTAAGTATATCGCAGCCTATTAGTATACTCATGGGTAAATTACTCGCCACTAATAACCGTATTGGTATTGTTACCCCATTACTAGTCATCTCTAATGACACCTGTTTCTTTATTGATTTATTTTGCCTCCCCGTTGCTCCGACTAAAACAATGTTATTTATTGGTAGAGTGGGTATTGGTAAATTACTATTTTGTTTAATCCGCTCTAACTCAATGCTATCGATAAGTGACACATTTGACCCCGTGTCAATGAGTAGTATCGCTTCTATGCCATTGATATATGCTTTAATCTGCACGATACTATTATTCCCTTGGTTACTATTTTTAATGATATCGTCGCCTTCTTCTAATAACTCCTCTCTAATATCCTTAAGGTAATTATTTATTCTCAATATAGTCCCGTCTTTGTCCTGTCTATGTTCGTCGTTTGTCACCCCATAAAAGGAAGGGCGGTTTTCCTTTTTCACTGCCGCGTTTAGTTTAAATGAGCCACTGTCTCATTGGCCCGGTCTCCCGGAACATTGGGTTGCTGACCCGTCTGTGTTTCCTGCCTGACCTCGGGATTACCGTTAATAGGTTGGCTATTCGCCGTGTTACCCTGGCTACTTGGCGCCTGTTGTGGGTAAAACATGTAAGTGGGTACATTAGGTGGATATGGCCGTCGGTTATTGGCCATTGTATAATTTACCTGGGGCCTGTACTCATTTTGGTTTCTCCTATCGCTTCCTCCTTGGTTTCCCCCGTTGCGATAACCATTACGTTGACCATAATTACTTCCTCTATAATTATTCCCGCGATAACCGTTTCCCTGGTGGAAGTTCCTACCGTAGTTATTCCCGGTGTAATTACCCCTGTTTGGTCCCGGATAGTTGCGGTTAATTGGGCCCTGAGTGTTATCATTTCGGCCATTTGGTGGGAGATTATTATTCTGATTATTGGTGTTTAGATTATTACCGTTCCCACCTCCATTCCGGTTTGGTCCGTTATTATTGTTGTTGTACTCTACCTTACGATTGGGGGGTTGGTAATCCTGGAACCTTCCTGTGGATTCGCAATTTTCCAATAATTTGGCCAGATCGGCTATTTTGCTAATCTGTTGGTATAATTGGGCATCCTTGATTCCATAGCTGTAATGTCCAGCTAACTGCCTTACCAAACATTCTTCTGGGATCGGCGGTATCAACTTCCGTGCTAAACATACCTTTCCCAGGAAATAAGACGTCGGGGACTGCCCATAGGACGCGTCGTATTTGCCATAGAAAATGTCCATTCTTACCCTGTTTTGTGCGGTCTCTGACCAATACTTTTCCTTAAACTGGCGTTTAAACTCTGCTAAATTCGTTATTTCTGGTCGTACCGCTATCCACCAGTTATCCTTAGTATTTTTAAACGTCTCGTCAAGCATCTCTCTTATCTCTCTCTTTGTTTTTCAACAAAACTTTCGACAAACAAGTTCAAAAGTGTTTCGACAGGCACAGCTTGGTTGAAACTAATTTAAAATAACACCTACCTCCCCAGTAATCTTTTTATACAAATGACCTAACCTGATTTTAAAAATAAGAGAAATATATGTTTTAATGCAGAGTAAATTAAACTTGAGAAAATAATAATAACAAAACTGACTTTAAATCTGTAGCGAAAGTACTATAAAGAAATGAGTGGAAATCTAAGTTGGATGCTGTGTGGTACACATGTCAGTCTCTGAACTGACAATTAACTATACATGTATTGAAATTTACAATTAATACTTAGTGTTCACACTAAACTGTCCCATCAATTGGGGATCCAAATGAAGGTATGCTGGTACCATGTTGATTCTACGTGTGAATATAAAATGGATATTTTTCACCTGCTTTGTGTGCCCAGAAGGATGATCTTATTTATAGCGTGGCGATCTCATGATTGGCATGTTGTTGCGGCCTGGTCTCTTCGGTGTCGAGTGTGGAGCTTTAAGATGGCATTTCGTTCAGTGTTAGAAGGACTTGTCTCTGATCAGTGAACCCTATTGTCACACATTACATTTTTAGTGAGAGACCACACACAAATGCCCCCACTGTTTGGACACCCTCCAAAATACATAAATAAAAACAACACCTAGTTGTGTTGTACATAATAAAACTTGGTAACATTATTTTGGCCAACCTGCCTTACTTAAAAAGTTCTCTAACCATGATTCTTTATAACTCTTTATAACTTGAACCTCACTGAATGTGAGTTGCTTTTGCAATATAATAATTTATCTTAGCTCTGTGACACCTTATGAACTTATTATTTTGAGTGAAATTTAGGTTACCACGTGGCGAAGAATTTATTTAAAACACATAGTTTTTAACTCCCTAGAATTTGAGAATACTACTACTTTGAATGTGACATGATTTACGTTTAAAACGTGCCTGAGTAAGTTCCCAATTATGTATGTATAAAGTTTTACAGATGTTGTAGCAAAACCTTATACCACTTAATGACGACGTATTGTGTAATAGGTTAAGTGAACAACACAATCTCGTTACATCGGTGTTAATGAAAGTGTAAAATTAAATATATTGTGGTTATTGTGCTTTAGGTATTAAAGCCGAGATTCTGACACTCCAATAATCAAGTTTTATTGGTTTATAAAAACTTTACGAACAATTACGTCTTTCACCATGCATGATTCAACAAGTGGGGGCTTACTCAAGCTTACTAAAAAAAACGTTTTCTCCTTTAAAAATTTAGTATATAATTAATATAACGAAATCAAAACTTACCGCAGTCGTGAAGAAACTTATCTCTCCATAGTAGTTAGAGGATTTTGGAAAATAACCTCTCCACCGAAGAGAAAAGCGCCCGTCAACCCTGAAGTATTTTGATAGAAAAACTTAGGTAATTCGGCATTGTCTCGTTTGCGTACCGCAATTAACGCCAGGGAGCAGCACGGGAATTTCCGTACCACCGAGAGTCGTGGTAGAGCCCCCCGACAGCCGTTGTCTAAACTATTAATTTTTCTAAACACAGGTAGAGCGCAGCACTAATTACTGCTTTAAATTTCGTACTGTCTTTACCGTCAAAACTGCCGATAACTTTACTAAACTCGCGCTGAATCATTTGACTCAGCACACCCTCACCCCAAAAGGGCAACATAGTTGCCCCAACGTTAAATGCCAGGAGGGTACCCTGCAGTGTACCTCTCCCCAAAAGATACCAGTGGACGTCGTGGTTGGGTTGGCTCAGCTGAGCTTGCTCTCAGGAGAACAGAATTCAAAAGAAAAACGAAAGAGACGAAAGAAGATATGTATTATGTAAGTGTGCGGGTGCTGCATGCTGACCTGATCAGAGTCCGCATACAGCACAAGAGAGAGAGCTAAAGACAAAAGAAAGATTCCTACGCGTAGATATTCCGATCTCCTGAGGCTCGCCCCATTCGCCTGAACACGACTTCCACATTTAACATGGACCTCCGTCCTATCTCTACGGGGACTATCCCCCTTCGAACGTTTTGGATAGCCCCCGACAACGTTTAAGTTTTGAAATGTGGCTTGTCAACAACTTTTGTTTGTCTCCCGGTACGCCCAGCCGGGCCGTCACCGGTGACGTAAATCCTATGATTCGGTATGGCCCCGACCAACGGTAGCATAGCTTCGCAGCACGTTTGTCGGCGGCAGAGCTGAGTGGGTGGCTTTGGCAATAGACCCAGTCACCAATCCGGAAGGGGTTTGGAATACGCCCCTGATTATAACGCCGACGGACCCGCTCGTGCGCTCGCAGCAAATTCTTCCGAGCCATTTTCCATCTCTCCGCAGTTTTATTATTGGGCTCCCGCGGCAGAAGATCTTCGATATCCCATAGGTTGGTCAACGGGAGTGCGGGCGAGAATCCAAACAAAATTTCAAAGGGCACGGCCTGATGACTGTCGTGTCTGGCCGTGTTGAAGGCTAATTGTAACCACTTCAGATTCTGATCCCAGGTGGTTTGTTGCTCAGCGTGATAAGCAATCAAGGCGGACCGGAGATTCCGATTGAATCTCTCCGCATGGGACGGTTGTGGATAATAAGGGGAAGTGGTTACGTGTTTGATGCCACTGGCGAAACACATACGCCTGAATTCATTTGAAATAAATTGCGGACCATTGTCCGAGACAATGATGGTCAGAAGACCGAAATGCTGAAAAACGTGGTTCTGTAAAGCGTTGATGGTCAAACGAGCGGTTGCCTGCCGTAAGGGCAGTAGCCAGGCAAACTTTGAAAAGGCATCTACACAAACAAGCAGGTAAGCATTACCTGACTTGCTACGTAGAACGGCCCCACGTAGTCAATAAATAACTTTTCCATTGGTCTGCTCGCCACCTCAGACGATAACAACCCTAGTTTGGTGTTCTGGGCAGGCTTGCTCAAGCCACACAGATGACAGTTTTTTACTCTTGTCGCGATGTCTCTATCCATGCCCTTCCAGATAAAATGTTTCCTAATACTGGAAATGGTCTTCGAAATTCCCTTGTGGCCTCCGATTGGGGAATCATGGTAGTAACTGAAGACCATGGGCACTAATTTGCTAGGCAGCACGATTTTAGGTGCTCGTCCTTTTCTTTCTCGACAGCAAAGGACTCCCTTGGACAAGAAATAAGGGGCCTGTACGTTACCCTGCTTAATATTTTGGATGACTTGACCCAGCACTTCGTCGTTTAACTGATGGGGTAACACATCAGTGAAGGCTAAAGGAAAATCGAGAAGAACGGAACAGGGTTGCTCAGCTTGGGCATCACTGGGTTGGTAAAACATACGGGATAAGGCATCTGCAACCACATTCTGGGATCGCCTGATGTGTTGCACGGTGAACTTAAAGGATGAGATTTTCACCACCCATCTACCAATTTTACCCAGTTGCCGGGGATGAGCAACCCTGTTCCGTTCTTCTCGATTTTCCTTTAGCCTTCACTGATGTGTTACCCCATCAGTTAAACGACGAAGTGCTGGGTCAAGTCATGAAACCCCTACTTCATTTTGAGTAGTTAAAACAAAAAGAATATTTCCTTTTGTAAAGAGGGGTTACAAGTTAATTAAAACTAGGCTAAGGCCTAGAGAAGCTAAAAATTGCGCTGGGTCCAGTAAGACGGGACTTGCAATAAAAACTCAAGAATTAAATAATTAACAATGGTTTTATTATTCTATCTCATAATATTAATAACAAAAAACAACAGTGATTTAGAATTCCCCTTTTAAAATGGTTAACTAAAAAAAAGTATACCCTCTCAACAAGGCCACCTGAATAATATAAACTGAGTCCATGAAAAATAATTGCTATGTCACCATCAATGAATTGAAAATGTAAAATAATCATTAACCTCAAAATAAAACTCCCATTAAACTATTTCTTAAAATATAAAATTTATATCATATGTTTCTTTTAAAATGCAGTATATAAATTGATGAAGATAAATAATTTCATTCACAGTTACTATTAATAATTAAAATAATTATTCATCCAATTTAAATGAACTTTAAAGGTGACACTTACTATACTTGTTAAATAAAATAATTAATTTAAAGAAATGATCAGCCACGATTATTGAGATAGAATACTCGTCTACTGGTGTATATACATTCTAATAATAAAATCCCTATATCCCACCAAAAGTACAGCAATGCATAATATTTATATATATATATATATATATCCCCCAAAATGTACACAGAAATATACAGACATAACACGTTCCACAAGACAATTTACATATACAATAGTATACAAATACATAAAGGTCTCTTGCCACGCCCTTTTTTTTTTATATTAGCCTTCTGGTGTATATAAATTCTAAACTTCTGTATTATAGGAATCCCAATTAGGATTAAAGATTTATTTCTATGAATGTACCCGCATGGTGTGGGTTAATTGCACGTCATGTGTATCATAAAGTATTGCATACAAATGTCCCCAGGACATTAAAAATTTAAAAGAAGTGCCTAAGTGGATAAGTGCTAAAATACTTAATTAAGGTGAGAAATAAAATTATTTAAAATAATTAACGCCCCCCCCCAGTTACCATGATTAATATAAAGAATTTATATAGACTAAAATAGGGCCAAATAATGAAAGGGAAAAATTGCACAATATTAGCACCTTACATAAAAAAATACATTTGTGTGTCAGAGACAGACATGTTTCTTCAATTTATAACCAGTCTCAACAACCTTGTTTCAACAAACTTGTTTCGACAAACAAGTTGAAAAGTGTTTCGACAGGCACAGCTTGGTTGAAACTAATTTAAAATAACACCTACCTCACCAGTAATCTTTTTATACAAATGACCTAACCTGATTTTAAAAATAAGAGAAATATATGTTTTAATGCAGAGTAAATTAAACTTGAGAAAATAATAATAACAAAACTGACTTTAAATCTGTAGCGAAAGTACTATAAAGAAATGAGTGGAAATCTAAGTTGGATGCTGTGTGGTACACATGTCAGTCTCTGAACTGACAATTAACTATACATGTATTGAAATTTACAATTAATACTTAGTGTTCACACTAAACTGTCCCATCAATTGGGGATCCAAATGAAGGTATGCTGGTACCATGTTGATTCTACGTGTGAATATAAAATGGATATTTTTCACCTGCTTTGTGTGCCCAGAAGGATGATCTTATTTATAGCGTGGCGATCTCATGATTGGCATGTTGTTGCGGCCTGGTCTCTTCGGTGTCGAGTGTGGAGCTTTAAGATGGCATTTCGTTCAGTGTTAGAAGGACTTGTCTCTGATCAGTGAACCCTATTGTCACACATTACATTTTTAGTGAGAGACCACACACAAATGCCCCCACTGTTTGGACACCCTCCAAAATACATAAATAAAAACAACACCTAGTTGTGTTGTACATAATAAAACTTGGTAACATTATTTTGGCTAACCTGCCTTACTTAAAAAGTTCTCTAACCATAATTCTTTATAACTCTTTATAACTTGAACCTCACTGAATGTGAGTTGCTTTTGCAATATAATAATTTATCTTAGCTCTGTGACACCTTATGAACTTATTATTTTGAGTGAAATTTAGGTTACCACGTGGCGAAGAATTTATTTAAAACACTTAGTTTTTAACTCCCTAGAATTTGAGAATACTACTACTTTGAATGTGACATGATTTACGTTTAAAACGTGCCTGAGTAAGTTCCCAATTATGTATGTATAAAGTTTTACAGATGTTGTAGCAAAACCTTATACCACTTAATGACGACGTATTGTGTAATAGGTTAAGTGAACAACACAATCTCGTTACATCGGTGTTAATGAAAGTGTAAAATTAAATATATTGTGGTTATTGTACTTTAGGTATTAAAGCCGAGATTCTGACACTCCAATAATCAAGTTTTATTGGTTTATAAAAACTTTACGAACAATTACGTCTTTCACCATGCATGATTCAACAAGTGGGGGCTTACTCAAGCTTACTAAAAAAAACGTTTTCTCCTTTAAAAATTTAGTATATAATTAATATAACGAAATCAAAACTTACCGCAGTCGTGAAGAAACTTATCTCTCCATAGTAGTTAGAGGATTTTGGAAAATAACCTCTCCACCGAAGAGAAAAGCGCCCGTCAACCCTGAAGTATTTTGATAGAAAAACTTAGGTAATTCGGCATTGTCTCGTTTGCGTACCGCAATTAACGCCAGGGAGCAGCACGGGAATTTCCGTACCACCGAGAGTCGTGGTAGAGCCCCCCGACAGCCGTTGTCTAAACTATTAATTTTTCTAAACACAGGTAGAGCGCAGCACTAATTACTGCCTTAAATTTCGTACTGTCTTTACCGTCAAAACTGCCGATAACTTTACTAAACTCGCGCTGAATCATTTGACTCAGCACACTGTCCCACCGTGTTTCTCTACTTCTCCCAATAAATTCCTCCATTATTTCCAAAAATTCCATTGGGTTTCGTCGATAGTCCTGGAAGTTGATTACTTCCCTGTTTTCACCATGACACGTATGAGTGTTTAGTATTGGTGTGTCTCTCAGCGCCTCTAATCTTTCCTGCAGGTTTTTCTCTCTCTGGTCTATTTCCATAATACTATTTTTGTTAGTTTTTATCTGTTCGTCCAGCCGGTTAGCGATGTGCTGGACTTCTCCCACCTCCTGCATGATGGCGTCTTGGTTCTGCCTTACCTTGTTTTCGAGATTTCTAACATCTTGTTTGGTCTCTACTGTTTGCTCCTCTAGATTTTCGAAACGTGTATTGTTTCCCTCCCGTAACCTTTCCAATTGTTTCTCCATATTCTCGACCTTCCTGTCACTATCGATCTTATTATCATCGATCCTTTTGTTTACTATTTCGTATTTTATGCTAATGTCTTTTTTCAGGGACTCTATGCTTCCTTTTATTTCCTCCTTATCTTCCTGTCTGTTTTTATTCAGGGATTCTATATTTTTGTTCATACCCTCCTTTAAAGATTCTATGCTTCCTTTTATTTCCGCCTTGTCTTCCTGTCTATTTTTATTTATATCCTCTTTCATTTTTTGGAACATTTGCTCATTACTTTTCTTAGTCTCCTCCTTGTCTTCCTGTCTATTTTTATTCATTTCTTGGAGCATCACCATTATTGCACTCATATCAACGCTTGCTGTTGTTTTTTCTGGTTCGGGTTTCTCTGTCTGTTCCACCATTTGTATGGGTTCTTCTCCCGTTTGCTCCTCTAATTCGTCTGCCATTTGTACCGGTCTTTCCATTTCTAGTGAGGGCGGTTCTAATTCCGTTTCCTCCGTTTGTACTGCCTCTCCGTCTTCCACACTTAACTCGGGTTCCACAGTCTTCTTCACCTTTTTTCCCTTTCGTTGCGGCATTTTAATATGTTGGTAGTTGCCGGGCTCGTTCCGTCTTTTCCAAGCCTCACTAGTTGGGCTGCCAATTTATAGTAAAACAAGTATAGGGTGTTGTAATTGTAAAAGTGTTGTAATCTGTCGGGCGTTACCTCCGCGCACTTTTGTTACTTACTCTGTTGACTGGATCCTCTGCAGTGATGTAGTCCTGTAACACAACTTAAAACTATGCTTTTTGTGGGCGCCACTTGGAAACGTTTGTTCCAAGAAAAAATTAAATGTGATTGATAAAATTTCTAAATCTACGAAAAAATTTAAACAAGTCAGTTTAGCTTTGAAAAATCAGTTAAGTTTAATGATTCTTTAAAAACAACAAACAAATCGTCTGAAGGACTATCATTCATAAAAATTATAAAATTGCAGAGAAAAAATTTTACAAGTTATTATTATTGACAATTTTTTATATATCCAATCAAGTATCGGCTAGTATATTTCAGATTCTGACTCAGTTGAAAAGCATGAGTTTAATATGTGAAAAATCTTTACTCTCAGGACGTGACTCCTTTGAACTACCAAGACATATCAATTAGATGCCTTACAAGAAAAAACTAAGTGATTTGAAGGTGTATGTGTGGCGTGTAAAGTACAACTGTGTGATAAATGTAACCAGGTAACAAATGACTTTAATTTTGGTAACTCACGTTCCAGTGGTCGTTTATTCTCTCACTGGACACTTCCTTCGGGTAGTTTCTCAATCTCGCCTCTTCGGGTGTACACTGAATCTATTTAAAGTCAAATTTTGTGATCATTACTTTTTCCGCACTTTTCGTCAAAACGTTTGGCAGTAAAATCTCGTTCAAACGCCGCCACTACGAATCATCTGTTCAGCGTTGATTCAGAAATCTCCCACCGCAGCGCTGATTCCCATGCAGTGTTGAGGAAGGCTTAGTGTATTGTTTGTTTACGTTCGGGGGAATTATTTGTCACGTTAGTCAGTCAATGCGAACACAGCAGAATTCGTTCTCTATTTAAATGTTTGGTCCCTCCTGGGCTGTCGACGTTCTGGCTGCGTGCTTTCTATTAAAATTTGCCGTATCGCTGCTCTATTTCAGCGATACTTTTTGGCGTAGACTCTCGTTGAGGTTAAGTCAGTCGGTTATGTCTATGTACGGGAAAAGCCTTCCTGCCGTGTCTTGTCGATTTCTCGCCTCTTTGGTTTCGCCTTAGCTGCGTTGATCAGTGTTGTGTGAGATGCATCAGTTCTGGAGTTCAATCTTCAAATGTTTTTGGGTCGAATTTGGTCTCGCTTTTATACTAAATCGGGATGACTGTTTTCGTCGACTTCCGGTATATTTGTGTAAAAATTCTTTCAAGATTGTTCGAGAATAAACGAAATGGAATGTTATAGAACAATTTTCACTTCCGTAGAAGCTTTTAGAACGAATTTCTTATTCTTCATACAATGGATATTTCAAAATTTACACTGGTATTTATCAAACAGTTTCACATTAGTACTTACAATTTGTATGCCACTAATGCATTTAGATTCCTTGTTTTTAACTGAATCTAGCGATACTAAATATGATTGGTATCTAATTAACTTAAGTCTAATAAACAATACAATTTACAACCCTCACCTTGAGTTGTTGTCATTGAAAACTCAATTTTTATAACAAAATTTGTTGTGGAGTTACAAAGTTCCTTCCACAAGCTGAACATCTACTACTACTACTTTCCTACAACAAAATAAACAAATTTTAACATCAATAAAACACAAATAAATACAATTTTATATGGCCTCTGCTCATGGCCTAGATTCTTGTCAGTTTTCTAATACAATGATTAGTCTTTTTCTTTAATATATGTATTATTTCACCACTATACACACAGAGTTTATTATTTTGTCTATCTTTTGTGATACCTGGTTACTCTGTACATATATTATATTTATCACAAGATGACATAGCATCATTGATTGGTCTTGAGATGTCACTTTTTATGGTGTGACAAATCTCACTCTAATTAGTTAAATTCTTTTAGAATTGACTTTACTTTCAACTGAGTTTGTTTCTTATTAAGGTATTCTGATGTATTGTACCTTTCTATCTTATTTTTGTTAGTATTATGTAAGTATTTAGCCAGATATGATTATTTTTGTACTGGATAATTGGCTTCAGCCATTCATGGTATAAGTAAATATTTTGCTGACTTGACTATTACAATGTTAAAGTTGGTCAGGTATATTAGTATAGTTGCTTTATATCATATTACAGCTTTCTAATACAGTTTGGTTGCATTTTGGCAACATTAAATTCATAAATTATACAATATTAGATGCCTATTACATGTTTTTAGTTAACACTGTTTTTGGCTATTTTGGCTGCTTTTTATTCATTTGACAGCTTCCTTTATTTATGATAAATTGTTCACTATTGTCTGCTTGACAATTACATATAGTTTTTATTTAAATCTGATAATAATTAATTTTTTCATGAAATCTTGGTGTATGGTCTCAAATCCAACACATTAATATTTTTTGTCATTGCAAATATACAATTTTTATTTTAACTTAAACTCTTTCTAATAATGTATTTAAGTCATTTAATACATTTATTTTATTTACATCACACAATATAATAATGGATCATGTCCATTTATTCACAAAAAATAGTTTTTAATACTATATTCATAGTTATAAAACTTAATAATTATTGACTCTATTCTGGTGGATTCTGACATTATTTCTCTCTCTTATAGTGTCTTACGGTTTTTTTTCACTCTTATTCACTTTAATAATATATATGGGGTTTTGTCTTAGTCATAGTTTGGTCGTTTTTTCAAGTTGATAGAAATAATTATTATACAAAATTACACAATTTTTTGGGACTACTTGGGTTCGATACTGTTCACTTCACTTTCCTCTTATGCTAACTTACTATATAAATGATTTCTTTTTATGGAACGTTCTGTGACGTTACAACGTCTTAATATTATATTAAACCTAAATACTCAATTTAACGACAATAAATTTCTAATCATTCCCATTTTCATAAAGGATAATCATGCTTTTGCCTGTTAGAATTCAGGTCTTTTTAAATATACATTTGATGAAATACTTGTCATATTGTAATATACAGAGTGTTCCTTGAGGAATGGGACATACTTCAGGAATACATTCTACAGGCTAAAATAAAGAAGAAAGTTTATAAAAACTTAAACCCGATAAAGCTTTTTTCCGATTTATGATTTACAAAACATTTCACCCTGATTTCTGCTCCAAAGCTGCAACAAAGCCCTACCAAAATTCTCGGATCTTAAATTTGTAACGAAACAGAACGCTGTAAGAATAATTATAAATGATAATCATTGAAGCCCTATTCAAGGATGGAACCAAACACTATAATCAACAACTAATAAACAGAAATCATCAAATTCTGAAGATAATTAATGAACCGAATATAACTCAACAACATCAACCATTAACCTGACTATGACTAAAACAATGTAACCAGACTTTACTCAGTAGGATAGGGCAGTAAATCAATAAAAATAACATAAAAACTATAACCAAACATTAAATAAATCTTTATATATATATTTCGTGTGTGCGTGTGTATGTCACTGAACTCCTCCTAGACGGCTGGACCGATTTTGATGAAATTTTGTGTGTGTGTTTGAGTGGGTCCCTGGATGGTTTAGATTCACAATTTGGTCCACTGGAAAATGTTTATTTAACTAATTTTTCATTTATAAGTAGTTGTTAATTTTGGAATGTTTTACATTGGATCCGGTAGACTGCGCTACCATCGCAGCATCAAATATTAAATATTATTGTATTTTAATTTCAGTTTGTCCCGACAGTTGGTGCTGCGATCAAATTGAGAAAAATATTTGAAATTTTGTGTTATTATTGTGTTCGTTCAAGTCGTGTGCTAATTAAAATATTAACTACGAATAGAAATTGATGTTTGAAGAGTTTTGAAGTGTGCCTAAAAAACGATACTTTTTGCGAATTTAGGGTGGAATCGAAGTAAGTATATTTTGTATAAATTTTTTATCAAATTTACACGTGAGTTTTATAACAACCAACCTAACCTAAAAATTTATTTGTGTAGCTCATTAATTTCATAATAAATTTTTTAAATTGTTTTTATTATTCATGTTCCGATTTTGATGAAATTTTGTGTGTGTGTTTGAGTGGGTCCCTGGATGGTTTAGATTCACAATTTGGTCCACTGGAAAATGTTTATTTAACTAATTTTATAGTTTAAAAAAATTATTCATTTTCAAAATTAAGAAGCAAGAAAATAAAATTACACGTTTTTCATCTAAAATTTGTTACAATAAATCGTTTTCGGTGATAATTAAAAATTTTATTTTCAATAAATAACTCATATTCGTTGTGGATTATTTAAGTATATTTCGTATAAATTTTTCATCAAATTTACACGTGTGTTTGTTAACAACCATCCTAATCTCAAAATTATTTGGTAGCTTATTGACTTCATAACATATTTTTCAATTGTTTTTAATAAAAATTATTTATTTTTTAAATAAAAATAATTATTTAAAAGAAAACTATCAAAAAATTAAAAAAAAAATTCGATTAAAAATTATTTACTTTGAAAATAATTATTCACTTTGAATATTAAGAAGCAAAAAAATAAAATTACACCTTTTTCATCCGAAATTTGTTAGAATAAATCGTTTTCGGTGATAATTGAAAATTTCATTTTCAATAAATAACCCATATTCGTTGTGGATTACTTGAGTTTATTTCGTATAAATTTTTAACTTTGGAAAAAATTATTCATTTTAAATATTATCAAGCAAAAAAATAAAATTACACGTTTTTTATCTAAAATTTGTTACAATAAATCTTTTTTGTTAATTAATTAAAATTTCATTCTCAATAAAAAACTCACATTCGTTGCGTATTATATTACAGTATTTTTTTTTCTGCAGAAAAATGCCACGTCTTCGAGGAAGAGCCAGAAATATTGGTCGACGTACTCCGAACGCGCAATTGGTCCATGATCGTCGAATAAATAGAACAGATGAAGAACACTCGGCGGATAATGCAAATCTGAGAGATCAAGTTGCATCTACACGTGCGAATGAAAATTCAGTACAACGCACTCGACGTCTTCGTGCTAATGCAGTAAGACAACGAGAGGCACGTCAACAAGCGACGGATGCACATAGAGAACGTAACCAACGCCGGATGCAAAATGATCGAGCATTGACAAGAGCATCACTCAATCGCCTTGCGTTTGAATATGCTCCTGAAATCAACTATTCGTCACATGCATTAATCTCGATTGGTAGTATGGACAAAGAATGTCAACATTGTCATGCTTTCAAGTACAAAGGTGAATCACCTGGTTTATGTTGCGCATCTGGAAAAATTTCACTGCCATCGCTAAATCCACCGCCGGAACCTTTAAAAACACTTTTAGCTGGCACCACATCTCAATCGAAATTGTTTTTGCGAAAAATTCGTAAATTCAATTCATGCTTCCAAATGACATCATTTGGAGCAACAAAAATTGTTCATAATGAAGATGGTCGTAATTTCGAATCTACATTCAAAATTCAAGGTCAAGTGTACCACCAAATTGGTTCATTGCTCCCAATGCCTGATGCCGATCCAAAATTTTTACAAATTTATTTTATGGGCAATGAGGAGCAACAATCACACACACGCTGCGCTTACAACTATATAGAGCAGATGGAGGAACGAGAAATTGTGGACATTTTGGAAACGTTTTTGCAAAACCATAACCAGTTGTTGCAATTGTTCAAGACTTTTTCTAACAGACTGCAAAACGACAACTACGCCATTATCATTAAAGCAGACAAAGTGCCCTACGGAGAGCACGCAGGCACATATAATGTTCCAACTATTAATGAAGTTGCAGTTGTTATGGCTGGTGACCCATGTGAACGTCGGGACATTCGCATTCAACGCAGAGATAATACGATGCAAATAATTCAAGACAATCATCGTTCTTACGATGCATTGCAGTATCCGTTGATATTTTGGGAAGGAGAAGATGGATACCATTTAAATATTAAACAAAGGAATCCAACTACAGGTACAACTTATAGACTATCTTACAGATTTTTTTTTTTCAAATAATTTCTGTATCTCTCATATATATATTTATTTGCAGGTGAAGAACTGATCAAGAAAGTTAGTGCTATGAACTTCTACGCATATCGATTGATGATTCGTGCTAATGAAGACAATACCATTCTCCGATGCAGACAGCTATTTCATCAGTATATTGTCGATATGTACGTAAAAATCGAAAGTGAGAGATTACGATATATAAAATTTAATCAAACAAAACTTCGTGCTGAGGAGTACATTCATTTGCGTGACGCCGTTATTGGTAACGTAGATGCAACTAATGACATCAACAACATCGGTAGCGCATATATTCTCCCATCATCATACATTGGTAGTCCGCGTCATATGCAAGAGTATATTCAAGACGCCATGACTTACGTACGTGCATATGGCCGACCAGATCTTTTTATCACATTTACGAGTAATCCAAACTGGGATGAAATTCAAAGTTTGTTGTTGCCACGTCAAACATCGATGCATCGCCATGATATCACTGCACGTGTTTTTAAACAAAAATTAAAATCTTTGATGAATTTGATTACACATTACTCGGTATTTGGTGAAACACGTTGTTGGCTTTACTCTGTTGAATGGCAAAAACGAGGTTTACCTCATGCGCATATTTTGATTTGGTTGGTGGATAAAGTACGCCCAGAAGAAATCGACAAAATTATTTCAGCCGAAATTCCAGATCCGAATGTTGATCAAGAATTGTTTGACATTGTAACTACTAATATGATCCATGGTCCATGTGGTACTCTAAACATGATGTCACCATGTATGGACAATGGAAAATGTACGAAACGTTTTCCAAAACCATGCCAATCTGATACTATCACCAATATTGACGGTTATCCATCTTACCGGCGTAGAGACGTAGACAATGGCGGTCAATCATATGAATTGCGTCTGTCAAACGGTGTGAGAGTAGATATTGATAATCGCTGGGTAGTTCCATATTCACCATTGCTGTGCAAAACCTATAAAGCGCACATAAACGTTGAACTATGCAGTTCAGTGAAATCTATAAAATACATTTGTAAGTATGTTCACAAGGGCAGTGATAAAGCTGTATTCGCTGTTCAAAATGTAAATGACAATGACGAAATTACACGTTATCAAATGGGTCGATACATAAGCAGTAACGAAGCTATTTGGCGCATTTTTACGTTTCCTATACATGAAAGGGATCCTGCTGTTATACATTTGGCTGTGCATCTTGAAAACGGACAGCGTGTTTACTTTACAGAACAGACTGCACTACAACAAGCTTTAACGGCTCCAAAAACAACTCTTACTGAATTTTTCAACCTTTGTTGCCGACAAGATGTTGTTGGTCAATTCGCAAGGACATTAATGTATACTGATGTTCCTAAATTTTTTACGTGGAATAAACAATCAAAAAATTGGGAACCACGGAAACGAGGCATTCCAGTCCCAGGATTCACCGACATATTTATGACAAATACTTTAGGTCGATTATATACAGTTCATCCTAAGCAACGCGAATGTTTTTTTTTGCGTTTGTTATTGGTTAACGTTCCTGGACCAACATCTTTCCGATATTTGCGAAAAGTCAATGGTACTTTATACGACACTTTCTTCGATGCGTGTCGTGAGTTACATTTATTGGAGGATGATAACCATTGGGATCTCACACTTGCAGATGCAGCACTGAGCTCATCTCCACAACAAATTCGTCAATTATTTTCAATAATATTGACAACGTGTTTTCCGTCTGAAGCATCTGCTCTGTGGGACAAATATAAAGACTCAATGAGTGAGGATATTTTACATCGGATTAGAATTACTAATCAAAATCAAAATATTGAATTCTCCGCAGAAATATATAATGAGTCATTAATAATGATTGAGGATATTTGTATTCTTATTTCGAATATGCCGCTCATCCATTTCGGCATGCCAGCGCCGAACCGCCCAGCAGTAGATACCATCAACAGCGATGTTCAACGGGAACACCACTTCGATAGAACTTCTTTAGCTACTTTTGTTGCCAATAATGAACAATTGCTCACTGCTGAGCAACGAAATGTATATGATCAAATTAATGTATCAATTGCAGCGCAACAAGGTGGATTCTTTTTTTTTGATGCACCAGGTGGTACTGGTAAAACATTCCTCATCTCATTGATACTTGCGCGCATCCGATCACAAAATCATATTGCATTGGCTATTGCTTCATCAGGAATCGCAGCAACGTTACTTGATGGTGGACGGACGGCGCATTCAGCGCTTAAATTACCTTTGAATGTTCACACAAATCCCGAAGCAATGTGTAACATAAAGAAGCATTCAGGCATGGCTCAAGTTTTGAGAAAATGCAAAATTATTATCTGGGATGAATGTACCATGGCCCACAAGCATTCGCTTGAAGCTCTCGACAGGTCCCTGAAAGATATCAAGGATAATACTAGGCTTTTCGGTGGTGCTCTATTGTTGCTGTCTGGTGATTTCAGACAAACATTACCAGCCATTCCACGCGCGACATATGCAGACGAAATAAACGCATGTTTAAAAGAATCTTATCTATGGCGAAGTGTCAGCAAATTATGCCTTACTATTAATATGCGCGTTCAACTTCAAAATGATCCATTAGCGTCAAGATTCTCTGAACAATTGTTGGATATTGGCAATGGTAAAATTGAATTGTATGAAGATACACAATATATTCGATATAATTAACGACGTGTGTACAGGACAACGTCTGTCGGGTCTGCTAGTAAACCTATAAAAACAGTAAAGAGTACAATCATTCCATAATATAAAAGGTGTGTGAACTATAGGTATAATAGGCCAATAAAAATCTGTAATATTATAAACTAAAGTGGAAAAACAGGAACAACCACTTATAGTTCTACAAGTGATAATAAACGTATAAAAAATGGCCAAATGATAGTCACACAAACTACAGTTTAAAAGTGTGCTATTATTTAGATTAAGAAGTGGTCAATCATGATTGACAGTAGTGGTGTAGTAATTATCACACAAACAATTGTTAAACAGTGTGCAATTAGTTAAGGTAGTAAACTATAATTGTTAAAATAAAGAGTATCATTCAGAGTTTTGTTTTATATTATAAGATTTTCATGTTACCAGCAAATCAATTTAAAATAATGTAATATCAAAGGGTCATAGTTAATTGTCATCCACAATTATAAGTTGTTTAATAAGATAATTGGAAAATCCACTAAATACTAAATTTACAGGATTAAACCAGGACATGTTTAGTATCAAATGATTTGTAATTTTATTCTTATTAACCACATAAACATTGTATTAACTATAATTGTATAATGATAAAATAATAAGTTAAAGGCAAATTATAAAATGTAATGTAATTAAGGGGTCTTGGTCATGTAACATTTGAACTGTACCTGATGGGCCAATCAGAATCCAAGAAGTCTATGACAAAAAGAAGAAACTAGACACTTGATTGTTAACCGCGATTGAATACGGTTGAGGAGCGTTCGCAGAAGAATATTATGTAACGAATTTTAAAACCAGGAACCAAACTTAGAAGGAAAATTATAAACAAAATCAGAAGATAATGAAATTATTAACAAAAGTCATCTAACCAAATATGAACGACGACCAGTAAGAAAATATCAAGTGATTAACAAGAAGAAGCCTATCTAAACCTAACTAAGAATCGTAACGTATTCGACAATTATTTTAACCAAACAACTTTAGTAATCCAACATGAACAATCACTAGTAACACCAATAACTCACACCACAATTAATCACTGATGGACGTTTTATAAAGAAAAGAAAAAACAGTATACAATAAGTAGTGAATACAAAGTCAACATATTTATTTAAAATACATTGGGAACGATTTCACACACATTCACCGATCACGAGGCGGCCATGTTTATGACGTCATGTTGTGCCGCCCCTTGGCAAGACAACACAAAAATCGGGAACTAGTTTAATTCTTTACCAGTAAACTAAACCAGCTGCCGTTGTTAGTAAAACTCTTACTAACAAATTACAAAACAAGTATGATATAGGAAACTGACAAGGTTTGCATAAACTTATTCACTCTCTAGATATTAGCTAAAAAATCTCTTTATTGCTATTGAAATATTAATCAAACATTATTCCTGATTTTAAAGAAAGTTATTTTTGTAAATAGTGCTTATACTGCTTCAAAGATCTTAATTATATTATTCTTGTTATATCAAAATTTATTCATATAACTGTTAGTTTTAATACCACGGATCCGGGTCTCAATTTTCTCAAAATTATTAATTTATCAATATATACATTACGCTTACTATTACTTCTTACAAAATTACAAAATATACAAATCTGATAATTTGTTCATTACATTGCGAAAGTTCTTTAAAGTTCTTTGTTACTTCTTATTAAGGGGAAATTTACAAAAGTTGTGGTTTGATATCACCTGAGGTTGTTGTTGTATTCTTGGGACATCTCCAGTCGTCTTCTACGGGTTGAGTACGTTGTTCTTGGTGTATCTACATCGGGTTGATTTTTAGTTTACTTGAAGCTCTCGAAGATAGGTTGTTTACTTGAAGTTCCAAATGTTGTAATTTCACTTTTCTTAGTGCAGATTCTTGTAGTTCACATTTTCTTTATTTTAATTACAGTTATAGTTCTCACTTTGCAGTACTACAGTCTAGTAGTTAACTAGGTTACACTTACATTTGATTTTGTTTTTAAGAGATGTGTTGGCTACCTTTTTCTATTTTATTTATATATTTTCTCACAAACTCTAGACACTACATTATTCACAATAACAAGATTTCACGCTGGATATACTTCTAGAGAACTTACACATACGTATATGTGTACAATACCAAAACTCACATCTACTCATTGCGACGTTCTACGGCCGAATGCGCGTACGGTTTAGGGGAGAGGGCTCAGTAAGCTAGTGCGTATTTACGCGCTAAGAAAATAGTTCGTACTTTTTTTATTATTATTTATTCATTAATTAGAAGATAAATACTTTATGTTTATTTTATTATGACTTAGAGATTTCTTTATTTCTCTAGTCGCATTTTTTAATTATTTAAGTAATTATTATTATTATTCACTACTTAATACTTTTCTTGGCGTGTTGGTACTGGAAGGTTTCAAGTTGATTCAGGAATCTGGGTATAGGTAAGGGTGTATGATACTCTTACTTATTAAAATTAAAAAATTTTAATCTGTGCGATTTTTTAATACATTTAAAATCGTCACATCCTCCTGCACTTAGCTATGAAAAACGGGGGGTGTAATAATATAATTCTAATAAACAATTATATTTCATACTGAAATTTCTCTCTCTCAGGTTATTTCTATTCATCAATCGATTATCTTATACTTATGTCACATCTAAATTCTACTACATCTACTATATAAAATACACAAAACGTAAATCTACCTTATTTTAATTCTTATATCTACTACCGGTTTTTTCTTGAATTGCTCACTCGTTTTACGGAGTTATACTCATGAGTATTTTACTAATAATAATACCGTATTGTAAGAACAATAGAATTACTTTTAGTTTACAGCGCTAAAGATTATTTTTCTTTCTTTCTTTCTCTTCATCTTCATTATACTTGTCATCAGATTTCTCATGTATAATACCATTCTCGCAGGACAATAGCTAAGGTTGATCAGGCCTCGCTTGTATTCGTACGAGGGGGTTTTGAGTTTATAGTTACCTATAGTATAGGATGTTACACAATCTTATCCTATTTCGGTATAAGTCTATATAACATATTTTATTCTTAATAATTAGATAGTATTCTAGGTTTTCTATCTTTCTCGTAGTCTTCTTTCTGTATCTTGACACGAAAAACATTTTTTTATTTGAGACAAATGACTCCTGCGAACGTAATTTTCTGTATTGGGTTCATACAGAGCTACAGTAACTGTGGTGATGAACTTACGAATTTGATAGGGGCCACACCATCGATAAGATAGTTTCGAAGTGATCCTATCAACTGCTTTACTCATAGGATGAGTTTTATACATGACTAAATCACCTATTTTATACTTTATTAGCTTATTATTATTCTCATGGTACTTCCTTGATTTCTGTAAATTAGCTCTCAGATTTGCACGAGCTTCGTTCCATATTTTTCGTATGTCATTCCCATTCACGTCGCGGGGTAATAACTCTTTGATTTTCCACTTTGTGGTTAAAGGATGGTTGGGTTTGTACTTGTACAGTAAATCAAATGGTGTTGATTTATGACCTTCGTGATACGCTGAATTGAATGCAAATTGTATCCACGAAATATTTTGATCCCAGGTTGTCTGGTCTTTAGCATGATAAGATATTAATGCTGATTTTAAGTTACGCAAGTATCTTTCTGCTATATTTCCTTGCGGTCTGTACTCGGTCACGGTAATATGATTTATACCTAATTTAAAACACATGTCATTAAATTCTTTCGATTTAAACTGGGGTCCATTGTCAGATATTAAGCTTAAAGGTATACCATAGTCTTTAAATGGTTGTTCTTGTAGAATTTTAATTGTCGTAGATGCTAATGCACGACGCATAGGATACATCCACACGAATTTAGTGAATGAGTCTACACAAATTAACAGCATAGTATTTCCGGATTTAGAGCGGGGATAAGGTCCAGAATAGTCGATGTATATTTTCGAGAAGGGAGTGGTAGGTATTTCGGAGATTAGTTTTCCGACTTGACTGGTTCTTGCTGGTTTGGTCAGCGCACAAATTTCGCATTCTTTCACGAACTTTTTTATTTCACTATTCATGTTTTCCCAGTGGTATTCCTTGCGAATACGATGTATCGTTTTCCTAATTCCCATATGAGCTCCAATTGTAGATGAATGGTAGTACTCCATTAACATGGGTTTGATTATTTCCGGGGCGATTATTCTTAGTAATTTTCCGTTTGCCTTCTTAAAACAAAGTACTCTTTTACTCAAGATATATTTGTCAGATTTATTTCCTTTTTCTATTTGTTCGATTATTTTACACAATTTCGGATCTTGTTGTTGGTGATATGCTATATCCTTAAATGCAAGGGGAAAATTAGTAATTAGTGTATTAACGATAGTGGTTTCAATATTGTCTTCTCCAGATCTTGTATTGGGTAGTTGGAACATGCGGGATAGAGTATCGGCCACTACATTTTGAGTTCCACGAATATGTTGGACTTTGAACTTGTAGCAATTTAATCTTAACACCCATCGTCCGATACGACCTAATTGCTTTGGGTGATTTAATAACCATGATAAAGCTTGATTATCGGTTTCTAGTTGAAATTCTTTGTGTTCCAAAAATGGTTTGAATTTATCAAAAGCAAATACTACGGCTAAACATTCCAGTTCATAGGCTGAGAACTTCCTTTCTTGCTCGGTCAGTGTCCGGGATGCATAACTGATCGGGAGTCTAGTATTATTTATTTCCTGGTATATTACGGCTCCTAATGCTACACTTGAACTATCGGTCTGTACGATAAATGGTTTACTGAAATCCGCTAACTGCAATACAGGTGGGGATATAATACTTTCTTTAAGTGTTTCAAACGCTTCTTGATGTTGAGTAGTCCACTCGAATTTCGTTCCTTTCTTTCTTAAGGCATTCAATGGGGCTGCTATATCTGCTAAGTGGGGTATGTACTTATGAAAATAATTAATCATACCTAAAAATCTAGCTATACCTTTGACTTCTCTGGGAGGTAAAAATTCTCGGATTGCGCGTGTACGTTCGGGATCGATGGTAACCTTACCTTCGGCTGATACTATGTGACCTAAAAATGAGAATTGTTTCACTGCGAAATTAACTTTACTAGGGTTTACGGTCAGTCCGGCTTTCTTTAACCGGGATAATACTTCACGCAAGTGATCAATATGTTGATCCATTGACTCACTATATACTACTATATCGTCGAGATAATGATATACAAATTTAAATTTAACATCATGGAAAATTTTTTCTAACAGTCGACTGCATACTGAACTTCCTTGTGATATACCGAATGGTACTCTCGTAAATTGATATAGATTAAATGGGACAGCAAAAGCAGTTAAATGTTTTGATTCCTCAGCTAGTGGAATTTGATGGAATGCTTGGTTAAGATCCATTATGGTGAAGATTTTCGCTTTTGTAAAATAGTGAAACGCACTGTGTATGTCTGGCAGTGGTATCGATTCAAATTCTATACTCTTATTTAGTTGTCTATTATCCACGACTAGTCTATGTTTGTCAGTTCCTTTTGGTACTAGGAATGCAGGCGATGAATATGGAGACGTTGATGGTTCAATGACGTGCTGATCAAGGAGTTTGTTAATGTGGTTTCTCATGATTTCCATCTTGGGCGGAGATAGTTTGTATGGGTGGAGTCGTATTACTTTGTTGTCACTAAGATTTATTTTATATTCAATTAAATGAGTTAATCCTAACTTGGGGGTGAGTACAGCAGAAAAATCTTTTATTAACTTTTGGATTCTTAGTCTCTCATTTCCTTTTAAATGACTTAGACTCGATTCATTAGGCTCTGAATGAATATTTGCGGTTTCACTAACAGTGTCGTTACTTAATTCGGAGTCGAACTGATATTTTTGAGTACGGTCAAATCTGAAAAAATATTGTTTTGCATATATATCAAGGATTAAAGCAGTTTTTCTTATAAAATCCGCGCCTAATTCTAAGTTCTGTCCTAACTCTTCAGCTACTAGTAGGGGAATGTACCAAGTAAAATTCTGAATTTTTAATTTCACCGTAATACTGTGAGATATCTTTAGGTTTTGTTTATTTGCGGTGGTACACTTTATGTTCACCATTTGACTACGTTTAATCAGTTTATGATTAGCTAATAAGGTGGCTAACTGTTTACTAATTATACTACGGGTAGATCCTGAATCAATTAAACCAAGGGTTTTCGTTGCTCCAAGGTCTATCTGAACATAGGGTAGTTGGCATATACTTGTTTTACATGCACCAATAGAGTTGCACTTCTCGACAAATTTTGTTAAATAAGGATCTCTGCGTTTATTTTTACTCATCTTTATTTGACGCTTAGTATTGTTGTTACCTTTCCTTCTGATGCTTCGGAAGACGTAGGATTTTCGTTCTTCCAGCTTCACATGTTTTTTGATTGGTCGGTTTTCTGTTTATTGCGCTTTTGTTTACATAACTTGCTAATATGTCCGGCCTTTCCACAGTTATAACATCTTCTTTCCTCATTTACTTCGCTCGTAGGTTGTCGGGATTTTGGTTTAGAGTATGAAACATGGGGATAGTTTTGGGTTTTATATGTACTTACGAATCGCTTATCGCGGTAGTTTCGGGTATCATTTCCAATAGGTCTAGTTTGGAATGAATTTCTTTGTTGACTCTGGGACATAGAAACACTTCTATTCTGGTCAGAATACCAGACGTCGGACGAATGTATACAACATAGTTCTAGTTCCGTAAAAGTTGTAGGTGGCTTCACGAGTGCTAGTCGAGATCGCTCCTCGGGGGATAGTCTTACTATGATAGTGTCTACTAACTGTTGTTCGCTCCATTTAACTTGTAACAATAAAGCAGATTCTCTTACTTCAGAAATATAATGAGCTAGTCTCTCGTATGTACCTTGTGCACGAAGTACTAAGTTTCGCTTCAATTCTTCGTAGATACCGGTGGGAATGAAATGTCTTATTAGTGTGGTATGAAGTTCTTCTACCGATTGATTATACCTTAGGGATTCTAACACTCTATCTTTTAATGGAGATCTACACTTAGGCAAAATAACTTGCAAAATCTGGTTATCTCTTAGTTGTTGCAGTTCCTTTAATTCTAAGATATGTTTGATAAAATTAAGGAGCTTTGTAATATTCAGTCCATCAGTGATTTGTATATTGGACAAAATACTTTCTACAGGGTGGGTTATTTTTCCATAGAGCTCGGGAGTTAAATTTATTTGACTCATCATTCTAGGATTTTCCACAGGTTGATTAGTCCGCGAATGAGAAGGTAATTCGTAGGTATGGGTCATATTTTCTAGTTCATTAGGGAGTGACGTAACGTTTACTGGTTGAATATTTACTTGACTACCACTTAACCGTTCCTTGAATGGATCTATATTGGATTCCTGCAGAATCTGAATTTTTGCAGTACCGTTCGGTTGTTCTTGAGTCGGCGATTGGGTAGGTGAAATATTTAATTTCGTCATTGCTTCTTCGATTTCGTCTAATCTAAACAATTCGGATCGTCTACGTAATTCGCGTAATATCTCAGGTAATTGTTTTAATGCTTCCTCGGCGAATTTTTTTACATCAGGAGGGATATCTTTATCACCGGGACAGGTCAACAAATTGGTGATACGACGGTATAGATGCTCAATTCTTTGGGTGGTGCGTAATATTACTGCGGGGGATTTTTCATCACGCAGGGTTTGTGCGTACGAAGTTAGTTCTGTATACTTACGATAACACGTTTCTTTTTCGCTATTGAAATCTAAAACACTCAAACGACTTAATAATGAAGGTTTGTCCGGTTTATTTTCGCGTAACGTCTTGCGAAGTTCCGCGACAGTTACATTAGAGTAGGGGAGACCATGCCATAATGCTTCATAGGTTAATTCGTCTTTCAACAAGAAATCGGGGTTAAATTGAGTCATTTTTTATAATAACCACTTTACACACGACGTATTTCGAACGACAAATCTTATGTCACTTACTTTACTTCGTTTTCTCAATATTTAAAAATAGATAACATTAATTCATTTAAACACATACACATATATCTTATCTCATATTAAGCTTTGGGATGTAATCTTATCTTAATTAATCAACATAACTTATTTCACAACAATTAAATTCTCAGTATTGACATATATAATTAATCAAAACAAACGATAATACTATTTTAGTAGAGAGAAATTTCATATACGGAAAGTTCATTGATTTAACAAACAGCACAAAGAATCAGCTGTTTTGGGGTGTCGTCTAGTTGCATAGGGTGGTAATTCAGAACAATACCAAAACAGGAAAGAGCTTGTCTAACGTGGCTTTGTTTGCTTTAGGGAGGAGGGGTTATGAATGAGATGGGTTCTTACAAAGGGGAGAGTTTACATTCCTCAACACATATTTAACATGAACCAACTGGCTTGGAATTGACTTGTTTGGAATGGATTCCCTACCAGCTATTACTTGCTTAACACGGCAAACTCGCGATACTAATATTATTATTATATAATTAAAATTTTACTCATTTATTTTTTTTTTTTCTGAGTGAATAAATTTATGTTTGTCCTTTTTATCGTTAACGACTTATAAACTTACACAACAACAATTACATAATTATGTTGCAATTTTCTGTACGTGACACTCTGTAAACAATATTTTTTTTTTTTTCAAGTAAATTACACAATTTTAAATTCAGCAGAGTGGCGCAATTTTGTGCCGCCCCTTGGCAAGACAACACAAAAATCGGGAACTATTTTAATTCTTTACCAGTTAACTAAACCAGCTGCCGTTGTTAGTAAAACTCTTACTAACAAATTACAAAACAAGTATGATATAGGAAACTGACAAGGTTTGCATAAACTTATTCACTCTCTAGATATTAGCTAAAAAATCTCTTTATTGCTATTGAAATATTAATCAAACATTATTCCTGATTTTAAAGAAAGTTATTTTTGTAAATAGTGCTTATACTGCTTCAAAGATCTTAATTATATTATTCTTGTTATATCAAAATTTATTCATATAACTGTTAGTTTTAATACCACGGATCCGGGTCTCAATTTTCTCAAAATTATTAATTTATCAATATATACATTACGGTTACTATTACTTCTTACAAAATTACAAAATATACAAATCTGATAATTTGTTCATTACATTGCGAAAGTTCTTTAAAGTTCTTTGTTACTTCTTATTAAGGGGAAATTTACAAAAGTTGTGGTTTGATATCACCTGAGGTTGTTGTTGTATTCTTGGGACATCTCCAGTCGTCTTCTACGGGTTGAGTACGTTGTTCTTGGTGTATCTACATCGGGTTGATTTTTAGTTTACTTGAAGCTCTCGAAGATAGGTTGTTTACTTGAAGTTCCAAATGTTGTAATTTCACTTTTCTTAGTGCAGATTCTTGTAGTTCACATTTTCTTTATTTTAATTACAGTTATAGTTCTCACTTTGCAGTACTACAGTCTAGTAGTTAACTAGGTTACACTTACATTTGATTTTGTTTTTAAGAGATGTGTTGGCTACCTTTTTCTATTTTATTTATATATTTTCTCACAAACTCTAGACACTACATTATTCACAATAACAAGATTTCACGCTGGATATACTTCTAGAGAACTTACACATACGTATATGTGTACAATACCAAAACTCACGTCTACTCATTGCGACGTTCTACGGCCGAATGCGCGTACGGTTTAGGGGAGAGGGCTCAGTAAGCTAGTGCGTATTTACGCGCTAAGAAAATAGTTCGTACTTTTTTTATTATTATTTATTCATTAATTAGAAGATAAATACTTTATGTTTATTTTATTATGTCTTAGGGATTTTTTTATTTCTCTAGTCGCATTTTTTAATTATTTAAGTAATTATTATTATTATTCACTACTTAATACTTTTCTTGGCGTGTTGGTACTGGAAGGTTTCAAGTTGATCCAGGAATCTGGGTATAGGTAAAGGTGTATGATACTCTTACTTATTAAAATTAAAAAATTTTAATCTGTGCGATTTTTTAATACATTTAAAATCGTCACAATGTCATAACCAGAATGCACTGCGCATTTAACGAAACGAAGTATTGAAGCCATTTTATTAAACATTAACAATTATTTATAATATCAAATTAGATCATAAGTATTAGGATTATATTGTAATGTACTCTATACTGTTTGTTAATAATTAATGGAACCTTTCGTAGCAGCCAAAAAAATTCACAATTTATATATTTAATTCATTTTTACTATTGACTCTGAGATAAAGAATCGATTGTTGCTAGCGTATATATCTAAACGATAATTTCTATTAACTTGAATTAATTTTGCAAAGATTAAATATTAATATTACCAAAACATTATCCATGCGTTTTATTTCTCGAATGTAAGGTACAATCAGGATTCGTTTTATAATCATGAAGTTTAAGAAGACGTCTGTGAGCCGTAAGAACAATAGAAACTACGAAACCATAATTAACCTAAACGTATAGGGTTAATATGAAGGTCTAACGTAGACTTTGAGAAATTGTTTTATGACAATCCAACCGCTACATTCAAATTAGAAACAAACGAACTGAAGAATTTTCATAAGTCAATTCTAGAATTAATAAATAGAAGGATGAGTCATTCAGATATTACAATTATATTTGAATAAATCACACAAAACGAGGAATAAACACGCAACATAAATATTAACAGAACAACAGATACACTTAGAGGAAAAGTTTTTTTATTAACAACCAAATTTGTATTACATCGTTAAAATTAATAATACCCGAATAAACGTTTTAATACAAATTAAATGATAAGTTTTATGTTTTAATGTGGTATTCAATTTGAAAAACGGGCGTCTCAGAACAGTACTTTGGACACTTTTATAGAAACTGCGAATCTCAGAAAATTGGTTTAAAAACCAGTTTTATACTTGATGTGAACTGACTTGTTCCATTTGCCAATGAAAAAATGAAAACTTGTAAAGAGATTTATGGATAATTTAATTCTATGAAAATTTATACATGTAAACTTAATAAAAATAAATGAGCGTTATCAAAAATCAAGTTTTATTAAAGAAAAAAATTACAAAAAATGTATATTTCTTCTTCCAGTAATTTACATAAGATCAATTTATTCAGAAGTAAAATAAACATTTGTATCAGTTAAAATTGAGACAGTAATGTAAAATAAAATTAATTTCAAATACATTAACTAAACTGTTTTAACAAGTTTATAACACTGTACTGTTCAGACTCAAAATTGAATTCAGATCAGGAAACTGCTGGATAACAATTAATTTTTGATAGAGTAGATTAATCATAATTAACCTCTGCGATTTGTAGTGTGTTTTTGTGATATTGTTTTCGTGTACAGTTTTAATAATAGAAATTCATGGGCTATAAAACGTCACTAGATTAAGATTTCCAATCAAAATAGTACCTCATCACAAAACATTTTCCATGGTCTAAATATGATTTAGGAACTAACGGGTCGTTTCCACATGCTGTTGCGTAGAATATTTGATACGCTGTTTGTCGATGCAGATCTAGCAGTGCGAAAACTCCTCGATCCAATTTTGTTTATTGTTTAATTGTATATATGAGTTGTTTCAACGTGCCATACAAATTGGAGTTTTACTCTCAGCTGTCCTGAACACACGATATTGTAGAGTTTTATTATTTTGCATCACAAAGGCAGAAGCAATTCTATCTCGCTCCGTGCACTGACAGTTGATAAAAAACTGTATTAAGCGCTGACCAAACGATTTATTCTTTTAGACGGTTTTGATTTTTATTTAGTTTATGTGTTTTATATTTTTCGTAAAGATAAAAAAATACTAGATTTAGTGTGCTTTCATCGAATGTTGTGTACGCAAAAGGTTACCTTATTGTTTCAATTTTTACTTTTTATTATATTCACATAGTTATAGGCTACATATTTGCCTTTTTTTTACAATAATAAACAAGGAAGTTACTTTTTACTTTCAATAAAGTAAAGATAAGAATACTGTTTTTGTAGATCATAACAATATTTAGTTTTACTATTTATTCAAAACAATTCAGAAATTTAATAAAGTAATATATTCAGGGAAGCAAAAGTTGAATGCTATGTATTACATAAAACGGTAATTGAATAGTAGCTTTACTTTCAAGTCGTTTAACTCCTGTTTGGCAAATAGAATAACTTCTGAAAACGATCCTGGCCGGAATATAGTAAAGCCAGTGTATGTCTGGCTAGGAAGTTATTTCAACAGCAATACTCGTTGTCGTCGTTACCATTTACGGCTTAGGATAGTAGCCTGTTCTACTCTTAATGTCTGGTCATCCAACCATCGATCACGGGGTCTTCCCACACCCCCCCTTTTATGGTAGTCAAGAGCTCTTCTTTAAATCAAGTTGGATCCGTTCTCTCTACGTGTAACCGCCGCTCCGTTTTGTACCGGGAGATTTTCTCATTTAAGCTTTCAGCTGTGCCTAGCTCCACATTAATATTATCATTTCAAATAAGATCTCTCCTAGTACAACCCTTTACAGCTCTCAAGAAGCTCATTTCTGCTACTTGTATTCTAGATATATCTTTGGGCTTACTAATCCAAGTCTCACTACCATACAGTAGTTGAGGAATGGCCATTACATTATCAAATTTTAATTGCCTCTCTTTCCTTGTTTTCTTCTTCAAGTGTTTAATGATACAGCCACAAAGCGACTGGAAGAGACTAATTTTGTTTTCAACCTCTTTATCATCTTGGTATGTGATGCTGCACCCTAGATACTTGAAAACTTGCACCTGTTCTACTGGCGAGTCCTGTATGACAATCTTTGTTCTAATATGATATGCCTCAGGAAAAGCCATAACTTTTGTTTCGGTTAAGGAAATGGGTTAATTGTAAACATTTAAAATGTTAGCAAGATAACTAATAGCAATACTACGTATATTATTATATGGATATTACATTGGTTGCGCCATCTCCTCCCTGACGCAACATTATGACTAGCTCTGTTATATCCATAACACAGTTAAATCAGTCTTCAGTGTTTTCGTTATTACATTCCTCAGAGGTCACATACTGCCAGGATAACCAATGTTTCAGATAATCGAGTTCAGAATATAACTGATGTTGTACGGTATCTGCAATATTGCAAGTTAGTATAATTATGTAATTTTAATTTCAAAATGCCAAAAAATGGTTTTTAACTGTCTGTATAAGCTAAAGAAAAGCAGTAACTTGTATCAAAATAACTTTAAATCGACTTAGTATGTATAGCTATACCCTTTAGGCCTACTATGTTTATCGTTCTAGGAAATATCTAGTACACTATACTGTTGTCGTGACTGTTAATGCATAATATGCAATACAAAGAGATACACATCCTTAAAACGTTTTCAGTTTTGTATTTTTATTGTTTTTTTCTTTACGACTAAGTACAGTGGCAGATCTTATTTGGTTTGTTTCCATTTCAACATCTTTTGATTGGCTTAGCCTCCAGAACAGGTAAGCGATTCAACCATTTTGACGTATCGCTTTTCTCCTCGATCATCCAACAGTATCCTC
Source organism: Magicicada septendecula (assembly GCA_034769895.1). Classification (NCBI taxonomy): domain Eukaryota; kingdom Metazoa; phylum Arthropoda; class Insecta; order Hemiptera; family Cicadidae; genus Magicicada; species Magicicada septendecula. The sequence continues at coordinate 105,717,217 of CM068375.1, forward strand.
TTAAGATTTTTTGAGCCTTTGGAACGTCATTCGTCTTGAACAGGAATGCTTTAAGTAAAAACAGACAACTACTTTTTTTCCACTCCTTCTTGGAAGACTCACCCATCGAAATCAATACTGTTCTCTCCTCATCGTCTTTGTACTAGCAACGCTGGCATTGTATTTTTAGACTTTTCAGTTCTTACAAGTTGCGAAATGCATTAAATTTATTTATGTGCTATTTGTGTTTCATATAATACAATGCTGCATTGAATCATATTCTCCTGTTGTCTCCTTCCTTTACTAGGACATAAATTTTGAAAAGCCTTACGTTCATCCACGGATTACTTAAAACTACAAATATTTCATAATACAAACTACAGTTTTTAATAACAAAACCTTGGGGCGGTATGGTTGTGTAATTAAAACATGATGACCCTAAATTGTAATGTCAAGTGTCATTTGCATGAGTATAGAAACCAGGCTGCATGATCACATGATGGTGATTCGTTTGCCGGGGACATCTACACTCGCAAGGATCCTACCCTAGATACCTATTCTACGTATCATGAATAGTGGGATACGATTATACTACAGTGGTAAAACATATACAAAAGTATTTATTTATATAATAAGATTTTCCTCTTTAATATTTATTTTGTTTTACGTCGATTTTCGGTCCTATAAGCCTTACGGAAAAACTGGATTGTATACGGAATGTTGCATTTAAAATTCATATAATAATTAGTTATCTCCGAGCACTGAAAACGCCCCTGCTCCCGCTTAGCTGCATTTGAAATAGTTCTGATACTAACCTGAAAATAATGCAAGTTTACATATTTTGTATAGGCCTAAGCCTAGATACTCTAGCATCATCTTGTATCTTAATATAGGCACACAAATATTCCAATAAAATATGTCCAATAGAATATCACAAGCGCGCGCGCGCGCACACACACATAAATATATAACTTTGTTTAAATATAACTTAAATAAAAATTAAAATATTGCAAATTTTCACCTTTCCGAGATTAGATAAATTTACATTATCCGGCGTAAAAATGGTAGGTCTGTTTTAAGTGCATATACTTTATGCTCTCTTGGGTGTCGTTTTCCGTGGCATAAGTTATATGACTGCGTAATACAACAAATAGGCCTATGGCAAAATTATTTAAACTGTAAGCACACAAGCGTATATTTACGCAAGATTATGGTTTGCAATATTGTTGTTAGTTGTTTGCAACTTTATTCGCCTGCAGTAGTTCAACTTCGTTGTATGTTATGAGTTATGACTTACATGACATTTACTCGCGCAAGTTCAAGATTTTCCGCGTAGGACAGTAGTATTCAGCGGGATACTTTTGATTGAAGCGCAAGAACACTTGAAGATTCCGGATTTTGTACGCAAAATACACAGATTTATTAAATACCGTACTTACATATGAAACCCTGAAATAAATTAATAAACAATTACTGAGAGATATCGGTCTGCGTGTGTGTGAAACGCGAGTGTCAACGACGCCAAGGTCAACGCACATCTGGACGCCAACACAGCTGACCGACGAACCTGTACGAGTGTGGAATTCTACAAACAAGTAAACTAACTGTTATAAAAAAAAAAACAATAATTAAACTCTTTATTTCAAAGACACAGTATTATAGTAAATAATTTTATGTTTGAAAACTAAATAAGACAAAACTCTCATTTGTGTTAGCTAATAAATTTCCTACCTCCAGATATAGACCCTATTTTATATTATTATTACTACCTATCTATGGAATATTTATTTTGATACAGTGCAATATGTAGCGCTACGATCTAGATACCAGTTGTACACGACGGTACAATTCAGTACCCTTATAAAGTAGACTTTTATTACTTCTAATAAGTAGTGAACAATACTACTTAAAAGTAAACCATGTTTCGGATCTGACGAGCATAATGCCTAAACTCTGTGTCCTTTTGACAAAAAAATTATTTAATTAATATCGATTATTAAACTTTCACTTGTGAAACTTACTTTGTTTTCTACCGTACGCGTTTCGGCGTGATGTGCGCCTTCATCGGCGGTGTGAGACAGACTGCCAGTAACTTGTAACGGTTTAATTTAAATTATTTAAATTATTTTTCTTATTCCGTAAGTGAAGTAGAACGACAGACGACATCTTTGAAATCGTGTGTTCTTCTCCATTATTCAGTACTACGCACTCCTCTTTCTCAGCTGGTTCTACCTCTTAAACACTAGATAATCATATTTTTAATAAGAAATCAAAACTGGCTTCGCCTCCTATTCAGCCATGTTTAACGTAAAACACACACACTCAAACACACCAACCATTAAGGGGAAGTGACCCATAGCTTCCTAAAGTTTTGGAAAGCATTATGATTTACAGCACGTAAATGTTCATACTAAACGTAAATTAAATTCCAAAGTATGCGGTTCTGTAACCGCAGCCGGGAAGCTGGATACGATAACCCCACACATCGTTAACCGCAACACAACCTGCACTTGTAATGAGCATCCAAGCGTTAAATAATTAATATTTTTTGTTTTACAACAAACATTGTACACACTGTGTTTTATTCAGCTATTTCAGTTCCAGGAAATCCAATTTCATTCTTCAAATTATACTTTTATGCACATAGCAAACCCAAGTAGAGTGTTGTTAAAACGCAAACAGAAAAGAAAACGATGAATTTAATAAAAATAAAATATGTCTTTCAAAAATTAAAACATATATTAATAGACATAATAGGCATATAACATAGGTCATTGTCAGCAGTATAAGTAAAGCACACTCACGAATATTTTAAATCATTTATTATAAAAGGCGAATGGGACATTTAAAACACTGGTTACAGAAATCGGAAAATCGGAAATATTTTACTTCGTAATTCTTGTAGTTGGGAAGAGCTAGGTTAAGACTTCAGAAATCATAAGATAACTCACATATATCAGGTATTATATTGTGTAAATTTTAATATTTTTATGTAGAATGAACTTAACGTTTCCTGAAGGCTGCATTCATCTTTTAAGAATTAAATTTTAGCCCTTGTATTTTATGTTATGTTTCAATTATCGCAGGTATTTTATCGATAACTTCCCACGTAAGTGGTGTCTGAAAGAGGAACACTATGAAAAACTCTTTTAAAAGGAAAGCAAATAGAAAAGAAGAAGAGAACCGCTGGTTTAAAACCGCAGTATGCGTAAAGAGAAAGTGTGAGAAGCGTTGTAGACAGTATAGCACTAACGCCAAGGAGGATGCTTGAAGTTTACCTGAGAACAATATGATGACCCGAAGTAATTGATCGTAAGGGCCGATAGTCCACTACGTTGTAATACGTGTATTCTGCAAGACGACCCAGATCATCGATGTGCGGGCATATGTTCAGGGATCCAATATTGGATGCCTTTTAATTAAAGTAGATTTGATTCAAAGATAACTGCTGTCAATAAAGGTTTTTTCGTATTGGAAACCCATAATTGCCTATTTTTGAAGTAGGTCCATATTATTGTTGAATAGTAAATCCCTTTTTGAAGACGAAACTAGTTCATTATTAGATCACGTTGTGTTATCTGTAGTGTAGAGGAGGTAGTATGTTCACGTATGCACCTCGTCTGTACTATACTTAAATATTTAGCTCTGCCTACTCTTGCGCCACAATTACGTCTGCAAAGATTTCCGGCTAATCGTGTGGTCATCCTTCCACAGGTTTTGTATCCATGCAGTGATACCTGACATTACTACCTGACATTACTGACATCAAGGTGCACAAAGGAACAGCTATTTTGCTTATTTCTTGTTTTCAGCCTAACTTTACCTGTTTCTTTCTTCGTGTCGATTGTATCATTTTGATTTCTTTGTATTATCTCTACATATAAATTCTGTTCTATTCGGTTTGATGTACTACATCAAAGTAGAAAAGTTTCCAATAAAATAAAGCTCAGAATTGTCAGGAAATACTAAGTTCGATTAATTTGTGTAAATGCTCATGAATTCAGAAAATACGCTGAACCTAAAACAAACACTACGAAAACTGTGTTAAAAACAAAATACCTTAATTTTTGAATAACATCAGAACTGCTACAAGAAAGAACTGACCAAACTTGCGTAATATTAAATGTGGCTATTCGTGGTTTAATATATCATAAAAGAGTGATATTATATAGAATTGAACAAGTTTATATGGTTATATTGTCTAGTGGTTGTTCCTTGTTGGATAAAAATATTGTCAAATTATACTTTACACATCTAGACGATATTGCTGAAGGCTTTCTGGTTTATTCTGAATAATTTCTTGCTTGTGTGTGTTACTTGGTCATGAAAATTGTAGTGGAGGGATTATTATCTTCGATGGTGGTCCTTCAGATCTTCGTTCACAAACGGGTTAACAATTTTACTGTTACTGGAGACACATGAATATTTACGAAGTCGTGTATGTGATATTCCTTATATGATTTAGGCACTTCTCTTTAGTCATTCTTATTTTGTCACGCTATGAATATTACATTTATTCTCTACATCCTGTTTTGATAATGCTGAAGTTGTTTGTAAACTTTAACGTTTCGTTTGTTTCCCCTTCATTCTGAAAACCTTAAAATTAGTCAATTTAAAATTCGAATGTTGATTTCCATTGGAAAAGTTTCAGGATTTAAAACGTGACACAGTTTCATCCAACTGTGACTGTGTGAGTCTGAGAAAGAAGATAATAAACATAAAGTAGTTAAATAATTGGGATTAAGATTAAGATTGGAATTCTCCCGGTCATTGTGAATAATGTAATTCTAAGACCGAAGGGTCGGTAGTTCTGGAGTAGGGGTGCCCTATTTCACTACACAGTCAACATGTATGTTAACAATTCACTTTTTGTTTAATGTGTAGTTGATTGTTAGTAAATAGTTAATATAAAACAACCACGACTACCACTTTTGGACCGCTTCTTTTCATCTGCTGTACGTGACAGTTCCATTTTTTAACATGTCTCTTAAACTTTCTTTTAATGACCCTACATAAAAATTGTTGTTTCTATTCTTTTTGGTCCTCGCTTTTAGTTTCTTGTTTCTTGTTGTGTCTTACCTTACAAGGTGACATTTTCTTCTCAATTAATCTACATCAATTGCTTTTGGTCTATTAATTTTTTTTATAATATTCTGTACGTCTGATCTGTTACTTTTACTTCCCACTACAGTCTTGAAAAAGGCTTGATTAACTTTTCTTGTCATAGTATAATCAATCATATATTGAATTTCATGAACATTGTGTCCTGTGTCAACGAATAATTTTAAGACGTCGTAATTTTTTTTTTTTTGAAATATCAGACTATTATCAATCTGTCATTAAAATATTAGATAATTTAGAAGAAAAAAAACAATCAAGTTCCTAAATAATAAGGGAAAACTTTTGTCTTCTTCTTTATCAGTTTCTATACTATTTACTCAACATAGATACTATTTACTATATACTATTTATTCAATTTACTTCCTCATAGATTAGTAAAACACATTTAAACATTTACAAGTATATTTAAGTAGAGTATATAGTTTTAACTTTAGAGTCAGCCCCTTGCTTATATTATAATGTCACCCATTGACTCTATGAGACGTACATCTAAAGAGTGTTGTAAGATTTTCTACACTGAATAATTAATTTTTTTCCAAGAATCACTTTTGCCGTAAAGTCTAGGACTATATCAACACATGCAAAATAAAACATAAACAAAACAATAAACTGAAAATGAAAGGACACTTTGAAAATAAGGTAGTTAATATAACTTAAACGTCAGTTTGTTACGAAATCATAATTTATAAATATAATACTACTAAATCAAAACTCTGTCTACGCGTTTAGACAAACTTTCTTATGTATACTTATTCATTCTTCTGAATAGTTCCTTCACCCAAATATTCAACTCATCACACATTCCTCGAATATTTTTCTCTCCAAATCTTTATATCACGTGTCTTTTTCTTCACATTTTGCCACCGTGTATTCCTCTTTGGTGCGTCACTATAGTCTGGATCAGTCCTATTCTCGGTCTTCCTCTTGTATTTCTTACTTTGACTTTTGAGTCATTAACTGCCTCAATAACCCTTCTATACCATCCTACACACATGGCTATACGTTCGTAACTGCTTTTTTCCTATTTTATACTTGACAGATTTGGTTGCGAGAGTTTGTCTAATTATTTAGTCATATATGGTGTCGTCTTGCCTCATCCAAAAATTTTCTAAAAGTATCCACTCTTTCTCTTGTATTTGTTTCCTTTATTATACTTATATTTTCACCGTATGACTCAATTCGTTTTTCCCACGCAGAATTTTGAGTCTCAGTACTTTGTGAACCACTAAATACTTCTTGTGACATTCTTGTGGAATTTCATTCGTATAAAAAAAAACTGTTTTAAGATTACGTTGGAATCATTTTAGCAGGGTAGTCCGTATCGTAGATAGCTTAAACATGCAAACACATACGCGCCTACACGCACACACACTTACCTGCAATTTCATATTTATTGTTATTATACAATTGTTTTAATAAATAACGGATGATGTTGTTTTAAAAAGGTTTTGAACCTTGTAATGTTTTTACATATTTAGCGGTTGATGGTTATAACAAAAGTGTAGTTGACTATGTTCTTATTAGTATTTTATTATTCAAGTGTGATATGTTTAAATTTTATTTACATTAGCTGCTTGATTTGGGTGCTCCTGACATTATGTTTGTAATATATAATTAGGTTTTATAGCATACTGCACACAAATTGATTAAACTTTTATTCTGTGCGGAAATCTATGTTACTGTTTAACACACATAACTGATTCTGAACAGTTTGTTTTAGTAATATTTTAATTTAGTTTAATTTACACAATAAATTTTTTCATTAATATGTAGCTGTAAATAATTATTTATGCTTAGAAAAGAAAAATTATTTAAGTAATTATTAAATGTTTTAATTTATAATGATGTGTAGATAATAATATCTTCTGTTGACATGACATATAGAGACAAAATTATTACTCAATAAAATAATTACAGAAATAATTTTTCTTGTTACGCATAATATCTCATGTATGGCTACATATTTACAAATAAATTTAACGTGTAAATGATTGACAATTAAAAAATTACTAATACAAACTATGTATAATCAAATAATGTGTGCTAAGCCATAACATAGATTTTAGCAGTAAACAAGAGTTAAATCATTACTGTGCAATATGCTTCAATACATGAAAAACTCAGAATACGCTTACTATGTTCTGTATACGAAATATTTTCTTCCAATGTAGTAACATGAAAATAGTTAAAGATAAAGTTTTCCGTTATTGTAATTGGCAGGACTGTTTGGATGCGTTTGAGCCTACATGAAAATTACAAAATGTATTTGTTTCCAGAGGTATTTTTATCTTGTAACGTCTTTTAAAATATTGATCACAACAATGAAACGTGTAAACAAGATTTTATAATATAATAAAATTGAAATTTTAATTGTTTTAATAGCTTCTAAATTTAGGATATCATAATTGGGAGCGCTACAACACTGAAACAGCGCTAAAACAGTCCAAGTAAATTCCTTCAATAATTTTGCATCTTATAGCCACTGTAAAATTTGAAATTCTATCCTGTCCAGCATCTAAATATACAACTTCCTGACACCTCAAATCTTTAATCTATGATCTTTATTCTTTATTCTTTCCTCTTACTACCTGAGTTTGTGGAAGCGATTCTGCGGAGCATGTGAGTACAACATGATTAACTTATCTTCATCAGTATAAAATCGTATAAAGCCCAGGTCTATCTTGAACTGTGGTCATATATAAAATTCTTTATTTATCCTTCGCATCTAAAATTCTTCCCTTTTATGTGACTACAAACTTTAACAAAAATCTAATGAATCATAATGTTGTGACTCAATGGAACAAAATTAGATACTGTATTACGTGGTATGTTATATAGTGCTCTAGTTCGTAGAACGTTTCATGACGTTGCCTCGACAACCTGTGTGGGGTTTTGTATCCTCAACATTTCCTTTCGGGTAACAATACTCGCATTACCTTTCTACTTTATTATTAATTCTTATTCTTTATTCCTTCTACTCCGTTCCCGTTCTGCTTCATTCTATATCCCCTAGATCATATATTTCTCATAACCGTGAATATTTATAAGTACTTTTATGGGGCTATTACACATAGGCCTAGTGCTTATAAAAACAAAAATATGTAGTCTATATATTGAAATTTTGTTTTATTTTTTGGTACGTAATAGGTTTATGAGAAATTATAAATATGAAATATAGGAAAATCGATTCAGTCAGTATATTCTCAACAATGTTTCTGTTACGCTTTTTTTAATTCTATTATGACCGTTTAGTTTAATGGGATTGATTTCAGGACGTTATCAATTGTTTTTCAGCCACATTGAAGATAGTAATGTTCATTGCTAAAAAGATTTTAAACTTTTTTTCTGTTTTTTGTATGAAGCGTACTCGATCGGGCTCTGACCCCTCTAGGGTTAAATTTTGGATATACAAGTGATTCGAATAATAATATTTGTAAGGATGCTTGTGTGCACAGATATGTGTATCCAATTTATAGGCCGTCATCAACATCACCGTTTTCATCCATACTCTTCATCATCTGGACGTTGGCGACCTGAGACCAAGTGAGAGATCTGTCTGGACTTACATCGTAAATAAGAAGCAACATTCGCATCAACAGAAAGTTTAGATGCCACTTTCTAAACTGCCGTTGTCGATAATTCTGTCAATACCACTTTAAAATTCACAAACTCGCAAGCAGAAATTAGCGCTGTGCAGTGAACAAGAACCACGCACTTAAGCGCTTCTTAGCTATTTAAGAAACTGGATATTTAGATATTTCTTTTCTACCTGCAAGGTAAGACACGATGGTTCATAATTCTCTGGGCCAGACATGTACTTTTTTTTATTGAGTGTGTATTGTTATAAACTACTAATTCGCTAGTAAGCTTTTCCACGAACATGTCTCTATTAAATTAATTTCCTCTTTTCTGTAAATAAATTGTGAAGTCTGTAAACATCTATCAGCTAAAGTATAGATCTAAAAATATACCTTTGTACCTGCAAAGAGTAGTGTCTGTAAATAATATCTTAATTTAGATAATATCTATTAAGTAAAAAAGGCCCAAAATGAAGTTCATTATTTTTCTGTGGCAGAGTAAATTAATTCAGAATTGACTCTGCCGCTCTGAATCTGCTTAAAATTTTCAGTAAACTATCTGAATTAACAGAGATCGTAGACAACACGAAGCAGACCCTTACAATACACAATGTTGACAGGAATACATTACCTTATTACATTTTTTAATTGTGTCGTCCTTTATTGTTATGAAAGCTTTGGTTCTAGAGTAAAAGAATTTACAATTTACATTAATTTATAGCTCTAAAGATACAGAAGTATTCTTGTTTTTACCGTCAGTGAGAACAAGACGTAATATGAATGCTTCTTACTCTTTAAGGAAAATACAAGCACGCATGACGCGTATGTGAATAAATTAAACATGAAAACACTAATTTAAAACTGCAGTTTTTATTTTCTGCAAAACCAAACTAAATATAGTTTTTTAATATAAATAAAATACAAAACACATAACCTAACCCAAAACAAAACTGTTTGAAGGGAAAAAATACTGACCGACTTTTTGTGAGCACATATAGTTTCTATTATCAAATCACAGTGTACAAAACGAAATGGGAGTGCTACTGTGAAGATAGAAAAATGTAACAGCAAATTTGTTAATAGAAACTATATATTTTGTATATACAGTTTATAAACACATGGTGTAACAATATTGGCTTGAGTTTGTTTTTCTGCTAGGTCTGTACCGACAAACAGCGTGTCAAATACGTTCACCATTAAACTTTAACAGGTAACATTATTTACGGTTTATTGTAATTAACTTGCTGTTTCCGGTTACTACTTGATATTTACACAAACCAACAGAATTCGAAAGGTTTCAGTATTGTCATATGGTTATTAAATATATAATATTATGGGATGCACACTATTCAATTTTAGTTTTTACCTATCTTAGTTTTTATAATTTGACGCAGTTTCATTACATAGTGTATTTGACATAGTGTTATTATGTCATAATTGTTTACTTCTGACTGTCCATTTGTAAATTTTCTGACAGTACAGAATTTTGATTGGGTTATAGATGCGAAACAGGAGATCAAGACATTTGGCTGTGATTGCATCGGTGTCTTCGCCAGAAATAAACACAAGAGTATTTGAACAAGGAAATAACGTTTGTAGTGTGGTAAAAGGAAAAAAAGGGACTTGACAAGGTACACTTAGCAGTATAGAAGTCACAGAGATTAGGGAAAGTACTTTTTATTCATTAGCATTAGAGAGAATTGATTAGCTTCTTCGTGTGCATTACACGAAGTACGACCTAACAGAATATATTGGAATGGACAAAAATAAAAGTAACAAAACGTATGTTTACCATAGTAATAGAATATAGTAAATCACATATAATAAAGGACAGGATAAAATATAGATAACTAACAGGCAAAAATAAATAACCGTGCATTTATAAAATTCCTGTATGTGTTTACCTTTCTTAGATTTGTAGATTTGGTTCTCAAAACTCTATGAATATTAAAGCTCAGAAATGGAAAAATTTTGAATTATAATTTACGTGAGAAAATAATGGAATCGCAATTGCAATGGACAACAATCGCAATCATTGGTACAACATTGTTTAGCAAAATGCGCTCTGTAAAATTAAAATGTTCAGTTTTAGTAGATTGTATTCACTCCATTGCTCTCCAGGATTGTACTTTCACAGATGATTATGATAAATACGTATGCCTAGAAAATTCCTTGCATATTATAAATTTACATATTATTATAAATTTGTAAGGAGCTACAATTTACCGACTTCTTGTTACTGTGTTAGATCTCCGGTTTCACACCTAACACAAGGCAATTTTTCTACTAGAGTTTATGGCCACTATTAAATCTTTCTTTATTGCGGTGATTGGGCATGCGTTTTAGTCAAGTGGTGTTTTTTAAATGGCTAATTATGTAAAATATTTTAATTAATTGTTTACTTTGAAGTTGGAATCTCGTAGACGAACGGTGTAATTAAGATAACTAGTGACAAAAATTGCTAATTTCTATACGTTGGTGACGCACGTAGGCTACGTTGTTAATGTGAGAGAACTTAAGAAAGAAGCAGTTTTCCTTCTTGCGCCTTCATACAGCCTAGGGCAGAAAGGCTATATATCGTCTACCGTATTCGGTTTTGTAGTCCTAATAATCCCATGAAAGAACACCACTAAGTAAATATTTTCTAAGTAATAAGTATTATCATTCAAGTTGTATTTTGTTTCCACTTTACCTACGACGATCACTAGACCGTCGTAACAGTGGTATCAGAAGTGGGATAGAAACGTTAACAGTGGAAACTTTTGTACAAGAATAGTGTAATTCGTAATTAATCTGTAAACACGGATGCCAGTCAGATGATGGAAGCTTTACAAACGCTGTTGAGGCAGACACAGGAAGAAGCAGAAAACGACAAAAAGAAGAACGAAGACAAGAAAGAGAAGAAACAGTAAAAGACATAATAAGAAAGCGGAAGAGAGACAGAAAACTATCCTGCTGGAAACAGAAGAACGGCAGAAAGGACTAATTTTGGAATCTGCAGGACGACAAGCAGATACAACGGAAGCTCTTTTTGAAGCTATGCAAAAACAATTGCAAGAAAGCTTGTGTTGGGCATAAAAATCTACCGCAGAGTTAGGCCTCCCACGTGGTGACTTAGGAGAATTACGCTGTGATCTGAATGGTTAAGAGGTAAGATTGTTTCCAGTCAAAAAATCTATATCAAATACACAACAAACAATGTCAGAAAAAATATCTGCAGTGGAAGGATCAGTTACAAACATAAGAGAACAAATTAAAAATGAAGTCGAGCAGTTCATGAGGACAGAACCAAAACAATTTTCTGAACAGACTGTGCCAATGATAAAGAGAGAAAAGACGATAGAGAAAGTCACCTTGCCTGCGGTTGGGACAGTTCATGTCAAGCCTTCAACCTTTGATGGGAGTATGCACTGCGCGACGTATTTACGCCAATTCGAATCCGCCGCATGCGCAAATAATTGGACAAAGAAAGACAAGGCAGTTTTACTCGTTCTAACTTTAAAAGAACCTGCCGCAGAACTACTACAGAAAGTGCCACCTGACAGCCAAAATACCTATTCCGAATTGATAAAAGCTCTGGAATTACGGTATGGTGATAATCACTTGCGAGATGTTTATTGCACTCAGTTGAGAGCAAGGCGACAGCATTCCGAGGAAAGTCTTCAAGAGTTTGAAGGAAGTATCGAGAGATTGATTAGATTGGCCTATCCTGAAGCGTCAGAAGATTTTTGAAAGAGGTTTGCGATACAGACATTTACTGATGGTGTCCGAGATAATGAACTACAGCAAGTGTTACGAATGACAGGACACGAAAATAGCTCAGAAGCTCTTGTTCACGCTATAGAGTTTTAAGCTGCCAAGTCAGCGTCCCGCTACATAGATGGGTTTATGCCATCACATTGTAGTCATAAGATCGCTGTATCATATTGCCGTTACGATGGGTGCAGAAAAACAATGTTGTCGGAGAAACAATTCAAACGTTCAAGAGCACAGCAACGATTTGAAAGATGGGAAAAGACAGAAGACCAAAGTGTTACAACTGTGGGAAACGTGGTCGTCTACAGGTAGACTGTTGGAAAAAGAAAATACCGAGAGGAGAGAGTGATCGCACCATTTGGAGAATTATAGCCCCAGAACAGCACACAGTTTTCACGCTACATAAGACCAGTGGAAACTTGATCGTTAATGGATTTGCGGAAGGTAAACCAACATCATTTACAGTTGACACGGCTCAACAGTATCCATTGTGCACCCTGACTTACTCAGCAACCCCCAGCCTCTGATTATCTCTTGTACAATACAGACTGTGACTGGAAGCCCCGTCGAGGTGCTAGGAAAGGTAGACGTACGTGTACGCCTGTGTCTTCTCGATTTTAGCCACCAAATGCTCGTTTGCAGACATTGTCGATTAAGTGATTTTTGGCATGAACATTATGAATGCCTACGGATCCGTTGTGGACTTAAGAGAGAATGTCCTGAGGGTTGGACAATAGAAGATAAAGCTTTGCATGGATAAAATGACAGGGTCTACCAACCATTCGATTAAGAAAGTGGCATTGACCGAAGAAGAAGTCAACAGGTCTGGTCAAGAGGAACCCTCCATATTGCAAGCGGAAATGGATGAAGAACTAGCAGAGAAAGTACAAATAAGTGTAACGACAAAAGAAGTGGTTGGAAAGCCTACTACGGGTGTCGAGACAAGACTATTGCTTGCTCCTGAGTTAATGGACTAAACCGGGGAAAACGTTACTGAAGATGAAGTCACGCAAGAGGTTGTGGACGAGAACAAAACAGATTTGGACTAATATAGGTTACCAGTACATGACGCAACGGGAGTGATTCCCACAAAACTAGTGGTTAAGTGGAAGACTTGTATTCCTAGGAACTTGATGTTCGGGTCACACGAGAAGGAATTCGCAGAACCGGAGAATTATCTTTTGCAAGTAGACCAACTAAGTAGATTGCCTGGACGAGTATTATTTCAGAGATGGTTTGTCAGTTAGGGACGAAGAGGCGTAAGGAGGGAGCAGTGTTACGTAATGCATAAAAAGTGTTATGCCATTAGGCCTACGGGGAACGTTCTGGTACATTGAAGAACGTTGTTTTACTCTATTCCCGTGTTGTACGTGACGCTTAACATGCGAGGCAGTGTTACGTAATCGGAACACTCTCGTACATTCAATAGCGTTGTTCGAGAAGTTTCACAATTAGCTCAACGGTGCGTGTTTCTGCGAAGGTCGCGCTCAAGTGTCCTCTAGAATTTTCGATGGCTTGTTAGCGACGCATATTATGGAACCCTGCAGACTATAAATAGCCCATACCTGCTGCTTGGTTGTCAGTTATTGTCGGGCGATTACTCTGTGCCTTCAAGTGGTTATTAGTGAGAAGTAATTATTGTGGCACAGGGTTATGTGTTTTATAATCGTGCGGGACAATTGTAATACAACTGTGTTTTATAGTAGTTGACATTTTATTGCATGTGAATAATTTATATTTGATTTGTTGTAAGAGACTCTCTTGTTGATTACAAACTGTTTTATTGTGATAATTAAAGCTGGTGATTATTGACTTAATTGGTGTCTTGTATTTTGTTTTCCACTGTTCCATACGACGATCACTAGTCCGTCGTAACAATATTAATGCTGCCAATATTTATGCTTCTAAGGAATCAGTAATAATTTAACAAAGCATTAATAATTAATGTACACGTTTAAGCTATACGTAGTCTATAACTGGTGAAGTGCATTGCAGCTTTTAACTTTTGAAGCCGTTTACTCGGAAATGGCGCTTTCAGCAAGCTGCTGCATCCAATCCTCTTATCGCGCAGATGCATTCACATGCTGTCTTAAACTTTCTGATTTAATTCCTGTTGTCGGCTGTAAATCTGTTAAATAAAAAGTGACTATAAATATAATTTGAAGAGCACAGTGAAAATTGTTTGTTTATTAAATACATTTGTGATTAATTCTTATAATAAAACAACAATATGAAGTATTTATTTTTAGGAAGTGCGGTGTCATGTAAGCTTTATATTTTAGATACCATTTCTATGATCCTAATTTTGTTTTTACTTGATGTTGTTTTATCTCTTTAATTTTTTCTGCACTGGTAAGTTTTAGCCTCGTCTACCTGTAAATACGCATATTTATTTTGAAATCGTAAACAAAAAACAGAATCAGGCAAGACGTGTTTCATCGGTGAAAAATAAACAGGAATTTGCATACACATGTAGACTCTAAACAAAAATTAAATGTAAGTAAATACAAAAGGCATTTAATAAAATAAGAAATTTGTTAGTGTGTTTAAGTTATAACTCCTATATTTTTATAGTACTATTTATTTAAATTATGTACTAATAAAATTGCAATTAAAAAATGTATTTCTGATTGATATTAAAATCACTCCACGAAAAGTTCTAAATTTTATGTTTTGCATAAATTCACAAAGTGTTTTGATAACTATTATTATAGAAACATTTTAATATTTGATTTTTGATATCCGTGTAATTTATTTTACACCTTTTTTACACTATATACTTTTAGTGTTTACTAAGGAAAACCAAAGGGATAAATTACAAAACCAGTAATTTGGGACAATGCAAGTTTAACAGACTCCGTAACCAGGAGTTAAGCGACCAGCTTTTGTCTCAGTGGAGCCACGTTAAATTGGCTAATTCTACAAATTAATTGGACAAAAACATATTATGTTTGGCCCTAGAAATTATTACTCGAAGTATCTTTTCTATTGCAAGAAATATAAAATAACTAAAAGGTGAATACAGAAAGGATTTAATATAATATGACTGATGAGACAAAGACGTAATTATGTAAAGTATGACAGATCTCTTAGTAAACCATATTTCTGCCGAGTGTTGAATCTCGGCAGTACAAACTGTTTCGCATCGTTTTCTACCATGATAATAAATGGATTCGGCTATGATATTATCCCCTGAGACTACAGTATACTTAAAAATGTTTAGTTTCCTGATTATAGTTATATAATTATTAGGCCTACATTACGGAATTATAATACATTAGAGATCATGCGTGGAGAAAACTTCCAAAAAATGATAGTGTTAAACTTTAAGTGTCTGTTTAATGAAATGGATAATGGTGACACAATGCAAAGCAAACAAAACAAATGTAATTTTCCGAACGATTAACCTCTAAAAAGAAGACTCATAATTTTACGGTAGAAATCAGAATCAGACAATAAAATCAGATGGTAGAAAATGAAAATTATTTTATGGTAACTTGATGATGCAAGGACAATGAATTAACTTTTTAAAATAAATGGGTTATTTACATGGCACATTTGCCCAAAAATTATTAATGTTGTAGTCATGTCTGAACATTGTTGACGCTAAAATATTATCCTAACAAGTTACTGAAATTGCAACTTGTTTGTAGTTGTCGTGTTGCTTGCTAAATCTGTCGTGAGACTTGACAATTTTATTTTGTTCTTTTTGCAAAGTAAATTTATTAAGTGGTGATAATTTCAAGAGAAGCAAAAGGTTAAAGATAGTTACAGATGTTTTAAAGATAGTATATAGAGTGCCAGTAATTTTGGAAACAATAGGCTATATTTTTTAATATATAAATGTAAATCACGAGAAAGTGATTGTTTACATACTGATTCTCGACATATGGATTATAATATATTCACATACTGTGTGTGTGAGTTTATGATCTACAGCTGAACACATGGATGTAAATATTGTAAGCGACTATGCTACCTATTTCTAAGATAGATTGGATGAAATGGATGTAGATTTCATAAGATCGGTGACAACAAAAGAGCGCTGGAGCTCGGCAAGTGAGCGTTCCGAGAACACATTTGTGTACAATCCCTTAGGTCATACATGTAATCTCTGTGACAGACTATGATTTCTTCGAGACTTAAAATCAGTGTAGTGAAAACATATGCTGTTGCTCTATAACACGTTTTCGAGCAAAGTAGTTGGAGATTTCAAGTTTTACAGCGCTTGCAGAAAATCACTGGACACCAGGAAACTCAAACTTGTCGCGACCGAACAGTTTCAAGTATCCAGCCAAGACCAGCGGACTGCCACCATTAAACGCAATTAGTGCACAACTGATTTCACCACGTTTGCGTGGTGCTGTACATCGTTAGGGGGGCAACTACGCCATAAACGTGCCAGTCGACGTGAATAATACGGTGCAGCAATTGTTAAGAGTTTAGACAACGATCATGGTTTCAGCGTGACCATAAAGAAGATATTGACAGACACCTCTACGTATTATTACTTAACGAAATTCTCCCCTCCCTGTTGGCAATTTAATAACACTCACATAGTACGTACCTTTAATGTCGATCGTAGTTTGATTCTCGTCGTTTTAATGGTTTGTTACGTCTGTTGTGTTCGCACTATTTTGTCTTTGCACTGAATAAAATATTTGAGTTATTTGAATTATAATAATTTCCACTAACTAAATTTCTTTATAGTGGATTAAAATTTTACTTGGGCGCCATATGGAACATTGCTGTGAATTTCATGAATTTAATTTAATAATTAAAAATAATAATTTGTTTTGATGGTTCTGTCTATTAATTTTTATGTAATTAAAATCTTATTTACTTTGGGGTTAATTCACTTGTTGTGGATTTGACAGTTTAAATAAAGTTAGCGCTTCCAAATTCGTTGCTGCCAACGTAACTGTTTGAGTGGCTTTAAAAATCCAACTTTTGTAAAAAAAAAAGAAAATTATTTTAAGTTACTGAAATAATGCTTTACACTGTTTTAATTTGATCTACAATTCTTTAATTTTTCAGTTAACGATATTTTTTCTCTTCAAACACCTAAACAATTATTAATTAGTTAACAATTGACCTGGCTTATTACGCTTTTAACTCATCAGGTAGGCAAAATTGATTTTTACAATAATATTTATTCATATTTTTATCTCAGGTGTGAATCCTTTTGATCTACAAGATAAAACTCAAATGCCATGTATTACGATGCTTTACATTTGATATTCGATTATGGTAGACACCATTAACTTCTTATAACTAATAACAATTGGTCGTTCGTCTATGCCGAACTTTGAGGTTAAACACGGTTAAGTTCAATTACTAGTCCCAACATGGAACTCAAATGATTAATAACTAAAAAAGTTATTATCCACATTTGCCACACACATCCAGACAGAAAACCACAGTTCCACCAATATAAAAAACAATCTTGAAATTTTACACTACATACCCAAAAGTCGCAAACTCAACACCGCAGAACAATACGAAATATACAAACACAACAAAACACAACCAAACAACATACTCAATGAACAATTACAATTTAAATCCAAGACACTATTCGACACAATAATACACAACGCATACAATTCAGAATCCCACGCCAACCCCCTTCTATCTCCACACCCCCACACACAACCAGTCACCTAAAAAACTGTTACAGATTACCAACGCCTTGACGCATTCCGCATTTAAACCTCACTGAGAAGGAGAAAACCACTCCGAAACGACGTTTGAGGAAATAACAAAAAGTAAGTTTTTCACAAGTGAAAGTGCCTTAAATATTAATTGTTAAAGTGCTGTGAAAGAAGTGATGAACATTCAAAATAAACTAAAAAAGTGTTCACAATAATTATTCGTGTTAATGTTATTGTATATTGGTACAGTACGTAAGTGTATACAGGTTGGTGTAGTTATAAGAAAAATATAATAATAATATAATATGTTCAAGTATTATTCACTCTACTCCCTTTTAATTAATCCTTGCTGATGATTTACACTTCACTATTAATCTCACTTAATTGCCCATGAACTTTCCACTGTTCACTAATAACACTTGATTCTCATTCGAGGTTATATTTACGTTTACGTCGTACGCGTAACCTCGTTTTGTACTGATCCGCACTGTTGATCTAAATTATACTTTTACTCGAAGACTTCACTTGCTTCCGTGTATAATTAAACTGAATAATGGTTTACAATTAGTTTTATGTAAACATTACTCCTCCTCTTACTGATAACTGAAGTACTTTAGGTTAAATTTAGATACGCAGCGGCGTGGATACTGCTTCTTGATGGTCCGAAAGAAAATAAAAAACTGTTGCTGTTACCTCGAGCGTCTCGTATTTATAGTCCCAGCGGTTGACGCCGAATTCAATTCTGAACATAATGTTTGATTGGTCGAAAATGATGTCATTGTCACGTGACATTACGTCATCCTTACGTCATTTTACTTAAACTGATGATTTTTCGTGGGTTGACGTTTTGGTTAGTATTATCTCTTAGATTCTAAATTCACAGAATTCTCATCTTTTACATTAGTTTTTTGGTTAACAATATTATATTGATAATTACAATGGTGATGATATTACTAGCATTATATTGCTGGTTACTTTAAGTCCAATAGCGGCCAGTTTTGATACAGTATTTATAAACTAAACACATTTTAATGATAGCCTACGCTAATGCATTGTTTTACAATTAACGCTTTTTGTTACGATTTGTAGTTTCTTTTCTTGTGTATATTATAATATTCAATTAACAATTATTTTTGATAACTTTAAATAAGATTATAAGCCTCAATTTACTAAAAACTCTTAAATGCTGCACTCAGCTTAACATTGTTGATTCCTATAACTATTTTGCCTTATTACAATAAAATGGAATTTTTATTCTACCTTTAAACAATTTATGCTTAAAACTAATATATCTTATCTTTTAACACATGTCTGGTGATATAACACCCCTCATATTTTATACTTTATTATATTTACTATACACAGTATAGTAATGGCTCTCTAGTCCACATGTCTATCTGGTTGATAATACATTCTTATTATTTTACATTCACTTTAAGATCAATTACATCTTACTTTATATACAATCGTCCTTTCTTTATACATTATACATGGATTGTCATAAGTTTTATGACTTATTATGTCATTATTCTCCTATTCAATATAAGCTTTTTGCTGTCTGACACTGATTTCTGACTAATCATGTGATTATTTACTCACAGACAATAATATTAGTTGGTATATGACTCTTAGTCATTAGTCAGTTCTATTACCATATATGTTATTACAATTTGAGCTATTTTACTTTCTCTTTTGTAACTCTAATATTATTTACGATTCACAATTAGGTTCCCTTCATCTCATACTCTAATACATAGTTTCATAAAATTAACATGTTTACAATATTCTTAGAACATAAAGTTCTTCATCTTAGTGCGTAGGCTTTCACGGCCGGTGTCATTACGATTATTTTCTAAAACTTCCGGGCTGAAAGGCCGTGGTCGATTGCTTAAAATGCTGCTAAACGTTTCGGCCGCACCACCGGTGGCCACCTTCAGTAGCAAAAGAAAGAAATGTGTTCGAATAGATGATACGCCGAACACGTCTCCCAATGGACTGGGAACAAGCAACGAACTTGCTTGTTCCCAGTCCATTGGGAGACGTGTTCGGCGTATCATCTATTCGAACACATTTCTTTCTTTTGCTACTGAAGATGGCCACCGGTGGTGCGGTCGAAACGTTTAGCAGCATTTTAAGCAATCGACCACGGCCTTTCAGCCCGGAAGTTTTAGAAAATAATCGTAATAAATTTCTTCACATTACTTGTCTCTTTATATGTTATTTATTCATAGAAAATATAACATCTATACATTCAGTATTTTTATCTTTAATCAGTGATTATACTGCCTTGGCATGCCTTGGCATTACCTTTTCCAACGGAATGCGAATGAGTTCCAACTTATAGGGAGTCGCTTCAGAGCTAGACAATGGTGCGATGATAATTTACTTGGTGTCATTAGACTGTTTCATAAGTAGTGTTGACACAACAACAATGCGATTACCGCTTCCCTGGAGAACACTATAGACACATTACGGTATGCTACAAGAATCAAACGGAAGATGCACAAGCTGCATAAAATGGGTGCAGTGGAGACCGGGGGACTTGCTTACACGATCAAGTTGGCGGTAGGTAGGTATCCGTATATGATCACTACGAGTCTCGGCGTCGAAAATGAACTGGTGGACAGCGCCATTGGTGTGTTTAAATACATAGATAATCTTACTGACGATGCACGCACATTTTGCGGAGATAGAAAAACCTTAAACTTGCACGGCGGTTTCTGAAGTCACCTTTGTTGTTGGCTTGAATAATTCCCACATAACTTTATACAACAAAATCGTCGAATCTAGACTAAACCGCACGTGATGCGCAAACGTGGCGTCTTGAATGTTAACTGAACTGCAATAACTACTCGCTCCGCAAATATTCAGCTGAGCGGTGCGGTGCAGTGCGGACCATTCAATTTACTCTTGTGACCTCTTGTGCGATAATGAATTGCAAATTACAAGGAAACACTTTACATCGGGACATTTTTCAGAACAAATCTGAACAAAATTAATTAGTGTATGCTGCGTATGTTGTATTGAGCGAAGTCACTTCTATCTGCGGATTGCACTTGCCTAACGAGAGAGATGATTATAATTCATATCACGGTTCCGGAAATTCATCACCCTCTGTCAGGGAAATAAGACGAATACAAGAGAAGAACGAAACACTACTTGCCGACACTGGTTAAGCGAGTCGAGTCTTTCTGTGGTCGACTGCGGCGATTGCAGAGTCGAAGAACCATCATTGGAAGATATATGTTTTGTAGACGTAACGATAAACGGTTTGTCTAAATTAGTCCTCGAAGCTGTGTACATTCACCCGAACGCTTCATCGCCAGCGATAGAATGTTGTAAAGCTGCAATACTCGAAAAGCATAAAGAAAATAATCCCCAGGATTGAGGATACGCAGATGATAATCACCGGTGACTTCAATGTTATTTTGTTACGAAACTAATCACTGCAGATCTTTATGTAACATCTTTAGTGTAGTGTCATTTACGTTCACACCATGGCGACAACGCTCGGTAACATTTGTATTGATTTGGCTTTTGCCAGAAATTTGAATTTATCTTGTCTGTCGTTTGTATTTTACTCCTCTTACCATGGACCTCCGGTAAATATAATTGTAATCAATTAATAAACTTGTTTTAATTTATTTACACTTTCCAACATATGTAACACAACGTGTGACGTTTTTACGTAAAACCTCTCCGGCCGTGCTCCGACACAGCCACACTTAATGTTTTTTCAATACTGAGGTCTAAATAGCTCTACACATACTTTGAAGTTCTTGTTGTCTACCTGTGGTCCAAAGATCACAGTGTTAGAGTAAAAAAATATATATATATATATTGCGAGAGTACAAATAAGTGATGTACTGAGCATAAAATATAAAAATTTTAATTTACTTAATAAATTGTAAATAATTAATAATATATTAGAAATAAGCATGTTAGGGATTGCAGGCTTGGCTCAGACAAAAATATGAACAGGTGTTTCGACCTGAATCGACGTGCACACACACACAAATGTAACTGAAAGTGTGTACACCAGTATTTTGCTAGTGTGTGTGAACGCAGGTCTCTGCAGGCGAGTTTGCCACCCCAAGATGAATAATTGCACAATTACTGTTTTTCCGTAATTATTCATAAACTAGAATTAAGAATTAAAATCCAAAAGCACCATAAAATGTAAATAAATTTACTAAATACTGTGTACGAAAACCACGCGAAAGTGACACACCGTACAAGTGCTATAGTGAAATAACTGTGTACAAATCGAAAGGGTTAAGTAGCAGTGTCCAAAATTACAGTGAACATGTGTCGTAAAATTAGTTATAAGATAAGTATAAGAGTACACTTACAAGACTCTGCAATTCGCATAAACATAAAAAAATAGCGAATTTGACAAAGAGTGGAGGGAACTGACGCCAGAGACAGTTTCTAACATGTCGATTTCGGATCACTGCAGAGTGTCGACCAAGACATGGGTATAAATAGGACACGCAAGCTGCAGTGGTTCTCTTTCTTGAATCATCCACGGTGCAGCGGGAGCTTATGCCCGTCAGCACGGCGTAATTATTTGTTTTCCGTAAACAGTTTAAATTTGCCAGTTACGTACAAATACGTAACTAATCTGTAAAGACAATCATTTTCATTAATAACAGCACTACTTAAGAAGATCCATTAACGCTAGACAGCACGAGGAGAGTTCCATAGAGAGATACGACGCTGGACAAGAGGAGAGTTCCAGAGAGAGATACGACGCTGGACAAGAGGAGAGTTCCAGAGAGAGATACGACGCTGGACAAGAGAAGAGTTCCAGAGAGAGATACGACGCTGGACAAGAGGAGAGTTCCAGAGAGAGAGACAGCCGACGCTGGACAAGAGGAGAAGAGAGACAGCCGACGCTGGAGGCGAGACGAGGACGAACACCGATGGGACAAAAATGATCGAGTATGATTGACGACAATAAGGTGATAGACAACTTATTCATATCTTAATCATACAAAGAATTCAAAGATAGTTAAAGACATTAATATTTTATTTAAAAATAAGAGCAATGTTTCTTGTATAGTAGAGCTAAAATCATAGATGTTTTTAGAAATACGATTAACGTAACAAGAGCTCAAAGTAATATGATATAAAATGATTGCAAAGCATTTAAATAAAAACAATTAGTATTTGAGAAAACAGTACTGAGAAATAATAACTATTAATATTTTGGGTACGTTACAATATAGAAAAAAAGATTTAAAAATTGATTTTGAAATATATTAATAGACTGAGTAGTCTGAAAATGAGATTTATCTTTTATATAATAATTAGTAGCATAGAATATTTAGTCAGTAAGGATGTATATATCTTAAGCTTTACGGCATAATAACAAATAATAACTAATGTTTTAAAATCGAAGTCAGTGCCATGTGCACATATTTTTTTATAGTATCAAATAAATTTTAATTACTGTTTCAAGTTACATAGAGTTCTTATTGCAGATACACCTGACACCCAATTTAAATGTTATATTGTATAAAGAATTTGTCAATCTTGAACGTGAGATCGTTCACGCCTATTTATGTGTATGTAACGTTGCATAGAATGTCGCCTCCAAGATCGTAGGGCTCCACAAATTTAAATTACAATAAATTTGCAAATTGTCACGTTGCATATATTTGTCGCCCAACGTGGGGCCCGACATGCCTAAATTTACGTACAAAAATTTGTTACATATATTATAGCTCATGAATGTATGACCCGATCCCCATCATTTAACTATTAAAATTTTTTTATGTAGCTAAATGGTTGCTCTAAAAAATATAAAGAGTGTGTTACATGAAAAATGTATAATATGATGTTAAATTGTTGTGTAATCACACAGCTGGCGCCCACAGATAATATTGTTGTCTATGTAACAGGTGTAACTGTAATGAGTATTAATAATAACTATTAATAAAAATAAAGAAGTAAATAAATAAGTAGGGAACGGTTATCAATAATAATTGTTAAAGAATTACTAATAAATAAATATTTTAATAGTTATTCAACATGGCAGAACCAGGAGGGTTGAATTTAGAAGCATTTAAAAATTCGATACTCGCCATGATGGACGAATTAGTCATAAAACAAGCAAAGAAATTTAAACAGGAATTGAAAGAGGAGAATGTCAAACAATTAAGAAAAATAGATGAAATAAATACAAAACAAACAGAAAGTTTAGAAAATAAATTAGAGCTACAGTCCGAAAATTTTAGACAGGACACCATAAAAATTACAGAGAGTCTAGAAGAGTTAAAAATTGATAATATTGAAATAAAACAAAGTATAATTGACAGTAACGCGCAGTTAACTGAAAAAATTGTTAATACAAACAGACGTATTGACACGATCGCAGAAAATATCTGTGGAATAATTAATAAACAAACGGAGCTAATATGTAAAAAGATAGTATGTGAAGAATTCATACAAATTGAAAATACATGTGTAATTACTAACGATAATTATAAAAAAGTAATTAACATTAAGGAGGAGAAGCAGATAAAGCTTAATAAAACATACATTATTAATAGCGATATTCCAAGTGTGAGGCACACACACAATAGTAAATCACACAAGATGACACATTTGAAACACATAAGACACCACACTTACGGAGATAATTATCACTGTAGGCCTAACAAGAAACGTAGTAAGTTATCTAGACGAAACACTACGCAAAATTGTGGTAAATATGATGTTAGATATACGCACGATAATTATAATAACGATAATTATAACTGTAAGTATGAAAACTACAGAGGTTATCATAAACGACGAATGAAAAAACCGTCGACAGCTGTTCATTTCAGTTCACTCAACCAAACTAGTGACGAGAGAATTGAGAAAGAGCGAAGCATTTGTAACGAGAGGAAGAGGGTAGATTTTAAGTGGCCGACAGGCAAGATGAAAACATTGCTCTATGAACAGGTGACTTATACGATCAAAACAAACGTTTACAAGGTAAGTATGCACACAAAAGTCGCAGCTATGCAACGGAAAGGTATCGAGGGAATAATACAATGGAACGCGGACGTTGTTTACACGAGGGTGAACACAATGAATTTCCTGTGTACAACAACCAATTGTGTAATGAAGGGTGTCAGTTCTAACGACACACCGAACTCAGAACTCAATACCCTAAAATAAATATTTATTTTTAAATGAGAAAAATAATATTACTATTAATTATAAATAATAATATAAGAGAGTATAATTAAGAAATGTTATAAGGAATATTATTTGAAAGGGTTAATTAAGAAATGTATTAGTGATGGTAAGGAATGCTATTGTAGAGAAATATTTAAGAAAGTAATGGTAAAAGATGTTATTGTTGTTGTTAATATGAAGAAATGGTAAGGAATGTTATTATTGATATGTTATAAATATGAAGAAATGATTAAGATGAGCAATAATTGCCATAATTGTTAGAACGACTGATCAAGCGAACACTTATTGAAGATACAAGGACACAGAAGAAAGCGAGAGTGAAAAGTCATAAGGGCAGAGACTACTTAGGATTAAGGACTTCGAGAAAAATATCGTTGTTTTCCAAGACAGTTCCTCTGTAACCGATCATGCGACACACTACAAGCTACAAGAGTATTCTGTTACGGAAGTGTATTTCAAGAAAGTAGTAACGATCAGAAACGTAATGTTAAAGAAATGTAATTAAAGGTAATGAATGTTGATGTATTGTATAAGTAAGGTATTAGATAAAGTAATGTCATGTTAAGAAAAGAGCTAAGGAAGATTAGAAGCGAAGGTAAGAATGTATGAATTAAGATAATGTAAAATTAAGGACCGTATGTACACACATAAGTAGGACAGAACACTTTCATCGTATATGATGAGATACAGAAGAAAGAAATTGGTAAATTCCACGCAACGTCATTTAGGAAGTTCTACACATGAAAACAGAGGTCAATGAAACCAGTTAAATCAGCTGTTTGTAAAGCCACCCTACTACAAGGTCGCGAGCAGTGAGCGTACGAAGAGGGGAGGTAAGACATTTGTATACACTCCAATTAAGGGTGAAATGACGAATATTATTCTTTATTATTTGTTACATTTTTTTTTGCAAATAATAATAATAAATAAATAAAAAAAAATTATAATAAATAAATTTATTAAATTTTTTTTGTTACCAAGCAGAGGAATAATGCGACAGTGCAAATAAGTGATGTACTGAGCATAAAATATAAAAATTTAAATTTACTTAATAAATTGTAAATAATTAATAATATATTAGAAATAAGCATGTTAGGGATTGCAGGCTTGGCTCAGACAAAAATATGAACAGGTGTTTCGACCTGAATCGACGTGCACACACACACACAAATTTAACTGAAAGTGTGTACACCAGTATTTTGCTAGTGTGTGTGAACGCAGGTCTCTGCAGGCGAGTTTGCCACCCCGAGATGAATAATTGCACAATTACTGTTTTTCCGTAATTATTCATAAACTAGAATTAAGAATTAAAATCCAAAAGCACCATAAAATGTAAATAAATTTACTAAATACTGTGTACGAAAACCACGCGAAAGTGACACACCGTACAAGTGCTATAGTGAAATAACTGTGTACAAATCGAAAGGGTTAAGTAGCAGTGTCCAAAATTACAGTGAACATGTGTCGTAAAATTAGTTATAAGATAAGTATAAGAGTATACTTACAAGACTCTGCAATTCGCAGAAATATAAAAAATAGCGAATTTGACAAAGAGTGGGGGAACTGACGCCAGAGACAGTTTCTAACATGTCGATTTCGGATCACTGCAGGGTGTCGACCAAGACATGGGTATAAATAGGACACGCAAGCTGCAGTGGTTCTCTTTCTTGAATCATCCACGGTGCAGCGGGAGCTTATGCCCGTCAGCACGGCGTAATTATTTGTTTTCCGTAAACAGTTTAAATTTGCCAGTTACGTACAAATACGTAACTAAGCTGTAAAGACAATCATTTTCATTAATAACAGCACTACTTAAGAAGATCCATTAACGCTAGACAGCACGAGGAGAGTTCCATAGAGAGTTACGACGCTAGACAAGAGGAGAGTTCCAGAGAGAGATACGACGCTGGACAAGAGGAGAGTTCCAGAGAGAGATACGACGCTGGACAAGAGGAGAGTTCCAGAGAGAGATACGACGCTGGACAAGAGAAGAGTTCCAGAGAGAGATGCGACGCTGGACAAGAGAAGAGTTCCAGAGAGAGATACGACGCTGGACAAGAGGAGAGTTCCAGAGAGAGAGACAGCCGACGCTGGAGGCGAGACGAGGACGAACACCGATGGGACAAAAATGATCGAGTATGATTGACGACAATAAGGTGATAGACAACTTATTCATATCTTAATCATACAAAGAATTCAAAGACAGTTAAAGACATTAATATTTTATTTAAAAATAAGAGCAATGTTTCTTGTATAGTAGAGCTAAAATCATAGATGTTTTTAGAAATACGATTAACGTAACAAGAGCTCAAAGTAATATGATATAAAATGATTTCAAAGCATTTAAATAAAAACAATTAGTATTTGAGAAAACAGTACTGAGAAATAATAACTATTAATATTTTGGGTACGTTACAATATAGAAAAAAAGATTTAAAAATTGATTTTGAAATATATTAATAGACTGAGTAGTCTGAAAATGAGATTTATCTTTTATATAATAATTAGTAGCATAGAATATTTAGTCAGTAAGGATGTATATATCTTAAGCTTTACGGCATAATAACAAATAATAACTAATGTTTTAAAATCGAAGTCAGTGCCATGTGCACATATTTTTTTATAGTATCAAATAAATTTTAATTCCCGTTTCAAGTTACATAGAGTTCTTATTGCAGATACACCTGACACCCAATTTAAATGTTATATTGTATAAAGAATTTGTCAATCTTGAACGTGAGATCGTTCACGCCTATTTATGTGTATGTAACGTTGCATAGAATGTCGCCTCCAAGATCGTGGGGCTCCACAAATTTAGATTACAATAAATTTGCAAATTGTCACGTTGCAATATATATAACTCAAAGTCTGAGGATTTATAGGTACTGAATACAAACCCACACCGTTACACCGATTGCGACCAAATTTTGCACAGGTAACCTTTGACACAAAATGGAATATACTGTGTTTTGAATTTCATATTTTGCCCCGTTCGCACTATTTAGGCCCTTCTACTTATGCCTTTTCGTTCACGCGTATAAAGATGTCAACAACACCTTAGAGACCAGAATTAATTTCCATAGTAACAATAAATAAACAAATGATATTTAGCGGCATCGGAACTGTACCTTTATCCGTTCCTGCAGTTTTTAATGTTTTTACTATGCGATTGTATCGATGTGTTTTGTAATTTTGTATACAGGTACGTCTATATATTTTTTAATTGTCTTAAACAATTATAAAATTTATGTTTATACGTATTTTTGATAATGCAATAAATACGTAATGAAATATATTAAATACTACTACTAAAGATGTCAAAAACACCATGGAGACTAGAATTAATTACCATAGTAACAAGTAAATAAACAAAACCTATTTAGCGGCATGGGAACTGTACATTTATCCATTCATGGAGTATATTTTCGATGTTTTATATAATATTCGATTGTATCGGTACATTACGATGTGGAAAATAATAAGTGTACTAATTGTAAATTGTCCTATTACTTAATCCAAAGCGAAAATACGTGTTGTTTTCATTTGTGAGGTTAGGTGACAACGGTTTTTGGTTTTTAGTTTACTGCTGAAATAAATAAAAGCCATGGTTAAAGAAAACATAACGTTTAACGTGTTATACAATAGTTCTAACACAGTAACATTTAAAATAAAGAATTTCGCGTTTTTTATTTAACAAGTACTTTATAAATATCTCTAAAAGCTTTAAAAATGGGTACTTTTAAATCTCCAAAGTACCAACATAATAATTTAGTACAAGTTAAAATATTACAAGTTTTGAAAACAGCTTTGGAGAGAATTTGACTAATGAGTACCAAATTGTTATACAAGCTGACAGAACGCCATATAGACATAGACAATAAAAATTGTATTATAATACTTATTAAAACTCAAATATTTGCGAGCAAAGCCGCGGGTAACAGCTAGTGATTTATAAAACGATTAAAAGGTTAAGTAAAAGAGTTTTCGTACTTAAGTGACTACGAATAAATTAGAGAAAACAAGAAGAGAATATATACCAAAGCTTAATATTAAGTGTAAATTATTAATAATTATTTTGGCCTTTGATTTCAAGTGTTCTTAAATACGAGTGACATGCACGTTGTTGCGACGTAAAGAAAATTGCTTATTAAAATCAGTCTTGGCTAAAGTCTCTGTGTTATCTGCGATATTAACGTAGGCAACTGTAACAAACTGAAGAGAACGTACATGATTGCTAAAACATACGTTCATGCCTGCAGTGATGTTGCAGGCAGTAATTAATATTTACTGAAGAGTACATTGGTAGAATTTCTATTACGTCATTACAGTAGGGAAGCCCGTACCGCAGTCGGTCTAATGATGCAGATACGTACGCGCGCGCGCGCGCGCGCGCACACACACACACACCTGTATCACACATTTTTTGTAAAATATAACGGTTCTAGTTGATAATGCATGTCAATATAAATTTTAATATGTTTCCATTGTTGCAACGTCTTTTTACATAACCAGCTGTTGGCGGCAATGATAAAAATATTAATTTTAGTACGTTTATTCTTATTAGTATTTCTTAAATAAAGTCTTACATGGTTAGCTCTTATTTAAAGTTGTTTTCCTTATTTTGTGTGTTACTATAATTGTGTTTCAGTATAATCAAACATTCCCATATTATGTAATACATTGCACAATAATGAATGTAATTTTTATCATGTGCGGAAATCTGTATTATTGCCTAGCATGCATAATTTATTTTAAGTGTTTTATACATGTTGTTTTAATTTAAAATGATTTACACTTTAAATTACGTTATAAATGAGAAGCAACAATAAACTATTATGCGGAAAGAAACAATTTATTTCTGTAATTATTGAAGTCAGTTACATGTGGAAGTAAAGACAAAAATAGTATTTGAACATGTATATATAACAGCTCTATCTGCGATTTAGTATAGTCCTAAATATCAATGTCATACTGTTACTCAGATTGCATTTTTTAAATTACTGATGAAAAACATTTTGTTGAAATTAGTAACAAAAATTGTCTTAAAGGTAAATTTTCTTCACTTGATAGGATTGCCTAAAGGCGTCCCAGACTATGTAGAAATATTAAAATTAATTTGTTTTTATTATAACTCTAAGAAGTTTATGATCTCAAGGCTTACATTCACTGCATTGTAACTCATGACATTAACGAGAGACGTACACAAAGTCGTCACGACTGGTACCACTGTTTCCGTTTCATTTGAAGTAACTGAATACTGTAATACTTTTTGTATCATAGAATGCGGATGAGGGAAATAAACCGAACGAAACTAGTAGTTATAAACCGAACGAAACTAGTTAATTTAAGTGGTGGAAGACGTAATTACGTGTATGCCTTTTAATACTATTTAATACATTGAGTTGGAACATTTGTTATGTTATTATATTCGTATGAAATTCAGAGTTCTACGACATTTAGGCCACATGTAAACTACATGTAACTGCTACAATTCTAAATTCACGGTTTTCCCTAGCAATCATAGCTGCTTATCATAGCCCGCATCTTCAAAACAGTAGTCAAAGCAGTTTAAACGGTTGACGTAACTCCATTCCACGATTGCGCGTCTTATTAAAAAACGGCTGTGTGATTCTTTTCGTGGAAGTGTTAGGTGTTCATACCCTTGTAGATATTCTTGTATTGCTCTACTGGTCAGTTACAGTCAAAAAACCGACTGCAATGCATTTGGCCAATTGTATGATCCTAAAATTAAGTTTTTTAGTTTGGAATTTCTGGACCTTTTTCAGTTTTCTGAATTATACGAGTGGTTGAGAACAAGAGTGGTGTGTGTCACAGAACCTCCTATTTGAGACATTTAGATATAAAATTAAATCGGTGTAAAAATATTTCTATAAACAAATATTAAACATTTTTTTTTACAGTTCAGCTAAACAAACATCAATCCCTTAAGTAATGAACGTTCCGCAATGGAATATAAAACTATCTAATCGATGTCATTTAAATTTAAACTAACTGCCGGGCTGTTCGACCGTGGACTAAGGTTTTCAGTTAAACCAGACGTTTCAGCCATCCAGTGGCTGCCATCTTCAGTGGATGGAACGAGTCAAACCTAACGCGGGTGTCGTACATTAAGCTTTAACCACAGTACAGTAGCGTCGTAACGTTCCGATACCCGAGTTAGGTCTGACTCGTTCCATCCACGAAGATGGCAGCCAGTGGTGCTGCTGAAACGTCTGCTTTAATTAAAAACCTTGGACCACGGTCGAACAGCCCGGCAGTTAGTTTAAATACAAATGACACCGGCCGTGAAACCCTTCGAACAATAATACAATGTCATTTATTCTTTAGACGTTGAGAAACACTTATGCACTAAACAAGTTTCATGACTATGTATTTTTTGAATTACACCACATTTACTTATAATTAAGGCTAAAATGTGATTGAAATAAAGTATATAATGACCGTTTTTGTTACTTGTTCTGTGGTTTGTTACCCGCCGGTCACGTGGATGAGGTCTGGACGATGAGTTTTATTCGGGTAATGGTTTTAGGATAGTCTGGAATTTTCAGGGTTCCGACATTTTAAATAAAAATCTCTGCATTAAAAAAAAATCTTTTAACGACAAAGTTAAGGTAGTACCATTTTTGTCAATCAAAATTTACTCGTAAAAGTTATGACGATATTTAAATAAATTGTACAGCCTTGTTAAAATATGACGAACGGAAGTCGTCTACCTTTTAAAAGAAAGATGATACTCCAAAACACTATGCCGCTTCAACTACCATGAAGTTACGTAAACTTTTTGGTGACTGCATTTGCAGCAAAATTATTAACAACATTTCCAATGTTACCGGACTGTTTACAACACAATTTTATTTGTAGTGTAATCCGGAAGAAAGCGTTTCAAGAAGATCCCACATGCTTTGAATAAATGAAAAAAATTTCGAATAAAACATCTTTCGTACAGAAGAAAAGTAAACACAATAAAATTGCACTAAAAATTATATAACATCAACAAACAAAATTTTATAATAATACATTAGCCTAAATTTTATTCCTTGTAGACTAACAACAAAAACCAAAATATAAATATTTGTAGACATAAAAATTTCATATATATCGTTAATACCTGCATTCTGTATAATATTCTGTATTATCGGACCACGACCCACGTTCCTATGACACTTTGTAGTATGCGTAATATAGCAGTTTACTTATTCTCCATATGACATATTCAATTTACATATCAAAACGAAAACAATGGTACCACGCAAATGAAATGACTTCTGGCGTACGTTCTTTAATTTAACACGAGCTAAGAAACATAATGTTATAATGTTAATGTAACTATTATTAATTATTATTCTGCTTTGTTGTGTCCGATGGATAAAATCAGATAAACTACTTCCGATTCTAAGCGACACTAAGAGAGTAAAATAGCAAGTTAATCAGCGTTAAGGCTGTAGTCGCGACTGTTGTCAATTGCAGACAGAGCGTGCTAATTAACGTTGCTGCTTGCGGCTATAAATGTTACTGGAAACTGCTCATTGGGTTACCGACGGCACAGCAATCAGCAACCTCAATTAACTGCTCAAGACAATCGGGTCGTAGTGCCAATTTCCGTTGACACTGAGGCAGCGTTAGGCGTTTTAGTTGAAACTCTAGCAATAGCTTTATATGTCCATAGTTTTAATGAATTACTGTATTCTTTACCAGCATCTGTTATAGCTACTGAAGAAGTAATTTCTGATAACTTTCTAGAAAAATACATTTGACACAATTTCTGCCAAATTACTGTCAATCGTAAATCTTACATTGGCAACTAATTTACGTTTCGTTTTAAACGTAATAATAACATATGATTTGAATAGTTTGAGTACTTAACAACAGTCTAACTGTTTACTGAAATAATTTTACAACAGAACAGACAAAATGCCTCCCATCATCCTTCGAAATAACTTTTATGTTATTACAAATACAAATTATATTTTTAAATAATGTAAATCTTTTCATAAGACATTCAAAAAAATGACTAGAGGAAAAATATTACAGAAATTACTACGTTAGCCGTAAAATTCGAATTTAGGCAAAACATCAGATATCAAAACGACTAGACTGACATCAATTTCCCTAGCCGATGAGGCAAGGTAAAAGTAGAAATTAGTTGAGTTAATTGAATAAACAATTTGTAAAACTATTTACAGATACTCAAACAAAGTTTGTATTGCTACGTTCAAAACAATACATTTCATTTTTCATTTTAAAGACCTCTTAACTAAAAACCACTTTTTCCATGACAATTAATTTGTTTATATATAATACACACGTGTGTGTGCGCGCTTGTGTGTGTGTGTTTATAGTTCACGTGTATGTAAACGTAAGTGCAACATTTCTTAAATTTCGAATTTCGAAATTTAGAGTTTCTAACGAACACAAAGTTTTCCCTTAAAATTTGCTACAGGAAATGTTGGCATTACTTGCAAGTTTTTTTTAAATTTTCTTGAGGCCTTAATAATTAAAATTTTATTCTTGGACTTTGTTGTCCATGACGTGTCCGTTGATTAACTACATATAAGTATAACACTACCGACTCGGAACACAAAAAATGTTTTGTTCTGAGTCGACAGCGATATACTTATATTTATTTGAAATTTTATCTAAAATATTTGTTATACAAATTAATATTTGGGCGATTTTAGTATTCGTCATCAATTTAAATAAATTCTGAAAGTAATTATATATAAACTCATAGAAGAAAATATTTAGGCCTATACAGTGTACGCATATGAGTATATCACTATTTTCATCATGTAATCATAGATGTCAAAAGCTCGTAAATGTTAAATTTTCTGTTCCAAATATTGTGTTCACTACCTTAACTTGTTCAATACTATACATTAATGAATCGTACAATTAACTCTTTAATTATTATCCTGTAACAGTATATTACAAACTATTAAAATTTCAAAGCTTCTGAGATGACATACTTGTGGAGAAAACAATTAGGTTCTTTTATTCGTAATTTAAATGTTATATTTACTTTTTACAATTTACCGATTTCTTGTATGCTTGTAAAAAATTATTTTTACACTCACACCTAAAAATATTTTACATTTTGAGTAACCAGGTTTTTTATATGTTTTAAGTGCAAATAGAACAAACCATTTACCGTAACGTTTACATATAGGCCTAGTTACTTAGACTTAACAATTGTATTTTATAGAAACGCTGGAGAAGGAAATGATAATATGTTTCAAATGGTTGAAAATATTTAATTATTTCTAACTACCGAATTACCGAATAAAAAAAGCTGTAGTTTGTTCCATTCGTCAGCGAACTAATAAGCTGTGCTGGCTACTGTGCGGAGAACTCATTTCCGACAGGCAATATAAAAGCAATAACTGACCCTCCACGTGCTTCACCGAAACACGAAACTTGAGACCATCGAAAAAACGTTCCTGTTTTTTCTTACCAGAAAAAAAGTAAATCTCATGTAACAAGATTTTACTTTTATACCCCTGTAAAAGTAACTCGTTTCAGTATTCCCGTTAGCTTTTACAGGACGCACAATTCTCCTTCAGCTTTTTATACAAAATTGTCTCAGTTTTACACTTAGCTCAAAACTTATTAAATGTTTTTTCTAGCTGGTTATCATATTTTTGTTATCATAGTTACCTTATAAAACTATTATCATGTTTCAGTTGTCGGAAGACGCAATTAAAAACGACGATTTAGTAAATGTGCTAACATAAATTTAGTAAAGTTTAGGAAATATGTTAAACTAGAATATACATTTATTGAAACAAAGTTTGGCAACTAGCTCAAGAAACACAGAATCCAAACAAGAAAATAATAATTATATACTTTTACTTGAGTATTGTAACTTTACCACGGTCCACTGATCCCAGAAATAAGAAAGTTTTGACAATTTTGAGATACGATTTTTGGTGAGTTTGCAGAGAATCTTATGGAAAGATGGTCTGCAAGGTGACATCTTAATATAAATGTAATACAAGGTATTTAATTAGCCAAAACAGCAATTTTACGTAGTACTAAAAAGAAAGTTATACTAGGATATGCAAGAGAAATGCCACGGAAAAAACAATTTGTATCGGGTGAATGCAAAAGTAATTATGAGATTGCTGGCACAGAGTTTAAAAAAGTAGAGAAAGAAGAGGCATTCATTCGTATAATATACGAATTTAATCCCTCACTAAAACGCATAAAATGAATTGGCTCACGGCACTTCGTTTTGTATACGCGTGAAAAATGTGTACATCGACCATAAAAACATAACCCATGTTGTGCATATGTGCGTGCGTGAGGGCTTTCGTGTTTGTATGTAGACCTCTTTTGTTTTTGTCAATACATAAGTACGCAGATATAAACAGCAAGAAAAGAACGTGTGGACCAGACCTACATAATTGTGCAAAGCCAATGTTCCGTTGTCTCCCATTTGTGAACGCTGCTACACAAAACATTCCCCACTTGCATTATTCCCAGATTCCTCGCACCCACACTCAAGCCATGCCTTACTCCATATCTTACCATGACTTTTATAAATTATGGAGTATCGCTAATGCGTGGGCATATGGAAAGCTTGGAAACTAAATTTGACACTAGGATTTAATTGTTCGACGAAATGGCAAATATGTTTTCTAAGGCAGTAAGTTTTAATAAGACACCTAATTCTTGTTTTTTAGAAATTTTATTCATGTGATGTGTGTGTGTATACAGACACCTTAAATGAGAACATCATGGGTTCTAACTTATTTATTATGTTGTTTATTGTTGGCATAATGTTATTTTGCAAAGAAAAGAAATGTAAAAGTGTTCAGGATAAATAAGCACGAATTAACAGTTCCAAAAATCGAAGCTTCTAAGACATCGTAGAGTGCAGAAGTATTTGATGTAGCAGGGCAAGTTGACTTAGTAGGATTCAAAGGCTTGGATCACGAACCGGATCCGTTGTAGAGGAAATTGCCTAAGTGCTCAGTGAGAGAAGAAATCTAGCCAACTGAAACAAAATGAACAAACTGTTCATTTTAAATGCAAATAAAGCAACAGTAATAGTAATAAAGTTAAAAAAATAAACAACTAATTATTAATGTTTATGATACTTTCCCTTGTGAACTTACTTGTTGTATTTTCTCATACGTCCGTTTCGGAGTGGTGTTCTCCACCCACTGAAGAAGGAGAACACCACTCCGAAACGGACGTATGAGAAAATACAACAAGTAAGTTCACAAGAGAAAGTATCATAAACATTAAAAATTATTAACTGCTGTGAATCTAAGAAGGGATGGAGATTCAAAACAAAATAAACAAATCCCACAGTGTTATGCATAATTTATTGTGTTGGCTTTAGAATATTCTTTGCAACTTAATAACAATTTTATTACGTAAGTAAGGTAAGCAAGGTAATGAAAACAAGACTCGTGACGGTTGACTTTTCGTTTTATAAAATTAATATTTTAAGTAATTAAATATTACCTGAATAGTCCGTCTTGTGGTTCACTTGTTTCATATTAAAAACACAACGCGTTTCGGAACTAAAGTTCCATCCTCAGGTTATTTTCCTCGTTAGAGGTCGTCACAACATTCAAATACAAAAAACATAAACACTTAAAACACATACATAAAACAATCAATAAAACAAACACAATATTAAAACACATAAGTAAAAAAAAAAAGATTGTTTTATATATGTGTTTTAAATGTTATGTTTTTTGTGTTTTGTGTTTTAATGTTGTGACGACCTCTAACGAGGAAAATAACCTGAGGATGGAACTTTAGTTCCGAAAAGCGTTGTGATTTTAATATAAAACAAGTGAACCACAAGACGGACTATTCAGGTAATATTTAATTACTTAATCTATTTGTGGTTCGGTAACGAATATGAAGTATTTCAAATTAATATTTATCTTAACATTTTTTTTACTCGATCAAAAGTTAAATGAGCCGAGAAAGTGGAAAAATCAAGTTTCTAACTTTTTTTAATTTGGTTATGTGACATGGTTTTGTTTGATGCGCGAGGTTAAGCAATACAAAAGGTTAATGATTATTTTAATTGTTATTTGCATCTAGTTTTATAAAGTTATTTTTTTTAATCTACTAAAGACAAAATTCGTATAGTTATATTCTCAATACAATACAATATGTTCACATTTAACTTGACGGAGGAAATCAAGTGATAAAACTGAACGTCATTCAGAGAATTCATTTACTAAATTTACGTATCTAAATCTAAACGTTCACTTTCAAAAGAAATGAACTGCAACAACTTGATTGTTATATTGTTTCCATTTTTGAAATATTCTGAAATGTCAAAATTTTACATTGTGTAAGTATTTTTCACTTTGCAAATATTTATGAAGAAATTGTTAGTGTTGTTTTGCAGAATAACGTGTTTTTAATTTTATACATGTTATATTTCTGTATGTGTTGTAATAAAAATGGTTGTGTAACTTATATGGCTTTTGATTTTTATCTTTGAAGGCTGGAGTGTCTTGCAGTAAAATGTGATGCGTTTACCAGTAAAAATGAAGCACAAAATCTACGATGACTACCATTTAATCGAAGTTAGCATTTTATTGAAGTAGGACCTCCCATAAATTGAAAGAACACAAAAGAAACTAGTCAGACAATTTTTTGAAAATTTCTGCGTACAGTCATGGACAATGTTATGAGTAATTTGATGATTGGGAAATGGAAATAATTTTTCAATCGATTTTTATTAATTAAATTTTGTCTCTCCACCGCGTTAGAAGTTTTATGGTTTTTATAATATTGAACTTTAATTATTTTAGAGATAAAATGAGTGACTTTCTAAGCACTAACGCTTCCACATCGCTAAAATAAATATTTTATTTTTATTCTAGACTTTATTCATCTGGACTAATATTTATTTAGACTTTTTTCAAAAGTTCAGATATGTGCAAAATAAATTTTCTATTCTTTAGTCTGTAATTTGTTTTTTTTTTCGTTGTCTGTTGATGGATGTTATCTCTGACGTCGAATATTAGTCTACCAACAAAAAATGACAAGCACCCAAAAAACGTAAACAGACAAAATGTTTGGTCTGACAGAAAAAAACAATTCTTATATTCATTTTATAAATAATTATGCCTAATTCTCCAAATTTTTACAGTTATTTATTTTAATTTTACATAATTACGTTTTTACAGTTAACTCAAAATTTATACTTCTTTGTAGTGGTTCTCATTTTGAAATTCTGCTTTGTGTTCACGTACAAATGGGGCGGCTTTGATGTGACTGCATACAAACGGAATCAATAACAAGATTTATGCACGACTTCATTCTATAGTACACATGGCTTGTAGTGTATGCAAATATATGCGGCTTCACGTCCTCTTGTTAGTATCTTATGTAGGCTACTACGGTTGTACCTTACTTTGGGTCGTCTACAGACAGATCATAAACAGGGAACTGACAAATATTATCTATGAGAAGTGTTCATGTTCTTTAGATGACTTGAAACATTTCAACACTACATATTATTATGACCTAAAATATAGCCAATTTGGTTTACATCTCAGTATTGTGTCCAATATTTAAATCAAAGAACACACTTCACTTGTAGCACATTTTAAAATGTTTTCGCACCATAAGTTGTACTATTTTATTTCTCATATTGCAGTATTATTATTTATCTTACTTTACCTGTTATTTGTTTATATAAGCTTCTTCTTCTTCTTCTTCTTCTTCTTCTTCTTCTTCTTCTTCTTCTTCTTCTTCTTCTTCTTCTTCTTCTTCTTCTTCTTCTTCTTCTTCTTCTTCTCCTTCTCCTTCTCCTTCTCCTTCTTCTTCTTCTTCTTCTTCTCCTTCTCCTTCTCCTTCTCCTTCTCCTTCTCCTTCTCCTTCTCCTCCTCCTCCTCCTCCTCCTCCTCCTCCTCCTCCTCCTCCTCCTCCTCCTCCTCCTCCTCCTCCTCCTCCTCCTCCTCCTCCTCCTCCTGCTCCTTCTCCTTCTCCTTCTCCTCCTTCTCCTTCTCCTTCTCCTTCTCCTCCTCCTCCTCCTCCTCCTCCTCCTCCTTCTCTTCTTCTTCTTCTTCTTCTTCTTCTTCTTCTTCTTCAGCATGTTCGAATTTAAATTGAATAATAATAATTGATTTCATCGGCACTTAGAATGTGCTGCACCAAAACTGTAGGAGATAGGAAACAAACTATGGAAGGTAGCTTTCTAGGAAAACAAAACGGAAAAGCATACCTATAAGGAAGTAAACAATATATGTTGTCTTAATTTAAAAAGATCAGTTAAAAGATATAAT
The DNA here is from genome assembly GCA_034769895.1 of Magicicada septendecula. NCBI lineage: Eukaryota > Metazoa > Arthropoda > Insecta > Hemiptera > Cicadidae > Magicicada > Magicicada septendecula. The sequence goes on from CM068375.1 coordinate 105,756,787, forward strand.
AGACAAGATCATATAAGAAATGAGGAGATAGGAACGGATTTAGATATTTTTGCAGTTAATGAAAGATTAAAGAATACGGAAGAAAATTGATTCAACACATAAATAGAATGGAAGAAAATAGAGTACGAGCATGGCGAAAGATTACAATCCTAGAGGCAGATGAAAAGTTGGTAGACCCAAGGAAAGGTGGACTGTGGAATAGCCTAAAACCTAAAACCTAAACCTAAAACGGCCTCTAAAGACTAAAACAGTTAAGAAGATAATGACGATCAATTTTTAAACCATTTTTAAACTCAAATTCTGTTAAATTTATGGTGTCTACTGTAATTTTTATGCTTTATTCATATATTCATCATTACCGTCGAGTTTCAAATCATATAAAGAAACATTACTTTTGAGGGGGGTTGAAGTTGAACTACCTTAGACGGCAGTTTTGCAAAACATTTAGCCAGAAGAACGAACACTTATATTTTTAAGGCGGTTACATTTTTGAGTATCCACATATTACTAGATGTTCTCCTGGCTCGCGAAACATGACAGATATAGATCAGAAAAAGTAGACAAAGGTATAGCCTGCCCTGGCTGGTATCCCTATTGGACGGTTTTAATTCTACGTACTCGTGACTCCAAAACAAACCTTGGAAAGGAAGTGATGTATATGACCTAGTATTGCTCACAAACAATATTGAAATGATCAATATTAAATAACGAATTCTTGGATAACAATAAATGAATGAAACAAAACCGATTGCTTATTTCCTCGCAACATGTAATATACGAGAAAAATGGCTTTCAATGAATTGAATTAAAGTATTAATATCCAACTGAATATGACAATCTGTATGGCATTGCAGCATACAATTTTTGGCGTCCAGGCACACCTAATATTGTCATATACATGGATCGCTAATTTTGAAAACAAAGTATTTTGTAACGTAGCGCATTTTTATACACGTCTCACCCTTTTAACAAAACGAATATTAAAAAGTCACATTACTATACAGAATACTATAAAGTTAAACCATACGTTCTATTTCTTTATGACTAGAACAACGAGTTCAGTTTTATTACAATAACGAGCATCGTCTTTCCGTCATGTAGGCCTATTAGGCATCTTTCCCATTGTCTCCCATTTTCGCTCGATCGCTCGCTAGCGGCATTTTGATAACCATCTTAGTTGTGATGCCGTTGAACTGTTAATTGAACTTTTGACCTTTGAAAGTATAGCAATACTGTACCAACACATGAAAGTCTGGGGAGATTTAACTAGATAATGTCAATCCCAATGGACGTATAAAGATGACAAAACATTCCTTTCTGATTTAATAACAATGGAAGAGAAAACTTTACCGCTAGTGTTTCAATTTTAGCAATATGACTGAGACAGTAAAATCCTAGTGAATAAACTTTCTAGATTAATAATTTCATGTTATGATTAGAATCCAATAAAGTCATCCCATTTTTAGTCTTTTCAATAATATAAAAAATCCAAAATGAAGCGATTCAAAATGTCACTTCCGTGTTAGTTATTGAACCCTGAACTTTAGTTACGTACGCGTACATCATGAACGTCTTTGTTGTGACTATTTATTTACTGACAAAACGGGTTCAATAACGGGATTTATGCACGACTTCAGTTTGTAGTACACTTGGCTTGTCTATGTAAATATATGCGGTTTTACACCCTACTGTTAAACCGTGTTTAATGTGCGTGAGACTTGTGCCTTAGTACCTCGTCCAGACAGAGATACGTAACAGGGAAACTGACAAACGTTGTCACAAATACAGGGTACAATATCAGTCGTCTTCAATAGAATTGGAACATTTCTACATATGATGTTACAAGCCTCTCAATTTATCTTAAAGACTTTTTATACACATCTCATCCTTCTAACAAAACAAATGTTAAAATGTGACATTACGATTCAAGCTTTACTAATGTTGTACAATACGTTATATTTCTTTATGTCTAGTACAACAAATTTAGTGTTATTAGGATAACGATCATCCTCTTCCTTTTATATTTATTCCCATTTTATTAATTGTCTTCCGTTCTCGCTTGATTTACGCATCTCCTGCCTTTCGCTTCTTTCATTTGAACCAATAGCTTAAAAAAGTGATACGTTCAGTAAAAAGCGAAATATTTACCAAGTTTTTACGAGAGCTGACATATGCTAAGGACATTAATTACCCTCTTACTAAGAGTTTAAATCTGCCTAAAAAGCCATAATTTACCTATTCAAAAAGACAGTGGGACAGGGGCGAGGTAAAAATATTGAATGGCTGAAACGGGTGATTTCCATTTAGTTAATAATTTTAAGCCACATCCAGTTGCAGTTAATGACATTTTTCCAAAAATGAATAATACGAAGATAGAACAAGGATCCCGTAACTCTTAATAAGGTTGTTAGTGAGATCCAAAAAAAATATTAGTTCTAAGAAGGCAGTTGATGACTTAATAACTGGATAGGTAGTAAATATTGCCGAATAAAGAAATAAGGAAATTTACACATTTATTTAATGTAATTTTACGACTTTAATGTGCTAATGCGCTTGCGATTATGGATTTGCAAACCTGGGGAACCACCAAATGAGCGAATGAGACGTTTGAAAAATTGCTCTTCAAATGTCTCAGAGCAGAAATTCTAGGAAAACTTATTGCAACCCACCAATTTGGATATTGCAATAAACACTCAACTATTGAAAAGAACCCTGGCATCACTGATGTAATTAAGCCATCATTGAAAGAAAAAAAAAATGCACGGAAATATGTTTGCGTGTAGCCAAGTTTTTAATAAAGCATGGCTCAAGTGTCTGATACATAAGACGAAATAAACCTACCTTTCCAGATGAACCAAAACCATAAATTGTAAATTTCAGAACGATAGTTCAGATTAAAGTGTGGTGATGATTATTCCAACTTTTAAATATTTCTATTAGGCTAGTACAATGCAATGATCACGGCAAGTACGTCCTGCCGATTCTCACTCGTCGTCGCGGTTCCTTCCGGCGCTTGGAGAATAGCACTGCGGAGCACTTGGTCTCGTTGACCAAATTTCGAGTTATCCGCCCAGGCCGCAAACGCATCGAGTGCCCGCTGATGTCGTTCGATGGCCATGTCAGCGTTCCGCTCGGCTGTATATACCACCGTGTCGTCCATAAACAGAGCAAACTGAACTCCAGGCTCTCTGCATACGTCGTTGACGTAGACTGAAACAGGAGAGGAGGCCCTAAGACGTTACCTTCAGCTACCCCGGTTGTAATATGTCTCTCGGAAGGGAGTCAGTCGTTTGTTCTCACGCAGAAGGTACTCTCCGTCAGAAAGCTTGCAATCAAACGAATGTTGCAATCTGGGAGCTGGAGTTTCCCGGAGATTGAATAACAGCCCTTTGTGCCAGACACTGTCAAATCTTTTTTCCACATCTGGGAAACATCCAACGGTTTGCTCTTTCCGACATACGGCGAACGCGATATATCCCACCAGTCTTATCAGTTGATGATTGGTTGACTATCCCACACGGAACCCAAACTGTTTGGCGACCAGGACCTAATGTTTTTAAGACAGTCTTGCACTCGCCAATGCACGAGTACCTTCGACGTGCCTGAGAGGAGACCAATGGGCCGGAGGTTGTCGGCACAGGAAGCATCCTTTCCCTGATTCGGAATCACTATGACCATTGTCCGTCACTTCTTAGGAAAGTAGGCCAGTTTAAGACTCGAGTTGAACAGCGCTACCAAGAAAAGAATTCTTGACACCGAAAGACAAGTTAGAGCGGTGTTTGAAATACCGTTCGTTCCAGGAGCTTTTCTCGGTCGGAGTTCAGCTAGCCGATATAAAACCTCTTCCCTATAGATGAGTTCGGACTCGGTAGCGATCGGAAGAGACAGAAAGTCTTCAACATCGTTTTCGAATGTTCGTCGAGGCCCCAGTCCATGGGGGGGGGGGGGGGTTGGAGCGAACTGTCGTTCGAAAGACAAGCCAAATACTCGGCCTTCTCCTACAGGCGACCCTGGACTTGGCCGAACGGCCCAGAATGGCGGGAATACAAGGGCTCTGCCTCAGAGCGGTCGATAACGTGTAAGGGTGAGGCCTGCATTTCACGACTGAATACCGGTCGCCCTGTTGTACGCTGCCTTGCGGCTAGATCACGAGTCCGCTGCCAGTGTGTCAGAAGGCGATTCCTCTCGCGAGCGAGAGCAATCGTGTCCTGAGGGATCCGTTAGTAGTGAGTTGTGAGGCCGCGCTTCATTCCAGAAGACGCGTCAATCGCAGAGATTAATTTTTGGAGTTCTTGGACATTTTAGTCACACCGTGGGCGTTCAGCCAATGATCGAGATATCGCGATTCAGGTATAGAAGGCCTATACAAGTGGCGGCTTCTACTAAGAGCATGAATCTGTCGGCTACATCGGAATTCTTCAAGCGGGATCTGATGGACCTGAAGGTCTGGATGACTTTGGGGAGATCAAACGCCGCAAGGAAGTCGTGAACGACGTTTGCGTTGTCGGAGACGGAGTTCAAGGAAGAGTGCCCGGAAACTGTCTGCGCATGAGAGCGCGAAGGCTTTACATTCGAGGGATTGGTGGAAGCCAGAGGTTTAGGGACAGAGATAGCACCTTTGGCGGAGGCAGCAGAAGGCGGGTCTTAAGCGATAACGTCGCTCTTTTCTTCTAAGCGACGCGCAGGCTTTCTCGACTTGGTGTCAATAGCTCGGACTCGAGCACCACGGGATTGTGTAACCTTGTTACCCTTGCCTGCGACTTTAGGATATCGCGGTGGTGGGGCAAAGGTGGCGAAACTGCATCCGGTGCAAGAGTAGGGGTCTCCTTGGCACTACTGGCTTCACGTCCCTCAGACTCCTGAACAGTAATGGCTGTGGGTAGCAGGGACGTCTCTTGGGGTTAACATATGAAAGAAGAAAATATGTTTTAGACAAGGTTCGTGAAATTCTTGGAAATGATCATGTGACTACATTTTTGTCTTAACTTCTTTAAGTATTTTCTTAACATATACTTTCAAAATAGACCATGCAGTAGATTTCAACAGTCCTTTATTCATAGGTTTTCCTATGCTCGAAGATGGTAGACTAGGCGATATATTTAGCGCCTAGTCGGGTTCAAGACCAGAATCACTCGATAGAAAAAATTGCCAGGTTATCGATGTGTGGTGCATCATTATGGATGCCAGATTTTTTAACTTTTTCACAAATGCATCACCTTGACCAGTAACTTTTTTAGGCGTTTGCTCGACCTAAGACACATACAGGTAACTTGACGTTCTATTTACCAGTCTCCCAAAGAAAGTGTGAATTTTAAAAGTACTTGGCGCTATCAGTATATAAACAAAGTTGTTATTCAAACATAAATAGCAAGGATTTTTAAGAGTGTTACAGTATGTACTGACAGTCTACGTGCAGTTGCGGATGTTAAATACTGTTACGCCATCACAGAACAATCTACGTGTTTATCGAACGTTCCAGAGGAATCCGGAATGTAATGCGGTGGCGTACGTGACTCTCGACGCATTTGCTAGATTGTTCCAGAAGCCGGGCGAACAGTGTTAAGGCCGCAATTAATTATGTCATACACACTGGCGCTAACGCGCAGTATGGAATAATCTAGTAATTTGGGTGGGTATAAATACCAGTACTCAACGACGTTTAGTTCAGATTATTGTCGGGCGATTACATGTGATTATCGGGCGATATTACTGTGTGCGTTCAAGTGGTTATTGGTGAAGTGTTTAATATTCGGGCGGGATAATTGTAATAAAATTGTGTTTAATATTAGTGGACATTTTATTGCGTGTGAACAATTTGTATTTGATTTGTTGTAAGAAATTGTGTTGTTAATTACGATCTGTTTAACTGTGAAAATTAAAGCTGGTAATTAGTGACTTAATTGGTGTCTTGTATTTTGTGTCCACTGTACCTACGACGATCAAGTAGACCGTCGTAACAATATGAAAAATACTAATGGGTATATGCCAGTACGTTTAGTATCTCGTCGTTTGATACAAGAGACCACTCTTGTATTTTGTTTTCACTGTACCTACGACGATCAAGTAGACCGTCGTAAGAGTGGTGTCAGAAGTGGGATAGAACGGTTAACAGTGGAAACAGTGGACACTTTGTACAAGAGGAGGTAATTCGTAACTAATCAGTAAACAATGGATGCCAGTCAATGATGGAAGTTTTGCAAGCGCTGCTGCGGCAGACACGGAAAGAGGCAAAAGAAGGACAAAGACAAGAAGGAGAGGAATCAGAGAAAAGACGCCGACAGGAGGCGAAACAAGCAGAAAAACGACAGGATGAAAAACACAGACAGGAGACGGAAGAAGCGTAAAAACGACGGGATGGAAATCGTAAGCAGGAAGCAGATGACATCAAAACGTTAATTCAAGAGCAAAAACATACTACAGCAGAATTATACATAGTATAAACGTTGTATACGTGGTATAATAGTATACGTGGTGACGTAGGTGAATTACGAGGTGAGCTTAATAATCAGATTACCAGCATATCTGTCATAGAAGCATCCATATCAAATAAAATAGCTGACGTAGTAAAATCTGTCTTGAGTGTGGAAAAAGCTATGTCAACAAAAATATCTGCAGTAGAAAACTCAATGGCGAATATAAAAGACCAAATTAAAAGTGAAGTTGACCAGTTCATGAAAATACAACCAAAACAAATTTCTGAACAGACTGTACTAATGACAAAGACAGAAAAAGACACAGAAAATAAGTCAGTAGAGAAAGTCACTATGCCTGAAGTAGGGACAGTTCACGTCAAAGCTCCAACCTTTGACGGAAGCAGTCACTGGGCAACGTACCTCCACCAATTTGAAGCTGCTGCATGCGCAAATAATTGGACACAGAAAGACAAGGCTGTTTCACTCGTTCTTGCATTAAAAGGACCTGCGGGAGAATTACTACAGAAAGCGCCACCTGACCGCCAGAATACCTATGCCGAGTTGATAAAAGCTCTAGAATTAAGGTATGGTGATAAACATTTGCGAGATGTGTACTGCGCCCAGTTGAGAGCAAGGCGACAGCATTCCGGGGAGAGTCTTAAGAGTTTGAAGCAAGTATCGACAGACTAATTAGACTGGCCTATCCTGAAGCGCCAGAAGATTCTCGAACGAGTTTTGCGATGCAGACATTTACTGTCGGTGTCCGAGATAACGAACTACAGCAAGTGTTACGAATGGCAAGACACCAGAACAGTACCTTGGTACATGCTTTGCAGTTTGAGGCCGCCAAATCAGCGTCTGGTTGGACAAGTCATAAAGTGCGCGCTACAAGATCGCGACGGCACAGACGATGAGGAAGAAGAACAAGGAACAGAGACTCTACGGTCGGCGCCACAGAATAAAATAAGTAAGGATGGAAGACCGAAGTGTTATAGATGTGGGAAAATTGGACATCTACAACAAGATTGTCGGGTTAGAATTCAGCAGCAGGGAAACGAGCAATATTCGGTACAACGGGGCGTGTGCTGACTAACTGCAGGAATGAAGTCCCTAGACAATACGCAATTTCTACACTTCAGAAAAACAGCGGGAGCTTGGTGGTTACCGGATTCGTTCAAGAAAGGCCAACCTCGATTACAGTTGACAAAGGCGCAACAGTTTCCATTGTGCGCCCCGACGTGGTGACAGGTCTCAAGACAATCTGGTGCTCTTGCAGCTTGCGAACAGCTACTGGACGGCCTGTAAAAGTGTATGGAAAAGTGAACATACACCTATGCCTCGGTCGACTTGGGTTTAATCATCAAGTACTGGTTGCAGACTTCATTGCTTCATTGTAGATGAAGCAATTCTTAGTGTGGACGTTATGAACGCATACGGATTTATAGTCGACTTCAAAAACAATGTCTTGGGAATTGGAAGAGAAGAGGTAATGCTCTCCACAATGACTACATCAGAAAAACCGATGGACGTCATAAACCAAGTGGCTGTAACTGTCCCGCCAAACTCCAAAAAGATCATCATGATTAGAACCAAGGTAGATACTACGGGCAACCAGTGCTCTATATTTGAACCCCAGGTAGTTAGCACACCGGGCATACTAATTGCCAGAAGTTTATTAAAACCTGACGAAACTGGAAATGTACCTATTGTAGTGGCAAATATTCTGGATCAAGGTGTCAATTTACAAAGCAATACGCTCCTAGGCAAATTGACTCCTGTCGCCTGGGTAGCCGGAATGACGCTACAAAGATCCAGTTGTGCTTCGGATACTTCCAAATTACCAGAAGAACTGCATGAATTATTGAACAGATCTTCTAACGACCTCTCAAGTGGTGATGTGAAAGAACTGTGACGGTTTTTACATGAATTCAAAGATTCTTTTGAAGTTCGGGGACAGTCACTGGGAAGAACCTCTCTTGTGCAACATCGCATCAATACCGGGGACACAATACCGATACACCGACCTCCTCGAGGGCCTCCATTATCTAAGCAAGAGGAAATGTCTCGGTTATTACAGGACATGTTGACAGAGGGAGTAATCGAACCTTCGTCAAGTGCTTGGTCTTCTCCTGTAGTGCTGGTAGCGAAGAAGGATGGTGGATTGCGTTTCTGCGTAGACTACCGGAGGTTAAATGAAGTTGCAAAGAAAGACTGCTATCCATTACCTCGTGTTGACGATTCACTCGACACGTTGTCTGGAGCACAGTGGTTTTCCACATTGGACCTGAAGAGTAGATATTGGCAAGTGGGTCTTCATCAAGAAGACAAGGAAAAGACCGCTTTCTCGACCCCAAGTGGGTTATTCCAATTTAACGTCATGCCATTTGGACTCTGTAATGCACCAGGAACATTTGAAAGATTGATGGACCTGGTATTCCGAGGACTGACATGGAAACTTGCCTTGTTTATTTAAACGATATCATAGTCATCGGGAAGACTTTCAAAGACCATTTGGAAAACCTTAAAGAGGTTCTAACTAGAATCCACGTTGCCCAGCTGAAACTGAGCCCGAAGAAGTTTTCTCTATTCCAGAAGGAAGTACAGTATCCATCTGGTTTCGGCAGCGGGTGTTAGCATGGATCCTAATGAAGTAGACACCGTAAGAGACTGGCCAGTGCCAAAGAGTAAACACAAAGTTCGGAGTTTCCTGGGGTTATGCTCATATTACAGGCGTTTTGTGAAAGGCTTCGCTACTATTGCTAAACCATTACATGAGCTAACGGAAAATAAACGAGACTTCCAGTGGTCGAGAGGGTGTAATCAAGCATTTAGGACTAGAGCGTTTAGGCAATCGTCCGAGCGTTGGAGCACTTCCATAAATACTTCTATGGAAGAGAGTTTTCACTAAGTACCGACCATGCCGCGTTTGCATTTGGACAGTTGGTAAGGTGGCTTGAACGTCTGCAAGAGTACAACTTCAAGGTACAACTTCGACGGGGGCGCCTGCATGGTAATGCAGATGGCTTATCACGAAGTCCGTGCTCGGAAGACTGCCGCCATTGCCACAGAAAGGAAGAACAATGTTCAAGCCATCACTGTAGATTTCCTGGCAGACGGCTGGACAACACAAGACTGATGACAAGAACAGATGACTGATGAAGACATTGGACCGATCTTGAGAACAAAAGTGGAAGGTCGCCGCCCGGATTGGCAAGATTCTGCCATGGTTCCGAAGTGCTGCAGGGCTACTGGGCACAATGGGCACAATTTTCTCTTACCTTAGAAAACGGAGTGCTGAAAAGTGCTTGGGAAAGTGCAGATGGACGAGACGTGGTCATGCAGTTGATAGTTCCCCGAAGTAAAGTGCAGTCTGTTTTGATGACAAAACATCCAGATGATGGAACATCTGGAGGCCATCTTGGCGTTAACAAAACCCTTGACAAAATACGGAAGCGATTCTATTGGCTTCATCTTCTCCACGACGTAGAGAAATGGGTTCAGACGTGTGAAATATTTGCTGCAAGCAAGGTCCCACAAACGAGAAACAAGGGGAAAATGAGACAGTATAACGTTGGACTGCCTTTCGAGAGAATTGCCCTAGAAATTTCTGGACCATTCCCAGTTACTGACGATGGAAACCGGTACATCATGGTTGTAGGTGACTAATTTACTAAGTGGGTAGAAGCCTACGCAATTCCAAATCAGGAGGTTACCACTGTGGCAAAGGAGTTAGTTCACAACTTCTGTTGCCTATATTGTAACGTTACATAACCCGGTCCCAAAAAATTAAATCATAATAACATAAAGGTCAGAAATGGGTAACCTGTAACTAGCTCTAAATTAAAGTATATCATTAAAAATGATAAACAATTCGAGTGATATATGGTGCAAAGTGAGTTATAGTGTACCCATTGAGGTAAAAAATAAAAGTTAAGGTAACTTATTACAGAACTGTGCTGTAGGTTTGGAAATTATAAAACTATGAGAGTAGGCTATAATACTACTAACTGATTTTGTATTTTTATTTATTTATTGTAATATTTATATTGTATGGACAACCAATTGTTATACATAAGTTAATGTTATATTTTTTAAAATATTGGTGTTATAATATAGGATAACCCAGGGTTAGTTTTAAAAAACATAAAAACTTTTAAATATCAAAGGATAATAAAAAATTAAAATAATACTATGGGGGAGATGGCAGCAGGAAGTAGTGCAGTGTAGGAATACTATGAGAGACTAATAAAAAATATATATAAATTATTTAAAGATAATAAAATTATCAAATATTTATTTACAAGATCATAAGAAAAGGAACAAAAACTTATTATGTAAACCAAATTGATAAAGAAACCGGAATGGAAAAGAATTATTTTTCGGCAAATAAAATATAAATTTATAATAATTACACACTGCCTGTATAATAAAAATACTATGGGTTACTAAGAGTGACGAGAATAACAACTATTGTTAATAAAAAATTTGAAAAAAACCGTAGAGTTGAAGAAATGATGCTACTACAATTATAATAAAAATAACCTTTTTGGAACTTTGGAGGAGTGAAAATTAATACTAAATTAACAAACAACATGACCACTATATAATCATCCATGATTTATCAAAATTAAATGGTTATACTCCTTACTAAACAGTGAAAGAAAACCTTCTGATGATTCAACCTGGTTTCGCCATCGTTCTAGTTGACGATCGAAAAATGCGCCAGACCGTAAGGAAATTATAACGCAAGACGGACTTCACCAGATAAAAAAGCTTCATTCCAGTAAGAACCATACGGAGCGAGGTAATATAAACATTTCGTTTAATAGTTCAAGAAGAAAACGCATTCCGAACGTTGATATAGAACACAAAATAGTCATTTAATCACATGTTTTTTAAAGTAAACAAAGGCACGCTGCTCTCTTACGGACATTCCTGGAACTACATACTACACGAAAAAATAAACAAATTTATTTAACATTTTTTCGGTATTTGTAAAGCTTAGTTATTATCCATTTCTGACACTCTCGTAACAAAAAGAACTTACCCTGAACCCTGGGGAATTATTAAGAATTATATATTAATTGATGTTTTTTTTTAAAATAGTGTAAAATTTGGTAAACTAAACCATATATGTTTTTCTCTTTAGACAATTCCATGTTTGCTCTGTGAAGTCGAGATTATGTTTTATTTAAGGAAAGATCAATTGTGATACTTGTATTTTGGTGGCAGGAAACAAAAAACCAATAATATAAATAAATAATATTATTGAAAAATAATCTTAAATAATAAAGTGTGTTATAATTTTTGTAGTGGGTAGTTGCAATAGATTTCAGCACCAAAAAACAGAAGAAATCAACACATCGGAACAAATTTTGCTACAGATTAGGCTGGTTGAACTAAGCGTAGAAACTTATCTCACAATCAGCTGATTTAAATCACAGCGAACAATTTGAAAAAATCCAGAATCATCTAAACTGAGTGTAAATAATTGGTACTTACTCTCTCTTCTTCATAAGGCTGAACAACTTCCCTCCTTGACCCCAAATCACACACTCTCGATTTCTGTTTAGATTGAGTAACACATTAAAAAAATCCTTTATTTATTTTTTTTTTAAACATCAGTTATTATAATTCATAAGTGGCGACTGCGGAGAGGCGGAAACTTTAATATCTCAAAACGCTACGTCACAGATTTGGCGCATAGCAACATTGGGAGCTTAATTAAATAAGACGAACACCCAATAAGCTACATACAAAGTTTTCGCTATTTATACCTCTACAAAAACCGCTACGTTACAATATGGAGCCCCTATGAAAATCCATACGGATCAAGGGAGAAATTTCGAATCAGGAGTGTTTAACGAATTATGCCGTCTACTCGGAATTCGAAAGACTAGGACAACGCCTCTGCATCCTCAGTCGGACGGGATGGTTGAGAGATTCAATAGGACACTTGAGAAGCATCTTTCGAAGGTTGTTGACGAGAACCAAACAGACTGGGACCAACGTATACCACTATTCCTCATGGCGTATAGATCATCAGTACACGACACAACCGGAATGAATGCAGCAAAATTGGTGTTTGGGCGGGAGATTCGTTTTCCTGGGGACATAATATTCGGATCACCTGAGACTCAGTCCCAAGAGCCACATAACTATTTCTCGCAATTAGAAAACCAACTGCGAGAAATGAATCACTTGGTAAGAATACGGCTGAAGATAGCCAGTGATCAAATGAAAACTAGGTATGACATTCGCAGCAATAGTGTGGCTTTCCAAGAAAGAGATCAGGTCTGGTTGTTCAACCCAAAGCGCCCCTAGATCGCCTGGCTAAGTACTACTTCGGAGACGGTTTGCCAATTCGGGATGAACAGGTTTAAGGAGGGGTAGTGTTACGACATCACAGAAACATCTACGTGTTTATCGAACGTTCCAGAGGGATCCGGAATGTAATGCGATGGAGTACGTGACTCTCGTCACATTTGCTAGACCGTCCCAGAAGCCGGGCGAACTGTGTCAAGGCCGCAATTAGTTATGTCATACACACTGGCGCCAACGCGTAGTATGGAATAATCTAGTAATTTGGGTGGGTATAAATACTAGTACTCAACGACGTTTAGTTCAGTTTATTGTCGGGCGATTAGAAGTGATTATCGGTCGATATTACTGTTTGCGTTCAAGTGGTTATTAGTGAAGTGTTTAGTAATCGGGCTGGATAATTGTAGTATAATTGTGTTTAATATTAGTGGACATTTTATTGCGTGTGAACAATGTTTCTTTGATTTGTTGTAAGAGACTGTGTTGTTAATTACGAACTGTTTAACTATGAAAATTAAAGCTGGTAATTAGTGACTTAATTGGTGTCTTTTATTTTGTTTCCACTGTACCTACGACGATCAAGTAGACCGTCGTAACAATATGAAAAAGGCTAATGGGTATATCCCAGTACGTTTGGTACCTCGTCTTTACGTAGTGTGTTCATGGAGTTAGTGATCATGGGCGTTTAAAGTAAATTGAGAGATACAGTCGTAGTAGAAAGTCTAAGAAGATATAGATAGATAGATAGTTCAGTTTCAAAGATAATAGTAGAGTTGGGTGAAACTGTCGCTACTAGATGCAACTGTCGCAGATATGGAAAAGAACATTGGCTCGTCACTGAAAGATATAGCGGTTTGGAAGTATACATACTCGTATTTGTGTATGCAAACGGTAGATTACATGTAAATTTTCAGAAATTCTTGAAGATATACCGGCATTACGGAACGAATCGTAGGCGCTTTGAATATTTCATACTTGAAAGTATCAAAAAATCTGATAAAAATATATATGTGCTAAGTTTATTTAATTAAATTATTTATTAAATTAAAATTTTTGTTTCATTTAAATTAATTGATTAAAAACATTTTGCACTGCTTCTATATTCTAACTGATAACATGTATAAATCGCAGCGTGAACATTACATCTTGTTCTCAATTCTACACAAAATCCGTATGTTGTTTACGACAACGCTCTTACAATCCTGTGCAGCACGTAAAAGTGATATTTATTACGTTTATATTGTGCGGATGAAATGGGGTTTTTCTTGTAGCGGCTTTATGCATTGTTCCGTTTCGTGACGGACTCTCTTACATTGTACAAAGAAAGATAAACAAATCGTGTAGAGCTTGAAAGATTTATAAGTCCGTTAGATATTTTCTAAGAGTCTGCAGTAAACTAAACCGAATTTCTAGTAATACAATACGTTCGTCTACATTACAAACACACTGCCTTTGTAATGCAGACATTATTTGTTTTAAAAAATAACTATTACATATTTTATGCTTATTTGATGATAATTCTATTTGATTGTTTCATTTCTGATAGCAAAATTTTGAAACGAAAACTGTCAATTGTTCATACCAACTATTTATGTCTGAAACCTATATGAATACAACATTATAAAAAAAAACGCTAGTAGTAAAAAATGTCGTTTAAATTGGCTTAAAAATCTCTTGTAGATCAAATAATAACAAATGCAAACTTAATTGTTATTAACAATTAGAAGCAGTAAAAAATTGAAACTCATATTATATATATAGATGGAAATCTGGATGCTCACGAAAGTTTAAACGATCGAATAAACTAAGTTTATTATCCCGTAGAAAAAAGTTAATTGTTTCGTGAATATTTTTGCTTTCTTTAAGTGGTAAACCGCTATTCTGCAATTAAATCTTAAGTTTGTTAATAAAATTAATGCATTAATACTGTTACGACGGTCTAGTGATCGTCGTATGGTACAGTGGAAAACAAAATACAGGACACCAATTAAATCACTAATCACAAGCTTTAATTATCACAATTAAACAGTTTGTAATCAACAAGATAGTCTCTTACAACAAATTAAAATAAAAATTGTTCACACGCAATAATAATGTTAGTTAATATAAAACACAATTGTATTACAATTGTCCCACAGAATTATAAAACACATAACACTTCGCCACAATACTTCGAACCGCACTATGTAAATCGCCCGACAATAACTGAACTGAGTATCGCCGACGTAAAATTGAAAACTATGAAGCAGGTTGGTATTTATAGTCTGCAGGGTTGCATAATATGCGCCCTTAACAAACTCTTGAAAATTCTAGAATAATCCATACTGCGCGTCAGCGCTTCTAGAAAACACCAGAACGTAATTGATTGTGGCCTTGCACACAGCGCGCGCGGACCGGTGAGTCTGGAACAATCTCGCTAACACATGTTGAGAATCACGTACGCACACATTACAGCCGGTTTTACTGGAATAGCCGAGAAACACGTAGAAAGTTCTGTATTGGCGTACACTTTTTCCCCCTTACGTAACAATACTAATTAAGTGTTTAGCAAGTGTTATGGTATGTAATGACTTAATAAATATCAAATTACAAAAAATTTAAATTATTTAAATTTCTTAGTCAGGAAGGAATAAATACGAAGAAAAAATGTCTGCATAGCACAAAATTCTACAAACAATTTTATTTCACTGATAAAAATTAAGAATTAAATAAAAATTTCTTAGAATGGTCAGCTTTTCAAATGTGTATAAACATTTTATAACACTTAAAATATTATATTTTCACTTATAAATGTATAAGTAACCTATAAATAATTAACTCACTTATTAACAAATATTATTATTTCATTTATTATAAATATCATATAATTTTTTTTTTAATTTTCAAAATATGTTTTTGTTCAATTTAATTTCAACAATGATTATTTCCAAATAAATTAATATTTTTGTTCAACAAGTCAGTTGACAATTAAAATATAGGTTTTATGAAAGCAGATGAATATGATAATTTAATGAAGTAATATAATGCGATTGAAAAATTTAAGACGGTTTGGAAAGTTTATGTGCCTCGGTTAGTTGTAAATCGCGGTGTATAATAATAAGTAATGATTTAGCAATTTATTAACTAAAATAGGTCAATAAAATTACATTGTCATTATTAATAATTTTGAGAAGTGTTATGTGTGTGATTTGTTGGCTACAGTAAACTTTTGCCTTGCGACAAGTTTTGTTTAAATTCCTTCGACTCGGACCTCTATGTGAAATGATCAGGAAACATTGATTTCCAGTCACGTTACAGTAGGGACAACGAATTTATACCGTGCGTGGATTTCTCAGATGGAAGACGCATTTTACTCAGACAATACAAATATAATAAATCCCACTTGTACGTGTTTCAACAAACGCAGCGGAGTGGCAGAGTCAAGGTTGCGCTGGAAACAGAAACATGCGCAGACAGATGGTTCACAATGAACCAAACGTTACTGTTTGTATGATTTCCTCCGCACAAAGATGGACGTGACTCTCTAGTACTATAATTTACTTTCCGCACTTTTCTTCAAGTCGAAACACCCGATGTTTTGCTACGTAACAGATATCTTTGATGCTTGTCTACTAATTCCGTGACTTTTACGGCTGAGGCTCCACTTCAACATTTTCAGATGATAATTTCATATCCTATCAAAAAATGCTAAACTTTTAACAAAAGTTCGGAGAAATTAGGACACTACTTAAATCAAGTATTAAAGTGGTTTACTTTATGATTGGGTAAATTAATTTGAAGCTTTGAAGCTTGCAGATTGATACTAGTCAACAACATTTGTGTTTGAGTGACGAAAAGCATTAATTCTAGGAAAAAGCACTCGTAAACCCATTTGTATGTCAATTCATATATTTGAAATTATATTTATCATCACCACCCATTTAACTGAATGTATCAATAAAGTATTTATTTCTTTCGATCATTGCTCACGAAGAACAGTCTCTCAGTAGTTACGTTGTTGCCTATAATCGCAATCAAAAAACAGCTGGTAAATTTACGTAAGAGTAAGAACGCACCAGATCCGTGAAGCATGGAGACAAAAAATCAGAGGTGATCCAGTCTACACATAAAGCGAACACAGCATAAAGTGGGAAGACACAAAGACAGCAGGTACTGTCTTCAACACACCAGAACGGAAAATGAGCAAGTTTCTAGAAATCCACAAACAACTGCATTGCCTGAACATCGGACAAAATTCACTAAACGCCTCCTCCCTACAGAAACATCTCCTCCTTACCTGCGCACAAACATTGTCTATAGCACGACGCTGCCGGAAGGGAAAACAAAATTTGGAAGGACACTTTATGGTGCTGCGCTTTCTACGTACAGCATTGAAACTCTAAGCTTCCGCAGGTGAATCCTTAACGGAGTCATAGAGCCTTATCTGTACGTGAGGTCAGGTTGTTACAAACAAAACCCAGAACAAATATCTCAAAACTTCTCTTGCAAGCCAATTATACACTCGGATTCCATACCTTAATTTCCTTCTGCTGATTTCCTTGGACTGACAAAACTTTACCCAACTGTACTACATGAAACTAGCTTTCATCGGACTGCGGCACACACTACTGTCTGTCTCTCTGTTAAGCGCCACATTCCTAAAGAAAACGACACATAAAAAAATGTCAAAACGTAGAGAAGAAAACACTACAACACACACACGCGCGCGCACGCATACACACACTCTCACAAAATGTATTGATGTCTTCCTCAAAGCAAATGTTTTATATATTTTCAGGTTGTTATAACTCAGATGTAATTATATATAAATAAACTAGACAAAATAGTCTAACACTCGGTGATAAAACTAATTATTTTGTATATAATTTGTAATGTAATGATAGAAACAATAGATTTTTGATAATTTTAGTAACATTAAAAGAACAATATTAGACATTTTCTGGTAGTAGCTTACAAATACAGTTACTCGCTACTGCAGACTAGTATTTGAACGAGATATTTCCGCTTACGTAACCACGTCGAAGCCGTAATAACGTCCAAACAAATTCCTGCGCGTCACTGCAGGAGTAAAGCTGACAGGCAACAGACATTGACAGACAATTCCATTAATGGGCTGTTTCTGTGCTGTCGGTTACCGAATGTACAGTACCGGTAAGTTATATATGAAATTACAGCTCTATCAAACGGAACCAAATCGTAAAGTTCAACTTCATTGTAACTGAATGGATTGTAGCTTACCTGTTAGGTAAATTTATTTTGTAAACAATCCAAGATATGTTACACAACATTTTCGTGAAGGCTAAATATATAAAGCGTACCGTGAATATATTTACGTACACATTTCGGTAAAAATGAATAGGGTCACACTTTAAAATACAGTACTTTAAGGAAACAGTTTGTTCTTTTATTAAAAAAATACATAGATTAGATGTCACTCTAAATTTCACGATCATTATAAAACAGTTACAATTATACCCAGTGACTGTGTTATAAGCAATGACCTGTAAAACGCTTTCTTAAATTCAAAATCGCGATGTTTCAGAGCATGGTCACATTCTCCGATATAAACAGCATCGCATTCTGCACAGTGTACATTATGCAGTCTGTTTTTCTCAAGTATGTTTGATTTTTCTTTATTATTGTTTAGTAATGAAAAAAGATTACGTTTGCTTACTGATACCATGTGAAGACCATGCTTTTTTTAATCTATTATTGATCTTATCTGTTATGAACGTAATGTAATTTGTTGAATGAAATTTTTTGTAACTTTGATCTGGCTCTATGGAATCAAATTCTTTTAAAATAATTTTCTTATATTATTTTTTTAAATTAAAGAGTCTATTATTCTTTTGTTATAACTTTTATTTTCTGCTATGGTTTTTATAATATCAATTTCTTTAATAAAATTTTCTTTTGATAAAGGAATTATGAGGAGACGATTACTTCTCCTTAAAAGCTTCTCCTCCTCCCCTCCAATTATACACACCCCACACAAATGTCCGGATACACACTCTAAACACATGTTCACCATCCTTACATTTTTTTTTTTAGTTGTCTGTAGATCTCTTTGAGAATAGCTTAATAAGCTCAAAGCGGTGTCAGAGGTAAATAATAAACTGTGAAACTTAACCAAGTGTTTGTATATTTTTAAAACCTTTGTATTGAAATATATCCAATTAGAATACAAAAACAAGCACTTACCAGAAAGTCTGTTGAAGTTCTCAATGAGTATTATAAATGTGGCTGCACTATAAACTTCATTTTTGTTACTCTCATAGATCTCCATTTTTAATCGGTTTATCATTTACTATTCTTTCGTTGCTTGATTTCGTAACACTATTATTTGCTTTCAGCATCTTTATTTTATTATTATCGGTAATTTTTAATTACTGAAATGTTTAAATAAAGTAGATTTAGTAGGTTAACTGGTTAAAGGACGTCGTTATTGAAATACAAATTTAATATCATGTGTGAAGAAACATTTCTCTATACAATTTATTGTACCACTCGTTATAAAAAGGAAGGAACACACCCTTTATTACACGTTAAGCAGTTTATATTTCTTTTTTTTTTTTGCTATTAGGATACTTAGTAATCTCTACTCCCTCTCTTACTAGTTTAAAAAAAAGCATGGGAATATAACTGCCTAATGAGTGGAAAAATGTAATAAATATATTACACAAATAAGAAAAACATTTGTTTATTTTTTAATTGATTTTTATTATTTTATTAGTGGATTCCTTTTCTTAACTACAATAACTAACAAACGTAAGTTTTATTATTATTTTCATTGTTATATTAACTTTATTTTTATTTATTTAATTTTATATTGTTACATATAATTACTGTAGATCTTTATTGTATGCTTTACATTCTTTGTTACAGTCTGTTGCACATATTGAAAAATGATCCGTCCATTGGAGGTGTCTATAACTAACGAGGCGTATCATAGTGTTGTTTATTCTCAGCTGTACCAATGTGGATAACACATAATAGATTAGGAGAGAAGTTTGAAGTTTACGACAATACCAGTAAAACTTATTAGTTAACTAAATAAACTGTTGTTAATAAAATTTTTGACCACGTAACGAAAGTCTACAAGTGAAAATAGTTAACCTAAATGGTGAGGAGATTTACAAGAAAATCAACTGGCTTGAGAACTGTTGTTCACTCCCATCTTTACGTCGTTCCACTCCGACTGCCAGATCACAGTATGGGCGAAACGTTTGGTGTTGAAAATAATACTAAAAAAGAGAAGTTGCCATATAAGTAATCTTATTAATTATTTATTAATAAGATATTTTTTACAAAGTACATGGTCGAAAGATGGTCTTATGCTTGAAAACGGAACAGCAAATATCCAAACCAGGTACCGATGTTTATAATATTGATTGTGGTGGTGGTGGTGCTAGTTTTATGTAGGGCTTCTTGTTTTTTAAGTACTGTAAATGAATATTGTGTTTGCCATACTTCAGTCTTATAAGGCATGTACGCAAAAGACGGAAAATTGAAATCTGATAGAAGCCGTGTGCAATTCACCATAATGTGATTTCTGTACCTAACACAGCAGCAACGCCACTATACAGCAGAAACAAAATAAATAAAAATAATTATATCTAAACTAATTCCTTTTTTCATATTATGATTGTTTAAAATTTTAAAAATAAATTTAAACTACATATTACTGTATACACATAACATTACATTTCAAGACCTCAATTTTTCTGTAAGTAATACATTTGGAACATCAAACCTGTCCACAGCAGGCAGTGTAAATACTATAACTTATACTTAAGTCTATACAACTGTAATATCAGATACCGGCCCACACTGTAAACGCTCTGATAAATTTCACACACGTCTCTCCCGCTCCATACACTTATGAATGTCAATAATAATCCTTAATCCTTAATCAATAATAATGTGGTAATGTTCCTTAATCTGATACTTAACACGTCCTGCCTTTAAGTTTAGATTTCTACCTCCATTTCATTTTGGTTTAGAGATTGAATGATAAAAGGTAATAACGGTTAGGAGGTTTTAAGGAACATGGTTACCGCACGTGCATAATCCAAAGATGCTATCGTAAAGCCTCTAATCAGAATTTACTCTGTGAAGTTCTTGGTGAAAGAAAATTCTTCAAACAGGGATACATTGAACACACAAAGGTACTACACTTCACACCGAATTCACCTTTGCAAACCACCTCATTGAGGCAAACGACACATACAAAAACATGAACGACAACGTGAAAGTTCTACACGTACACACAAGAGGCAAAAAACTCTTGAACAACTAGAATTATACAAACACACAAAAACACATAGAACAACATCTTAAACGAACAGCCCAAAATTTTAATCACACATACTATTTGAACATATTACACCACACACACAGACAACATCGATCTTTCGAACGACGGCGCGTCATCAAAAACAGTCTGTCGGAACTCCAATGGAGCGAAAAACTGGTTTAGGCTATCAGAAAAAAGTCAATAATTTTTTACCAATAAAAAATTATTGACCTGAGTCAGTAGTGATATGCTTTTAATTAATTTAAGTTTTCATTCAGGGAGTTCTACCAGTGTGATAAAGTGTTGATTTAAAACAGCAGATCGCTAAATTTAGGAAACATTATTTTCTGACCAACAACTTACTGCTGAAACTCAATATTTTGCGGTGTCAAATAGACTTTTATTTTTCCTTACGCATTACTTTTAGGGCGGCTTATGGAAAGCTGCAGCTAAAAGTTTAAGTTTCGTTTGAGACTACTTGTAGGATATTCTGTACTGACGTATGCACTTCCCCATCCCGATTTAAAATTGTATGTTGTTTCTAGACCATTGTACTTACTATTTACTTTCTTTCTTCCGACACCTCTAATCTATCTCCATTCACTCTAGGTAATTTTATTACACTTGATTCTCTTTCAATGCCTTTACCTAGTCCCGATTTCTCAGTTGTAAGTATGAACCAACTTTCAAGATGTTAATACAAAAGATATTGAGAGATTGTTGGAAAAAAATGGCCTAGTGATTATGTACACTCTCTTCAACAGACAAGTACATATTTTTCAATCGCAATCTGACTATAGGTAATATTGTAATTCTAAAAGAGAATAGTGACCATCTACTGATTTGGAGATGAACATGATAGTCAAGGTTTACTCAGATACAGATAAATTAGTACTTTTAGAAGGTATGAAAACTAATGACTTAATTGTAAAAAAAATCGGTAAATAAGGTAACATTTTTTACGTTTTTAGTGTTAAAAATTGTAATTAGAAATAAGGTTAAAGGTTAAAATACAGTATTCACATTCGAAATTAAAATCGAAACTTTAATTAAAGTTCCAGAATATTCGGCCTCAAGTAATATGATGAGTACTGCATAATAATTGTTCTTATCTGCTTGTTTGCTTGTTTATGCCTAGGTTGGCGACCCTGCTGTGTGCACGTATGTGTGTAATGTAAGTTACTTAAAGTAAAGAAACTTTGCATACAGTAGTTACCCTTAACTTATTACAGTAGGATAGCTCTCACCGTTAACCGTGTTTTAACAGATACCAAGAATCAATCGCATTGTTCTGCAATATAATAATAAAATTTTATGAATTTTTTAAAGAGACAAAACGTTTATACAATGAAAATTCAGGATTATTAATTTTTACAAAATCTCTGCCCTATAATAATGAGGTCCTTAGAAATAGACTGAAATGTAATATTCAGTGGGAAAATAATAAAGTCTTGTTAACTTTTTTTAATATTCAGGATGCTACAGAGGGTAAATATTGTTAAGATATTTGTTAAGGATTAATTTCGTTTCTAAACAACGTTGCTAGATATCGTTCATTTATTAAAACAATTTGTAAATGAATTTAATGAATATAGCAATTGTATACTCTAATACTAGATCATAGAGTAGTACAGAGTACAAGAGCGTAAAACTATATAAACATTATCAATAAACGTTAAAATTACTTTAGTTAAATCATTCAGGAAGGAACAGAGATTAATAAGTAGAATAATGTAATAGAAATGACAGTTGCAAATTGTCTCCGTTTGAAAACCAATTAACAAAAAACTTATTGTATTATTGATGTGTTATATAGCTTTTTTATAGGAAATATTTAAAATATTTATTATAAATTTGACGATAAACTAAAAGTAACTTTCTTTAGAATGTTACAAATTTGCCTAATATTTGGATCGTTCTTTTTCATGACCATAGTATCTGGAGTTAATAACTGATCAAATTCAGAAGTAGTCAGATTTAATGTGAGTTACATTTTGCTTGAAAGCATCTAAATCAGTGACCTTTCAATATCCGAGGGCCACTAAAAACTTTTAAATTATCACGGCGGGCCACAAGGCGACTTCCCTCCATTTCGCCAACCACCTCCCTAACCTTTCCCCTTATCCTAATATTTCCAGTAGCATTTCCGTGAAAGATAATGCTTCTAATTGAAGAGCGTTTTCTAACATGTCTCATAAGTAAGTAAGTAAACTTAACACAGCTATATTTAAACTAGCTCTATTGAATAATTAAAAACTCACCTGAAAAAAGTTTAAAGTCACAAAAATAATACAGCCATCAGATTCCAAAATCGAAATTTTAATTTGTAAAGAAACACTTTTAAAACAATCTTTTAAAAAACACGTAATTTTAAAAATCAGTTCTATTTTTTTAGTTTACTTTTAAAAGACACACAATTGCAATAAAATTATAATTTGAAAGAAAGCACAAAACTAGTATTTGTTAAAGAGGAAACTATTTTAGAGCATAATGAGAGACTTGACACTGTTTTTTTTTCACTAGTCTGTCTATATCGCGTTCAATGTTGGACACAGCAATTCGCAAGTTTCCCTCCAAATGTTCATCAGTCAGACGGGAACGACCTCTTGATTTGATCTGTTTCATCAAAGAAAAAGACTGCTCGCATAAGTAGGTACGTCCAAATTATGTTGCCGTTTTTGGAGCATGATTGTTCAATGCTTTCATTTCCTCAGGTAAGTAATTTTATAAAAATCCAGTAGAGAACCTCAGAAAATTTTGTCTTCAATTCAGAGTTCGATTGAAGATCAATTAGCTCCATCTGGAAATCAATGGGCACTATCTCAACATCAGTAGTGAATGGTAGAACAAACATACCAAACAATTTCTCAAATTTTCTCATATCTTGAAATCGACGTTTAAACTCATTTGAAGATTCTCTATAAGTGAAGCATATTTAGTGAAGTTAATGGGTTGTTCAGAACATGCTGCAAAACTGTTCATTGTAGAAAAATGTGTCAGTAGCCTAGATGTCAGCTGTGACTGCCATAAAATCAGTTTAACCTCAAACGATTTTATTAATTTTATTTTGAATGTTCATCCTCTTCTTTCACAGTAAATAATGAATATTAATTACTACACTTTCACATGGGAAACTTACTTTGTTTATTTTATTAAGTAAAACAGATTGCGTATCATGTTATTTTTTCCTTGAAGTTTGGTATTTAGCTCATTAAGATGTTGGGTTATGTCAACTAAGAAAGATAAATCGCACATTCATTCATTGTACTCAAAGTCTGCTACCAGATTCTCATCACGGCTTTTCAAAAAGACAATTATCTCTTTACGCAGGTTATACACTCGTTTCAGCATTGTTCCTGCACTAACCCAACGAACTTGTGTAAAATAAAGAACATCGTCATACTGGGTGTCTAATTGTAATAGGAATTCTCGGAATCGGCGATGAGTGAATCCTCTGGAACGAAGAAAATGTATTACTTTGATCACTGCTTTCATCACATGCTCCATATGAATAATTTGTGCACAAAGGTTCCCTTGGTGTAAAATGCAGTGGAATGCGACTATATTATTGCCCATGTTTTTAGAATCTGTTGCTAAATAGTTCACTACTCCTTGCTTCTTTCCCACCATGGCTGGTGCACCATCTGTTGAAATGCCATATAATAGTTTTAGGTCTAAATTGTACTTTTCCAAAATGTTTTTCACCTCACAATAAATATCTGAACCTTTGGTTGTATCTTCCATAGGAACTAACGCCAGTAATTCTTCTGTTATGTGAAAATCTTCATTAATACCACGGATAAAAATTGAAAGTTGTGCTGTGCCAGTGACGTCTGTGCTTTCATCCATGGCCAATGAAAAAAACTTAAATTCTAATATTTTTTCCTTCAATGTTTTTTCAATGTCTGATGCCATTTCTTCTGCTCTTCTGGATACTATCATACGATTAAGACTAATTTTTGAAATAATACTTTTTTCTCCGGGAAAGCTATATTTGCTACTTCTTCCAGACATTCTTTAACTAGCTCTCCGTCTTTTGTACGGCTTCATTTTTTAATTAAAATTTTAGATACAACAAAACTTGCTTTAACTCCAATTTCTGAGTCATCAGTCACTTTCCGGAAAAGATTTTGTTGACTTGTTAATTTACGTTGGAATTCTTTTACCTTATACTTTCGCAATTGTCCCGTCCACTCTTTGTATTTGCCAGCATGTTTTGTATCGTAATGTCTCTTCACATTGTACTCTTTCATTACACCCACGGTTTCTTTTCAAATTAGGCATGTTGCTTTACCGTTATACTCTATAAAAAAATGCCTCTTGAAACACACAGCACTCGTCAGTCACTTTACGCTTTTTCACAGACATGATCGTGAAATTTTTCAAAAAAGGAATCACTAAAAAACACATGAATGCCAAATACAGATCGGTCTCTACTGAAACTGAAGAACTGAACTAACGCTACACGCTACGAGAATTGCTGCTCCCTACTGCCAGCTGCCAGCCTAGTTCACGCATGCGCAGACAGTGAGTGTCCCCCACTACCACCACCAGCTGACCTTGGTCAACCTAATTCCCGATCAAACCAACAAATCTGGGTAAATTTCCATACACAATTTTAAACATGTGGACTCATAATATTTTTTCCTCCGGGCCGCATAAAGTGAGGTTGAGGGCCGCATGCGGCCCGCGGGCCGCGGGTTGTGCACCGCTGCTCTAAATGCTTAAGAATTCTTCCTGCAGCCACATACTCTAAGGTCGCCTTTCGAAGCCTCACTACTGCGGTATCATTTGATGATAAACTAGTATGTTCCCTGAGTTCCAAAACCCTTTCATTATCTAAAACTAATTCCGTTTACTATTTTGTGTTTACTAAAGCAATCATGCAATAAACGCAAAAAATTCCAAACAATCAGATTTATGTTCAAATTCCCTTTAATTTGAGTCTGAAGTATTACAAGTTTTTCACATTTTTATCCCGTTTTAGCCCTAGATAAAAAGAAGTAAAACATCTGCAAATGGTAAATGGTTAAATGTGACATTCATGTTCGTGTTGGTATCCAAGTCACTTTTATAATTATAGTAAATTATTACCTTAACTAACCGCCTGTATGATACCGCCTTGGGACTGCTCAACAATATCCGATCAGTAGCAGACAGTACCTGAACGGGTGCGCACCCAACAACAAGTGCACATAATATGCCAATAATCTGCAATTTTATTTTTGACAAACACGTTTCTTGTGTGATGTGTGTGTTTCAAAGTTTTTAAATTTAACGTCTGATGATGAGGCATACGCCTCGAAACGCGTAACGTTTAACTTTTGACGTAAACCAAATTGAGAAGACACACGGCGAACCGAATATAACGTAATAATTTAATATAAAGGTTAAATATGAATTTATTTTTGTTGCATTAAGTTAGATTAAGCCCCATAAGTTTTCTTCTTTTAACAGTTTTTCCTATTCTCGTACAACGTTTCCAAAGCACAGTTAAGGAGCAACGGCGAGACATCACTTCCTAGTCTAACACCAGTCCTTATCTCGGAAGGCTCCAAAAGTTGTAATTTAAATTTGGAGTATGTAAGTTATTTATTATTTAGAAAAAAATTAAGTTAGGATATTTACATGTTTAATTAGGCACTTTCAGATAGCGAGAATGCAGAGAAGAAACAGAACACTCTCAAGAAGAAGAGGCTGTGACACTTTCTAAGAACAGAGTAGGTTTCTAACCTTAGTGCACATTAGACACAAAAATATGAAATATCTCAAAGTGTACTTTTGTGTGAGTGTACGTGTGTATGTAATGATTTAATTCGTTTGTCATTTGGAAGGAAAGAAACAAACGATTACAGGGGTTGTGAAACGAAACCAAAGCACTTTCGTAACGGTATGTGCTGAGAATTGCTCAAATCTTGATATAAACACAAAGGTAAAAAAGGAGTCTTGAACTCTTGAAGTAACAATAGCCAACGTATTCAATTAGATACGATAACTATGTTATTACGGTATTATATAGAGATTGAAAGAAATACTATGGCGAAGAAAATATTAAGAAATAATTTCTTTGATCAGGTAACTTCTGCCTGACGAGACCAGATTATGACCACCTTCAAGTCATTGAGATTGTATGAGAAGAACAAATGTGTAATGAATAGTGGAAGATATTAATGTTTACTCGCCTTACCTTCATTTATCGGTGCTGAGTCACAGTTTTGTGTACATAATTAAAATTATTTGCAAATTTACACTATATTGCGTACACTATGGACAGCGTTCATAGAACTAATGTGTACGTCTTCTGTAAATTAAATAGCAGTGATAGCTGGACAGGTTGAACAATCTATTAATGCATTATATTTGCATAACCAGTTCCACAAATAAATTGTATATTATGGAGTAGAACATAAAAACACTGGTAATGGCTTCACAGTACATACGTACAGGTAAAATAAAGATTCAGTAGCCTACCTACAAATACAGATGAAGCAAAATTATAGAAAATCTACAATTGTCTGCATCTATTAAAGACCATAAACAAAAATTATGTGTTATGTAGTTTTTATTTATGTTTCTCACATTTAATGAATCGAAACTAAATTTATTGGTACAGGTTGTCGATTTACTGGACTGCGTACAAGTTTAGACAGATCATTTGGCGAGCGAAAGAATGGAAAATGGTCAGAAAATTCGCTAGGATCCAGGCTAGGAAGTTTAAAGACCAAACTACCATATTCGATACGTAAATCTAACAGTCAATAGTAGTTACTTAATAAAAATCATACTGTCTGTAATATAATAAATACAACGTATCGACTGTATGTAGGTACAACGATGGTGTTTTGATAAGTTGGCAAACATAAAATAGGAGCAAATTTGTGTATCAAAAATCGTAAAGACATCCTCAAAAATAAAGTAAAATATAATAAAAAACATGAAATTAATAATATAAGTAAAAGTTCATGCTAGACTCACTACCCACGAAGTCGTCTAATCGAATATGCAGGATTCTACATTCCACACATTCCGCGTGCTCGCAAAGTAGACAAAGTCGACCCGCTGTCCAGTTATGCCATTGGCGTCCAAAGCGATCAGTGTGAACGTCTAATCATCGTGAAGAACCAACAAAGAACACATTAAGGTCATGTTGGCGTTAATCAGGGAATTCAGTCACGAGCGACAATTAGATTTGTGTCCTGATCTTCAATCCAAACTCTCACCTCCGCTACCGCGAGCAGGTCTTCGGATTGATTAGCTGTTTCGGGTGACTGGCCAGCTAAACTTTTCTCGAAAGAGATGAAGAGAGTCGGATTTGCCTCGGCCTTGGGTTGTCGGATATATGGTGACTTCAAACGAAAAACGGCTTATTTCCAAACATTTTGTTAAAATAATTTATGTATCACGTTATATATATACCCAAAGCTATAACAGAGTAAGCAATTTAACAGCTACTTAAATTTATTTACAGTAAAAGAATAAATTTAGTGAAACAAAGTTATAACTAACAGGTCACCTATATAACTGGTGATTCAGAACTAAATTCAGAACTTGTTGATACTGTTACGACGATCTAACTGATCGTCGTAGGTGCAGTGGAGACAAAATACAAGACACCAATTAAGTCATTAATCACCAGCTTTAATTTTCACAGTTAAACAGTTCGTAACTAACAACACAGTCTCTTACAACAAATCAAATAAAAAATTGTTCACACGTAATAAAATGTCAACTAATATTAAACACAATTGTATTACAATTATCCCTTCCGATTATTAACAACTTCACTAATACTTCGCCCGATAATCACCTGTAACCGCCCGACAATAAATTGAAACCGCACTGTAAATATATCGCGACTAATACTGAAAACTAAGGCCGCTGCCGCCTTGTATTTATACATCAGCGAACAGACCAGAAGATTCCAAACTGCGTCTTAGCGCCAGTGTGTACGACGTAACTAATTGCGGCCTTGGCACAGTCCTCGCGGCTGGCGGGTTCCAGAAAAGTCTTGCGAATGCGTCGAGAATCACGTATGCCACACACATTAGAGCGAGATTCTTCTGGAACATTCGACAAACACGTAGACTGTTTTGTAATGTCGTGACAATACTTTTTAACAGCTTCACAGATCAGATTATAAAAGTATGGAAATGTACTTCTTTTCAGCAAACTACATACTACCGCTCACATATCAAAATATTGTTATTTAGAGCTTATTCTCCAGTGTTATCAAAGCACCAAAAATTTGATAACTTGATATTTCAGTGGAAACATGTTGACATCAACAAAATGGTAAACACAAGGTAAACAAATGTTTTTCCCAAATGGCTTTTTTTAAGTAAACGTTATTATGCGTGTATGTATATTCTCGCATACTTGAAACGTCTATCTTTGAATTGATTTTTTAACGCATTTTCTTGGAATGTATTACTAATGTAATATTCTTGGAATAGTAAAAAATGTAACAAAATTTTGCAGTTCCTTCTTTCAGAAAATAATTTACGTTTTCAGCTAATTTTGTTCAATAAGTCTCAATTTTCGTACCAAAAAAAAAAAAAAAATTTGATGGCCCAGAAAATTATTTGTGGCCAAAATAAAAGCAATCAGTGCACTGAATCCAGGTTCCTTGTAATTTGTTATTTGAGAAAGGCTGCATTCAACACATGTACAGAGTTTCATCCTCTTCTGAATCAGAACTCTCTGAAGACAGAATCTACATATTCTTATCTTCCTGTTTTCTGATTTTCTCAAAACTGCTGTTATATCTTCCTCCCTCATTTTTTGCTAGTGCAGTGTTTTTAACAGTTCACATTTTTGAGGAATTTTTGCTTCAAGAGACTTTTCAATCGAAAGTCCCTTAAAATTTTCGTAAACCTCCTACGTTTTTGTACCCTTGCTTTTTTTGACTTTAAAGTAGGGTGTAGTACCTTCTTATGTTACACAATTTTTAATTTTACTGGTAGATGGAACAGTATATGATCACTGGTGATTTTTGTAAAGATATAGTATTATCAGCGTCCACATTACGCTGCTTAGGGCTTGAGATCACGAAAGCACTGTCTTTAGGATCAACAGGCACGCTTAAGGATTTTCTATGCCTGTCATATAATTGTGTACAAAATTCAGTGTCCTGATATCGGGTTAAAAGAAGACACACTGACCCTCTATTTCTCCTGAGGTGCCCTTAGAGTGAAATATTGTGAGAGTCCTTTCAGGCAACAAATTCTAATAGACTTGCAACTAATTTTGACCTCCCTGCCTTCTTGCAACATAATATCTGAAGGAGTTTTCCCTTGATCGGTGTGCATTCTCAAGAACAACGTACATAATTAGTATGCCATCTTTAGTAGATATGCCATTCGCTCAAAATGTAATGTTTATTTTATATTTTATGAGAATCAAAATGCGTTTATATATTTAAAAACGTTAAAACGTTACTTTTAAATATTAATCTTTTCAAAATATGTAGGTAGTCCTGTTTAACACAACGCTTTAAATTGCTGTATTGCTTGTGTACAATTATTGTTTTAAAAGCCGCTTACACATTTATTCACAGAAGTAGTAAATATTAAATTGCCCTAGTTTTATAATGAACAAAAAGTTACGTTAACTGCAGACTAAATTAACACGTGGTAATTTGGCGTCACGTTACCTCAGAAGCTGCTCGCCTACTAGTCCCGGTTCACAAATTCTAGGCTAGGACGCCATTAGTCATAAACATATTGCCAACATTAACACATATACACTACTCTGCAGTTCAAATAACGACGATTCTAATGACATAAAATTCACTACAATGGTGTTACACTTACTTTTTTTGAAACATAATGATTACAACAGCAAAATGTTAGGCCTATTCATTGTTGACTTCAAAGAGACGGAATGTTAGAAAAACCAACAATAGCGTTACTACTAGAGGATCACAGTGTAGCCTGCGTCACTGCTGCTGGCATTGAACAACAAAATTAAAGCGTAAGCGCCAACTAACCCCTTCGCCTGCTAGTCCCGGTCTTCCCTATTACAGTAGCCTATGTTTATGTAAACCTACACAAATTCAGAATATGCGCTTCTTAAACACATATTACTTAAACGTTAAACATACATTTCTTATATTTGCCTTAAACTATTTTCAATGAAATACTACGCTCATCAGCAAGAAATAGGAACTTTGACAAGGTTAATTAAATACGTCTTATGATAAGAAATATATTTGTTTAAATTTATTACATATTAAATGTTACAGTTTTATTTACAAATGTTGAGAAGAATCACGTAAAAACAATACAGTCATTTTAAAGTATATGATCCGTTTATCACAGAAACTTTTGACAGACAGTTACAACAACATCATTTCCATGGAAATCGTTATCAAATGCCTCATTGTGTGCCTGCAGGTAAGAAGCCAAAGGTTAGCTCACTTGAAAGGCACAACAATAAAAGAAAAATACATAAAAGATTGAAATGAAGTGAATTTGAAGTAAAAGCCGCCTGGACGTCGACGAAGAAGAGTTGTTTCCATTTGACAGACTCTGTCCTTTAATAACGTCAGCAAGGCCTAAAATGTTAAACAAATAAAATAATTATATATATTTAAGAGTAATAATAATAAAAAAATACTTGTATTTACGTTATAATAATAAAATTTATGATAATAATAATAATAATAGTCTAATATTAATAATAATAATTTTGTAATTTACAATTTTAATAACTTTAATGGAAGAGAGAGAACACTAAGAGACAGGAATGAAAAACATATAATGAAGTTAAATGGGGGGACAGAAAAAAGAGAGCATAAATGACGCAAAAAAAGTCAAAGTAGAAATGTTAAATCAGCAAGTAAACGAACACACCTAAAATTCTGCAAGGTGATGGCTCTTGCCACACTTCTATATGGGTCTGAGAATTGGATTGGACTTTAACGAAAGGACAGGCCAGTCGCATCCAAGCGGCTGAAATGAGATTTCTCAAGAACGTGGCAAGGCATACTCTCCATGATCATAGAAGAAACACAAATATACGGCAGGAACTGAATATTATGAGTATTATCGACAGGATTGATTAGTATCGGCTGAACTGGCGGGAACATCTTTGCCGAATGGATGACTGCCGCATCCCCAAACAACTATGGAACTATAAGCCGAGGGGACGAAGAGGTGTGGGACGTCCGAGGAAGTGCTGGAATGACCAGCTCTAATCTCCATCCTTGGTTTAATCCTTGAAGATGATGATCATGAGAAATGTTAAATAGTGGAATAGAACAAGTAGACTGATACAGATATTTGGGGAATGACTAACCAAGGACAGAATAACCACAGCGTTTGTTAAGGAAAAGAAGGAATTTGTTGCAGTTTAATCAACTTGGATCTGACGAAGAAACTAATTAAGTGTTTTACATCATCATCATCATCATCATCATCATCATCTCTCTGTCCAGGATTAGGCAGGTTGTCTGTTCCGGCTTCACCATCTCCGTCTCGGTCTGCCAACATTTCTTCTTCCGTTTGGCTTATAATTCAGGATTTTTCTCGGAATTCTTTCTGCAGACATGCGCATAACATGCTCTTTCCATATTTTTTTTTATAGTTTTTCGCTAGTTCCGTTACTGGTTGTATTTTTCATTCCTGTCTTATAGTGGTTTACATGTAGTGTTTTATTTTAGAGATTAAACATCTAGGCAATGAGGAAAAGGGAAGTAGATGGAAATGGGGCTTTTGAAATGTGGTGCGCATAAAATGAATAAGATGGGTAAATAAAATAACCAATGAAACAGAGCTAAAAAGAATCGAGAAGTGTAGAACGCTTCTGCAGGTTATAAAGAGGGGTGAGGGAAACAGGCTACGAATACCCCGGAGGCAAATTTGTTACTAACATCAGGTTTTCAGGTAACACTAAAAGCAACAAAGAAGAAAAGGAATAGAAGATTCAATACAATGTAATAGAAGAGATATTATATCTGAACTGATGTATCTAATATAAAGTGAGTGAAATCAAAATGTTTAATTTCATCGTCTCCTTAAAATCATTTAAAGAGTTTAAAGTAATAAAAAAGATTATATTTCTGCGTAACATTAAGCTTGCTTTTCTTTACTCTTACACTATCAATGTCTTTTCCATTTTATCTCTATGTATAACACTAATCGCACTCTTTGATATCACTAATTTTAGAAACCACATAGAGATACATATAAAATAAGAGATACAGGGTGCCGTATGAGGAAACGCAGGGGAATGACTTGAAAGAGGTATGAATTGAGTACTAGCAGAGATGACGCTATACTAGAAAGAGGTATAGCAGAGTACTACAGAAAATGATGACGATACCATAGGATTAGCCTACTTAGGTAAAATAATGTGTGGAGTCCCTGTCACGTAAACGTTATCTACTTGTATAAAACTATAATTTAGTGTAAATGTGTTGGAGAAATACCGAGAGGGATTTATAAATATATTGTCAGACCAAGATATTTTTCTCTTCCCAAATCAACGTTCCCTGCAGTCTGTGAATGCTGTATTGTTTATATCAACACATACATAATAACACTGCTAATGAAGTTAAAAGTTTTCTTGACTTTACGATATTTATAACTTTTTTTTTTTAACTTTCTTTACTTTTTTTTATGTTTGCAGAATTCCGTCTCCTCTCAAAGAGCTATTGTTTACATAGTCATACTGGAATATATACTACATTAATCAAATAAGGTACTGTTACACATATAGTACAGTATTTCCGAAATACTGAATGTCGTCTTTACTACTATCACCTTAAGAGCGATATTTAAATACATAAACACCATCAATGCAATTTCAGGATACAAGTATTGAATGACACTATGCAGAAGAGCAACTCCTCACCTCTTCACCTTCAAGTTACGCAGCTGAGATTACGGTGTCCTGCAAACATCCGAAACAAATATCAATCCTGCCTGTAAGTTTTTAAAACTGAACCATTTTATAGAGACATGGCTGTGTTTTCAGGTAGCTATATTTGTAAGGGAAATTGCGATCCAGCAGGACTGCAACACCGTGTCTGATGAAGCAATGTTTTGTTAGTTAGTCAGTATCAGAGCAGTTGATTGCAATCTACATGGTGTAAGTCAGTAATAATAAATACTGTAATTTTTATCAATATTTACAAATAAAAATGTATTCAAATAAGCAGAATAATAATTTTTTAATCCCAAGTCACAATGCCTGTCAGATATTTAAAATACTTGATTGATAAACGTAAATCGTAGCCACTGAACACGAGTCAGTTATTTTGAAGTGTGCATTTAGGAAGTAGAATTTCAGTTAAAAAATTTAATGGTTCAGAGGATAAAATTGCACAATTGTTTAAAGACCTATGTGAGCGATAACTAACAGAGGTTTCAGCTCTAGTTTTTGAATGTCAATTTGATAAAACCGTTCATGAAAATGGACATGTTACAGCAGAACAAACTGTCGAAAGCTGTAATGTGAACATTGGTGTAATTGACCACGGGTAATGTTATAAATACTGAACCACGGCAGAATATGAAAAAGACCAGTTCCAAGACAGTTTGCATCGTTCTGTTATATTTTGCAAAATAGTTAACGTTCAGTCGTGAAGGAATCAGATACAGCACGTAGTTAACGCTTACAATTATTTGATTAAAGAAGGTGATCATTAAAGACGAGTAACTTATATTGACACACGGGTCCATCGTTAGCCGAAAATCAAGCGGCAAAACCTGAATTGGAAGTACAGTACTTTAGTTTTCCAGTTGTTAATAGTGACTGTGTCATCGATAAAGTAATGCTCACAATAGTTTCGGATTCTAAATATCCAATTTCTGTAATTGATGAAGAAACAAGTCTACAGGCTTTTCCTTCTCTCTCCTTTATTAAATTTCTTTACGTTTGGGCACCTGAAGATGTTACTACGTAAAGTAACGTATAATGGAACAAACTACAAGAAAAAATATGAAAAATCAATAACGTAGACTTTAAGACAAATGCTACGTTAAAACTTTGCTTGTGACGTTAAAATTAATGTAGGGAAATAATAAGAATAATCTTGGGGAACATAATTAAATTAGTGAACTTAACTGAGTAAGTTATATTATAATAACGGCCATTCTTTATTTATTTATTGAACACCCCTCGCATAAAGGGTGTTTAGGACCCGAGACTTATGTAGGCTGTGTAGTAGTGAGAAAGTAACTCTATTAAAACCGGGATTTGAATGGTCTCACCGTACAGTCGTAGCGTACCCTCGGCACGGCCCAGCGAGTTGGTGGACACACAGTTGTATGTACCGATGTCCGCAGAGCCGAACCGCTTTATTGTCAGCCACATGAACGTCCTGTACGACGACCGGTTCTCGTGGACGGAATATTTTAACCTGAAACAAATCATTAATTTTTAATACATCAATTAACTTATATTAGTTGGCACTTAATATATAGGACTACCCGTTTCTGTAGCTAGAATATTTCACCTGAAAGAAATCATTACTTTTATGCCATTTAATTTACACCCCTTGCTATTTTTGTTACACTTGTGATGATTGTGTAGTAATATTGTGTTTATAATCTACACGTTCTTCCTTTAGCTGTATAACTGCATTATTTTGCATAAAGAGTTTCCAGTTTTGTTCGCAAGGCATTTTGTTGTATATGTTTCTGAAAGTAGTTGGCCTTCTACATGCATTATGCGTTACAAGGCTATCCCTTTCAGTAAAATATGTTTTACTTTTTAAAATCCTCCTTTTTCCTATATGTTTACAGCGGAATAGGTATAAACCTGAATATCATCATTAGTACGTAATAATGTATTATTACTAACATTGCTAGGGTTATTATTATTTTTATTGATATTCGTGATGTTATTGTTTTTAATGCTGTTACAATTACTTTTATTTTGTCTGTTTAAAATAAACTTGAACTCACCCATCAAGTAACATTTCACCTCTGTTTTTGACCCAGTAGTTAATAGTATTCGGATACGCCTCTACATGGCACTCGAGTTGCACATCAGTACCTAACGGAGCTCCCAGTAGTTGGTTCGGAACCTTAATAATAGGTGCAACTGCAAAACAGCACAAAAAATAACTACTGTAATATGTGTCTTTCAGGGAATTTATTAAATCTATTGAGAGAAAGGATAGTACAAAATACGTTACCATTGCCAATTACTTATTATAATTAAACTAAATATTCATAGGAGGAGAATACATGGAAAAATAAATATTTCCACGCTTCATAAGCGTATTCTCATTAACATTTCAACTATGTACGAATTTTAACAAAGTTACATTCATCGTTAAATGTTTCTAATTTATTAACTTCATATGAATGTTCTCAATTTAATTTCAGACTTCAGAGGTTGCGCCAAACTGGAAGATACCCACTCCGTTAAATTCTACACGACTGAAATAATTTCAACTTACGGTTTCAGGCTTCTAGTGATTCCTATATATTTCCAAGTGAACAAACTTGGTGGTATATATATTTCTAGTGGTATATATATTTCCTACATATTTTTCTTATGATTCCAAACTTGCAAACGTGAACAAAATATGAAGCCGATAAACGAATATATATTTAAATTACCTAATGTTCCATCCTATTAACACCTTAGAAAAAGCTCACTACTA
Source organism: Magicicada septendecula (assembly GCA_034769895.1). Classification (NCBI taxonomy): domain Eukaryota; kingdom Metazoa; phylum Arthropoda; class Insecta; order Hemiptera; family Cicadidae; genus Magicicada; species Magicicada septendecula. The sequence continues at coordinate 105,793,436 of CM068375.1, forward strand.
TTCACAAGAAAGTTCAACAAATTTGTAAGAAACTAAACATCCTACTTCACAATCGAAGAGCGAAACTTATTTGTGATATACAACAAATAAAGAGTGTGTTTCACGGAAATGCGGAGACGCGTAGACTAAAGTCGAACAATAGGCCTAAAGGAAGTCTCTATTGTAATTTTTACCGCATGCAATCGGTACATCCTGATATTTACTTTCGTCTGTTGGTGAAAAGTTTGGAAATATAAATATTTTACGAGGAACTTCGGTTATTTACCTTGACTCGCCGATATATCTCAGTATATATCGTTAAAACATAAGATTTACCGGTTTCTCACTTTAGAGTAACATATGTTTGGGTATGTTTTCGATTTAAAAGTTGTATTGTTAAATATAGTACAGTAGATATAGATTTTGGGTGGAATTAATTCCCACAAAGACAGGGTTTGAATTTTTTAGTTCGTTGTTGGTATCTTTTTGACATACTAAAAGTCTAGAAAAATCTGAGTGTGCAAAATGCGTTTTTTTGGCCGCCATCTTGAAAAATCTTTTAAAAAATCATAAAAATCGTGTATGGTATCAAATTGGCTGAAAAAGATTATGATATTTGTTTTACAAAATAAAAATAAATAAGAAAATGGTGGCCGATAAACTGAAAGCTTTTGCAGTGTTGAAAATCATATTTTTAATCAAAATGCGTTTTATAATATAAATGCATATTTATTTCATCAATATTTTTAATTATATTATTATATAGAAATGAGATTCTTTCAGTCTCTTAAATCAAGCATGAACAAAATTATATTTGATGAAGTGCTTTCAAATCCCATTGAAAAAAATCTAGTAGATCTTTTGTAGAACACCAGTAAGTTATTGAAGACGCCACCTCCTGGTTGGAATGGATACATGCAGAATGTCGTAATCAGTGATGAGCACACAGGAGTAGTATCTACAACATTTCTACGTATGATTGACATGAATCCAGCAACTCTCAGCTGTGTTTATACCACCTTGAAGTTTATATGTTCGGAAGCAGAAAAACACAACATACCTTTACCAGTTGTAACATTTGATCAGTGCCTGTGGATTAAGGCTATGGAAGTTGTTTGCAGTAAACCCGAAGAATTCCCAAACATATTAATTCGTCTTGGTGGCTTCCATACACTGATGTCATATCTAGGTACTATTGGTCAACTGTTATGTGGATCTGGAATAGAAGAGACCTTAAAGACTATTTACGCAGAAAACACAGTCTCACATATGCTTACAGGTAAGGCTTATTCAAGAGCTGTTAGAGGACACATACTGCGTTCATCTGTACTTACATCAATGTTGCTTCAGGATGTCCTGGACAGTAACTTACAACTTCCGGCAGAGCTCTCAAGTGAGGAACAGATGGAGCCAATGGATACAGATGAAATACAGTCAAGTTTGCCAAATTTGCAGAGTCTCATGGAGCTTTACGATAAGCTGTATAATAGAGAGATTACAGTTTCTGAAATAAGTTCCTCTACCGAACTGCTGAAGTTGTCTTCTGAATTGCAAGAGAAAAAGAACTCTTTAAAGGTACAAAGTAGGACAGCAAAACTGTGGATCATGTATCTGGATATGGTTGACATTGCCAAGGTATTTATTTGGGCTGAACGAACGGGAAACTTGAAAATGCATTTGCAAGCTGTAGAGAACATGCTGCCTTTCTTTGCAGCTGCGGGGCACAATAACTATACAAAGTGTGCCAGGGTGTATCTACAACAAATGAGAGAACTGGAAAAAACCATGGAGATGTTTATAGCTTGTTGAGTGCTGGTCATTTCACCCTTCGTAGACACACTAGATTGTGGGCTGGAATATGGACAGATATGTTAATTGAACAAACCTTAATGCGATCAACAAAAAGTCGAGGTGGGTTAACACGTGGAAGAAGCATGGGTGATAGTCAACGAGCTTCATGGATATTGAGCCACCCTGCATGCTGTGAAGTTATTTTTGCTATGAGCAATCTCACTGATGTCTCCCGTGTTAGCAGTGAACAACACATTGAAATATCCGATGTAAGAAAATCTAGAGATATGAAGGATTTTCTTACATTACTTCAATTTTTGTAAGATCACAATCCATTTGATTCACAATGCGTTGAGCTACATAATATTTTCAGTGGGTTAGTAGACAGTCAACACAAGGTAACTGCAGATGAAGCTAAGTTAATTGGACTTAGAATCCAATCCAAACTGTCTGGACAAGCTTTCAACTCTGTTACCATGGTTAAAAAGGATCAAGCTGTCATAATGAAGATATTAAGAAAAGGTATTGTCATTGACGGAGCTATTCAACATATTGATACAGGACTCCTCACCCAGGGAATGTTGGTATGTTTGTCTGTAAATCCTGATCTGCAAAAGTTAAAGGAGAACTTCAATTATGAATTATCTATACTTCCTCCATCTCTATTTGATCCAGAAACTCAGTTATTGAGAAAAAGTGACAAATCATCATTGGCAAGAACTTTGGATGACATAGCAAGTAGTTTAAATTACATGTTACCTGCAGAAACATCGTATGTACTTGAGGGGGGTGCACTACTACACAAATTACCATGCCCAAAAACTGGAAAATTTTCAGATGTTTTACAACTATATAGCAGTCATATTGCTAAGCAATATAAAGTTGTGACAATTGTATTTGATGGCTATGCCATCTCCAGTACAAAGGATGTAGAGCATCAGATACGCACAAAACAATCATCAGTAACAGTGAAATTTACTGAGAGCTCTCCACTTCTTATTGGCAAAGGACCCTTTCTTTCTAATAATGAAAACAAACACTTAGAAGCGAATGGCCACACTGTGATTCATGCTACAGATGATGCTGACACTGTTATTGTAAAAACAGCACTGACCTTGGCAGAAGAAAAGCATGTAACAGTTGTTGCTGACGACACCGATATTTTGTACTTTTGATTTACCATAATACAGGAAATATTTGTTTGCAGTCATCTACGTTCAGTGATAAAAAACGTGATATTAAATCGATGCAACATGTGCTTGGCAAAATTATTCTCTTTTTACATGCTTTAACTGGATGCGATACCACAAGCTCCTTATTTGGTAAAAGTAAATCGGCAGCATATCGACATTTTTGGAAATGTGAGGAATTCAACATTTGCGCTACTCTTGTTTGGATCAGAAAACGCAAACAGAAAGGAACTCACAGATATTGGCACCAAAGCATTGGTATCATTCATTGTACGGTGGAAATCCAAAGACAGAGACTCTGAACCTACTACGAAATAATCTCTACTTGAAAAAAATCACAACTGCCAAAAGTGAAATTAATATTGCAAGATTGCCACCTACAGAAGATGCTGCTGTTCATCTTCTCCGCGTACATTTACAATGTCTTTGTTGGAAAACTATGAACACCAATATTGCCAATCCCAAAGAGTGGGGTTGGAAAAAAGTAGGAGACCAACTACAGCCCATAACATGTGAAATGAGCCCTGCACCAGAGTTATTACTAAACATGTTCCGCTGCACCTGCAAAACGGATACAGATGAGCCGTGTGGTAGTGGTAGATGTACGTGTCGACGTTATGGTGTAGAATGTACTGAGATATGTTGTAACTGTTCTGGTAGAGATTGCACAAATAGTGCACTGAAAGAAAGTGATTTAAAAGAAACTGAAGAAGACTATTAGATTTAGCTTTTCTCTTATGTAAGATGTAAGATTGATGAAATACATATGCAATTGTGTTATGAAACGCATTTTGATTAATAAAAATATGATTTTCAACACTGCATAAGCTTTCAGTTTTTCGGCCACCATTTTGTTATTTATTTTTATTGTGTAAAACCAATATCATAATCTTTTTCAGCCTGAAAGTTTCTGTAATTTGATACCACACACGATTTTTTATGATTTTTTAAATTTTTTCAAGATGGCGGCCAAAAAACGCATTTTGCACACTCAGATTTTTCTAGACTTTTAGTATGTCATAAAGATACCAACAACGAACTAAAAAATTCAAACCCCGTCTTTGTGGGAATTAGTTCCACCTATCACCTACTTTCTGCATAACTTATATCTACTGTACTAGTACACGACTTCATTTTTCTTGTCGATGTCCCCCCCTTTCCCACTTATTTCATAAACAAGAGGGCCAAGTGCGCTCTCTTGCCTGCCCCCCATCTCTAGTATTTGCTGTTTTCCTTTATATTTATTACCTATGAAAGAAGAAAAAAACACATACATGATTTGTTTTGGCAAGATGTTACTAGGTGTAGGCAACAACCGAAGGAAATAAAAGTACTCGAAATCAAATAATATAAAATATAATTTATTAATGTTAAATGATTTCGTCTTTTATTATTCTCCGATCATTGGCTGCATTTTAGTATACATCTAACTGTAAACTTGTGGTGGGGTATTTATCGTAATTATTTACTAGAGGGAGTGTGCTTTACTAGGGTACATCAACAAACCATTGACGTGAGAGGAAACAAATACAACTACAAGAACAGTCAATTATGGTCTATGCACAGAAAACGAGAAAAACGTTTGGAGTTAATAAAAGTTGTTAAGTAAAAGTAAAGTAGGGCAGTGCTTTATAGTGTTAAGGGCCTTTATTATTTCCAAATAAAGTTAATGTATACTAACAAAAAACTGTTAGGTACAATGAAATAGTAGGTTAGATTACGTCAAAACAGGATTCTTGTTTATACACAGGAATGCAGTTGTGATTGAGGGCTTAATCTAACGCTAATGCAAGTAAATTTGTGGCATTTTTGTTCATAATTATTGACAGCATATATGAGATGAAACCCGTGTGAGCCGATGATTTCTGTTACTTTAATAGTTATGTATGTATTACTTAAAGTACATTAAGGCTTAAATTATCCTGTACCCTGTTCGTTGCTCTTTTAAAAATTATATTAACAGCAACTAAATTTTTTTTTATTTGATGTTAGTGATAAAAAAATAAATAAATATTTTTTTCAAAATTACACTTTAACAATTTTTTAAGTCGTCGATTCTGACTGAAATGTCAGATACATGGTATCCAACGTGATTATTGTAAACTTAAAAAACTGTGGAAACAAGGTGCAAGGATAGATCTGGAGTAGAGACTGGAGACTAGGCAAGAGATAAAGTAAGGCTACTTGTCTCTGCTACTTTCAATTTTATACAGTATGTTAGGGGATAAATCGTTTCAAGCAAGAGAAATTTATATATATATATATATATATATATATATATAACGGATCTTTACAGCTGTCGCCGTTTCTCCGTCCCCAACTTCCATTGTAACCTATCGTAGCATGTAAGTTCTTCTAAATTTCTTCCAACCATTGCTTCCGCTACGTCATCTCGCCACTCCTCCGTGGACGTCCTCTTTTCCTCCTCACCGGTGGTATCAATTCCAATGTTTTGCGGGGCCATCTGTCATCTTCCAATCTCTTCACATGCCCAAACCAAGTCAATTGTCTCCTTTCTATTTCATCTATTATTGTCCTGTCAATATTCATCTCGGCTCTAATAGTCTCATTTCTAACCCTGTCTAATTTTGACCTTCTACAACTCCTCCTGAAGAAGTCCATTTCCGCTGCCATCAGTTTTTTCTTATTTACGTTTGAAACGTTCCAAACGTCTACTCCATAAAGGATTACACTTCGCACCTTTCTATTATATAAATATATATATATATATATATATATATATGTTTCTTTGTATTTCTAGTTATATTTCTTTCCCATAGAAGCGAATTCAGCGTTCTTATAAGAGAAATTTTCTGAGTAAAAATATGGCGTGTATAAGTACTATGACCCATTTCAGAGATCCAATTTGTCGAGTCGGCTAAATGTAACAAGTATAGAAAGGGAATATTGTGACTTGTAAATGATACTATGATAATGGTAGTTATATATAACACAATTATTTTAAAAGTCGGTACAAAATAGAGACAGGATATTGAATAAGTGTTGCAAGTAAGAAGCAGTAAATAAAGTGTACACTTGATGCTTACAGTTGACACTTAGCGTGATTCTCTTGCTGACTGCAGGCGGCACGTCATTGCTAGCAATGCAGAGAAACACGCCCATCTGCTTGCGATCCACTTTCCAAAACTGTAACGCGCTGCCGTTGTACGTGTCCACTGCAAACAAAACGTCATCATTAAAATATTTACAACTGTCTTTTTCTTATCACTAAAAACAACACAAGTTTTTTGCTCGATACACGAGCATATTAACATCCGATAGTTTACATTTACTAACATACAGTCGGTAAAAATAAAAGAGAATACATATTATTTTAACAAACACGGAAATCTCCGAATGTCGTTTGTCTCACAAAAAATCAAGTAATTACATAATATAAGTAATATTAAATTTACATCTGTAGAAAGTAATGAATATATATAGAAAGTATTATACAAGAACTACTAATCTAATTATCATCATCGTCATAAATCAGACTGCATTGTTCACCATCGTTTTCCAATTCTAAATTTTCATCTTTGTCGGTCCTTTTAAAAATCATCTTAAGATACCTTCCCTCATACCTTGTTAAAACCGTTTTCCAAATTTTCTCATATTTCGCCTGCTCTGTTTCGGTTGCCAATTCAAAACTTATTATGAAATACTGAGTTTATTCCTCCGTTTGATGTGCCCATACTGACAACTAAATGCGTACAGTCACCTGCAACTCCATGTGTAATTTATGTAGTTTTCTTTATGGGAATTAAACTTGGGGATTATTATGCGTTCCTTCTTCGCTTTCCGGTTGGTCATCTCCAAAAACCCAAAACTTCAACATATAATTCTTCGATTTAATTATTTATTCACTTTTAAACTATAGTTAAGTACGACTTTAAAGACGGAGTAGAATGGAATAAGCCTGAAAAACATGTGAAGCATATACTTGAAAAATTATTAATGTAGGCCTACTTGTGTATTAATATCCTATACAACTTTGCTCAACTATTCTAATACAATTAACCTTCATCTTATTTTGATTAGAACATCTATATAATTTATTTTCATTGTCTACCGTTATTTTGATAAAAAAATTATTATTTCTAAGGAATTAATTTTGTAACTATGCTCTTACAAGAATATGCTTTGTGTAAATGCAAAAATAGGCACTGATAAAATAATTTAAAATTAAAACCAAAATGGCAATAGACAGACTTTTTCAAATATTTTACCATTAAAAATAAAATAATATATTTATAAAGAAACTAGATGACCCGGCAGACTTTGTCCTGCCTCTGAATTTTTTTTTCATTTTGCTGAGGCCAAAAAAATGATGTAGATATTTATTTTTTAATTTAATAATAATTAGTAGAAGTATAACTGTCGTCAAATGTTATCTAAATTGGCAGTTATTGATGAATGTTTGGCTTCGCGCAAGTTGATGGTGGCTGATGATGGACGTTTTCATGTGACAGACGAATATTATAAGCAGCATAGTGGTAAATACATGGAGCATTATTATTAACAGAAACAACATTTTGTCTTAAATTAATAAATTTATTTCATGTATTTTTATATTAATTGAGTAATAATATAAATGATTTTATATAAATATATAATGTGATGTCATTAGGAAGCAAGAATTGAATTTTCGTATTTTTCGTAGAAACAATTTGGAATCGGCAGTATCACCTATTAGTAATGAATTGAATGGTTCAGGCGGTGGATGCAATTCTGGTGAAACAACTTTTCCGGCACCGCAACACAGTCCAGGAGTTTCATTTTTAAATTTTAATGCATGACAAAATTGACATTCTTTATTCATATCTCCAATAATTATTTTTGAATGTGATGAGTACTCAATTTCTGGATCCTATTCAAATGCAAGGCGGTTAAATGATGATGCTATTAATGCCCGTCGTACTTGAATTCGTTGTCGTTCTGCTAATAGATGAAGGCCTCTGTTTTCATTAGTTAAACGTTGACGTGCCTGTCTGAGTCGTAATCTGTCTGCTTCTAAACGTTGACTGCTCTGCTCTCCACTTTCTTGCGCGCGTGAACGTACATTTAAGTCCTAATATTTTCATTCTCCTGCGAGTGTTGTTCCTCCGTTCTTCTTTGTCGTCGCGCCTGCTCGTTTTGAGCATGTTGTGATTTTCGACCGATGTTTGCCCGCCTTCTTCTTGGCATTTTTCTATCACAAATTTGACAAATGTATATATGAAAATAAAACGGTTTAATTGTAACAATTTTTGTAAATACATCACATAGCATTGCGGTTATATTGAATTTCCTTAAATTGATTTGTTGTTTGCAGCACATTCCTAAACAAAATGTAAATAGAAACTACCATTGAGTTTATATTGAATTGCCGGTAATTGATTTGTTGTTTGCAGCACATTCCTAAACAAAATGTAAATAGAGTATTATATTCACCAGTAAACAAAATGTAAATACAGTATTATATTTACCACTGTGTTTTTTAATCACTGTGTTTTTCACCCCACCTCCCAACGTGGACCAAAACACCTATCCTATTGTTGCTTCTCCCGTTGCATAAAATATTTCTGCCGTTGAAATCGGTCCTGCCGTTTTTCATATTTTCCATTTTTGACAACCCCCCCTCAAACCGCCCATTTATTAAGCCCAAGGGCCCAAAAATTTTCAATAGTGCATACATGCATGTAAAATTGTTACTTCCATCGAAATTCCCTTTAATTCGATACCCCATATGCTGTATTTTCGTTTTCCCAATTTTTACAACTCCTTGGCCAAACTGACACCCCAACCGCCCAAAAATTTTCAATAGTGCATACATGCATGTAAAATTGTTACTTGCATGGAAATTCCCTTTAATTTTATACCCGTTTAATTTTATATGCGGTATTTTCATTTTTTCCACTTTTTACCCCCCTTCCCTTCGTCTTACAACCTCACACTCGGCACATGTAAACCTTACTCTGAACCTAACGAACATATGGTACGAATATGAGTTCTATCGGATAAGTGGTTCAAAAGTTTTAAGAACATGTGCAGACGTACACTGAATTTTTATATATAAAGAAATAATGTACCTACTTACGTTAAAGTTATTGAACTGAAGTTCCACTACCACTTACCTCTGACAATGTCTCTGAGGCCTCTTCTAACGACGATGGATTCGCCGTCCTCTCTTCTCCACGTTACTCTTGGTAAAGGGTGACCAGTAGCTTGACACACCAACGTTGCGTTCTCTCCTTCCTGTACCGACATGTCTGTGCTGGTATCATCGTTTACGATATCTGGCGGCACTGAAATCCGATTACATTTGATAAGTGCAAATTACATGCGCTTTTGTCCTCCATATTTGCATTAAAGTGGAGGGTTATAGTATTTTTGAATGTCCTCTGTAACTATTAAGAATCTAATCTAGGAAATAGTAGACAGTTTCAAATGGAATCAGGGAAGATGTCAAAGCAAGTGTAAGAATAAAAGATAACGAAATGGAATGAAAAAAATGGAACAGTTCTATTGACTGAAAAGTTATCTACTGAATATTCTATAATGGAATACAAAATGTAATTCCATACGTATTCCATAATGGTAAAAAAAGAGAAACATAAAAAACTGTTGACAAATGACAAGGTAAGAAGATGACCCATTAATACGGATCAAACTGTGTTTAGGAAGTGAAAGGTAAATTGGGGAGTAATTGTCTCGAAGCAGCAAAAATGTGGAGGCGACGGATAATATTAAGAATTAGGTGGGCTAAAATAAAGAAAACAAACGAATGTCAGGGACATAAAGAAGAAAGAGAAGTTGGAAACGGGAAGGAATCCGGTAAGTTAAATATGTCGGACATATTACAAGACACAATACTTCTGTCACGAACGGTCTGGAAGAAACATAAAACGTGTTTATAAAATATGAAGCCCAGAATACAATGTAAACATTACATTCCATTAAAAAATGTCAAAAGTGAAAAGCAACAACTTACAAAAACGAGTTCTAGCTATCTGATTGAAGTGACAGTAGAAAACTAAACGTATAGGCCTAAGTGTTATTTTTTTTGGAAACACAAGATTTGACAAAAATTACATCCAATATAATAACCAAAAATTAATACACAAGATTTTAAGTATAAAATCAACTCACTTTTGTTAGTGACTCGATAAATTAATTCAATGTTAATGACATTTATAATATTTATGTTTAATGTTTGCGTTTATTCTCTTAGAGTTTTAGCCATTGTTACAGTTCAAACAATGAAAGTTACAATATTTTGTAATTAAACATACATTTATGTCAATTAATTACTGACCAGTTCCTTAATTAACTACACTGATGAAAGAGAACATTAATTTTTCGTATCTAACCTTTACGTTAATCATAATGTTATCCTTTTCTACATGAATTACAATACTCCTATCGCTTCATGTAACCTATTTGACAGTTCGGGCCTGTGTGACTGAACGTTTAATTAAAACTTTTTGTTATTAACTACTTGTGAATTATGCTGTTTTTATACTATTACTCGATTTTTCAACTTTCCAAGTTAAATACTAATAATCTGCTTATTATAGAAAGGAAATCTGAGATTCTGACACGGAAACAGAATTGACGGTAAAGGCAGATAAAATCTTAGTCGTGACCTTATTTGGTTGTCAATTAAAGAATTTTACTTCGGTTTCATGTTATTATTTAATTCAAATATTTCAGTTTGTTCGTAGCTGTCAGGCACAGCTATCAGCTAATCAATATTTTCCTATTGAAATGGTCCGATACTATTGAAAATTAACATTGCTTAAGAACAATGCTGTATGGCACACGACTTAGTTTGTTTAATAATCGTCCTTTCCCCAAGACGTTCTATATATCACGAAATTAAATCTCAGTCATATTTTTTTAGTTAGCTTTTACTTTACATCCGTAAGACCCGTCTCAAAATTATTATAAGTAAATCAAACTAGGAAGTTGTTTATATTTATATGATTCTTGGCTAAAATGTTTTCTTTTGTTCAAAATTACTCAAACACCATGACACTACTACTGTATATTATTGTTTAATTTCAAACTTTAAATAAGAGTGTTCTCTTTAAACTCTTTGAATTGTATTCTCAGCCTTGGTTGCATTTTAATACCAGAATTACATTGTATTTAAATGTTTCAGCAAAATGAAAAGTAAACATTACCAATAAACCTGATTTATATTGTTACAATACAAAAAGCCACACCAATACCAGGGAAGAAACTACGAATCAACTATATTAAATGTTTAAAATAATGAAAAAAAGCGACTATGACGCGAGAAACGACTATGACACAACCCAAGTGATTGACTCAATAAAATGAATTAAAATGAGAAGAAATGAAAAGACACAAACGAATAATATAGAACAGAAAATGAGAAATGTTACACTCAAATAAAGTAATGAAAAAGAAACCAATAAATAATAAATGTAAATGATAATTATTAGTATCGACTAATTAATCAATGTAAATGTTAATTATTAAAATCCCATAAAGTAATGACAAACTAAAAGTACACTAACCAAATAAATAGAGGTAACTATTATAAATAAATCTATAATGATATGAACTTGTTAAAAGTATAACTAACCATTGTAAAGTGAGAGCTAGATAGATAGTGAACATGCGTAAGTGAGAAAGAGAATTTAATGTTAGGGAATACCCACTAGTAACACTTAAATACTATAAAAGTGCAAAGTGCCAGTGTAAACCCCCCAAAATAAATAGAAACCCTATTGATAGGTATAGACACCTAAAAACCAGTGATAAACACTAAAGGTTAATGGTGAAAAGTGCTAGTAAATAAGAATATTGTTACTATTAGGATTAAGAGTAATTGTAGATGAGGAATAAAATAGTATTCAGGGAAAAAATCCCATGGAGAGTCAAAATGTTAGTGTTACCATGGTTAGCTAGTAAAGATTAGAAAAGAAAAAAATGTGGTAAAGAATGTAAATGCAAAATCAATAAACATCCTATGTTCAAAGGGATAGTTAATTAGTTAAAGTAAATGGTGTGATGATGTTTGTCGCCAAAAAATAAATAAGAATAAACAAAATGTAAACAAGAGTAGCATAATAACTGTTAAAGAATTGTTTGATTAAGTTTATGAGTAGGAATATGGCTGAAAGAGTTATACAGACCGTAAGCCTAAATGTTGTGTTATATTTTATAGAGAATAGTAAATAATAGACAAATTATAAACAATGGCAATCTAGATAAAAAAAAGTTAAATTCATACATACTTAAAATACTGGAAAAGCAGTTAGAAAATAATAGACAAACCATAATATGGAAACTAATGAAAACATACAATTATTATAAAACAGACCCAAATCAATTCAAAAAGTAAACAAATCATTTGTAACACAAAACAAAACATGTATAAAAGTAAAATAATATGTAATTTGTATAAAATAAGAAAATATAGCCAATTACTACCTAGGTCTATGAAATGCCTAACTGTATAAAACCAAAAACAACAAATTGTAAGAAATTAACTATTATATTAGCAAATCCAAGGCAAGTAACTAGTTAATGATAATTAGTAGATCATATTAAGATGTAAATGTTAAATTAAGGATATAAAATAAGAAAGAAATGTAATTACATAATATGAACGTTATTGTCAAAATATTAATACATAAGCAAACCCAGCTTTGAGGGATGTCAAAATGATCTTTGAAAGAAAATACGAACAGTTGTTATAATATCTCATACATAGAGAAGAAGGCCGAAGAATAATAGCAATCAGAAGATATTTAGTCATTTTGAATAAAAGTTCAAATATTATAACAATGGTCTTAAGTCATGATTAGCCAATGAGAGTCGAACCGTTACCATAAAAACCAAGCGTTATTTATGAATATTCCGTTAGAAACTGTTAGTCCATTATTGAAGCTAGAGACAAATAGACGCCAAGCCGTAAATGACACAAATTTTAATTTAAAACAATCAAAAGTAACCAAATTTACTACAATGAAGAACCAAACTGTTTGATGAGGAACTAATACATTCAACCTAGGCAACAGACCAGATTAATTAATTCCAAATTAATAAATTTCGATCAACTTATACGGAAAAGACGCAAGGCGTGATTAAATCCCAAGATGATTGAAGATTGATGACCAAACGATGACCCAACCTATTTTAACTGAATGACACTACGCCATAAGTCAACTGATTGATAAGTATTGCTAAATTACCCGAATTTATGAAGTAAATTCTCTTTAATTTTTACTCACAACACTTTCAACTCTCACTATAAACTGATGATCTAATTTCTTTCAACGATTAATTAAAAAATAAAACACTAAACTTATGTGAACTAGAAAAATAACCTGTATAAAAATTACGAACTTTTGAGACACACTTTTAACACTTCAGGAACAAATTGTAATTACTCCTTATAAGTACCAGTAATGTATGGTAGTGTACTTTATTGTAATCAAATTGATATTTTTTCGTAAACCAAAAGAATCCAGATTCATTGAACGAGATGAAAACAAACTGTTGCAGACGCCATGTCTTACTAAATAATTCGTTCAGAATCGTTTCGCCGAACCTTGAGAAATAATTGTCTTATTATAATTGCCGGAGCAAATTTGTTTAACAACAAAATATAATTTTGTATGATACTGAACAACTACTAATCACAATTTAATAAACTAGTACAGAGTTGTAACCACTGTTCTTTATTTCATAGGAAAGTGCATTATATGATTTGTGTATTTCAACGACAAGCAAAGGTGACGGTAAGCGCTCACGTCGGAAACTCGGCAAACTACCAGCGAGATTAAGAAATTCGAATGAGGCGGGAGTAATCTGAATTCACCATACCGTCATAGAACGAGCGCTCAATCGTCCTATTCTTTTTAATTGTTTTCTGATTAAACAATTTGGTGGCACCCGGGATTTACGAACACAGATTAAAGAACAGGTAAGGTCCCCACTCGCGTGTACTGGTAATTTGAGAGATCGCTACGGACATCGTCAGCGTAAACATAAAGTAACGACCACAACGTGTGAGGCGAACACACGAAACATATACACTTCTACAGAGCACATACAAACTTACTCGTTAAAATATTACATGATAGATATTGTATGTTATCCAAAGTGAAATATAAATAACATTACCTTATAACATCGTCATTGAATAATCAGAATATAATTGTCATAACAAGAAGTCATATATCATATATGGGAGATGATAGATCATCGTCACCATCATCAACCTCAAGGATTACACTCATCCTGAACCTGTTTTGAGACCCACTTTACTCTCGGCCGTCTTACATCTCTCTTCCCCACCGGTGTATATCCCATTGCTAACACTGGAATCCTTCAGAAAGTCACACGTCATTCTTCCCAAATGTTCACACCACCTTCTTTTGTTTCGCCTTAGCTGTTCCAACAATGGGTCGACCTCCAGTTCCGTCCTTATATCCACATTCTTTTTTCTATCGAGAATGGTACAGCCCAGAGTAATCCCCACAAACGTCATCTCCGCTGCCCGAATCTTTATTTTGTCTGTTTTTGTCATAATTCTGGCTTCATTTCTTTACAATACTAATAAAAAATGGTACCACTACAGTGTTAAAAAAAATTATTCTTGTTTCCTTTTTTTTCTTATTTTTAAGGTATCTGTGAATTGTTGCACAGATATACCTAAAGGAGACGATAGACATTTCGTTTATCTCCATTAGGACCTAATTAGCAATAATTAATTTGTTTTCTCTACACAAGGTTTCCAATAGAATTATATTAGGGTCTATTTATTTACTTTTTCTTTGCGCTGGCCGGCAGAGTTGTTTTATTGCGGCTCAAAAGGTTGTGCTGCTGACGAGGGTTCTAATGAAGACCATGAATTGGCCTTCCTGCCCAACTCTATCGCTGGGGATATAATACAGCGGTACTGTTTGGCATGTCTGGGCTGTATAATTAAGAAAGTCATATGTTATACGTGCGCGCACGTCGCTCCACACACACAAAACTCTATATCCACCGTGTGCTTAGCCACTATACGTAAATCAAGATGGCTGTTTCTCTCAGGCGCTGGTTGAGTGTGAATTGTGCGTACCACGACTTGAAGGGAAAGGAAGAGTGTATATTTTACAGCATGTATTGTCATTTTACAATATGTAGCTAAACATTTTAGAACGATCTGTAAACATTAGGTGTTGAAACTTCTTAACGTTTTGCATTTAAGTAATTATATTTTATATACTATTATATTGTTATCATATGTAGTGACTCTCGTTAACCAAGGTTTCGAGTGTTTAAAGATTAATGTTAAATTTTAACCATCCAATCTTGCTCTGTTTAAGGTGGAAGGTATAAATATTCCGTCAGGTGTGTCATACCATGCACATCAATGCATCCCAGCTGTTTCTTCATAATGTTGGTATTTATCTGGCACATATAGCATCCGCGGTCGGACTCCTTCACTTGCCGTATGTGTAATTGCCATGTCCGGTGATTGTCGTGTGTCACGCTGATCCGTGAGTTGTGGGTCACCACTCGGGTGTGCAGACTGAGAATCGTCTGGTCGTCTGCTCTCAGCCAGCCAACCTAAAACACAAAACACCCGACAGATTTACTTTTGGACAAAAAGTTGTAAATTACGGACATTGGACAGTTAATCGTTTGATACAAAATTTGTATTGACCTCTTAAACACGGCAACAGTAAATAAATACGTTTAGTTTGTCACCACAAGTCGTCAGAGTAAACCACTGGTACGAAATATTAAATATTAGTGTTTTTAATAGGTACCTGTAAGAAATAACTTTTAAATTAAGTTTCGTAAAACTTAATAGATGTTTGAAGTGATTGTAGACGACAAATAGTTGTACCTTATAATCCAATTTCATCTTATTCAGTTGTGTAATATACAAAATATTCGGGTTTTTATAAAACAACACGCAAGTGCAAAATGCACTGGCATATCCAAAATTCCACCACGTCACTCGCGTCGTTCTTCCTTGTTGTTGTTGTTGTTGTTGATCTTCTTTTTGCAGAAGCATTAGAACGTCTGGTCGTTGAGACCACTTGGTCCACTTATTTTCTTTTTAGCTTGCCACTGTTTCTTGTCTGAAGATCTATAAAATAGTGTTTATTTCAAATGGAGTACATTCTTTATTCTTAACACGTGGTCTTTCCACACTTTCCTTTATATCCCGGTCGTTTTGGTTTTATTAAAAATTCCCGAGACCTTTTCGATTGCCTTGTTTTCAAATCTATCCCTCCGTGTTAACTCCCTGAACTGACATTAGAAACGTTATCTTAGTCGACTGGACTCTAATAAACGTTTCAGTATTTTGAGTCAAGATTTCGCTTCGATAAAAACCATAGTTTACCGAATATCATACCTTTTTACTTTACCGTTGACGATTATTTGACGTAAATAAGGTTACGTTTCTGTGTGTGTATGATTTTTAACATATTAGCTTCATCACGGTAGCATATGTCACAGGTAAGGCACCTGAAGGTATTGACTAGTTTTATTATTTTGTATTCTATTACGAGCTTACATCTTAAGGGATGGTAGTTCTGGAATTTCATAAAATTTTTGTCCGTTGATACCTGCAGACTACAGAGCTTTCCTACTTTGTTCACGTAACGTTCTTTGTACGTTTCCTTCATTGTCAGTACCTAAAACCTAATCCTCAATCTAAAATTGACTTCAATATTAAATTCAAAAATCGTTACTTCCACTCCTTTACAACATTCTGTAATTATGTTCTACATACGTGAGATACCACATTACCACTTATTCCGGACTTTTTTGATACGACACGGACATTTACATAGTTCTCTTAAAATTTAAATAAATAACGGTTATATATCATGAAGAGTGACGTTATGTGTTACTTTTTCAAGGGAAATTATATGTTGAATTTTAATTTCAGCCAATCAAAATACAGTGGTGGTTCAAAATCGAAATAGTAATTATTGTAAAAATTCATATAAACACTTTATGCTTTTATGTGTCTTGTGTCGTATTGCTTATTTCATTACACTATATCAGTATTTTCATTAGTATCCAGTAGGTAAGTCTAATAGAGGTAAATTTTTTGCCTTCTTTTTGCTGACTCTTTTCCAGAGATGTAATAAAAAAAAGTTGAATACGTTCCTCATAGTTTTGGGTATTTACTGACACATTTACTGACAACAGAAACATTATTTTTGATAAACCACGGAGTATTATTAACCACATAATTTGACTTGCTACCTCTTTTGTGAATAGGGCCCCTAAATCACATATTTGTACACAGGCTTGAATATAAAATTGGAAGCCAAAAATTTATTATGGAGACACACTTATGATCACTGTAAAGATTTATTAATATCAGAGCTTTAGTCAGGGTTAATGGTTTACTGCCTTCAAAATGGTTCTCTCTTTTCATAAATAGATATCACACAACACGTAAGAAGGAATGACGTGGAGCAAGCTCGACTAACCCTTAAAGATACTATGAAATCTGTTTTATAACCTTACAAACGGAATTATGTTTTTTGTTTTAAATCGATACTACGCAAATTGTTTACGTACAATATAATTAGTATAAGTTTTAATTGTTTCAACTAGGAAAAATAATTTGTCCTGAAGATCGTTACCGGTTCCTTTTGTCGCATAAAATTTATGTTTTTAGCTGTTAATGTTAGTTTTATTTTAATGTACATGCAAATAAATCATCAGTGAAGTGATTAAAGTGCTTGTACATTTTCATACTGATATGTTTATAAGTTTGAAGGACGCATATGGACACTGAATATAATGAACAGAAGTACATGACTGGAATAAATACTATGTTCAAAATTTATAGACTACTACCGATTCCTAAACTCCGTAACGCAATCTATTTGTTGGTGTAGCTTAGTCGGCAGAGAACACAGACAGAACTGCCAGCCGTGCTGTGAAAGATTAGGCTGCTCTCATTCCTCACGGGAATACAGATCAATTTACAGTGATAAATGATATGTTTAATCTTGGCGTTACACCCTTATACACTTAGTTACATAAGACTGAATGGGCAACTATTTATTTTAGATTTCTATTATACTAGAGTTAGAAATGGAACAACGTATTTCATTCCATCGTTTGCTATTGTTATTCTACGATTTCTTATTCTGAACATATGTTGCCTGGCAGCCGTTTCTACTGGAGCCAGCTGTACGATTTCTGAGAATAATTGTGTTCCACACGTCCGATAAACGGCAGTCGATACTATAACCTTCCGAATATATTACATAGAAACTCTGAGTGCCGGGGAACGTACTTAATAAGTAGAATATAGTTAGAAAAAGGACAGACAAGAAACTGATTATTTTTTCAATAATTTTATTATTTTCAAATATTTCGTGTTCTGATCAAACGGTACTTTACTTAGGCCTGTACAGTTTTTATAGGGGAGAGAAACAAAAATACAAAAATGAAATGGTTCAGTGATTACTTTTATTAACATGTAACAGTAACAGACAATTTTTGCCAAGTTTATGTAAACGTAGTTAATTAAACAGTGTGGTGTAGAGTTCCAGATTTATTAACATTCTTAGGCGCTTACACAAACATTCAAGTGAACTACTAATTTGAACTAGATTACATTCAAGCACGCGCTTGTTTGTACGAGTTGCTACGTGATAGACTGGCCAAACCGATTTTTAATTTTACCTATATAAGGAACGAACAATTTTACATACAGGCTAAATATGAAGAATAAACAAAAGTATCAATTAATAACCTTAAATATTTGTTGCAATTTATTCTACAAGGACAGCCCACAACCTGTCACATTATTATATACATGTGTTCACACACACACAAGAATTTCTTCACTAGTTGCTACCTTTCTTCTTAAAAGTAGGTTTTCTTCTTCCCATGTTCTTAATTTTTATTTCTCTTCTATTCTCTGTACAGCATTTTGTAGCTATATTTTAGCCTCAATCAAGTGTTTTCAATTCACATTTTTCTCCTTTTCAATCTTTGGATGTGTCGGTCAAATGGTTTTTATTTTCTCTGTCCATGATTTAGAATAATGTTTATTCATTTTCCTTCCTATCATCTCTTTCCTCTCGTTATTGTTCTGACTTTCTGTGTCCTATTATACTTACAGCTTTGTATTATCTTCT
The DNA here is from genome assembly GCA_034769895.1 of Magicicada septendecula. Lineage (NCBI taxonomy): Eukaryota > Metazoa > Arthropoda > Insecta > Hemiptera > Cicadidae > Magicicada > Magicicada septendecula. The sequence continues at coordinate 105,812,535 of CM068375.1, forward strand.
CCTCCTTCCTCTTTGCGTGCAAACATTAATGTGCACAATTGCAAACAAAACAAACAAATGAAGTACTTTTAAAGAAGTGGTACAAATACTCAAAAACATACAAAACATTTAACATTCCTAGAAGAGAATAATGACAGGACAAAAACGATTAATATCAAAACAATACAAATAATCTAAGTATTAAAATCCATCAAACCGAATATTAACGCACGACAGTAAACACAGCAAACCCGTGACCCTTATATCGTTTGGCCTCTAATGTAAAAACCTCTGTAAACAAATTTGTTGATCATCATGTAAACAAATTATCATCATTTAATTTCCTTAATTCTGTGAATCAGCAACCATTACGACTTGCCAGAGTATGAGTTTAATTATTTTCCTGCCTTTTCTTCTTCTTACTACTAGAATATTTCTTTCCTTTCGTGGGTGATTTAATGAATTTAACAATATTTGTATGAACTTAATATAGAACTATCAAGGTATAAAAGGAAATTATTATTAACAGATAAGGACGTTCTCAGCATAAATGTTTGCAGAAGCTAGAGAAAGAGAATAAAATTTAATACGAGAATGCTAATTAGACGGCGAATTGCACGGCTGAATGTAGTTAAGCTCCTGTGTGTAGATAACACGTAAATGGTATTAAATTATTCTACCTTTAATGCACGAGTTGCTTGTGTAAACGAGAGGTTACAGTGATCATTATTAACAACTTAAAAGTCACTAATTACTATGCAGGAAACTATAGTAAGGTAAAACGATATTTAATTAAACGTCTTCTTTTACAACAGCTAACTTATAAATGCATTTTCCTATGATATATAAATAAGGAAAATTAATTCATCCTTTACTTGTAAGTTAAGTAATAGTAAATCCTTCACTTAAATAATGTAATAGTGGAAACTCATCTAACATGTGCAACAGAAAATTTGAATTTAATGCTGCTGACTCATCAAAAGTTTGTTTATAACTTTATTGCTTACTTTATTAGAATGCATAGTAGTATTTATAATGCTACGTTCGTTGAGTTGAAAGACATTCTATGATACTGTAGACAATACGAAATTGCCTTTCCACACGTGTCTTGACTAGTCTACCGCTAACAGTCGGCACTCGACACGTTACTTTTAAGGTCGGACCTGACCCATTGTTCTAGTGCCCGTAACTATGTAATTATTCTCAGAGCGCCGCCCGGAAAATGGTAGGTAATTTTAGAATCTCAGCCTTGTATAACTATGAGCATTCAGTGCCGGCTCCCAGTTCATATCTAACGATATTAGAGTGTGGAGTGTTAGTCATCATGGCGGTGTAGTGGGAAGTGATCATTGTGTTATTTAGTACAACACTGTAATAAGATTTCATTTATTGTTTGTATTAGACAAAATTTAATTTTCATTATTTTATAGAGTGCCTTGTCGATTTATAAGTGCTGTTTGTGCTTAATTAACGTTTGTAGTTAGTGACGTCATTGGTGTTAGTTATTCTGCTTCCACTGAGCAATATTATACTCAAATAATTTACAAAAACTGATGAATTAACAAATTCCTTCTTTACTACGCTTTATTGACTGCAATGCACTTTATAATACTTTTATTTGTTCAGAATAAACAGTTTACTGTACAGAATTTTATTGTCAGCCAAACTAATATTGTCATGTACCGTTGGCGAATTCATAATTACTTTGATTGAAAGAGGTCCTTACGTGAATTCTTTATTGCTAAAATAATTGATGAAATGTATGATGACTCTTGGTAAAATTCTGAAAGGAAGTCCAACTTCACATTTTATTTTTTCTTCTTACATTGGATGAGTGCCTGTTCTTTCTTCCGTTTGATTTTCACCTCATATCTAGCTTCAGCCTCAATCATTTAATGCGACGTTCTGTACTTCTTCACTCGCTTGTTTAATTGCCACTTGTAGCAGGTAATTCGTGTTCATTAAATCTGTTACCGGATATGAATAAGGCAGTTTATAAATTATATAGGACTTTGTAGGTTTTTCTGATAATTTCACTAATTTCTCACTCATTGCGTCTCATTCTGCTTCACACGTCATTCTGTCTTACAGTCTGCACCTTACATCCGACAATTGTTTATAGTAGTGTCATGTGGTCAACAAGTTACTTGTTTTCTAACCAAGAAACCAGCGTCTTACTTATTTTTGATTATATGAATCTGATTACGTTTGGACAACGTGCGTACGATTTGTCTTAAAATTGTTCCAAGATTTTTTGTTTTGTATCTAAGAACTTGCCATTATGTGCTATTGCCTGATACTTGTTACTTACTGCCAAATGTAATCTTCTCAACGTGCTGTAACCCACTCGCAAACATTTCTATGTCATCACATACCATACAATTTATCCATTATAGGATTTGTTAAAACTACCAGGCTTTTTGGACATGAGTTGATGTTTAAAACGATGTTTAAATCACTGATGACAATTTGACGGCTCAAGGCGTCATCACGGTAAGAGCCGTTAACACGACTGTGATGTTTCAAAATATAGGTAACAAAGATTGCGCTCGAGTTGTCCAAACGTCAGGCGGTAAGGAAATGATCATTTTTACCACCAAGCTACGGCTATAAAACCTTAAAGTTTATTAAAATAACATAGCTGATTGTGGCCGTGAAAGCTTCCAAATGTTATCCATCAGTTTGGACTTAGCAGCTTTGCGACTCGATTTCTGTTATTATGTATTTAGTTTCTAAAGCAAAAAATATGATCACTACAAACTGTTTTACATAGCGTAGTAACTTAGCTGAAAAGATAAAAGCCAGACTGTAAACAGGGGAGTTATCCCCTCCGTTTAACACCCATATACCCTCCGTTTATCTTTGTAAAGGTTTTGCTAATTTGTTTTAGATATCAGCATATTTTTGTTTTATTTTCGGATACGAAAATACTTTCAGATGGTTTAGGATAGACCTAGTGTCGTACCATCTTCTAATCTAAAGCAAATGTTTCACACACGCCCGCGCCTTTATACTTGGTAAAAGCGCGCTTGTGTCTGTGTTGGCGTGCGTAGTGTAGCGTAGAGTGTTATTTATTTATAAATAGGAGGCATTTTTATCATTTCTAAAGTTAATCGTAAAAAAAATTATGTGGTTGCTCCAGTAATCACCGCCTTTTCCAGTCTATCCTATGTTTGGGGCTTTATTTCTTAATACTACTAATCTTTCACATTGTATAGCATACAGGAAGTTCACGTTCTCTCTCTTTGTTCATTTACTTATAATTTCCCCTTAAAATGAGTTCCTATACCTTAATTTTCTTTCTATATCCTCCTTGTTACACTCACACACTTATCTTGTACCGTCTTCTTGTTACTTCCTTCATCCTATCCTTTCCCTCTTTCTTTCACAACACACACTCACTCAGAGGCGCACGGGCGCACAGATACAATACTTGCAAAGTCAAAACAATGGATTTTTCCTTTCGGGCTACTTAACATATGGCAGATTATTAATTTTATTTCCGAAACCAAATATGTCAAAAGAAATGTCCATTACACACAATCTACAGATACTAATATAAAATAAATACATTGGAGTATGTTGTACTGGTGTATTATATAGCTTCATACCTTGTAATTTCCCAAGTTTTCTACAGAACAGGACAAGATTACTTCGCGACCCACCGGCGAAGTAATATTGCCGATTGGTGCGATAAAATCCGGATCATCAGAATCTGGTTTGGAAGAACTCCTATTGTCTTTTGAGTAACCTGAAAAAATTCAAGATTTGTATTCAAAGACATTACTAAATAACTTATAATAATCTATAACTCAGTGAACACTATTCTTCTATTATAGTTGCGTTAACAGCATTCGGCATTACAAGAATTCTGTAAATTCATGACTCTAAATTGCATTTTAATGAATGATATTCAAATATAGTTTATTAAGTTTGATCGAATATAGTTCATTAAATTTAATTTAAGGCAGTGCTTCGATTTCACTGTATTGTCTATTACACATTATATTTATAAATTACAAAAATATTTTAAACACTTTAAAAAATATTTGGTCAATTAGTGGCACACACTTTATTCACATAGGCTATATCAATAAATTACTATTCAGTACATTTTATTTGGTAATCAGTACGTTACTTTTGAATTAATATTATTTACAGGATTAGCCTGTTAACAATTTCATTTTTAATCAAAAAATTAGTTTTTTATATTTTAGTTTTCTAAATCACACTGATATTAGTTAGAAATTTAATAGCTCTGTAAGTCCCTGATGATAATCAAGAGAGCAGGTTTCTATTATAAACACACAAAAATGTATATCTTATTACAGGCATTCAGGCAAAAGCCCGCCTACCACAGTTTACGCAGCCGTTCAAACATCAAATGAAGGAAAATTTAGTAAAAATTTAAAAGCTAAACAATAGCATTTCTAACCAAAATCAAAGTATTTCCTAAATACTAAATACAGATTTAATTATAACTAAAGATTAGTACAGTCCATAACTTTGTTATTGCGATTAACGGATTTTAAATTCTGACGCTCAGTGCAATGATCGTTAGAAAAATTGGAGATTATTAAAAGCACATCTGCTCATAATATACTAGACATGCATACACCTATTCATAAAACAAATGTTTTGCTGTCAACGAAACTGTGAATCAGCCTTCTGTAATAGAACTCACAAAAACAACATCTCAAGTTTTCACAAAAAATATTAAACTTTACAGGATACATAATATTGAGAAAACGACCGCTAAGAGACTGTGGTTGATAAAAAAAGTAACAGATATATATCTACCAAGTTTGTAACGTTGCAGAGTTTTTCGTTTCTGAAATAACTAATGCCGCTTAAGAAGGTTAGTACTTAGAAAAACGCGGTTAATTCTGCCATAAGCTTACTCCATTAGACTCAATAATGTTCGGAACGACATACCCACTAAAATAAATGTTCTGTATTTCATAAGGTACTAGCACACAGACGCGCGCGCGGTAAAAATCTATTTCCTTTTTCTTTCTCTCTGTCTCCTCCTCTATTTGTTTAAGTTTATGTGCTTCAATTGTTACATACCGCATTCAGGATGCGGTCACGCAATTTACTATGATTACTTCAATAAATATATTTTTAATGCCATCGTTTGTTCCACCTGATCAAAATTAGAACAACAAACATTATTTTCGTACTCAGATGTTAAATTTCTGCTGTCTGTTTTAATTTTTTAAGGGATGGCTGTAATGGATTGTAGACATTTGAATTTGAATCAAACTAACGCGCTTTTATTATCACAGGAAAAGATGCTGTGCTCACATCTTATAAGTCTCATGTTACAAGAGTGTAACAAGAGTCTTATAGTTAATTAAAAAGGAGGACTTATATCGAGTGCCTACATGAAATGTATGACTTAGATACTGAACAAAAAATAATTCTTCTCTACGTTCAGAGTTAACAAGTGACATTAAAATAAGCCTATTAATGGACCGTTTGTTGCAATTATTATGACCAATACTACAGTCGTTGCTACAAAGTTAAATTGTGTACAGTAATACAGTAATACAAGATGGCCACAAAGAAGCACAGCGAGGAAGCAAATCTGCCTTCTATTCTGGGCACGTGAACAATATTCACAAGCGTTTTTGCGCATTGCTAGACTCATAATCTGAATTTGGTTTCCTCATAGCCGGTCATTTGTATTCAAGAGTCTAATTTTCCATTACTTTAAAGTGTTTTAAAACTGTCTTTTCAAAACTGGCTAAGTAAATCAAAGAATTTGAACAGGAATCAATGAACAGTTCCGCAGAATGGCTTCTACCAGATAGAACCATGAAAACAGAATGTTAGAACAACGTATGAACACACAAATAATGATTAATTACTTATATCCGTACGTGCTAGATATGCTAACAATTGGGATACTTAGTTTGTAATTACTGCTTCCGGAATGATTTTTTAAAGTGCAGGGTTTGAATTTTATTTTACTTCTTCAATTGTTCTCTTCAATTTATTCTCCGATCCATGTTTATTTCAGGCTCTTTAAAAAACGTTTCGTAACTGCTTTTAATAACAAAATTAACTAGCTTTAAACGTATAATCTTTAAAACCTTAAAGAAGATTTTGCTTGGTTTCTAGTAGAACTGAAAAAAATCTATGTTCCTTTGTGAAGTTCAGTTTTGGGGAGCATATAGAAAAATACAAGTAGAGATTCATTCTAACAGACATATAAAACGTAACCCTAATGTGGAAGACTGATTTGAAAATAACTGAAGTTACTAACAGTTATAACCAATTATACTTGTAATACTGACAATGTATGGAGTAAACTTATCGACATGTGTAGCTCTAACCATTACATGATTTATACAAGTAGCATTGTTTACGGTTATGTGTGTTGGTAGATTTAGCACGCAGGAAAACCATGTGTCGCTACCAGTTATTTACATACCAATGATATATTCCTCATTTAATATTTTAATGTTAACATCTGGTATTAACTTGTTTTTATCATAAGCATTCCATTACTTTCAAGATAATTACTAAATTCTTTTGCATCTCTCTCAATGCTCTTTGAAAGAAGTCGATAAACCCATATCAAATGAAAGTCAAAACCTGTGTTTAATTTACAACTAGCACTTAGCACATTGTCGTCGTTGATTGTATTATATTCTTTTGAACGTCATAAATTATCACGTGAATTACATCCTTTTCGTTCTTATATGTCTTTAATTTTCAGATCGGTTTGCAGCAGTCTTCCGTTGTGATCAATCTTGTGCTTCGCCATAAAATTCACAATTTTCGTCATCCATAATTTGCTTTATAACTGTAGCCTTTATCTTCCTTTATATCCTTTATCTTTTATTGTTGCTTCCATCACCAATTTTGGTAGTCCTTCATGCCGAAGTATATATCCAATAAGTTCTACCGTTCTTTTAATTATGCTTTTTAACACACCTCTCTCATTGCCTACTTTAATTTTGGTTTAGATGATCTCTTTTTAGACGGACCCAACTGCAGATCCGACTGTGGGCCTATTCCGAAATATTTTACTAAAGATCATCTCATTAATACTACTGATACTAAGGATGTCTGAAGACCTTTTATGCTATGGTTTCCAGTTGCCTTATGGATTCTATGCCGCTGACCAACTACTGGTTCATCCGCCTTTTCTAACCCCAAGAGCAAGAGAGTGCCCTACTCCTACCCACTCCACCGCCTTCCGAAGAAGCCGTTGGCATTTGGTAGGTCTGGACTCCTTTTACCGGGAGTCACTCGGTCGTCAGGGCTCCCTCTGTGAGAACAGGGTGCACCACATGAAGTAGGAGTTGAAATTTGGCGAGGAGAGGTTATGAGAGACGCAGCCAAGCCCTTGTAGTGATTACAGAAGTAATAGATTATGTGTATGCGAGTATAAGGGGTATAAGCAGCTCGACCCATACACCTAGTAGCAGTAAAGGGGAAGCCATGCCAGATTCAGGCATTTCTTACAGCGCAATTACACACCACAGATTACATGGAATTACATTGTAATACAATACCGAATGTATTATAAACGTTACCTAATTAATCTGGTAATTAAAATGTTGAATTAAGACAAGTGGGGCAGGAAAGTTTTTAATATGCTGTTAACTGTCAAAAGTCTTCTTCATCCCGCAGCGGAAAAATCCTTGATGGTAACCTTCTCAACCAAATCCTGTTGTTGCATAAATTGCCCACATCTTTTTACAGTTTACTCCCATTTTCTTTTTTTTTTCACTTGTATCATCCTGAGATCTGGTATGCTACCACTCATATGGGCATCTCATATACAACCTCTTCCACTTGGCCAACCGGTTTCCAAACTGTGATCCCTTTCATACACCTAATCACTACTCACGAGCTATCTAGCGTATTTTGGGAAATTTTTTCTCAGTCGCACTATGTAGGTATTTGATTCCCTGACCTTAGAAAACAGGGTGACTAATTTTTCGTCACTGAACTTTGAACTTATGGTACACTGATATTATTTACCTTCATATTATTTCATGTCTACAACAGTTTTTGCCCAACAAAAATATGTGTGTGCGCGAGCGCAGTCCATTTATTTACATCAGAAAACATAACTTCGGCACTATGCGCAATTAATTACTTTAATGATGATTATATAAAATTATGATTTCAATTTGTTATTTTACTGCTGTGTCGACAATGCTTTGTTATTTTAACAAATTGTCTCCATTTGTATGTTATGTGTAAACTAATGTGTAAAATGTCAACAGCGCGACCTTGCGAAGTAACATTTGTTGATTCACGCTATAATAACACAAACTGCTAACCCCTTTAATGGAATTTGAATCGTTCTGGTCACAAGACCGAATGAACAGCACGCTAGTCAATATGAAACATATATATATATATATATATTATAACAGCACCAAATATTAATTATTTGGGGTTATATGTTGCCCGCATACTGAAAGCATATTTAAATAAATTATAACAGTCAAAACTCCATTTGAATGTAGAGCGTTGAAAATAATGCTTAGTAAAGCGACGCACACGTGGTCATTATGTAATCAGTTCGCTGTACAAGGGAGCGGCCACACCCAAACTGTTAATTATTAATATCTCGGAAACTAAGAAATTAAGGCGGAATCCAAGATAGCCAAAATGTTTACCGAAATATTAATAATGACGTGTGCAAATTTTACGCAATATAATTAACAAATGAAAGAGTTAATTGAATATAATTGAATAAATTCTGTAAAAATAGAGTTACATTAATGAGATTTTAGTATGTTATAAAGATAATAATTTCTGACAGATTGTATATTTTAGATTTCACACAACAGGGTTTGCAACCAAGTTATTGCAAAATTAAATAAGCACAGGAAATCCGGACCGACAAATTAGTTCCGCTGGATAATAGTATTAATATAGTGAACATCGCTGTGACGAGGTTAGAATGAGATGGCTGCGATTGTACGCTCTCTCTCTTGCTTACGCTGCTATACTCGTACAATCTAACACTTTCATATAACGCTCAGATAGGACGCTATTATGAATCGTTATAATATATATATAATAATTATCTGTAGTCTGTGGGAACCTAACTTCATTCTCACGGACCAAGGGAATTCAAATTTTATGTAGTAGGGAGAGTGTGTCAGCCAATCAAATCACTTGACGCGAACCCCGACCAGCGTGGTGTTTTCAGGCTGAAACATCACTCTTCTGCCAGTACTCACGAAGTAAAGACGTAATTCTTCGATCGTCTAGTAACCATAGTGGTGAAGATCAACAAGAAGACTCTACGTGGTCAACACACACGCAATTACGAACACACTAAATACAGATAAACTGTATAGCTCGTAATTGTGGCGCAAAGGCGAGATACTCTTCAGTACATCAACCAAGCTTATTGTGTACTACCAGTTAGTCATAAGCACGCAAGAGATCCACCAGACTTCAAGACCAGACTTCAAGAATACAGCAGAGAGGCCGTCTAAATTATTGGTGAACAGCTGACGAGCAGAGCTACCACTCGAACGAAGCACACACACACACGCTGACGTGCGACGTGCGAATCGACGAGGGACAGGAACCAGTTCCAGCAGACAGCCGCAGACGTTAAAATATTCACAAACAGCGAGGAAGCAGAGTGTTGCCGAATTTTGAACTCCACGACCGAATCCAGCAGGTCTAAGCAGATTACTTTCTCTAGAGAAGGACTCGAATCGACGAGGGAAAATCGGAACGACATCCTCTTCAATAACAGGAAAGCAAAATCCACTTATTTATTTTTCAACATTAAATTTTCTATTTTTCATGTAAAAACATTGTAAATTCAAATAATGCAGGTGCCATACAAAAAGCAAAGACTCTAGTAATTCAGAATAAATTCATTGTGATAATCTGTATTGCAGTTTAAGTCATTAGTATGCTATAGTTAAGAAATAGAAGTAGTAGAAAAGCGCTATACAAATCTTAACTAACAATCTAATTATTAGTTCATACTGCAGTATAACAGAAGTCGAATCACTAGAAATGAAATAACGTGAACTAGACTGTCACGTCTAATTTATTTTGGAAAATTATTCTAATTAATTTCAGAGTTTTATATTTTGGTTCATGAACATTTAAATTCAATTTAGTAAAAGAAATTTAATCAAATCAATTAATTAATTAAAATTTAAATTGCAATTAACTCGCCAAAGAACGAGTTTAGTTTCTTTTCAATTATTAACCAATCGAAAAACATTGATTCATTGTTTAGACTGTAAGACATTCATAATATAATAACCATTTATTTCTTGTGTGTTGTTGGAGTAATAAACAACGTTTTATTACCCCATATAACAGTGTTTTATTGTTGTACGATAAAGCCTACCAGTCTCACAAAACTCTCCCCCTTTAAAGTAACCTATTTTGTGTGCTGTTGCAATAAATTTGAGATTACTAGCTTGCGAACTTCAAATCCAAAATCCACACGCCCTAGCCGGAAGAATCCGCAAGATCGGACAGCAGGTAGGTACTCATACACAACACGACACAACAATAACGCATATAAGTAGAGTTACAATATATATATATGGTTTATTATACATAAATATTACATATATTACATACATAAGAACGATGTAATTCTTTTCTCGAGTAGCCTAATGTGTTTCACTGTGTATTGAACTCATACATCGGCTCCACTTCCGAATATTATTGATCTAATGCAAAGAATATAAAGATTGGTAGTGATCTTGTATATACAGGAAATGGTAGTAATATTTTCGATGATGGATAAGTAGAAGGAATGGGAGGATCGGAAATATGATGGTCGATA